>OY728139.1:872414342-873689967 GCA_963277665.1 Viscum album
TATAGGAAACATCCCCTAATTCCACTGTGAAAGAGGCCTAGAGGATCACACACTATATTTATCAACAATCTCAGTTAAATAATATATTACTATATATTTTAATAAAGACGAATATATATTATTTTCAAATATGTTTTAATAATTATTATTTTTTCTTAATCGCATATATTTTGTCACTAGTTATTCGAGAGAATATCATGTGAGATGAATATTTAATTAATTTTTTCTTTATTTAGTGCGTATTAAAGATATTAATTTATTGGAAAATAATTAAGTGATGTCTATTTATTAAAAAACTACTTTTTATTTTTGGAAAAATGAATATTTTGTATATAATGGAGGATCAAATTTATTGGTCCATTGTGAAATAATATATATTAAATATTATTTGATTAAAAGATATTTAATTTTAATTCCCAGGTTTAGAGTATGTTAATAAATAATAATTTTATTAATATTGTTATTGACGTGGGGATACACATGTATTAATTATATAATAAGGGGAACTTGTGAAAAAATTTATTTCTAACCATAATATTATATGCATTTTTGAAGCTAACTTTTCCAAAAATGAAGGAAACCCAAAATAAACCCTAACAGAAACTTAAACCAAAATGGGACTTGACCCAATATCTGAATCATAATCTGTACACATCCCATTCCCAACTCAACATCCTATCACATGGCTTTTTCCATTATGCAATACTAAAATAAGAAAAATTTATCAGGTACCCAACAACGACCGTAGCAGGGGGTGAGTACTACTTAGTAGGCTACCTGTAATGGTATATAAAAATATCCAATATAAACTAATAATGCATTTAATTACTAAATAAATTGAATGATGAACAAAATACAACTCATTTTCCATTAGTTTACAATATTCACTTTACAAACATTGATCATTTACTCCATCGAATCACATAAACCATTATTGTAACTTAATCCATGGGTTATGAATATATATCATTAAAACACTAGACTAAGGGGATCAATTATCTGAAAAATGGGAATAATTCAAATTTCCAAATCACACTAGGGATAAACCTTTCATATCAAATACATCACACTCACTTTGGAGCCTTAGTCTAGGTAGTCTCACCAAATTTAATCATTATGGGATTTTTTCCTCAGTTAAACTCCCTAACCCATACATTCTTGGGTTGGGGTTTATAGACTTAGTCCAACCTGACCAATAGTAAGATCTTCATTTAAATACCCCACTAACCCCCAAGCCTTGTTCACATACCTATTCATCCAATTAACACATATACCAAATTAGAGACCCCACATAACTGACACAAAAAAAATTTAAAATTCATTTTCAATTTTATACTAAAGTTATCATTGGTCCTTAACACAATAATAAATTTACAACATACCTTACATATCCCATTTAATATAATTATAATTCATATATCAACCCAAATAACATATTTAAAAATTTCCACACATTCACCCTGATGTTCCCTGTTAGGATCCATGTAACACTAAGAGGTGGAGGGGGTGAATCGATCATATATTTTCTTTTTATGTTTCCTTTCTTTTTTGAATAACCTTCATCTCATATTAAAGAGAACTTTCCCTGCAAAACACACACAACCACAGGAACACGAGATTTAAAAGATTTACTACCCAACAAGAGTAGCTATATCCTTGGTATGGTACATATATAATCTAGTACCACACCATCCACTAGAAACCAATACATTGACATGGAATAAAATGAGTAGGATTTTACAATTCACTCATGTAGTACTTTGGAGATAATCGTCAAGTATGTGGGAACCCTCTTAGAAAAAATTGTGTAATTCAATAGCATTTTGCTTCTTGAAGAACTTTCTAAAATCTGATCATTGAAAAAACTCTTATATTTTCAATCCAGAAGATGATATAAACTACTTGGAAATTGTAATAATACTTATCCCGACACCCCATTCATATATTAATCCACTTGAAAGTACATCTCACATAATTTGGGTACTCAAATCTTTAGCTCACAGACCTCCTTCGCAAAGCTCCCAGCTTGGCAAAGCAGTCCAGTTCGTAAATCACTCTAGTTTGAAAAGCACACTAGATTTCAAATATCACTATTTTGCAGAGCACAGATTGGTCTTTGGGAATTTCACTTCTTTCACAGAGCTCAAAAACTTTTCACGAATCTCCTTTCCTTCATGGAGTTCACTACCTTCACCGAGATAACATTCTCCACGAACCTTCTTCTCAATTTTAGAGCTCTAAAATTCTTGTTAAGTCTCTCTACCTTTAACCTACCGGTGGAGGGATATTTATAGGAATTTCCCACCGACTCAAGATCCTTCCAGCCACCTCAGCTACACCTCAGTACCAAATCATAGAGCTCTGAAATTCCTCCTAAATTCACTCTGTTACGTAAATGCACCATGGAAATATTCCTGATTCACATAGCTCATCATAATCATAAATCATTTCATCAAATCCTGTGCATTGATATGATTCTCCTTTATCATTTTTGTAGCCGCAATGCTCTTCACCTTCACCGCCCAATGTTGACACACAATACTCTTTTCCTAGACAATTCAAAAATCTATTTATAATCCCGAAAATGCCATCAACAGTCTTCATGTCTTTGAAAAATATACTTTATAGAGCCCATATTTTTGAAACTCATCCCTTTTTAATATTTTTATGTGATATTAAAGGAAATAACCATTTCACAATGAAATACTAACTCCTAATTTTTTTCCCCAAAAATTTATAAATCATTTGAATTTTTTTCCACCTTAGACACCTGCTTCAGCATGACCAACCATGCTGATTGAACACTTCTTTTATCCCCAGTTCCATCATAAATATTGTATCATAAGTTCTCTAACCAACTTATGATCTTTGTGAAATACATATTAGAAATGAATCATCATATTTTCCATGTAAAGTATTGTACTTTATTTTATTTCATCACCCACTTATACAATGTGAAGTGATTTTCTTTCTTATCAAACTTCCTTGAAAACAAAAGACAATACTTCATGCATCCAAAAACATCATCTACCAACTTGGTCCCAAAAATGTTCCCCTTTGGATTTTTTTTCAACCAAGGTTTATAAATCACTAAACTTTTAAATCTCATGCAATAGGTCACATATCAAGAATTCAAAGCCTATGCAAGCTAACTCATTCTAGTAAATAATAATTATTGACATTAAGGCCAAGCTATCCAAAAGTATTGACTATGAAACCACATCACATCAGCTTTCCTCATATGCCTTCATCAATTCGTCAAAATCCCTAGAATAATAATTTTTTTTCCTAAAATCCATCTACAACTATTCTAGAATAATTTCATCAAATAGATATAATTGTTAACATAGACATAAATTCTGAATTTACAACATACCCACAACTACCCCTTTATGCATAAAACCATAATGATTGATTTATGAATCAATTCTCCCCCTTGACAATAATATATAATGGTAAGATGTGATAGGGGACATATAAACGTTACTACACCTTGAAGAGAAGAAGTTTGGACATGGTTTAACCTAAATTTAGCAAATTGTTCATTCAGTAAAGGTTTTCTGAATATGTTAGTAACTATTTCCTGTGTGGAAACATATTATAGGCCCAATTCATTTTTCTCCACCCACTCTTTCAAGAATTTGTAATTTAGGTCAATGTGTTTTGAATGAGAATGTTGTACCTGATTATTTGTAAGATTAATTCCACTCTAATTATCAAATAACATGAGCTTGGGTTGCTTTACTTCAAAATTTAGATCTTCAAACTGAGTCTTCATCCACATGAGTTGGGTAGCAGCCTGAGTAACAACAACATACTATGTTTCATCAGTGCTAATAGTTACTAAATTATGTTTCCTTGTATGACAACTAACACAACTCTACCCTAGATAAAAAAATCTACCAGATTTGGATCATCTATCATTAACGTTTCCTACCCAATCAAAAAAATGAAAACACGAAGTGGTCAATATTTTTTGATCCATCATACCAGATTCAAAAAAAAATGGGCCATTGATATATATGACAATTATATTTCTTTCAATCAAATGTGATTCTTTAGGATCACTCTGAAATTTTTCAAATAAGGTAACCACATAAACCATATTGGTCATTGATACAATCAAATTTTAAAGACATCCAATCCTCTTTTGAAACTCTTTTTGATAATCTTCCATGCCCTCTCCAACATTAGACACCTGCTTCTCCATGACCAACCATTCTGATTGACCACTTCTTTTATTCCCCTTCCTATACTAAATATTGAATCATAAGTTCTCGAACCTACTTATGATATTAGTGAAATAAATATCTTCAAATAATCATCATATTTACCTTGGAAAGTATTGTAACTTCAATATATTTCCTCACCCACTTATACAAAGTGATATGAATGGCCTTTCTATCAAACATCCTTGACAGAAAAAGACAATACATCATGCATCATAAAACATCATCATCCAACATAGTCTGAACAACCCCATTTCACATAATTAATCCTTTTATATGAATTATCCCAATCATTAATTTCCATTTAAATCTCACAAGTCAATAGACATATTCCCTTTATTCCATTTAACCCTCATTACAATGTTGTAGAAAAACCATTAAGAAATTATCAATATCTAGAAAGAGCTATCAATAATCCCTTTTCCAACTCAACAAACATATAAATATGCTAATCTTGGGATCTATGTTATCACAAGTTAATTCCATACATTATATTATAATATTCCATGTTCATGAATATTGGAACAACTCATGGGTTCCCCTAAATTGGTCTAGTTAGCCTCAATGAATCCTTTGAGATCTTGAGGGGTTCAATTCATCAATTATCCAAATAATTTACCAAATCCATTCAAAGGAATCTAATTCAAAACAAGAGAGAACCATTAACACAACCACACAAGAATAAATCAAATTCAAGACCACAGAATATAACATGTAGAACACCTACCTCAAAACCAGAGGTGAATGCTCACCTAACCTTAACCTTAGATCTAGATTCGAGTACCCTTTGAAGTCCCATCCGATGAACCGCTGAAAAAATATTTTTTTATAGGGAATTGGAAAAAGAATAATGAAAACACAGTCCCTAATCCATAAAAGAGATTAAAGAGGAGAAAAATACATATCTGTAGATACAATCTGTAACCAACAGAACTCCATACATTCTTGAAATGAAGGAGATCGATCCTTAGGAATATTTAGGTGTTTTGTTATGTCACTAGGGATAGAGGAGGATTAATGAGGAATAAATTTAGGTAATGAACATAAAATCAAGAGTAAAAAAAGGTAAAATACAAATTTTAATGGGGCCCACGGTTTGGTAGTGGAGTTTTCCAAACTATGCCCCAACCGTGTGCATGCATCTATCTATGTGGTATTGAGTCACATGGTTACATGGGAAGCCACACACTTTTTATCAAATTGGTCACCATTTGTGCTGAATGCCACTTTCTATAACCACATGGTTTGTCCTCTCCTCTTGCATGGTTTACTAAACCATGTACTCCTTCCACATGGATATTAGAATTTGGGGGCACAATTACTACTAACCATGCGCCAATGGAACAACATGCCCAAGATGGATACAATCTCCCTTCATTCATGTCCTAAGCCCTCATGATAGACACAAGATTCCTCATACATCCAAAAACCATTCCATTAACCACAATATGGGTACTTAATTAAAAATTAAACTTGAATGTACCTCACAAAAATTCAGAATCTTACAAACTTCCCACCTTATAATGGATCGTCCTCAAGTGGCATTCCCAAGCATCACTGAACATCTAATGAAATGTGCTTGGGACACTAGGCCCACATATATTTCTCCACCCCCACATTTCTTGGTAAAAATTAATATTCTACCCAAAAAAATAGAACAAAAGGAACTATTTTTCCTCCCATGGATATCTCAATGCAATTTACAATATGAATGACATGCTTCTCAAATGTCGCATCATCCACAAGAAAAATATCCTTGAATTAAAACATATGATATGAGTCAAGAGGACCTTACTGAAGCTGCAACACATAAAAAAATTGTGCATGCAACTATACCATTATGAATGATCAAATTAGTAAGCCATTATCTCGATAGTCTCTAAAATCTCATATGGCCATACATTCTCGGGCACCTACCTACCTTGTATTTGTATCTAACGACGAACCTACCATAGAGACCATAAAATAAAAACATGATCACCTAACATAAACTCAATGGGTGGAAGATGTCGATCCATATAAAAATTCTTCCGACTCTGAGCAGTATCCATACATTTGTTTTTCAATCGAACTAGTGGTGATGTCTCCAACATGAGGCTTGACCCTAACAATTTAGATTCCACTACCTCTATCCAAAACAATTTGGATTAAAATGTTCTACCATAGAGTTCCTCATATATTTATAGCTGAATAATAGCTTATTATCTATTATTATAGGTGAATTCAATAAGAACTAAGTACTTCTCCCATGTTCCGCCAAAATCAAGTACATAAGTCCTTAACATATCCTCTAGTACTTGAATAGTATGATTTTATTTCACATCCGTCTATGGATGGAAACCTATACACAAAAACAATGGGGTAATAAGAGATCTATGAAATCCCTATTAGAAATGAAATGTAAAATGTTGATCAGAATATGAATCTATAGTCTATAGTAAACCATGTAGTTTAACTATTTCCCAAACAAGTAATTCACACAACTGATCAATTGTGAGAGTCTCTCAATTCAAAAGGAAATATGCAATAATGGACTACTGATCCACAACAAACAATATCATATATTTTTTATGATGATTCCATGGACGTCATACCATGAAATCAATTGTTACATCATCCAATTTCCATTCATGAATGGGAAATGGATGTAAAAAACCACTCGATATTGGATTCTCGGCCTTGAACTACTGGTATTTAAGGAATCACATCATGAAACCCACATCCCATTTTTTAATTTCTGCCACAAATACAGTCTTTGAAGATCATGATGCATTCATTTCAAACATGGTTGCACGACATACCTGAATGTATAAATCCCACAAATCAACTCTACCCAAAAAATGTCGGCACTATAATAAAACCACAAACATAAATGATATTTCAACAATAATTTTCCTACCAAATGGAAACTCTTCACCATCAAGACACCCTCTTAAATCCAATCATCCTGAATACTCATGTTTCCTTTCTTTAATCTAGCTCATAAGCATGATGACATATACAATGGATGCAAGGTTCATCTGACCATTCTCATTTTGGAGAATGAGATGCATTTATGTGAACAACACCATCATCCACCATTCATAACTAGATTCCAAAATTTCTTGAATTTGAGTCTTCCACCTCAAAGCATCTGCAACACTACTATCCATTACTAAATTTCCAACCAGCTCATTATCAAAGTCCTACATGTACTCAACCAATATTCACTACTAAAGATTCCAATAACACTAATATATAATCTAATTAAGTCATTGAATATTGTTATAGATGGTAAAAAATTTCCAATTATGTAATTTCACAAACAAATTATATAATAAAACATTTTTGATAACTCAGATGGTGAATATGGTAATTTCGTTCATGGGTCCTCTGTTTCCTCGACACATACAACACAAAATGATAATTTTGCATCAACACTACACCATGTCCAACACAAGACACATCCTAAAACAAGGTATACCACATACCTTTGTTGTGTAATAACAAAAATGGTGATGATTTCAAATAATTGTTTAACTATGGGAAAACATCATCACATGCCCAAGATAATTCAATGTTGATTCAATTTTTAGTCAAAAACTAAGAGTATTGTTACCAAATGGGAGAAGAACATAATAGATCATGGTTAATAGACAACAAAACCAAGGAATATTGGAATATCAAAAACATTCTGGGGAATTCCCATGATAAAACTGCTCTCACATTTTTTAGGTCTACTAATACACCTTTCTAAGAGAAGATGTTACCCATGAAGTACAGTCTATAGATTTAGAAATTAAATTTAGATAGCTTGGTGTAAATATTATTTTCAATTACTATACCTATAAAAATGTTAAGATATTTGACATGATTGTAATGAGTTCTAGAGTACACCAAGATGTTAGAAAAAACAACTACCAACTGATCCGTGTATGGGTGAATGATTCATTTCGTTATGTTCATGAACAATGTGGGTAAATTGGTCAATACAAATGGACTTTATAAAACTCATAAATAATATATATTCTCCAAAAATAAGTCCATGGAATATCATATGTTCTGACACTTAGTTGATGATACCTTTATCTTAGATAAATAATAAATAGAAACGAATTCACCCTTATCTTGTCAAAAAGTTCATTGAATCAAGGAAGAGGGTATTAGTTCCCAAACATCATATGATTCAGCTTCCTATAATTGACACACTACCACGAAGATCCATTAACATTTTTAGAAATCAACAATGGTGATCCCCATGGAGACATACATTGGAAAAAACCCTCTTATTTTCCAATTCCACTAACTGAGTTTTTTACTCCTAGATTTATTCAGTTTCCATTATATATGATTGAATATAAACTGGATCACCTCTATATAGAATCTCAATCGTGAAATCGAAATATATTTCAGAAAACAACCCAGAGAAGTCCTTAGGAAACACATCCGGAAATTTATCCACCATAGGATGAAATAAAACCTTCAATACACCACCATCATCAAGCATAATATAAGCCACTTGAGTTTTGAGCTAGCCCAACTACTAAAAACTATGCCTGCATGGATTGTCCAAATGTCCCAATAACCATGATTGACATAAGTTTCACCATTAAGAGACGTGAATGTTAAAATAAGAAAACAATAGTCGATATAGGAATGAAAAGAACTATACAATCTGTTCAATAAATTATATGAAAATGTTACATCGCAAGCACAAACACATCCCACAAGGAATGGAACCCACCATCTTTAAGATAACTCCTCTTACACTCCCTAGCATTCTCTGTTCACATCCCTAATAGTGTCTCAATTGACACGAACCCATAAAAACCATCCACTGCTAGTCCAAACATTACCAAATGATGGGAATTAATAAAGATTTTTTAGGAACCATTATCAAATGAAAAACTAAAAAGGGTGGTTGCAACAAGGATCATACTTTGAAAAGTCGATGGTCAGGGGTCTCTACATCTTGGAGTAGACTGAACCGTATGAAGCTGACAATCTTCTTTATCATGTAATGTAGTCTGAATTCTTGGTTTTTCACTACCATGTGGATATGGATTCTATCTCCCTGGAGTCCCACATCTGTTACCTCGACCAGTACGACTAGTAGACCTCCAACTATCTACTTCATATATGGTAAACAACCCCATAATTTTACTCAATATTGGACTCATCCCTCCATAATTTCCCATATATCAAGGATTTCTAAAGATCCATTTCCTATTCCTCATTTTTCCCATGCACGACACTCATCCTATGGCCATGGACACTGACCACACATGTACCTCTTCCTGTACAGTAATTGTAGAATACATGATCACTACCCAAAGGGGCTGGTTCTATATTTTAACTACTCTATCCACCATCCACCTAGATTATGATTTTCAAATGATTCTTCCTTCCATTGGATTTTGTACCATGGGATTACCCATGTTTGAACTACATGCCAACAATTGAGGGACTTCTTGATGGTTCCCTCTGAAATAATGGCCTAATCCACCAACTCATAAATTGTTTTTAATATTAAGATATTAACATGGGAATTAATTTCATTTTTATGTACATCATAATAACATATTTCAATATCCACTGCATCCCCTACCAATGTTGGAACAACACTTTTCAATCTAGTGAATTAACTACCATATTTCATCATAGTCTTCAACCCCTAGTTCAATGTCATAATCTTCATATCCTTTTCCTACCTAATCATATCTGAATAAAACATTTCATGAAATGATTTGTGGAAATATTTCAACTGACATAATATCATTCAGATGGTTCTAAACTAGAATATACCACTAGAATATTGCTTTCCCTTGCAACATGTAAGCCTCCAACATGGATTTCTTATTAGGAGAAGTCTCAAAGTGACCAAGAATCATCTAGATGGACTACATTTATAACTCAACTACACCAAGTCCACCCTAATAAGATAAACTTGATTTGGTGTATCCACTGAAACTCCCTATTCTTATCAAACATACTTTGAAAGACCCACCTTGGGTCTCGCTCCATCATCAATATAAAATAAATAGAGTTCTCATGAAACCTCTTTTCACCTATTTTACTCTGACCCACTGGGATTTCTTTCTCAGCCTCTAGTTGAGAATTCTTAACAAAGTCCTTTTATTTCCCAATTTGCACACAACATTTTGGTGGAATATTACTATCAGAAAAACACACATCATAGAACACATAACAAAAAACATCCATAGTTTCCCTAAAATAAGGCTCTTTGAAAGCCATAAACAACCACATTTTTCATGTACTATTACCAATAGACACCATCTCACATTGAACACTACCCTCATCATTCTCTACCATGGGACATGTACAACTTGGGGTAAACTATCATACACAGTCTGGAGTCTCTCATTAGTCACCATTTTTAAACAATTTTCACATTTACAATTCAAATATTTCTGTATTATGTAACCTTGTCATCTCACCATATATTATAATAAACACTTTATCTCATTTACCTCCTTTTATCAAGAACAATTAATTAACCATTATTTTACAATATTTTCATTTTCCAATTCATAAAAAAATTATTAAACATTAAATGGTTCATATTTTATGGAATTTTCAATGCATTAAACCAACTAGATCTCATAAATGGATCTCATGTGTTCTTATCCTGATACATTCCAATAATATCTCTAGGTCCTTATTTCTATGCATGTTTTAAAAACTCATTCCATTACGACCATGACAAAATATCAAAAAAAAATCTTATTTCACAACTATTTCTTCAACCAATGGTGAAATATATTTCATCTATAACAACACATATCAAGAACAATAATTCCCACCATGGGTACCTAGGTTTCCCCCATGGATGTGTGAGATACTCCCCAACATGATCTCATCACCAAAACCCGACATATCCTAATATTCTTTACAGAATCCCAAAAATAGTAAGACCTTAGTAATTAAAATCTCTAATACCACTTTGTAATGTACCTGACCTAGATGCCACTAAATCAGTGATCCAAGTCAGGTTGTCACATGATGTTAAATGCACTGCCCAATATGCTAGAGGTTTCTAACTAGCCGTGAGGGTCTAATATGTCATGTGGGGATACTATTCCCTCTTTTATAGAGTATTATACAGTGGATAACATATGAAATAAATAATAAAATAGATAATAATATACACCCTTCTTTAGAATCCTTTTACCAAAAAATGGTACAACCTCATCCAAATGATTAATTTTCCATGTGGTGATTACAATGACTAATGTAAATAAAGCCCAAAATAAATACTAATTGAAACATCCCCCCTAATAGGCCCTAACTCCATGTCTAGATCCTCATCTATACTCATCGCATGCCCAACTCATCCCCCCAACATAGAGCCTTTACCCTTTTCCAATCCTACAACAATGAAATATTATTAGGTACCCAATGACAACCTAAGTAGGATGTGGGTAAAACTTAATATCCCACCACCATAACTGACAATAAAATATTATATAAAAATAGATATTCCATGAAAGTAATACACAAAGGGAAGGATAAATAAAACACCTCCCAAGATTTGTTAGTTAACAATGTGAACATTAGAAACATTCATCATTTATTCAATTAAATCAAATAAACCATATCCATCACATAATCTATGAGTTCAACACTAAAATCATTTACACCTTGTCCTAAGACAATAAACTATCATACATGAAGGAATAATGAAATTTCCCAATCTCACTATGTATTAACATTTCATAATAATTATATCACACTCATCTGGAGTCTCAGTAAAAGTAGCAGCATCAAATGAAACTGTTAGGGGACAAGATCCATAATTAAACCCCCTTTTCTATTAATTAATTGAATGGGGTTTAGGGACTCAGTCTAACATGATCCATTGGATGAGCCTTAGTAAAAAATCTTACATACCACCAAGCTATGTGCACAATCTTATTCATCCAATTACCACATATACGAAATCAAAAACCATGAATTATCAATACAAAGAACATTCACAATTCACATTCCATTTAATAGATAAATAATCAGTGTTCATTAACCCATTGACACATTTACTACACACCTTATATATCCCATTTAACCCAATTCCCTTTCATATATGAACTAATTAATATTATTAAACAAGTTCCATCCCTTTACCCATTTCACATAATTCATTATTTCACATGTATTATCACATTTCTACATTTCAATTTCAATCTCACAAGTCATTAGATACATTTATCTCCATAAAACCATGTGTAAATTATGTCAAAGAAGACATTTTTCAATTATAAATATCCAATAAGAACAATCAATAATCCATTTTCAAACTCAACTAACATTTCCACATGTTTACCATGGGATCTACTATATCACAAGTCAACTCCAAAGTTAACAT
The DNA here is from genome assembly GCA_963277665.1 of Viscum album. NCBI lineage: Eukaryota > Viridiplantae > Streptophyta > Magnoliopsida > Santalales > Viscaceae > Viscum > Viscum album. Next base: position 872,426,934 of record OY728139.1, read on the forward strand.
TAAAATTTTCCATGTTTAGGAATATTGGAACACCCCATTGGTGGACCAAAATTACCTGATTAAATCTCAATTCATCCCATGGTGATTAGGAGGGGACATATTCATCATTGAGAAACCCATTATTTTAAATCCATTCAAAGGAATAAAATGAAAAATAAAGTAAATTCTTTAACATAATTTAACAAAAACAAATGAATTTCAATACAATGAAATATAACTTATATACCACATAACTAAAACAATATATAAAATCCTGATTATCCTTAGACTAACAACTGGATTAAAAAACATTTTAAAGACCCATAACATTATCCACTAGAAATAGTGGGTTTTAGTGATTTAGAATAATAATAAAGAATCGACAATCCCTAATCTAGAAAATATAATCAAGAGTTTCATATGTCTATCATGATGTTTTTATCCACAAACCACAACACTCTTAACAGCCTAGAAATGAATGGAGATTGTTCCTTGGGATTATTTGGGTGTTTAAGTTCGTCGTTAGGGTTAGAGGATGTATTATGTGGAAGTAATTCAGGTGAGGAACATAATATTTTATTGGGTGAAATGGTGAAATCATAATTTTAGTGTGGCACATGGTTTGGATGCATAGTCTTTCCGACTGAGAATAAACCCAACATCTACATCTTTCCAAGTTGGGATGAGTCACACGGTTACCTAAGGTTCCCCACAAGGATTGAAAAACAATGATCCAGCCATGAAGAATGCCCATGTCCAATCCTTCTTGGGTTTTCCACCCATATTTCACAGTTTAGTAATCCATGAACCCCTTTCTCTTGGGGTTCCATTGTTTTGGCGTAAGGTTACTACTATATTTTCATAAAACATTCAAAATTCATTAGATTGAAAAAAAATCTCCCTTATTTCATATCTCGAGTCCCCAAGACACCCTATAACTTTCGTATACATCCTAAAAACATTCCTTTAACCATAATAATGAGACAAGACTAGAACATAAAAAAGAACATACCTCTAGAAAATCCAAGTTCTTACACAACTAGATGAATCCGCCATTTATTACAATGACACAATGAAAATAAAACATAGATATATTTTCGAGGTGATCAATCAAGATATAATTTCTGAAAAGGAAATTTATTAACTGACGAAATTAATTATAACTAATATGTGGTGATCATGTCCTCTAGTGTTGTCATTTTATCAATTGAATATTTTTATTCAATTCTATTGACTATGATGCTTATCGTCTTTTCAATCAATGATTTATCATTGCTTATGAAAAAATAAATGTAGGTAATTACCCATTACATGATTCTACTCGACCAAGAAACTAATATTTGTATCATAGTGGTCACTCAATTATTTATTATTATTAAAATATCATTTAGTGATTTACAAATTTTTTATTTTGTATTCAATTTCGGTTTAATCATTCATAAATCCAAATTCTATGATAAGTTTCATCATCATTAACTTATCATAAAAATTTTATAATTGACTAATTATAATAATTAAATATATTCTATGATCTCATCTAGTGGTGCTGAGGAATCTATCCAGGGAACACAATAGTACATTCCATGTAACCCGGTGGTACACTCAATGTACTAGTGTTCAATGGACAATGAATTATATAAAAATTAATTCAAGGTCTTTAAAATTATTACATGAAGTACTTTTAATTTTACACCATGTGTTGACCAGGAAATTCTAGTCCATTGTCAGCTAGAGTACACTCCGTGTAACTACCGTACATGGTGTGTAATGTTTTCATCATAGAAGTGTCATGTATCTTATTACTTGTCCTACCTTAAAAGTGATTGTATATCTCCAACACCAAATGATGTGTAGCCCATGTACAAACCATTTACTATTACATTTTCTATGAAATAGTTTACATTCCATGTCCCTAAGCACGTTTCTCAGATAGATGGGGAAAATAATACAAATATTGTTGTTGTCTTTTAAATGTTGTGTACCTTTTCAAAATAACAAAACAAATTAATGTATTATATTATAAAAACCACATCAGCATGTTTCTGTATGTAGTCATTAATATTATAGGAAATCCCATGTGATGATTTTTAATATATCTAAATATATAATTAATTTCTATATAATATTCGGATATGCATATCATGCATGAATCATTTTTTTATTTCTATACGTACATTGAAGCATAACACTTGACATAAAAATCATGCAATAGGTGTAATCACAAAGTTGATAGTACATGTCATGAATGTATGTGATATTTCATGTATGAAAAATATCTCGAGAGTATACAATATATGAGTATAATATATATTTGGTAGTTTGTAAGGGTACTCACCATGTTTCCTCCACGGTACATTTATGTACAAAGTTAATTTTAAAAAATATTATTAACTTTTTTTAAAATTAATATAGATGAGATTCTGAAGGAAATAATGATGTGATTTAAGAAAAAATAATTTCATAATTATATAGTATAATATTTATATTGAAGCATGATTTATATTAAATATGAACAATTAGAATTTAATGTTTATTTTATTAAATGAATTTTTTTGAATCCATGTTGGTTATAATGGGATTAGACCAGACCATTTTATGTGATTGGTTTAATTATACTTATTATTAAATTAAATTACATCAATACATTAAATCACTAATTTTATTATAAAAGGGTTTGTGAGCCCATTGTTTCTTTTATGTAAACTATTTTACATAACATGTGTGTGAATAAAAAAATATGTAATGGATGAAACTCCCATGTTAGTAGATAATTATCATGTATAGATCCAGGAAGAAACAAATCTAAGAGATATTAATAGGTGGATAGGTGGAAAATATCATCAGAGACCAAAAATATTTCATTGTATTTTCCCATCGGTCAATGGTTAGTTTTTCACCCACTAGGTAAACTAACCATTAGTAAAATCATGATGAAACTGCTACTTTTTTTTCAAACAACACTAGTATAAATCTTTAGTGTTATTTCTATAACTGATTTTTATACTATATTATAAATTTATTCATATGGGAAAACTGATCAAGATTATATTTCTAATGTTTTTCATTGAGAATAATTTCATCCTATTTTTGAAGAAAATACATTTGAATACCCATGACATTATTTGTTTGTTAAGAATCAACCAATTGATAAAATCATTGGTGATGTTGATTACCTGATTAGAACTAGAATATCTTTGAGAAATGAAATTGAAAATATATCATTTTTATCACAATTCAAACTACTGAATCCTGTTGAGGCTTTATGGTATGATAATTGGATTAAAGAAATGTAAGATTAACTCAATGAGTTTAAATGGAACTATGTTTGGAATTTGGTTGAATGAACTAATGACACTTATATAATTGAATTAAAATGGGGTATTAGGGATAAATGTCAATAAAATGGTATAATATTTATAAATAAATCTATACTTATTACTAAAGGTCATAATCAAAGAGAGGGAATAAACTATTGAAGAACCTATACACCAATAACAAAACAAGAACTTAATCATATACGTTTTTCTTTTGTATAATTATTAATTTTTTTAATGAAAATAGATGTAAAATGTGATTTCCTTAATGGATATTTTCCATAGAACTTTTAAGTATAACAAACTCTTAATTTTGACAATATTAAACACCCTATACATGTTTATTAAATTACGAAATCTCCATATAGATGTTAACAAGCCCCTAGAGATTGATATTAAAAGTTATGTGGATTTTTGTTTAATTTTTTTTGTAAAGGTAGATGAAAATCCCACTATTTTTATAAAATAAGTTAATAAAATAATTATTATTGTATAAATATATTTTGATGACATAATATTTATCTCAACTCGAACATCATTATTACATTACTTTATGGATTGTATGAAATATTTGTTTGAAATGAGTATGATTGGTGAGTTAACATATATATTATTTTTTTAAATAAAAAAATTAACATTTATATATCAACCTAAGTATATAAAGTTTCTTCTTTTTAAATCTATTTATGAAAACACAAAAAGTAGTATTACTCCTATTGGAATATCCAATACTATAGATCTTGGTGATTCTAGGAAACTAGTAGATCAATAGACCATTAGATGTATGATTGAAAGTTTACTTTACATAACAGATTTATGTCTAAGTTTAATGTTCTCAAAATTCTTTCAAGATATATGGAATACCATTCCACAATAATCTCATCTAAACATAGTAAAATGATTTCTTCAATATGATAATGGAAATATGGATTTAGGATGATTCTATTCATATAGAAATTATTGTGAACTAAAACTTTTTTTATATGTTGATTTTGGTGGATGTATAATTTATAAGAAAATTAATTATGTATCATTTCCTTTTTTAGGAGAAGCGTTGTTTTCATGGTTATGTAAAAAAAGAATTTGTATCACTTTCCAAAACTAAAGAAAAATGTGTGGTACCTATAATTTGTTGTGCTCTGCGGTTGTAGATGCGAAAATCACTCACTAAATTTGGAATGAGTTTTAATAAAACACAAATTTTTTGTGTTACGAAAAGGGTAATTGTGCTATGAAAAAACTGATCATATTACATAAGTGCTATGAAAATAGTCATAAGACTTAATTTATTTTGAGATCACACATGTAAATGAGATATTTTTTTACAATTCATTAGAATACAATAACAAATTTTATATATTTTTACAAATTCCCTTAGTTCAAATAGATTTTAATACATTAATTAGAATCTACGAATAATAAATACCATGTTATTAATCATAAATGCTTCCTATTATCAATATCCATAAATTAATGAACATCTTTTAAAAGGGTGACTACATTCTATTTTATGTTTCTAAAAACTTTTGTTTTCTTAAAACATTCAGTATTTAAAATGTTTTAGTTTTTATATTTACATTTTAAGACTCAATAACCGTTATAAAATTTTATGGAGTGATAATTTAGTTTAAAAACACATCGAATTTTTTTTTTAAATGATACATTTGTGTAAAAAATATTTCCAGAACCAAAAAATTTTATTTAAAGTTTTATGTATAAAAATATGTTATAAATATCTTGAATCTATAAAGTAAACAAAATATTCTAACAATGTTTTTTTTATAATCATTACAATAATGATTTTTTTATAAAAATAAAGTTGTTCTGTTTATATGTACTGATGAAACATTTCTACCCCAAAATATATTCATCTTTCAGTTTTTACTTCGATTAATTACATTATTTATGAATGTTCTTGTTTACTTATTCAATTAGTTTTAATATTTTTTTTCTAGTTTTCAGACATATAAGTTTTCAAATCAGACTGACACTAATGCCAATGATATACTTTCTTATATAATTTAATAAGAAAAATTTCACTATAAATTAATTCATCAATTAATTTCATATTGTTAGATCATATAAGGAATTTGAATATGAGATAGTGAAATTAATTGAATTATAATCATCTATTTCATGCTAATATAAGGGTGGGACATCATGTGTCTACTATCAGTTCTTAGATACATTGCTCTTAACTCATAAAACTCCTTCATATGCTTTGTTAAATGTTTTGGTATATGTATGATCACAGGTTCATGTTTTAGTAAAATTGAAACATTTGATGATTTTATAGAGAGAGACATCTATAGAGATATAATCATCAATGGAAAATGATATAAAAATTATGATTCAATTATTAAAAGTATCATTATTTTTTTAGGATGATAGAAAATTTGTGTAGATTAAGTATATAATTATTTTTATTTAATTTTATTTAAATTATAAGAAAATTATATTCTATAGTTTGAGAATGAATTTTTATAATAGGAAGCCAAATGAGAAGAAGTGAAAGAGGCGGGAGAAGAAGAATAAATAATAGATGAAGAATAAGAATGGGAGGAAGAATATGACGAATAAGAAGAATAAGCTACTGATGAAGAGTCAAAATAAATGAATACATTGGAATCATCATTATCAAAAACTCTACTACCTTAAAAATCAGATAATTATTTAGACATTGATGAATTAGTGGAAGAAAATTCATCATCCAAATAAAATGAAAGGACATCATCAAAACCTGAGGGAGAAGATAATCAATCCAAAATAGAAGATGTAGATAATGTTGAATCTGATAAGTATGTAGACATTATTAATGTATCAGAAGAAGAAATATTTTCTCAAAAAGGAAATTACATTATTGGGAAAGAAGAAAAACAAGATATAGAATCTTCCAGACTAAATGCTCATAATGCTTTATCAGGTTCATCAATCACTTAAGGGATAGTTTCTCATAATTTTATTGAGTATAATTTTAGTACCTTGAAAAGGTTATGTGATTAAATTACCTACATTCCAAAAATATATTAAGTCATAAATTGATACAAAATATTTTTAATGAAAAATAAAAATAACTTAATTTTTTGACTAAATAATTTGTTCAAATTAAGGAAGATTGGAAATCATTCAATGAAAAGAAAATGGAATAAAATGGATATTACAATTATATGTTAATGTGAGAAAGAAAGATTAAATTGATCTCATGTATCATTATTACCAGTTCATAGAAGTAATGAAACATTCTTTATAGATGAAAAAAACCATTGATAATTCTTCAACAGATGTTTCTGATGGAGAGATGTTTTTGGAAGAGATCAAAGATACCATTGATGATTGTAATAAAGAATTAATAATTTTTAGATAAATGGTTCATAGTTATGATTAAGAAAGTATAATACATGTATTGTTCAAATAATTGATTTTACATGTGAAGGAAAAATATAAAATTATCTCTTGGAAAGTTGAATATATTAGTCAAAATTTCATAAGAAAACATTCACGAATGACCATATCTTGAAACATAATTCATTGATATCAGTGGCTTATAAGGATCATTATGATCTTAAGAAAATAAATTAATTTTTGAAAACAAGGATGAATAAGTAATGTTTATTTTTTATTTGATCCCTACATGTATATTTTGAAACATTATTTTAATGACTATTAAATATGAATGTATTTTTCATCCAAAATACATTATGTCACAAAGTATTCCAATTACTTTTAAAAATTTATTCATTATTAAATTTATTAGACTATTACTTATCGAATATAAAATTGTGTCATATGTCATCTCATTCTCACATTTTTGGTGATATACCTTCCCAATTAATTATTTAGATCATGAAGGTGTAAAAATTTATAAATAGGTAGAAATTTATCAAAGCGGAGACGTTTATAAAGGGTGAAGACTTTGAGATATTATCTCAAGGGAGAGATATAATCATAATGGGGAGAAACTAAATTAATAAATTCCATAAAATTATAAATATGTTATAAACATAGGTGAATTTATTATTTGAGGTATATATTTGACAATCTTAAACTTCTAAATGGATGTATGTTTTTTAACATCGTTATTATTTTTTCCATTTTAAGTGTTGTGTTTATTACTTTATTAAAAGGTGAAAATATTTGATTCATATGTATTACATCATAAATTACCATTCCTTAGTTTTGGAAATCAAAATCATTTAATTAAAACACTAATATACTAACATTATAATTCTCAAGTGTTATTATTTTCTTTTGTAGAAAAAATTACTTTATACCAAACATAGAAATAAATAAAATGAAAAAAATATAAACATATTATTTTTCATTCTCATTAGTTAGAGTGAACATTCATATGATATAATGGAATAACTCGTTATTTGAAAATCATTTAGATTTACATCTTACATTAATTTTTCAAAACTATTAGACTAACCCTATTTTTCCTTAGTCTAACCATTATCCAGTTTATTGGGTTGAAAATCAATAAGGATGTTCATCGAACTATAAAAAGATTAAAATTAGATTAATTAGAATTATGACTATCCTATGAATCTTTAGGGGAATTTTAATAGTGATAATCTAATTTCTTTCAGAGTAACTATGTACAAATCATCCTTATCAAGAAAATTAAAGATCCAAATCATTATGACCTATCAAGTGAATGTCGTCTATGATCATTCCAAACAACTATGAAATATTATTGTTGGATTATATATTATAAATAGAAGTTCATTTTAATTATTGGGTGATAATTTAATTTGAAACTCAATTCATCTAATGATTTTTCTATGTGAGCAACATTTTCCATGTTTTTGTAATGATTTAGAGAGTTGAAGTTCATATGAATTATTTTGAGTATTTTGACTCATTACGAAATATTTTTTTTTTGTAATATCATTTCCAATCATGGTATTGATCGATGTGTACTTCAGATAGGAAAACAGTGAATCTGATAAATTAGATCGAGGGCCTCTGGGGATAAGAGGAAAGATGTATATCATTATATCGATGGATTTCACGGTCTAGAAAGATAGAGTTGAATCTGATCATCATATTGAGGGATTCATGGGGATTGGTAGTCAAAACTGATTCTAATTCATCAGAATGAGGTATCTCTTGGATGGCAATGACATACCTTACAGTAGGTACTGAAAATATTGGATATGTTTATTCAGGATTTTTACAACCATAACTCTTAAGGTTAAAGAGTAAATTTATTTATAATCTTGTAATTAATTCTTAATATTTTATGTTTTTGTATTTATTGTTTATAAAAGGTCAATTTTCTAATGTGCACATGTATTAAAAATTTAGTTTCATACTTATCATTCCAAAAAACTGTTTTACCAGTGTATCTGTGATACTGCTAAATTCAAATTTAATCATATAACATGTGGACCAGATTATATTACTAAAATCATCAGACGATCTGGGAGTCTGATCATTTTTATATGTGAGGGGTTTAATTTTCATTTTTTTTAAATTAAACTACAAATCAAAACCTCTAGTTATCATTGAATAATCCTTATATACAATAATGTTAGATCTATTTAATAATATTTCAACTATATTAGAGGTTCCGTACAAATAAAAATAGTGGAGGGTGAATAGGTGAATGTTATTGAAGTTGTTCATTGAATTAGATGAGTTATAAAGTAGTAAATAAAGATAAAACCAACTTTAATTCACCCTTAAGAACATTTACATTTCTCACATTTATTTTGTGTGCATGTAAAATAATATTCTATTCTTTCTTCTCATTCATAAATAAAAAAAATATTTTTTTCGCTATTTTAATAATTATGAAAACAAAATAAATATTATAATGTTATTAGAATAGGTATAAAATCCCAATTAAAACTCATTTTGAAATGATCTTATTGATCCCAATACATCATTTCATAATTTAAATAAAAAAAATTTGTTATACTATTTTCCATAATAACCCTGCGATCACCCCTTTTATATGATTCGTAACATAGCTCCAAATGTGTGGGATTACCCCACTTTTGAAAATACAGAGCAATTTGTGATGTTGATCAATTTTTTAATGGTTCATATAGAATTTCAATAAATAAAATATAATTTTCCTTATATTTCATGTCAATCACTACCTGTTGGGTCATTTTTTTCCCATATCAACACAATTTTTCAATTATTATAAAAATTTTAATAATTTCGAATAATTTCATATGTAATATCGATAAATATTAGCATCATATTTATGTTTGAATGATTCCAAAAGATCCAAAAAAATAAAATAATTTTATCCTATCTTTACACATAAATATGAATCCATTTCTCATTTTTTACCCCTTGATGGGGGATATTTTCTTTTAATAAAACTGTAAACTATTACCTGATGTTTTCAAACATAATGAGTGACATGAAAATATAATGGATAAGGAATTGATTCATTTATAAAAAATACTAGACTATTTTTATCCCATGATTTTATGTCAATCCAAGTGTGTTCTCTTGACATTATTCCATTTTATGTGATTTGTCAATTAACTGTAAATTTTTTGTGAAACATCATTTATGATCATACAAATCAATTCAGGATATCAGATCAATTTTACAATAAATCTTATTGATTTTAAATGACATGAAGATATATTTCCTATGATTTAATGTTAATCAGAGCTCGATTGGTTGGTTTTTCCCCAAACTATTATATTTTCCCATTATTTCCAATATTTTAACAATTTTAAACCATACATTAAGCTATACCGAACTATTTGGGATTCAAATTGATGCTTTTTTGAATTGAAAAGATTAAAAATGTTTCAAGGAATAATCTCCTTGATTTTAAAATCATTCAAAAGTTGTTTTGGTATTTCTACCACCAAACAATAAGAGATATTTAATTTAAATAAAAGTATAAAATGTAACTCATTGTTTTCCATCATATCTAGAGACACCTGAATCAGATGGAAGAGAAATTGATTCCAAGGGATGAGAATTGTCTTAATGATCATTATCCGATAATTTAATGACAATGGAAGTGTGTTTATATGGTATTAAACAATTTAATGTAATTTTTCACTCAAATCTAAATCTGAGAGAAAAACAAGGAATTCAATCTTACCAAGAAATTCAAGTATCTGATCATTATGTCAATGAATCCCACAGATTATAAATGACATTATGATTAGGTCCCCTTTTCCATTTATCATTATGTTCCCATGTGTAACATCACATTTTATAAAATCGTTTATATCTAGATCACCAAAATAGTAGAAAGAAAGAATCATAGCCCTAAAAACAAGGCTTCCAACCTTCACATGAAAATGGCCTCTCAAAACCCCAACACATGACATTGAGCCTTTACATGAAAAAGGGTACCCTTGGACCGAATAATTTATCCCTAACAAACAATCATTTTTTATTCAAACATTTATTAACCAATTAAATAATCATAGCTTCCAACTATGGGAGACATAAGGAATCTGTTATTAAAAGTGTAATAGGGGTAATGGGGGAATACAAACCCCCCCCCCCAAAAAAAACCCAATTCCAAGGACTATAGAATAAAAAATATGGTTTAATTAAATATATAAAAGAGAATATTTAATATTACTACAATGAATACACTCACAAACAGAGTGCTAATGTGGGAATAACAAAACAAAAAAACTACAGAAGAGGATTCAAGAATAAAAAAACAAAGGAAACACCTAGATTTAGGTACTTATGTCCCATTTGGAAGGACTGCCTAAAATTTAAACAACCCACACATGAAATATTATTAGTTGTTAAAAAAACATATAACGATGAATAAAGGAATAGATGATAGGCAGTAGATATGAATAGATGCACTAAAACAAAAAATTTGAACTGGAGGCAACACTGTTGAAGGAATCAAGTTTACGAGAAAAACAAAACCATAGATAAATTTCCCAGAATCAAAATCACTTCAAGATCAAAGAACATTTACCCTTCTAATTCATTGGATCTCACCAAAGGTTGATCCCAATAGGTCTCCAGATTCGATCAATGGCCATATAACCTCAACCTGAATTAACCCCGAAAGGCTCCACCATGAACTATATGCTAGTGGCATGTAGTGGTTCGGTGGGACACAATATGATTCCACTAATGTGCATGATATCACCACCACCAGTGATATTGAATATGATGAAGATAATTCTCAACATCGAGTGAGAAAAAAGATAGATCGAACCCCCAGAGAGAAGAAAATGAACCACCTGTGGAGAGAGGGTGTCAATTATGGGAATATGTATTTATTCTTTCCAGATAAACTAGACCACTTATGAAGATGTTTTTATATATGTTACTTTTATAGAATGAAGGTTCCCTAAGGGTGATTAAACCACATGCTAGATGCTTAACTAGCTTAAGACAGAGCCCAGGGGAAGCTTCCATGATCCCATCGCTGAAATGCCCACCCATCAACACATGGAACGGATAAATTCTATGGATTTAAAGGATAGAGAATGTAGAAACATCCATTAATGACAATAAAATATGAGAATTGGTACACATCAAATAGCCATGGTGGAATACCAAATCAACGATTCCAATCCATTGAATGGTCCACGTAAGTCATCCCATGTTGTAAAATGAAACAAATATCAAAATGATATTAAAACTATAAAATATTTCATAATATGTTGCATGTATTTAAGAAAATGTAAATTGAAGAAAACTTTAAATGGGATGATTTAATATTTCAATATAAGAACAGAAAATACAATAATTTACAAATCAACATGATTTTCAATTGAAAATGTGGGACTTTATTCTGCATAATTGTTATTCATATGGATCCCAATTCAAGATATCAATGAAATTATTGAACATGGAAACAGATTTAAACTTATTCAAACTATCGGTGGGGTACTCATGTATGTGTATCTTAGTGACACACACTACTCCAATTTTAATAACATATCTTATAAATTATACACTTATATCTATGTGCATTGACCTACCACTGCATAACTAATGTTTTGATAAACAATGGGATAATTTTGAATCACAATGTACAATAACAAAAATAAAATACTTATACTAAGTTCTTAAATCAATCCCTTATGAAATATGGATTTTTAGACTACTTCTTTTAGTGATATGTACTCGACTATAATGGTCAAGTGGGTCACCACCGATTTCATATTCCACTTCAATGATTATATGTCCTCCACATGTAGTATGAACATAACCAATTAGTGATTTTCTAGTGTCAACATTTCCATCATATTCAAAATCCTCATAAATAGTCACTAATTCATAATAATTAATATTCATACCAAGGAAAATTTATAGAGATGTTGTTGATGAAATCCACATCAACAACCATTTAAGAGAATGACAAATATTGTTTTCCAAGATTTTCAATTAACCAACTCATTTTATAAATAGAAAAAAATCATCTGGTTCACTAAAAAACATAACATACATAATACATCCCACTACAGTAGCATACAAGATTATACTCATATATTCAATATCAAAAGATGTGCAAGGTAACTGTGATAATGACAATTAAAAATTTACATATACATCAACCTTACTTTGGATGCAACTAATTTTTTACATGAATGAATCAAATTTCTCATACCATTTGTAGGAAGAATTTTTAATCCATATAACCATGTTTTATGAATAATTCTTGGTTAGAAATAAATTCATATTCAGTACGAGTAGGACTATTTAAATTTTCAATTAAATCACAATGAATGAATGCAGTTTTGATATCTAGATATTCTATATGTAAATCTACATGGGAAACAAAATAATGAATAATTCATAAGGAAGAGTGTTTGACTATAGGAGAAAAATATAAGAGTAATCAATTACTTCTCATTGAATAAATTCATTTTCTACTAGTATATCTTTAAAAAATAATTTTATTTCCTACAATTATTTCTTCATTTGTTTTTTATATCAATTTATAACTAATAAACTTAACATTATGTGGTTAATTGTATATGGAACATGTATAGTTCATTATTTGGAATTTCATCTCATTTTACATAGCTGAAATTCAATGCATAGAGATGTTGTCATTGATGGATTGATTATATCATTGGGGATCCATTACAACAAGATCTGCTTCCACTTTTAAGGAAAAGGAAACCACATCAGCATTGATGTACCTAGGAGTAGGTCTAATGACCCTCCACTACCAATCACTAGTGATTTGGTTTCCCATAAGTTCACTAGAAACTCCATCATATGGAATATCATTATAATTAGACTAATATTAAGGATTAGGCTAAAAAAGGTGCACCTGAGAGGTAGAAGCAGTCACAAGTGGAGTCTCAATAACACTAAGAAGATCAACCTCAAGATCTATCTATGAGAAGGATTATCACTGTAATTAGTTTGAGGCTAGACTCTAGAAAGAAAATACTAATGAAACTAAACATAAAGGATATAAATAAAACTTTTAAATCCATTTTTATATACCTAATGCATATATCCCTCACCCCCTCATGATACCCTATGATAATGCACAAGACAAATCTGGGATAATGTTTATCAAATTTAACATGAATGTAGGCAGTGCATCTAAGCACACAAAAATTCTCATAGGATGGTTTTATTACCCCAATATTCAACAGGAGTTTTAAATATGTTTTCTAATGAGGGATACCTATTTATTAGGTAAACCAACTTAGTGATAGCTTCTACCTAATAGTATTTGGGAAATCGGGAGGATACAACCATTCTATGTACCTTCTCAATAATGGAATGAATCATGCACTCACCTAGACCATTCTATTAAGGAGTATAACTCAAGGTTATGTGCTTTAAAATTAAATCACTTTTAAAAAACATGATGAACATAGTAGATAATTATTAAAGTCCATTATCATTCGTAAAATCCATTAACTTCTTCCCAGATTGATTTTTTTCATAGTCTCCCAATGATTTAAGATCCTCAAAGGCATCAGATGTATTTTCGAAAATATAAACCCAAACACTCCTAGAAATGTAATCTATAATGGTGAAAAAGTAAGAGCATCGACCATGGGAGGTAATATTATATGTTTCCCACAAATAAGAATAATCATACTCATGTGGGTGACTCAGAGTAAATATGGATCTATGAAAACTCACTATTTTAGACTTACCCATGAAAAATTATTCACAAAAGTTTATGTTACCTGGTTTAACTTGAGTGAGAATCCCCTTATTGATCAATTTTCATAGACCATTATCCCTCAAAATTCCCAGTCTCATATTCTAAATCATATTTTTTTCATTGAAAGATACATAATTGATTCCAAAATTAATGATGTGTCTTCTTCAATCTATAACATATAACCCATTAAGAAAGGGTAATTTATGAACTATACGATTTCACTTTAATATTCTAATCCAACCAAATACATATTTAAATGTAAAACCTATATCATCTAAGACACCTACTGAGATCATATTCCTGTATAAATCTAGGACCCATCTCCCATACAATATGGGTACAAGAGAATGATTTTAGAGAACTTGTAGAACTAAACCTCTACATATGATGAAATATCTCTTATTGTTTCCTATAACAACCTATCCTTAATCTCTCTCAGTCAAACAAGAAATGTAACTCCTATCCGGGAAGAAATGGATAAGAAATCATGATTCTAGGACGCACTCATGATCAAGAGTATCATGGTACAAACCCAAAACCTCATCACCTTTATATCATTTTTTGGAAAATATAGAATGATCATAAGACTCTTTATAAGGTTTTCTAGATTTCAAATAGGGTTATTTGAGTCTAATATGCCCAGGATTCCCACTGTGTTATTTGGTAACCTACATTTGATTTGATTTGCACTTTTGTGATTGGGAACAACTCCAAAATCCATTTAATATTATTAATTTTTCCATAAAAACTCTGACTGTCCCATCACATTCAGACTGTCATCATTAGGTTTGACCTTATCCTTGCTACGCAACTCACATGAATGTAATGCAGCCATGAAATCCTCTAAAGTAATGGAATATATGTCTTACATCATAGCACATATAAGATGTCCATATGAACTATCAAAATAAATTAAAATTAAAATGGAATGGTCCTTATCTTCAAACATAAAAATTATTTTGTGGATCTCTGATATGATTTTATTTAAATAATGGACGTGTGTCTAAATAGTTGTTCCCTGATGCATCTTAATGGTTTTCAATTAATGTTTCTTTTGTAGAGATCAAATTAAATGGGTAGTCACATTTAGTTTTTCATGTTTAGTGAAAATACCAGCTATGTAGATGTCATAAGAAACCTCAAGCTGTTCTTTATCACCTAAATAAAATGTTAAAGAACATTTTTCTTTCATCAAAAAGTATGGAGGGACATCTGAATAGATATTTTCTATTTAACCATAAGTGTATAGACATAGATGGGGATACATAGGTCTGTAAAGGGAATCTTGTATACAATTTTTTCAATAAAATGGATCTAATTTTAGTCAACACCAATTAGAATCATTTCCCCAACAAAATACTTATATTTCATATTTTGTAGACATTATTGTTTATTCAGGTGGCTCTAATACCACTTTGTTGTGGGGTTAGATCAAAATAAACCCCACTAAAAATAATTACAAGGACCACTGAATAAAAATTATCGTATAATTAAATAAAAAATAAAAAAGAGGAATTTTATTTCAAATAAAACACAAATAGAAAGGGTGTTGAAGTAGGCATAATGAAATAACAATAATTGTAGAATAAGAAAAAAGAATAGAAGAAAATGCAACACTAGGATTTATGTTGTTCAGTCCCATTGGGACCTACTACATGAAATAAACCCCACACAACAATGAAATCCTGTTAGAAACTATAAACCAAAATGGATTAATGTGTATATATAACATACATATTGGCAAATAAAATGCACATAAGTGATAAATTGAAACTGTGCACTGGAAGAGAAAAAATAGATGGAATCATGTTTATAAATAATATACAGTGCCAAAAAATGACCGGGAATCCAGATCACTTCATGTTAAAAGAACATTTATCATGTATATTCTTTTGATCTCTCTTTTGGATGATAAGGCCAGGTCTCTAGGTTGATGAAATTGTCACAAGTCTTCAACTAGGAAGAAACATGATAGGCTCTACCACAATCTACGAACCAGTGGAATGTAGTAATTCAACGTGCCACCAAATGGGGATGCTCATGAGATTGATAGAAATACCACCACAGATATTTATACAGAAGAAGATGATTCTCAACACTGAGCTAGAGAAATGCCTTAGGAACAACCATCTTGAATAAAACAAACCACTAATGGAGAGGGGTAGTCAATTTCCATAATTGGTTTCTATGATTACAAAAATGAACTCAACCACTAAAGAAAATTATATTCAGATATGTTTAATATATCTTATGAGAGAACATAAATTGTGATGAAACCCCCTTCCATAATCATAACCAGCTGACGACATAACCAGTGGGGCTGCCACCAAGCCAACCCCAAACATCCACCCAGCAGCACATGAAACAACTTTAATTAATGAATGGGTATGATAGATTAAGATAAATCATTCATCATTAACCTAAAATTAAAATAATATGTATATAGATGATATCCAATATGGAATTTATAATCGAGCATGAAAAATAATTGAGCATTCTACATAAATAAGCTCATGCAGTTAAATGAAACCAAAATCATGTAAATATTCAATTTGGAAAATATGTAATAATAAATTCATTGTATTTAAAACAATTTAAATGGAAGAATAATTTAAATGGTTTTATTTCAGATATCAATATGAAAACAAATAATTCCCAAATTAACAAAATGATGTTAAATTATTTAAACATGGTCTACAACATTAGCATCTAGATTCAACAAACATAAATATGAACCAAACTCATTAATCATGCATTTTTTTCACCAAAAATAATTCCAAATTCTAGTTATTTATCAAATTCCATTAACACATGGAGTAACACATTGAGTTAAACCTGAATAAATTCATCAATTTTATTACCATAAAATTATGAAATACACCAAATTTTTTAATCATGTCTCCTCTAAAAGTAATTATCCAACAAAAAAAAATTATCAAATTTATGTTCCTTAGACAAATTGTTGAATTTCAACATAATAAATCCATCACAACGACATACTACAACATTAATATTATAGATAGAAAACTATTTAGAATAACGTGAAGCAAACCATTATCACGATGGGAAGAAACAACATGCAATCACTAAACATAAATCAATTCTATTCTTTAATCCAATTTAAGATTTAGTAGATTAATTAAACCTTGATATAATGGTATAAATAATGGTCAACATATGATTTCATTTAAATAAATATAATATGGAATTAATCTCCTACTTAAATGCTTTGAAATTCTTCACAAAAGAATGAATTAAGGTTATAGATATCTGATCACCTATATCATGAGGAAACTATTATCTCACAAATGATATATATCCAAAAACACATTGATAAATGACAAAGAAAACTTAGTTATAATGATGTAAATGGACTCCAAAAACATAGAAAATGGAACTAGAAAAAATAATATTAAATGGAGAGAAACTGATAGAAAAGAGGAAGAGACAACCTTATATCACCAAAAATTGTACTCTGGAATTTGGGATTCATACCTAACGAAGGGTACTTCAAAGCCTTTGAAAAGAACCTCTGGGTTCCTAGAGATTCAAAGGATGGAGTGGTATAAAACTAAGTCTATGGGCCTCTAGGGTATTTTTAGGAAAATATATTTTTATATGTTCATAATGAAACCCCTAATATCGCATTATTTACCACATATAAAACTACATAGTTGGAGGAGACCATAACATGGGCTTGGGTAAAACCCATGTCTCGATCCACTGATGGATCAAGGGTGAAAATCCTATTTTCCAGAGGAGGGACTATGACCCATTTTAAACCCCACATTGCATCCACCCTAGATTTGGTTATGGCCTCCAAAATCCCAACATCATAAACACCTCGATCCACACTGCAATTCTAGACAATGGGAAAGGGATTTTACAGTAGCCAACCACTACGGTACAATTAGACCTAAAATGATAGTTACTCCAATATTCATCCTTCAAGAATCCCTATTCTACAGTTGGGTTACCAAACCACATAATCCTAGCTTACGACACAACTCATGGATCCATGACATTGCCTGGACTCAAACAGTAGTGGAACGCACATTTTTTCATCATTATTCCTCAAAAAATCCTGAAACATTCTTTAGGTGACTCTAAAAATGAAACTAATAGTGGGGAGAGGAAATAATGTTTGATCCCTTACATTATTTGTGTATATAAACAATATCATTTAAAAAATATTTCATATTAAATTAGTTTTAGAATTTCATATCACATAATATATTTAAATTGTTTTATAATAGAAATCATAAAGAAATATTATTTTATACATATCACACTACTAGAATATTTTAGGATATATATCCTTAATAATCCATTACATTGACTAAAATATGAATGAATCTCTAAATATTCTTTATATATCATTATAGTGATCAAAAAATCAATTTCCAAGATAATAAAATTTTCAAATGTTTAATTAAAAAATTTATAGAATCATGATAATAATGTCTCTATATATAATGATGTTCCTATTTACATTCTAAATATATTTCATAATATTTTATTTTATTTTAATTTTCCCATATTTTTTATTCTATTACCATATTGTCCTCTATAACATAGAGGTATGCTGGTACAAAATTTATACTAACTATCCACCCTATTAATATTTATTTTAATATGATTTGTATTAACAAAATTATCTAGTGTACTAATGGATATTTATATATAATATACATCTTATTATCCAAAATAATAAAAAAATATAGAATTAAATTTAGCGTATACTAGTTGAATTTTTTTTTAAATGTCATATGATGTTGAATATTTTTCTTATTTCATAGTATAATAAAAAACGAAGGTCAAAGTAGAGTAAAAAATCACATCACTTAATCAATTTTTAGAATACTCCTCTATGTCGGTGTGTTGAAATGTAGATTTTAATACACTCTTCTTCCAAGAGTGAATCTCTACAATTCTAGCAAGAAGAAATTTCTAGATCAAACATACATGAATAATTTTATCAAAATTTTCTTTAAGAAAGGATATATTTTATTCTATAAGTTATCATATGTGGATTGATAATCATCCTATGAAAATCATATTGAGATTTAATGTATAATAAAGAAGAAGATCATAATTGTTTAAGTTGTATTCTCATAGAGTAATATAATGTGTGTTAAGAAATTAGAATTGGGAATTGGACTGTGAAATTAGACTGAGTATCATTAAAAAGTCAGGGAAGTTCTTACAAGATTTTGTGTAATAAAGTGAAAAATATTTTTGAAAGGTCATATTTGTGAATGTTGATCATGATTCACCCTATCATGTTTGTTACAATAATTTTATTACATCATTTCATGCAACTTATTATACATGCACTATTGTATTGAAAATAGTGCTACAAAATTATAATGAAATATCCTTATCATTGTATTTTACACAAATGATTGTGTTCTATTTGACACTATGGTTTCAAATTATTTCCAAATCACATGAATTACTATATACTCCTATAGATTATAGAACCTTGTATATCCTTATGTTAATGTCTTTATGTTTTTAAATTTTTAGCTGAGAATGAAATAATTAACAGGAGTCAAAATATTATTTCATTATAAATTAATCGTAACAAAGTGATATAAATAATTAATACATACCCTTCCCAATGATTCTTAAATCCGAGAAAGATATTCACAAAATCTTTAAACTACTACATCCTATGGAATTTGATATAACATGCTATTAAATTATTTAAACATTCACTTTGGAATAATCTACTAGTTTCAAACTCATTTATCAGGTCTTTTATTATCAACAATAAGAATTCAAACTTCATGTTAAATATCCAATTCCACTTACACTTGTAATAACACATTAAATTAAATGTACATACATACATCATATTGATTACCATAAAATTATGGGAAACATTAGATTTGTTAAACTTGCCTCCTCTTTAATTCATAAGCATTCCAAAAAAACATTATCCTCATTATGTTCATTTTTCAAATTCATAAATTTCTATAAGATAAAAAATTATAACAAAACACTATACATAGAATAGAATAAACAACACACTATCTAGCAAAACAAAAAGAAAACCATTATCACAGTCAAAATGAACAACAAACCACAGCTAAACTTATTACAAATCCATTCCTAATAGGTTTCAATATTTACTTGGTTAATTCCACTACCAAAAAAAGTTCTAAACCATGGTCAATTTATTATTTCATGTAAATAATAATTAGAATAATCATAATCCACACCTCAATTCATCAACATTCTTTGAGAAAGAAATAATCAATGTCATAGATATATGATCACCTCTTCCATGAGGAAAATAAATTCTCCCAATGCTACTGTCCCTTGATAACATAGATAAAATAAAAAATACCATTAGAATGATGTAGATAATCCACTGAAATATGGAAAGAAGAGACAAGAGGAAACAAGATCAAATAGATAGAAACCGATAAAAAAGAGGAAGAGCCTACCTGAGATCACCACAGATTGAACTCGAGATATAGGGATCGATCCCTATAAAAAGCGATATTCCAAGACTTAAAAAATCACCCATGGGTACCTAGGGTTATGTAGGATGGGGTGGGATAAAACGGGGTCTAGGGGACTTGGGGGTATTTATAGGAAGATAGATTTTAAGAGGATCAGTGCTTATCCCCTAAGACAATATAGTACACCACATAGACCACAACATAATTTGTTGTGACCATATCGAATACCCTAGTTGTACTCATTTCTTGGATCCAAGACTGAATCCACAATGTAGATCTAATAAATATAGAAATAGGGACTATATCCCATCCTACAGCCCATGTTACAGCAACCAACAAATTTGTAGTAGCCTCAAAAAATGACTATGGTGCAACCACCTCACTCTATGCCTCATCTCTACACTAGGAATGGGCCAATGTTTTAGCCAACCACCATGGTGAAACCATGACGAAAAATACTATATCCCTGATTTTAAACCATGGAGACTCATATTATTTTATCCAATAGACCACATCATAGAAATATAGATTATTGAAAAACCCATGGATCCACATCAAAATAAGGCTTCAAATGGTAGTGGCACTGACCATTTTCTCTATTTACCTTCCAAACTTTGTGAAACCTTTTCTAGGTGCCTCCAACACCCAAAAAAACAAAGGGAAACCACACATAGGTCTGTCCCCATAAATTATATATGTACAACAAAAATATAAATTAAAAAACTATTATTTGAATATATTGAATTTCCGATCAATGAATATATTTAAATAGTTTCATTGTACACATTTAAAAATATTTTATTTTATAAAAATAAATCTAACAAAATAAATCATGATATCTTTCTTTAATAATTTATAACATCTAAAAAAATATGTATGAAAAATTATAAATATATTATAAAAATCTCTAATGACTCGCATTATCACCTTATAGTGATTCTAATTTCAATGACCATGTCAATGAAATTTTCAATCGATTCATCAAAAAAATTTGAAACAAGAAAAAATTGATTCTATATTTAATGACGTCGCCATTTACATTTGAACTCAGTTTCTAAATATTTTTAATTATTTTTAAATTTTACATATAGTTTTTTATCCAGTTAGCATAGTGAGATCTTTATCATATAGATAGAAAGGTATAAAATTTCTTCCAACTAGCCATCCTAGTAAATTTTATTTCAATAAGTTTCATAATAAAACCATTATCCTATGAGGAAAATCTTTTTGTAGTGCAATATTCAACTTAGATTCAAGATAATAATAATCATGGAATTCAATTTAGTTTCTAATATTGGAAAAAAATGTTTTTAAGTTGTATAATGATAAATATTTTTCTTAAGTTATAGTTTAATAACAACCTATGGTCCAAATAGAGTGAACAAACCTTATTTATAATATATAGTTAATTTATCATGTCAGTTAGTGTGTTGAAATATTGATTTTCATAAATTAGTTAATAGATATATAATATTAGATTGACACACTCAATCAATATATGAAATCAAGTATTCCAGTTTTAGTTAACTTCTACATTGTTGTGATTACGAACTAAATGTATTTTATTTGAAAAAATATAATTAAATATAATTATGTAAGAGAATAAATTCCCCCAATTAAATATCCCTAATAAATGAATCATTTTTTAATCACAACCTAAAATTGATGAATGAACAGAAGGTGAAATAGTGGGAAATAAATTATTTTTGTAGAATCTACGAGATAGTTATAGGAACCCTAAAATTGAGTGATCGTTCAATGAATCAATAATACATATATTAAATAGGGATTACCTCATGAATATGGAGACTAAAGGATAAATCACGCAATGATGAAAATGGGGTGGAAATGATGGATGTATCGACATGTTTCTTTGGATATAAAATGTAGTATAGGTGATGTATGATAATAGAGATTGGCGATAGGTGTTTGCATTGTGGTGGTGGCGCCGATCGAGGGTAGGTTGTGATGGAATTAGAGGAGGGTTCATTGTTTTGGTTTGGAGGGAATACGTAGGGTGGGGGTGGCTCGTATTGTTTTTTAGTGCAATGACCACAAAAAATGGTATTTTATGTCAAGGGGTCACAAATCCTCAACTCTATAGTAGTGAATTATGTGGGATAATCTCAAATTAATTGGAATAAA
Source organism: Viscum album (assembly GCA_963277665.1). NCBI lineage: Eukaryota > Viridiplantae > Streptophyta > Magnoliopsida > Santalales > Viscaceae > Viscum > Viscum album. The sequence goes on from OY728139.1 coordinate 872,449,958, forward strand.
TTTTTTGAAAAATGGAAAAATATTATTTATAATATTGTCAAAGATTTAATTTATTGACAAAAAATATAAATGATGAGTTAATTGTTATTGTGATTAGGGTGTGAAATTGAAGTCATTGAAATGATTGTATTTATGAGATATTATTCTTCAAATTAATGGTGAAATAAAATACATGGTATTGTTAATAGGTTACAGTTAATGAAAAATCATTTTTTAGATAATAACATGAATTGCATTGATAACTTGACTGGGTTCTTCCAATAGTTCAATGTCACCAAAAATGTCATACAAAAATGGTTGTAGATATATGTGACAATTTAAAATATAATCATGGGAGAATATTTTAATACTTATAGAAACCCATGAGTTTCTTACAATGAATATAGTCCTTATAAGTTAATAGAGCCATCTCGATGGTGAGTCCCATGAGACCCGGGGCTATTGAAATAGTCACCATGGGGGAAACAAACAACCCACTTCCCCTCTCCCATTTTCTCTATGACCCCAGAATCACCAGTCAGTACCAACCACCCCCCCTAGGTCCCTTGATCATCATGATTAATATATGTTTCCATAGATGAATCTACTTTGGCACCATTATGTATTGTGATTTGGTTGTATCATCTCTGTTTCATCATTCCAGTGATTCCTAGTGTTTTGGGGTATTTGGCTTTATTGTTGTACTGGCCATGGCTTCCCGATTAGCATGAATCCCATGTTTTGGGATGTTGTATTTTACTACATGAATTTAAAATGATGCTCTACAATCATATAATGGTTAATGCGCCTTCTGCAATAGCAGGCTGGGTAAGTCTCCTCATCTCCCTACATCCTCATCCACCTATATCCCCACCTAACGACTCTTTCAACACCAATCTTCTCTAGGACCACTCACCTCACTTGACTGTGACCCATAATCATCTTCTACCTCTTTTCCAACATATATGCCTATATCCAACAGCTAATCACGTGACTACATATTTACCAAACTCAGTAACAAGAAATTCTTCTAATGGGGTTTGGTCTTCAGAAAACCTAGATTTGGGAATTTGAATGGAAGATCCTCTAATAAACATAATTGAATTTATATCATTCTTATAAAAATAGTAATGTCAACATCCTATAATAGATTTTTTTTAACTTCTCTATTATGATCTAAAAAAGAAATTATTTCATGCCTAAGATTGGTTTTGGGATCTTTTATGACCCTTTTATTTGATTAATTTCATACTCTATATTCGGTTTAATTTATATTGGTCATATTTTTCATAGTAAAATTATATTATAGTCTTATATAATTCATGTTTTCTATATCATTTTACATCATACATATTGATTCACTATAAATATTTATTGTGTGTGATAGAGGTTATAAGATTGATATTTCTTCAAATATTGATACCTATTTCAATTTTAATTTTACATTATTAAAGGGTCCTATTACAATGGAAAAAACTCTAAATTATCCATCATGATATAAATATGTATAATAATATAAACACATAGAAATGAAATAAAATTATAATGACTGAATTATTTCTTTTAATAATTTAAAACGGTAATTGAAATCAATGTTTTTTAGATAGGTGACCAGATGTGATAGTAAAACAGTGAGTGGATTGATTTTATATCATCTCATTTTTTGGAATATTAATTTTTATTCAGTAAATTTTTAAGTATATATTTATTTTTATAGATACCAAAATTGTTTTTATTTTTTATAGATACAAAATTTTATTTGGAATGATTTGCTAGGACTCTTAATTCCCATGGTATGAAAACCTTTTTTGTTCCCTAAAAATTATGAATGACCCCTCACATTCAGACACTTGACTTCAAATTTAACAATGGCCTTACTACGCAACACACATTAATGCATGGAAGACATGACTTCTTATAAAGTTAAGGAATAAAATTTATACATCATATCATAGATAAAACTTCTCATATGAACTTTCTAATGAAATTATCATTACGATGGCTTGGTCCTCATTTCAACAGTAATACATATATTAGTGATATATAATAAGATTCTATTCAATTCATCAGTGTGTTTCTAGATGGTGGATCTGTGATGTATGTTGAAGGTATATGATTATTTTTTCTCATTTAGACATATAATAAAATATGTTTTCATATATTGTTCTTCATGTTTAGAATAAATACCGGTAGTTGAGGTCTCATAAAGAAACTTTTTCTGAACTGTATAACCAAACTTAATGAATAAAGAGATATGATCATTCAAGAAAACAATAGGTGGGAAATCCTAATAGGTTGTGACTATTTAACTATCACTGGAATGAATTACATGGGGTTTCTTAGGTTACAAAATAGAATCTTGTAGCCCTTGATGGACTTACATGTATTGAGTTTTTAAATATGATAAATTAAAATCATTTAAGTTGTAAATTTTTTCACTATCATATTTCATGGACATCATTGTGGATTCGGGTTTCTCTGATGCAATTTGTGGTTGGGGAAATATTGGAATAGAACTCCCAAATAAATTATTCCAAGGATAGCACAATAAATATTATGCTTAAATTGACTAGAAAAAATAGAAAAAAGAATTTTATTACAATGAAAACAAACCCAAAAATACTGCTAATATAGTAATAGGTAACCAAAAATAAATGAAGAAGAGGGAACAATGGAAAAAAAGGCAACATAATGATTTACATGCTTTGGTCCCATTTGAACCCACTACATGGAAGGAATACCTCCCACAAACATACTTTTATTAGATACCCAGAACATAAATAAAATTTATTTTATTTAGTTAATGCAGATATCCAACTCAAATTCATAGATTCACTAAAGTAGAAATTGAAAACTAGAAGAAAAACATAAAGGGGACATTTTTAAGAATTACATACAACCCCAAACAAATGTTTGATCATATAGATCACTTCAAGATCAAAGAGCAATGATCTTTCTATTTCATTGAATATCATTGTAGGATTTTGACACCATGAATTTTTATTAGAGCAATGGTCACATTTCTTGAAACGAGAGGATCCTCAAAATGCTCTATAATGATTCGTGTAGTAGAAGATATCCATTATTTCATCCCAAATCGAGCAAGCCCAAAAATTGATCGGGCCACCTAAATAATCTCATTTGATAAAATGAAGAAAAAATCAAGATGATTTTAAAATGAGAAAATATTTAATAATATATATTTTTTATATAAAACTATTTAAATGGAAAAACAATTTCAATGGGCTCTTTTCTATTTTCAAAATGAAAACAAAAAATACCTACAAGATATTTATTTATTTAATCGTGCTCTATATCATATGTTTCCAATTTTGGGAAATATAAGGAAAACAAAAACTCATTAATCATGAATTTTTTAATTATCAACAATCATTCTAGCTTCATGTTTTCTATCCAATTCCATTAACACATGGAATAACACATTTTGTTAAACATGAATACATGCATTAATTTTCTTACAATCAAATTATGATAAATATAGGATTTGGTAAATATGTATCCTATATAACTAAATATCCTACCAAAAAAAATTATTAACATTATGTTACTTATCAAAATTCATCAATATAAACATGATAAACCATGAATATCTACATGCTATACAAATTATAGTATAGTTTGAACACTATCATGAAAAATAAGAAGAAAACACTTTTCTTGGTGTAAAGAGAAAACATGTGATCACTACACATAAACTAATCCCATTATTTAATCTGTTTTAATCCTAATTAGGTGAATTAAAATTCCATCAAAAGGGATAAACCATGAAAAGTTTAAAATTTTATGTAAATAAATCAAAGAAAAAATGAATCATCTACCGCAATGCTTTTACATTCATCAATAAATAATGAATCATTGTCTAGGATATCTTCTCACCTATAACACAAGGAAGTTATGATATCTTAAGGATTGTGTTCCATGAATTCATTGATAAAACAAAATGCAAACTACAATAGAATGATGGATATCATCTTCATCAACATAGAATGATGAAATGAGATGATAAAATATAAAATAGAGAGAAATCAAAAGAAAAGGGGAAGAGCCTATCTCATATCACCACAGATAGATCTCTAGAATTCAAGATTCATCAATAGACAAAGTGGGATTAAAATCCTTAAAAAAGAAAATGTGGGTGTCTATGGTTCAATAATAATGATTTGGGGAAAATTTCTTCCAAGGGTCTCTGTGGTATATATAGGAAAAAACATTTCCAGAGTACCACGACATAGCCCCAAATACAACATATTCAACCACCTATAAGGTGTCATACATTATTTTTACTCTGTTTCTAGTGAAACAATGTTTCAATAAGAAAGAAAAAGTTATCCCTATTTACAATAATAAACCCACCCAATCATAATCCCTTCCATATACTCACATATAGTATCAAATGTGTATTTAAAGCTTCTCTAGGGAGGATCACCTTTTCTTATGCCCCACCACCACCCTCCATCCTCGAAACAGATATACATCAATGTACTACACCATCTTTCTTCCTATGAGGGACATGAACCCCCATAGGAGACACACACTAGAAGGTACTAGGGTATTTATTGAATAACAAAAAACTCTCTTTATGAACCATACTCTTCATAGATCACTGTGACGAATCACTTCTTTGTTAGGGTCAAATCGATTGAAAAATCATTCATGACATCCAAAATCAAAAGACATTTCACACCACTCCATTTTAGTTTATATCTGAAATTATTCCCCAAAGTCATCGAGTTATCACAAAAATAAAAGTTTCATTATTATTATAGAAAATAAAATATCCATGTTCAAACATAGAAAAATTATCAACAAATATTAAAATGAAAATCCCCGACCCATCTGAAACAATTATTGATGTATTTGGAAATTTACCAAAATAAAGTAACTAAAATTATGAATTAGCCTAACGAGGTTTTAAAAAAATAAATTATAAAAGATGAAATGTTATCACCTTTAACAAAAATAGAAGCATAATGAAACTTTTATCCTTAATAAAAAATTAATTGGTAAAAAAATTTCCTATCACCATTTCTTTTGCTAGTAATTAATGGGTTTATTTTATTAGCATTTTTTAATGTTGAAAATGTTTGACCTGAATAATTTAATTCGTATATAAATTTTTATATATTTTTAATTATTATTTACACACTACTAAAAAATGGGTTTATCCCTATGCGTCTATATTCACTGTTTAAATAATCCAAGAGTATAGAGTGGCTAAGATCTTTCTATACTAAACCGTTTATATAAACCATTAGTATAGACATGTTATCCTAACAGTTACAAAAAATTCATTAGTATTAGTTGCGATAGACCATTAATTTCTTAAAAACCATTGGGATAGAGTTATATCATATCCCTCAGCCTCCCACCCTCATGGATTCAATTGTGAGCTTTATTCTCCCCTCACCCGAACACTGAATGACTCTTTTCTCCTTCTATATTCTATTCTAATTCAAAAAACATTATTCTGATATTCTTTGGAATCATCTTAGTTAATTCAATGTCATTCTTCTCTTTTATAGATTATTGTTTATATTTTTATTATATTCAAAATAATTTTGATTTTAATGGATAAATTTTTTGTTTTAATTTATTTATCCACTACTTTTACATAAATACAATACATTTTTGTCTAATTTATATTAAATGATTATGTAATTTATTAATGTATTTATTTGTTTTTATTAATGTTTTAGGGGGTTATATTTTATCTTCTGATGATATAGAATAATTTATTAGTTAATTTTACTTAGATTGGTACACCCTTGTGTAGCCTTAAACTTTTTATGACTAACTTCACATAGGTCAGTGTAGTCGTACGCACCTTTAATCATTTTGTTGAAAATCATGAATGGGTCACATGTAGATTCTTTAATGGAAATCTCCACCCCTTACACATTGGTTAGGAGTATACCACCTAAAGTGATTATTGGCACTAGTACCAATCCATTTCATCCAATTTATTTACAATGAATCATTCTTTAAAGAGAGTCTATCTAAATTTTATGAGAAAATATTTATAACCCAATGATTATTTCAACCTCTATACACCACTTGTTTAAACAAATTTTTTGGATGAATTATTTTTCCAAGTAGCTTCCTTGTATCATGAAATGAACTCAAATGATAGCAACATGTTTTTTAATAATAAACCACTTGAATGTATTTTCAAAAAGCCAAACTTCATTAGTTTAATAAAACTAATGTTTTGAATGATAATTAACTCAAAAATATGATTTAAATCCAATTTATCTTTATTATTTTAGTAGATTAATATATATTATATCATGTATATACAAATTAAGAATGTTCTAAAATTAATTCTTCTTTTAAAATTTTAGATTCATCAACAAATATCATTTCATTGTGCACTCTTATATTTGTAATCCTCATTTTAATTTACAGATGGTGAATACCCTTATATATTTTATTTAACAATTCACCCCACATAAAACAATATATCATATTTCAAAATAAATTAAAAGGGGAGAGCGGTACCTATGACATTCACATGTTAATTATTATTGTTTTTTCTTGATGAACTGAATATTTTCTTCTACTCTTCCTCCAAACCATTATAGTGTCTATTTTTTTCCAAACCACTTATGATGATTCCACTTCAAATTTTCTATTCAAAATTCATTTTACTTCTTGGATTTGATTCCCTCAATATTACGATTCCAATCCCAATAATAATTTTAACTTATTTTACTACATTTTATCACACCCTTTAACATATTTTCTCTTTCAATAAAGGGATCTTCAACCAACATTATCATATTCTGTTGTTGAGTGATATGTTAGATAATTAAAGACTAATTTATGATTTTCCTTTACTTTTATATCTATAAGATTCACTTCAGACATGTTATTCCTCAGTGGATACTTATTTAATGGATCTTCTTTAAAAATATTTCTATACTCCATGACTTTGAAGACCCAATTTACAATGATTTTTATTATTGAATGTTACTATTTGCATTAGTGGATTATCATTGGATATTTTTTGTGATTATGGAAGGGGATATGTGATAAATTTTTCCATTCTAATTAGAGATGATTAAATTTTTCTAAAAAATTCCATATCTAATTTTATATATCAAAATACTACATGATTCTATATCCTTTATTACATTACATATTTTTTTAAATAAATATTAGCTTTAATGATATTAATGTAGGATAATTATTTATATTTATATCAATTATGGTAGAATTTATATGAGATTATTATACCATGTTTTGTGGTATTAATTTTGGGTTACACATTTTTTTATTCTTGATTATATGTTATTTATCATAATGGCATGTGTAAATTTTATTATTACACAAATTAGGAAAGATAATGAATAACTTTGAGGGAGGAGATTTATTGATAATGACTTATTGATGTAAAAGGATGGTCTGCCTTCTATGATTCACTTCCCAAGTATAATAATTGTAATAATTTTTTGGATTAAAACTAATGTCATTTCCTTATAATTTTTCTAGTCATTTAGGGACCTTTGACTGAACCATAGTTGAATTCTTCTTATCCTACTAGTTTAGGTCAATGTTAGATGGATCCTAAGGATACATAGAGCACCCGTTATTCTGGTTCATAGACAGACCATACAACAAACACCCAGCTACCATATCATTTCATCATCCACTTGATCCTCTATGGTTCTTCCCAAACATGAATCCAAGTCCATATCATATGCCATTTACCTATCCCTGCTATTATTATCCAAACATGTATATGGAACAATAATTTCAAACTATCCATCAAGGATTTGATGTTTTTGTTCCATTAATTTAAAATCTAGTGCATCCAAATGAGGTGGTGCATGGATTGGTATAGACAAAACATTCATTGCTAAATGATCAAGGAAAACCAATAGATCAGTTTGAGCCTAATGAACAGTTTTCATTGGGGTATTTTTTTTAATTGTTTCATATTATTTCACATTATTAGTTTTTACTTAGAATTAATTCTTCTTCTTCTATTTTTATTTTATCTTATTCTATGAGATCTTCTAATAGGTAATGTTGGTGCACCCATATGCATAAATCATGGAATTTTCAAACATAAATAATGGTGGATTATAATTATGAAAACCAAATGTTTTATTCATATGGCATGTAGTGTGGATGTTTTATGGCATCTTTATCCCTGTAAAACGATATCAGTGCATTGAAACCAGTTTCATGGATGAATATATGTAATAAAATCAAGAACAATGTAAGGGAGAAGATATGGGTATGGAAGTTTATTAAATTGAAATCTATATTATTGATGTATTTAAATGAACTAATATATTCTTTATTTTGATAGTATATCTTTCCTGATAGTGAATATACTAATGTCACATGGTTCTGGGATATTGAGATGTTGTAGTGATTATACAAGGATGAGTTATATGTTGGTTTTGTGGGAGTAGCTGACCTAGAACCAACTTATGTGTACTTTATAATAATATTTATTTATATTTTTAAATATTAATAAACATCGGGGAACATCATGATTGTTATTATGTGTGTCATAGTATGTGATAATATACTAAGAGAAGGTGTTGTACTAAAAGGTTATTACAGTTCTACACTATTATGAGAAGCCATTAGTATCATAATTGTAATCATAAAATATATGTTCTATAGACAGATAATATCTTTTTAGGGAAACAATGGATATAGTCTACCAGGGGAGGAGGCATATAGGACTTTGATGAAACTTCTCACGGTGTACTCTCTTGGTAATATTAATTGTAGGATTTTATAAGAACAATACCCTTTAGTAAGAAATATATAGTTTTTTGTGTCCATGGATGATTCAATCTTTGGGTGTGTGTGTTGATACTTATAATATATGATTATTATTAATGAATACTATAATTTATGTTCATTGAGGTATTGATGAGAATAATTATGATATATGTTAATAGTTCTGTAGGATACATTGGGTATGTCACGAGTAATATTCTATTAATTAATAACGCAAGAAAGGATATGACCATTCTGTTCTTGAATGGATGTTGATAACTCATTCCCTTTCATGAAAATAAAATATAGTAAATAAAAATATGACCAATGTATTATATAGGCTTGTTTGATTCCTAAATATTCCATGAATGATACATTGAACACATAGGTTGTTGACACATGCATGAAACCTGCATGATTAGAGATATCATGATCAAGGGATTATATTACACCATGAGTGTTCATATGATGCATTATGTTTTTGTAATCTTAACTTCAATATATATTGTATCATTTGTGTGTTTCGAGATGTTATCCTTGGACTTTAGGCATCTTCACCTATTGAAACATAAAAGGTTTCATAGAGTATCACACACTAAATGTATCCAAAATATCAGTCAAATAATATTTTACTATGTATTATCTGAAATTGTTAGTAAATATTATTCTCACATGTGGTTTAATAATTAATATTTTTTTACTTTATCATATATATTTATGAAACAATTATTCAAGAGAATATCATGTGAGCATAATTTTTATTAACAAATTATTTTTTATATAGTTAATATAATTTTATTTATTTATTGGAGAATAATACATTGATATTTATTTATTAAATAAATTTTCTATATTCATGACCTGATAAATACATTGGAGGAAAATAGGATCAATTTTATAAATACTATGATAAATAATATTTATTGAATATTATTTTATTAAATTATATTTATATTAATTATTGGATTTTGATCAGGTCAATAAATATTAATATTCTAAAAATATTATTTACACGGGGTTATGACGATATTAAATTTATATTAAGGGGCACTTGTGCAATTATTTATGTGTAACCATAGTGGTATATAAACCCCATTATATTTTTGTTCATGATAAACAATTTTATTTCTGTTGTGCACAATGAGAGTAGGAGAGAATCATCACAAGACCTTGGGAGATAAATCTCTAATAACGCTCTTAAGAATGTAGAGAAGGCTTCTTCCATCATTCTCTATCAAATATAAAGAGATTAAGGAGAATACATTAGGAGTGATTCTCAAGGTGTTCAAAAGTGTACGAAACATGTGTTATAATCTTTCATGCTAGCACCAAGAGATTTCTAAGATGATATTTGGATACTTGGGGAATTGATTTGGATCACCACTTATAATTTCCCTGACTCAAAAGCCATTAAACTAGTTATCAGATCCATATCTCCACATGACCTAAAGCATACCTCCCCATACACTAGAGGATTACAACTATTCATGAGGGTCTAATAGGCCCTCAGAAGAGACTATACCCATTTTAACATAGTTTTCCACAATAGATAGCACTTGAAATAAGAAAAATATATATACAATAATGCAAAACATGCATTACCAAACATTTATCATACATGGTACAACCACAAACAAAAGATAATGTTTCCATGTCATGATAATAGTGCCAAAATTAAATGAATTTGAAAATAAATACTCACGGAAAAAAACACAAATCATATCCTGACTCCAATTTCGAATCCTCCTCAATGAACATTCCAATCCCAACTAAAATCTATAGAACATGGATTTTCCCTTGTCCAATCACGTAATAATGAAATTTTCATGGGTACCCAATACTGTCTTTGGATGATTGGGAGTATAACTTTGTAGGACACTACTAATAATGTCAACAAAATATCCATACTAAATAGATAGTGTAAAAAAGTACTAAACAAATTGATAGAATTATATAAGAAAAGGTAGGTTCCATTAGTTAACAATATTCAAACACATTACTTTGATTATTTATTCCATTAAATTACATAAACCATTTCCATCAATTAAATAAATTGGTTAGGAATTTACATCATTTAAACCCTATAATATGATGATAAATTATTAGTCATAAAGTATTATCTCAAGTTCCATATCTCACTAGGGATAAACATTTCATAAAAAATTATCCCACTCACCTTGGAGCCTCAGTCCATGTAGTCTCATCAAATGAAACCAATATGGTCTTAGATCCCCATTTAGACAGCCAAACCCACACATTATGGGGGTGGGGTTTTGAGACTCAGTCTACCCCAAACCTTGGGAGGAGCCTCAGTGCAATACCCCACTTTCCATCAATCCACGTTCACATGCTTATTCATCAAATAACCATATATAAAAATTCCTAGATCATGCATAATCAAAAAACATAACTTTAAAAATTAACATTCCATTCAACACATAAATAATTTTTGGGTCTTGAACCATTAACACAATTTAAACACACCTTACATAACCAATTTAACCTAATTCTATTTCATATCTACACCCATTTATCATATTCAATTAATTCTATACATTAACTCATTTCACATAATTCATTATTCCACATGTATTATCACATTCATACATTTCAATGTAAATATCATCATACTTTAGAAAGACTCCACATATAACATTTAAACTTCTTTACATTGTTCTAAACAAACCCTTTAGAAATTATAAATATCTAGGAAGAACCATAAATAATCCATTTTCCAACTCAACTAACATATAAATATGATAATCTTTGGGTCTAATTTTTCACAAGTAAATTCTATAATTAACATTATAATTTTCCATGTTTGGGAATATGTAAACACCCCATGGGTGGCCCTAATTCATTATAGTAAACATCAATGCATCCCATAGAGATAATAAAGGGGTTAAATTTGTCATTTTTCCATAAAATTTTCCATATCCATTCAAATGATTCAATTCCACAACAAGAGAGTACCATTGACACAATAACATATGCCCAAATAAAATTCAATACCATGGATGAAATCTTATAGACCACCTACCTCGAAATAATAGATGAACATACACCTAACTACAGACATAGATATGGATTCATGAACCCATTTAATCCCCCATTATAGATCCAATTGAAAAATAGGGTTCATGAGATTCATAAGAAGTAGAAGAATGAAACCACATGCCCTAATCTGAAAAAGATAATCATGAGAAGCATATTACATACCCGTATCTTCTATCTACACCCAATGATACTCATAATATCCTAGAAATGAAGGAGATCATTCTTAAGGAGGAATTGAGAATTTAGGTTCATCACTAGTGTTGGAGGATGAAGAATTAGGAAGAATGTTAGGGGAGAATCAAAAAATCCTTAGGGTGAAAATGGTAAAATCTCACTTTTAATGGGTCCCATAATTTGGTAGCATAGATTTCTATAACGACCCGAATTTTTTGAATAAATCATGTTTCCTAATTTTTTGAGTTTTTTATTCTCAACAAGACTGTTTCATTTGATAACATGAGTATAATTAAAATGACACTATTGGGTTTCGACTGTTATATGACCATTAGTCAATATGACCACTGGAAACTAAATGTTGCGATTATTGTCTCTAAATAGAAGTGATCTTGGTTAATTAATATAGAAAGAAGATTTGACGGCCTCATCCAGTAGTCTTGGACCAATCAAAACCCATCTAACAGAACTTGGGAAGGAAGTAGCACCACTGGGCTGTGCTCTGGACCAAACCCAAGCTGAAATTCATCTTGTGAAGCTAGAATAGAATCACCTTCGCGAGAAGTTCAAAATGATAGAAATTACTACTCGTGCGATGTTGGCCGAGCCTCCCTCGGATTCTCTCACCTTAGCACACCTTACACATAGGTCTTATGCTAGTGTGATAAGGGTCTATGTAAGGAGACTGTAACTGTGTTGTGTAATCCTTTGTTTTAAATAAAAATTTTGATTTCTTCTTCTGATGAAGTTTATGAATTTTCAAATGTCCGGATAAATATAGTATGCATATTTTTGGTGAATTTTAGAGAAAGGATATTTAAAAAATGTTTATATAAACCTTAAATAATTAAAAATGTGTAATGATTTTCAAAAAATGGTCTTCTACAATTATGTTTAGTAAGAAATTTAGATTCTAATAAGATCAAATTAATTATTGATGAATAGTAAAATATGAATAGTGATTTTATGCTTAGGATTAGTAATGTGACCAAATGGATTAGTAATCTCACTTAAATAAAGTATTAATATAATCTAGGCACCTTGATTAAGTAATGTGATTCAATAAAATGGTTAAATAATGGTTTCATAAATTATTAGTCAAGTATTAGTTTTTTCACGTGAATAGTGTTTTTTAATTAAAAAATAAATTAAAAATATTTAGAAAATTGTTTTTATAAAATAGATTTCATTTTTGAAGTCAGAGCATCGATATTATGTTAAGGTAATTTTTGGGGATTTTTCTGAAAAAAATGAATTTTCAGGGAATAGTGTATTTATTTCAAAAATTAAATTAAAAATATATAGAAAATTATTTTTATAAAATGGAGTTTATTTTTGAAATCAGATCATCTATATTTGGTTAAGGTGAAATTTTGGGATTTTTCTGCGAAAGTTGAATTTTCGATGAATAATGAAAATACAGTTTTTAAGTTACAGGTGTTTAATGACATCATTAAATGATTTATTAATTATGTAATCAATATGTTCGACTTATGAATAGTAATATAAGGTAATAGGTGTCCCATGTGGACAATAACATGGACAAATACCATGGGCAAGCCCATGGTTTTGCCAAAACCACCAATAAGGTGTCCCTTGGCCATTAATGCCTTATCCCCTCACTTTTCCAATAAATACCAAGTCATCCTCTCATCCATTCGAATACCAACTCTCCCCCAACTAAGATCTGGTCTCATTACCTCCCAAGGAGTCCTCCCAAGGTTCCCCAAGCCCTCAAGGTCCCAACCTTTGAGTTTTAAGAGTTACGTTTTAAGGTAAGGGATCTTACCTCTCTTTTTATTTTCAAGTAACACTAGTGCAAAAACACTTTTTAGCGTTGGTTTTTTTTAATTTTTAATGTCGGTTATAAACCGACGTCTTTATAGGCGACGTTAAAAATACAGTTTTCACGTCGGTTCATAGAAACCGACGCGAAAAATAATTCGCTTATGAGCTTCGGCGTCGGTTTTTTATAAAACCGACGCCGAAGCTACATTTAGACATTATTTTCCACGTCGGTTCATTAAAAACCCGACGCGGAAAATATAGTTGACTAGGTTTTCAGCGTCGGTTTTATATAAATCCGACGCCGAAATATCGGTTTTCCGCGTCGGTTATTCTAAAAACCGACGCCGAAACTAATTTACACAGGATTTTCAGCGTCAGGTTTTTAAAAAACTGACGCCATATCAAACTTTCGGTGTCAGTTTTTAAAAAAACCGACGCCGTAAATAAATTTTTTTAAAAAAATATTCGGCGTTGGTTTTTAAAATAAATGAAGCCGTAAATTTTTTTTAAAATAAAATACATATATTTTCTCCTCTAAAAAAATCGGAACCCTGAAAAAAAATAACGAAGTATACAAATACAATTAAACATCTTTAACAGAAGTACTTGAGAAAACTCAAAGTAAAGCAGAAATAAAATACACGTACCTACATGGTGCATTTTCTTAATCTAACCATACTCAGTATCAATCATTGTAAGTTTCCTCCCATAGATAGCACCAATCCTGTCAAAACAGTAATGAAACTAAGGAGATGTGCGTGAAAAAATCAATCCAAGATATTAGTGCAATGAATAAACATTAAATGAAAATGTGTAATTTATTTGAATCATTCATTTTTTCACAAAGTAAATTACCAAAATGAAATGTTACGACTCCTGATCAAAATTCCAGGAACACTCAGCCGATGCAACCTCTTCCTCACCTCCCCCACTGAAGATGTTGGGGGTGTCTTTTCACCATAAGATCCCCACCACCCCCAACCTCAGGTTTTTATATTTGCTCTGTATAGACATGCATTAACCATTCACTATTGTTATTTGTTTAAGTTATGGAATAACTGAGAAATAAGTTTGAGTGCAAAAAATAGGTTAGAAAATTGAAATCAAATGCAGATTGAAGAGACATAAAGAAACATACCTTAAAAATTGACGCCTTCTATTTTATCTTTGTGCAAACCCACTAAGCGCTGTTTCAGGTATTATGTGATATGCTTCTCGGCAATCATTTTCCGATATTTATTTGCATAAAAAATAAAAAGGCATAGATGATATTGATGTGCATTCAAGGGAGACAATTTTTAGTGTTTGTGAATGTTATTTCGCTATACAAATCTCTATGTTCATGATCCAAGTACCACCCTACCGATCTGTCACTGTACAGACAAATTATTTTAAGAAATAACAATGAAAAGAAATATAATAACTAATTCTGAATTAAAATACACGTACTTGAAATATACGACATGCTTATTGTAGGTTATTGTTGAAGGATTCATTTGATTATTAGTAGATTCAATAAAACAGTTTTTGCAGAGGCACTTGAGAAAACTCAGTAAAGCAGAATTAAAGTACACGTACCTGAAATATATGACATGCTCATTGTTTGTTATTGTTGAAGCATTCATTTGATTATTAGTAGGTTCAAACACCTAATATATCATAAGAGTTAGTTTTTTAAACCCATATATAATATTATTTATAAATATTAGTATACATACCTCAAATCTTAATCAGACTTAACAAATAGTCCGCAAAAGTAGATTGAATATGGATCATATCAGATTGAGAATATGACTATGAATCATTGAATACCTACAATGATATTGAATGATATGAAATTAATAAATAGAAGAAAGTGGATGAAAATATATAAAAAAATCAATACAACTAACCTTATGAAAATCAGTAGTTTCCCCAGTTGTGATTATCTCGTACATAAATCGTAGAATATAATAACCACATTCAACATGTCCATTTTGACGATGACACTGCAGTTATAAAACATTTAACTAATAATGATACCCAATATATAACAAAAATATAAAAACTAATTACCTGTACTTCCACATATTTGATTTTCGTTGGTTTCTTTTCATTTGTAAAATGTTTCCATGAACTGCATTTTTTTATATAAGAACTAATAAAACTTGTGTAAACAATTAAAATTAAACATAACAAACTTCTAAAAATAAAAAAACAACTTACCTGTTTAATAAGTTGGAAAACGGTTTACGCACTTTTCCTAATAAAGTGAAAAACCAATATAAGGTGCATTCATTTGGGCAAAATACACCTAACATCCAATGCCCCCTATAATACAAAAAGTTCATAATTAATGACATTATAATGATAATGAGTTCAAAATTATGTTGATATTATTACTTATCAAGAAATGGCAAAAACCAGCACTGAATCTCTGTTTGTGATAATCTCTCGGATATATATTGAACTCTTTCATCATTTTTCACATGTTTGACTTCCAAGGAAATGTACTCTGGATCTATAAATCTATAAATGATTGTAGTTTCATTTTGTAAAAGAATCATGTATAGATACCTAATTTAAAAAGAAAATATAGTTAGTCAATGACATAACAATATTTTATTAAAGAAATAGCAATTCAAACGTCAATTTACTTACATGGAAAACAACTGCACCACATTCAGCCCGATCTCTTCAAAATTAACTAAATTCATGGTATCTTCTTTCAATATTCTCAATTTATAATTTCTTCCACATATATCGGACGTCATCCGAAACTCATAGATAAAATTCAAGGAAGAAGAGCACTGAGATAATTTTTTCAACCCAGAAGAAATATCAGAAGTATCTACAGCCGACTGTTTCTGAACATTTTGCTGCATTTGTACAGTTTCTTTTGCTTTCAGATATTCCTATATAAGTTAAATGTCAGAAAACATTATAATAAATTTGGAATCATTTCTAATTACTAGTTAAACAAACTCATACCTCATGTGAAATATAATGAAGAAGTGCAGTTGGCCAAAGTAAAAAATGGCCCATACATTCCCCAACACTGGTGATCTCCGCAGTAGGAAATGGTAGTAGAGCAGTAGGATCTATAATAACAAGTACTGATACTCTAACCTGAACCATATGCATAGGTTGATGATGTATCGAGTCCCCCAAAAAATACACTTGTCCTAACGCAACAATATGTACATGAGGATCTCCCGCAAACAACTCACAATATAAGGTTCGATCCGATGGAGGAGGTGGAGGCTCAAAGTTAGCAAGTGGGGCAGGGTAGTCAGGGTGAGAAGGATGAGAAGTCAGAAAAATGAAAAGGGTATATTAGCGTTTAAAATTTATAACATAGAAAAATTGATTAAAAATTAAATAAAATAATATACCTCAAATGGTTGCGCAGACGGGGCAGGGTAAGCAGATGAGGCAGGGTAGTCCGGGTGAGTTGGCTGAGAATTTTGAAAAATGAAAAAGTTATATCAGTGTTTATAATTTATAAAATAGACAAATTTATGACATTAAATAATATACCTCGGAAGGCTGCCCAAACGGTGTTGGGTAAGCATATGAGGTACGATAGTCTGAGTGAGTAGGCTGAGAATGTTGAAAAATGAAAAGGTTATATCAGTGTTTATAATTTATAGAAAAGAAAAATTGTTAACAGTAAATAATATACCTCGGAAGGATGAGCAGACTGTGACTGTCTTGCTAAGTGTTCTAATAAAGCCTTCTGTACTGCTGCTTGAATTTGATCACCCATAGACCGTTTCATATCCTGCAGCTGTTCTTTTAAGGATTCGATTTCCAGGTCTCTTGGTTGCTTACCCTTAACAAAAACCTTCCGAATACTAACACCCGCCTGATATCCTCTAACACGGCCGGGGTGTTCAGTCTTTCCCAAAGCAGTGGCTAGGATATCCATCCTACCCTCGGGGATAAAAGAGCCCTTTGTCTCTTTCTCCTGAAGTTCATCCTGAAATGAAAAATAAAAAATTTATATTAGTGTTTATAAATTATAAAAAAGGAAAAGTGTTAACAAAGAATTAATATTTACTTACAATTCTATCAGCCACTTGATGAGCTTCATCTGTAAGATATTGTTCATTTTTTCTTCTTCTTGCTCGTTTCCATTTCTCATGGTGAGTGGGAGGAGATGGAGGACCATACTGGACCTCTTCTCAACCACTACTTGATTGAGCTCTTAATGCTTCAAATTTTTCTTCAATAATTTTCTGCTCCAAATACGAGTATCCTCCACGTGATAAAGTATGAGGGTATACGTTTTTCAATTGGATCTCCTGATGAGATCTTCTGGAGGCCTGTTACATAAAAATAAACACATAAGTAATAAGGAAAATATATCATAAATTTTAAAATATAAAACAATTACAATACCTGAAATTTCTCTACCTGACGACTGTCAACAAATCGCTTCCATGTTTCTTCATCTATATATGGATACTTAAGACATGGTCTTTCAAACCTTCTCTTTCCAAAAACATAATATTTCGTCAGTTTGTTTTTAAAATCTCTCCATCGAACCGCCGCTAAAGAGAGATGTCTTTTCCTAATTTCTTTGGTTTCCTCAAAATTGAATGTCATCTGTAATTGAAAACATTAAATATGTCATTTAAACTATATAATATTAAAAAAATGAGATAAAATAAATAAATAAAGATATTTTACCGTCACGGCCTCCCAAAGCTGTTGCTTCGCCGTCCTGTCCACTGACTTCCAATCAGGATATAAAATACTAATCCTGCAACGGCTCTGCATCGCTATATAACTGACAAACTGAAATGCATTTGGGCCAACTGCATTATTATTATCATAAAAACGGATGAGTAATTTGTTATCATCATGAGCGAGTGATAGTTTTGGTAAACGTGTCATACCACGTTTACCAACTAGAGAACTTGATTTTTGAGTAGTAACTGGAAAAGTCTCCTCCGCCGAGGACGCATCAGTAGTCCTGCAATTTTTTTTATAAATTAACAGTTTTATTTCATTAAATATGTATATTACTGAATATTTAATAATATGTCAAAATAGATATACCTCGGTAACTTCTCCTCTCTATCTGTATTTGACATTGCTACTAGAAAGTGTAATGAAATTTTGGGTACCTGCATATCATTAGAAAACTGAATAATTAGAAACAGGGAAATGAAAAATAAATATGTAAAAATAGATGCATGCATTTGTAAGTTTTAAAAATAGACACAAAATATAAATATTTACCATAAAAATTAGGAGACTAATTTAGTGTTTTCCCACGTCCCTTCATCATGATCGGTACGTACTGCATGCACTATGTCTATCTTATATTCATTGTAATCATCTGAAAATTGCATAATAGATGAATAAGGCTCATGTAAATCACTAGCATCATCAGAATCGTCATCATCACCCAAATGATATCTTTTCCCTTGAAAAACAACTGACCACTGATCATTCGACGGATCAATGACATAAAATACTTGTTTTTCATGTGTCGCCAAGATAAATGGTTCCTCATTGTGATTAAATCTTTTCAAATCAACCAGTTTAAACCCATATTCATCATGTTTCACGCCACTATTACTATCAACCCAATTGCACTTAAAAATAGTGACTCTAAATTTAATATAATCAATTTCCCATATGTCTTCAATAACTCCAAAATATGATGTTGATGCAGAAATTGGGTTTTTATCTTTGGCACTCGAAAAATGCACTGCTTCAGCGAATACCATCACACCACTATTCTGAACGGTACTCTTGTCATCCAGGTTTTTTGTGTAAAATGTGTAGCCATTGATATCAAAACCAGACCAAGTGATCACATTAAAAGATGGTCCCCCTGATAACCACTTCAATGTTTCTGATACAGATATATCTGGGGTGACTTTCTCTTTAAACCATGAAACAAATGTCTTCTTATGCTCAATCATCAACCACTTTTCATTTCATTTCTGATATCGTAACTTTAATTCAGCAATATGTGAGGATATATATGGTTGAACCTCATCTGTGTTGTTCAAAATGTATAAATGTGCTTGCATCACTTCATCACGTGGAATGAACTTTACCTTTAAGCCTCGAACCCCTCTACCTTCTCCGTCAACTGTCATATGTCGAGATAGAGCGAGACCAATATGCTCCACCTCATTCAAATAATCAGTACAGAACTCAATCACCTCTTCTGATACATATTTTTGAATAATAGAGGCCTCTGGTCGATAAGGATTTTTAACATATCCTTTCAAAATTTTCATATATCTTTCAAAAGGATACATCCATCTTAAATAAACAGGCCCACACATTCTTATCTCACGCACCAAATGAACTAATAGATGAACCATTATATCAAAAAATGTGGGTGGGAAATACATTTCTAGTTGACAAAGAATAAGAGTTGCTTCATTCTCCAACAAATCTAACAAATTTGGATCAACGACTTTACTACAAATGGATTTAAAGAAATTACATAACCTGATGATTGTCTTCCTGACAGCTTTCGGTAATATACCACGCACTGCTACTGGTAGAATTTGTTGCATTAACACATGGCAATCATGTGATTTCATACCTATTAATTTACAATCCTTCAATGACAAAAAATTATTCACATTTGAAGAAAAACCGCTGGGTACATTAATACCATGAAGACACTGACAAAAATTCATCTTTTCAATCTTGCTAAATGTGTGACAAGCCGGAGGTAAATATGTTCTTTTTCCTTTCACAGCGGGAGCTAACTCCAAATGTATTCGCATTAATATCAAGTCCAATCTAGCATGTAATCCATCTTCTATCTTTCCTTTTATGTCTAACAAAGTTCCAATCAAACTATCACATATGTTTTTCTCAACATGCATAACATCAATGTTATGTTTTATCTCTAAAAATCTCCAATAAGGTAGTTCGAAAAAAATAGACTGCTTCTTCCAGATATGTTTTTGTAAACCAGAACATTTTCTCTTTCCAAATGTTGAATCAATATCTTTCACTCTGTCATAATATTCTTCAGCTGACAATGGTTGAGGGGGGAGGTTGTATTCTTGTAAACTGTTAAATGATTTTCTCAATCTACGATAAGGATGATCAATTCGCAAAAATCTTCGATGTCCCATGTACACTGTCTTTCTTCCATTCTGCAATTGATAATATGAAGTTTGTTCTTCACAAATTGGACATGCTTTATGTCCCTTAACACTATATCCAGATAAGTTTCCATACGCAGGAAAGTCGTTTATAGTGAACATTATCATAGCACGCAAAAGAAAATACTCTTTCTTGTATGCATCGAAAACTGTAACACCTTTCTCCCATAGCAGTTTTAAATCCTCAATCAATGGTGTAAGATACACATCAATATCATTTCCCGATTGTTTTGGTCCAGAAATCATCAAGCTCATCATAACATATTTTTTCTTCAAACATAGATGTGGGGACAAGTTGTAAAGTACCAGCAAAACAGGCCATGAACTATGTTGGCTACTGAGGCTCCGATATGGATTCATTCCATCAGTACACAATCCCATTCTGAGATTTCTAACTTCACTTCCAAAATCATGAAATATTTTATCAAAACTCTTCCACTGTGGTGAATCGGTAGGGTGACGTAAGTTACCATCAGAAATGCGCTCATCTGAATGCCATCTTAACCTTTTTGCATCATTTGAATTTGCAAATAGACGCTTCAAACGAGGAATAATTGGAAGGTACCAAAATTCTTTAGATGGAGTTTTGATTTTGGTACCTAAAAATAAATCAGAATTGAATTATCAGAATTGTTTGAAAAAAATATTGGATGATATCATTGGAAAGTAAAAAAATTGATTTTTCATAACGTTACATGACATCACCTGAAAATGAATCTGAGTTGACTTTCTCATCCATCTTATAGCACGATGTTCCACATGTAGGACAACTTGATAAATGTTCATTTTCTTTCCTATACAGTACACAATCATTGGGGCAAGCATGTATCTTTTTATACCCCAATCCCATTGGGAATAATATTTTCTTCGCCTCATAATTGGAATCTGGAAGCCCATTGCCTTCTGGAAGAATCTCTTTTAAAAGCTCAAGTAAACTGGAGAAACTTTTATCACTCCACCCATTTTTTGCTTTTAAGTTAACTAATCTCAAAACTGCTGATAACACTGTATATTTACTACAACCTGGGAATAATGGTTTCTCAGAATATCCATACAATCGTTCAATAGTTGGTGTTTTTTCGATGGTTTCAACACCTAAATCATGAATTAATTCTTTAATACGATCCTCTGCCTCATTATGAATATCGTCATCAACATTGGATGTTGAATTTTCAGTTCTTTCACCATGAAAGATCCAACATGTATAATTAAGGCTAAAACCATAACAAATTAGATGATCCTTGATTTCTCTGAAGTTTAACTTTCTCATATTTACACACTTCACACATGGACAGAAAATCAAATCAATATTTTGATTATGCCGTTTAGAAAATTCCAAAAAATTGTCAACTCCTCTTTCATATTCACTAGTAGTTCTTCGTAGATAAATCCAATTATGATCCATTAATACCTGATATCACAATATAATTGATGAATATATTAAAACATAGAAACATTTAAATATCTATCAGATAAATTGTAAACAAAAACATATTCCATAAAAACTATTGATAATCAGATAAAAGACATCAGATATGAAACACGTTTACAAATAGAGTAAACAATTTATTTTCATATTATATACATGTGTGTTATATTGAAATACAAGGACAAAATGGTTAAATCAAAGGTTTCATTTTTTGAAAATAAAGTTTCATGATATAAATATTATATGAATGACATACAAGATAATATGATTTCTCACTATGACTACTATTGATCACACTATATTTATTTTTTTATTCATTTGATGTATCATGAATGAATCATGGAAAAATTAATGTGAAAAATAGTGCAATAACTATCCTTATTTAAGACAATGTGTATTAAGAGACATGATACAATTTTTGGTGACTATGATAACTCAAATCCCTCAATCCATGAGTTTTATAATAGGGAATTATGAACATATAAATTCATTATGGAGGGATAAAAATTCCATTGCATATTATAGGTGACAACTTACACCCCCTTCCATGGGTCTATTGCAGCAAAACATGTCAAGGAATGGATCAACATGAAGAGAAATATATTATCCATCCATGAAAGATTAGATCATGAGAATGTTTTATTTGCAGCCTATGACTTAGAGGGGGAAGTAAATCATTTCATGACTATTATTTAGAGGGAGAGAAAGATGAATAAATATAATCAATGGAATGAGATAAGTTTAAGAGGACATTTATTAAAAATGCATGAATCTAACCCCACATATGAAAGTGGAAAGGTATTTTTGAAGATTAATAGAGGGATAATGATTATATTATTATCTACGAAGAAATAATTACAATACATTAAATGTATGATTCTAGTCGTATTATGGACATTGCAAGAAAAATAAATTATTATATAATGGCATGAAAATAATTATTCAAATTTTTTTAACATAATAGATAGTGGTAATTATTCATGTCTTAGTTAAATGATGAGAACCAAATAGAATTGAGGAATTTGGCATGGTAAATCTCAAGAAGGAATGAAATAACAACAAACTACATGCAAAAATGTGAGTGAATTCATTTAACACAATAAAATTATTTTTTTGAAGAAGAATTTATTAAAATGGAAATGGAATTAAAAATATAGTACTCTATAATGTAATGAAAGATCATTTTAAACATGAATAATGATAATACAAACAAAATATTTGAATTTCAACCCGAATGGAGATGTTAAATCCAAACTGCGACCGGTATAATTACTTCCAAAAACAAACAATATCAAATCTACACCAACAATGATAATACAAACAAAAAATAATGATAAATTACAACTAAAATCTAACCAATAATCAAAATCACGCAAAATAGGGTTATTGATAAAGAAATAAACAATGGGATATGAAACAAGAGATAAAGAGGAAGAACACATACCCAAAATCGTGCAGACGACAAAAAACCTTCAACAATGGTCGTCCAAGATCGCAAATCAGGTTCGAAGGTCGTCGGGAGTCCGAAGCGCCACAGCGGAACTCGATTTCGACGATCGAACAAAATGAGGGTTTCGGACCGTGAATATTTTTAAAAGACATTTCGCGTCGGTTTTAAGAAAAACCGATGCCAAAATGTTGTTTTAAAATTTTCGGCGTCGGTTTTTAAAATAACCGACGCGGAATATATATTCGCTTATGAGTTTCGGCGTTGGTTTTCATGAAAACCGACGTCGAAACATTTTTAAAAATTTATTTTCTGCGTCGGTTCTCAGGAAAACCGACGCGGAATATATATTTTTTTTATTAGTTTCAGCGTTGGTTTTAAAAAAACCGACGCTGAAAACTTTTTTTAATTATTTTCTGCGTCGGTTTTTAAAATAACCGACGCGGAATTATGAGTTTCGGCGTCGGTTTTCATGAAAACCGACGCCGAAACATTTTTAAAAATTTATTTTCTGCGTCGGTTCTCAGGAAAACCGACGCGGAAAATATGTATAATAATATTATTGGCGTCGGTTTTCTTCAAAACCGACGCGAAATATCAACGCATAATAATTTTTGGCGTCGGGTTTTTGTAAAACCGACGCCAAAAATTCCCCGCACATACTATTCGCGTCGGTTTTTAAAAAACCGACGTTATTACGATGACGTTAAAGCCCGTATTTCCACTAGTGTAATCTCTTTTATGTCATTTCTTTTATGCTCCATGCTCTAATGTTGGAGTATGTTCTTTTATATTCCTCTTACTGACCTTTTTATGTTCATATGATGATATACCCCCTCTTTATCTCATCAATTCATTTTAAGAAAGTTAAAGTGGCACCGTTAGGTTGCCGAATTTTTAAGGGATTCGTTCACCTTTCTCATTTTTCAAAGTTCAACTTTCATGTCAAGTCTTTCAAGTTACTTTTTATTATGTCAGGGTATGATCTCTATATCGATAATACTGATATTTTATATTTATATGATTAGAGACCCTATTTTATCTTGTCAATTCATTTTATGTTGAAGTTTAAGTGGCGCCATTAGGCTTCCGAATTTTTAAGGGATTCGTTCACCTTTCTCATTTTTCAAAGTTCTGATTTCATGTAAAGTCATTCAAGTTCCTTTTTATTATGTTGGGGTATGATATCTATATCTATCATACTGATATTTTATGTTCATATAATGAGAGACCCTATTTGATCTTGTAAATTCATTTTTTTGATGTTTAAGTGACGCTATTAGACTGCCGAATTTTTAAGGGATTCATTCACCCTTCTCATTTTGAAGTTCTATTTTCTGGTCAAGTCTTTCAAGTTCCTTTTTATTATGTTCGGGGTATGATATCTATATCTATCATACTGATCATTTATGTTCATATGAGGAGAGACCCTATTTGATCTCTTCAATCCATTTTTGGAAGTTTTAAGTGACGCTGTTAAGCTGCCGAATTCTCATAAGAGAAATCTTATTTTTTTCTTCCCTTCATGTTCTTCATTTCGTATGGTATATCTTTCAAATTCCATTACCATGTTCTTAAATCCCTTATATTATGTCCCCCCTACTATTTTTTGGATCATTTATGAGTGAGTGACCCATGTCCCCTCTCTTTTCAATGTTTTCTAAAACCTCGTAACATAGCCGTTATACTGCAGAATTTCCGTCTCAAAATGTATCTCTCTTATTCTCAAATTCATTTATTTTATTAAGTGAATACTCAAATTTCTTTATTCTAAAGGTTTATTCAAATATATACCAAAATTTTCTATTTTGAATTTTGGTATTCACATACATGAGACCCGCGTTCCCTTTCTGTGGGTTTAAAGTGACATAAAGATGATGTCTTTAAAGTAGTTTTGAAAACGTTATGATTATGAAATGAAACCCATTTATTTTATTCTATATGGGTTTTTATGAAATGATTTATGATGATATATGTGGCTCACATGATAATAAAAAAAATTATGGGTGCGCCTTGACAGTGCTCTAATTAATTGGGTAAAGACTTAATCTCTAGAGATGACTATTTTTAACGACGCCTTGGTGAATAACCTTGGTAATTTTTAATGAAAACTTGGGAATGGACCTTGGTGAAAAGGAAATGATTGTATATGTTAAATGTTGTAGCCACATCTTCAAGTTATGAAATACATTATTTTTATTATGATATGCCTCATGATTTCTTTCTCATTCCTTAAAGTTCTTTTTCATGACATTGTTGATGTATCTCAAGTTCACATGTTAAATGTTTTCCCTTGTTTCCCTTACTGAGCCTTTTTCTCACCCTTTTATTTGATGTATGCTCCCAGGTTATGAGATGCTATAATGAGAATACGATGAACAAATGAAGAATCCTTTCAAGTGTTTAAGAAGAATGTTTTTTTCTCCTGTAATAAGTTCCTGGTTTCCAAGACAGTAAACCTTAAAGATCCTCAGTTTTGTATAATGTAATGAAAGGTTATGTGATAAAAATTTGCGATGTTATAGTTGGTATCAAAGGATGGTTTAGTTATTTGTGAAAATTAGGATATGAAAACATTAGGAAGAACCTTGTAGAAATGTTTAAATATAGGAAATCTTCCTGGTATTTTGGTTAGTACAGAGTAAAGGACTGCCAACAAAATACATCCTTGTCTGGATACGAGCAGATAGAGGTGGCTCTGGAACAGATGTACATCGGGGTAAAACTCGAAAACACCACTTTGAGTGAGACACGAACAGGAATTGGTACATGACAACAGGCCTTGCTACACTCTTGGTTACGACACTCCCGGGGGATATGCTTTCGTAAATTCATAATCTTAGTATGAACCATTATTAAAGGTACAAAGATAAAATAAAATAAAGATTCACATAAGAATATATGATCATGGATAACCAAGATTGGAACCCAGGGGATCACAAGTTAGGATATACTTTTCTTCTTCACATTTATCCTTCTATTGTTAAAGATTTATTTTAATGATTATTGGATAAGTATTTAAGCCCCTAATTATACTTTCTTATCTTAGTTAATGGTGGGAAATGGAATAACATGTCCCAACAACCAATGTGATAGGAAATGTGATGATTGCCCTATTAATGTGACAGAGATGACGAAAGATCAAGTTGAACATATTGTGATTATGCCAAACCAGCTATCAAAAATCACAATTAATAATTGGTACCTAGTTGAATGCCCAAATTCATCAAGGAAGAGAAGACAAAGTCTCAAGGATGTTCATTTGATAATGTTGATAAGGGACAGAAGACCCAATTTATTTTTCCAAAAAGTGTGGGAAGAGGCACCAAGGAGAATGTCACAAAGGAATCAGGAGATGTTTTAAGTGTGGGAAGATAGGGCATAAAGTAGCCAATTGATTAAAAAAAAGAATAATGTGATGAATGGGGATAATGTTATGAGATCATTTTTATAATTGGGTTTCAATATTAGTTTGGTTTATTTTGAGGAATTTTAAGGACAGTTATTTATGGAATGGTCTATGATGAATTCAGGTAGTACCATGGAACTTTGAAGATTTAAAAGTAGTTTACCTTCCTATGGCATTATTTCTTTTTGAAGATTTGGTTTATCTTACCCTTTCTATTTTTGAGATAATGATTAAAGATAGAATAAATTGATAGTTAATCTTTTGTGGATTACGTGACTCTCAAGAAGATGATTCTTTTGTTTTGATGAGACCAAGTGTTTTTGAATGCTCATCGTTTGGATAAAAGATTAGTTTTGGTAGAAACTTATTAAATGATGAAACTCTACTTGAAGGTAGGTATATTTCCTTATGTTTTTTTCTATTTAGTAAATGAATTCTTCAAAATTAAGAAAAGGAACGTAAAACAAAAATGTTTTTGGTTTACGTTTCCTACTGGGTAATCAAAGACCGTTTACACACATCATAAGTTTGTGATTTTCTTGTTGTTAACTTTCTCCTAATCATGTTTTCTATCACTCTCCCTCAGAACTTGATCCTTTTTTTCTCCTCCATGTCCATGTTTTTCTACATGTAATCCTAGTGTGGGTTAACTCGGGTGACCTTTGTACTTCCCTTTATTTCTTTTAAAGTAATAGTTTTACTGACTCTTTTTCCGATGTCGATCTTTCAATGAATTTTCCAATACCGATTTTAAAAATTGCGAGGCCACAATTTTTTAAGGGGGGATGATTGTAACGACCCGAATTTTTTGAATAAATCTTGTTTCCTAATTTTGTGTGTTTTTTATACTCAACAAAGATGTTTCATTTGATAACATGAGTATAATTAAAATGAGATCGGTGGGTTTTGACTGTTATATGAACATTAGTCAATATGATCGTTGGAAACTAAATGTTGTGATTATTGTCTCTAAATACACTTGATCTTGTTTCATTTGATAACAAGAGTATAATTAAAATGAGACCGGTGGGTTTTGACTGTTATATGACCATTAGTCAATATGACCGTTGAAAACTAAATGTTGCGATTATTCTCTCTAAATACAAGTGATCTTGGTTAATTAATATAAAAATAAGATTTGATGGCCTAATCCAGTAGTCTTGGACCGATCGAAGCCCATCTAACAAAACTTGGGAATGAGGTAGCACCACAGGGCTTTGCTCTGGACCAAACCCAAGCCGAACTTCATTGTGTGAATCTAGAACGGAATCTCCTTCACGAGAAGTTCAAACTAAGAGAAATTACTACTCGTGTGATGTTAGTCGAGCCTCCCTCAGATTCTCTCAGCTTAGCACACCTTACACTAATGTCCTATACTGGTGTGATAAGAGGCTATGTAAGGAGACCGTAACTACCTTGTGTAATCCTTTGTTTTAAATAAAAATTTTGATTTCTTCTTATGATGAAGTTTATGAATTTTCAAATCTCCGGATAAATATAGTATGCATATTTTTGGTGAATTTTAGAGAAAGTCTATTTTAAAAAATGATTATGTAAAACTTAAATAATTAAAAATGTGTAATGATTTTCAAAAAATGGTCTTCTAGAATTATGTTCAGTAGGAAATTTAGAGTCTAATAAGATCAAATTAACTTTTTATGAATACTAAGTTATGAATAGTGATTTTATGCTTAGGATTAGTAATGTGACCAAATGGATTAGTAATCTCACTTAAATAAAGTATTAATATAATCTAGGCACCTTGATTAAGTAATGTGATTCAATAAAATGGTTAAATAACAGTTTCATAAATTATTATTCAAGTATTAGTTGTTTCGAGTGAATAGTGTTTTTTAATTAAAAATTAAATTAAAAATATTTAGAATTTTTTTTATAAAATGGATTTCATTTTTGAACTCAGAGCATCGATATTATGTTAAGGTAATTTTTGTGGATTTTTTTCTGAAAAAAATGGATTTTCAGTGAATAGTATATTTATTTAAAAAATTAAATTAAAAATATTTAGAAAATTAATTTTATAAAATGGAGTTTATTTTTGAAATCAGAGCATCGATATTTGGTTAAGGTGAAATTTTGGGATTTTTCTGCGAAAGTTGAATTTTCGATGAATAGTGAAAATACAGTTTTTAAGTTATGGGTGTTTAATGACATCATTAAAAGATGTATTAAGTATGTAATCAATATAGTCGACTTATAAATAGTAAGATAACGTATGAGGTGTCCCAAGTGGAAAATACCATGGGAAAGCCCATGGTTTTGCTAAAACCACCAATGTGGTGTCCCTTAGCCATTAAGGCCTTGTCCCCTCTCTTTTCCTATAAATACCAAGTCATCCTCTCATCCATTCGACTCCCAACTCTCCCCCAACAAATTACTGGTCTCATTACCTCCCAAGGAGTCCTCCCAAGGTTCCCCCAAGCCCTCAAGGTCCCAACCTTCAAGTCTTAAGAGTTACATTTTAAGGTAAGGGATCCTACCTCTCTCTTTCTTTTCAAGTAATCTCTTTTATGTCATTTCTTTTATTCTCCATGCTGTTATGTTGGAGGATGTTCTTTAATATTACTATTACTATCATTTTCATGTTCATATGATGAGAGACCCCCTATTTCTCTCATCAATTATTTTTACGAATGTTTAAGTGGCGCCATTAGGCTGCCGAATTTTTAAGGGATTCATTCAGCTTTCTCAATTTTCAAATTTCTACTTTCATGTCAAGTCTTTCAAGTTCGTTTTTATTATGTTGGAGTATGATATCTATATCTATCATACTGATATTTTATTTTCATATGATGAGAGATCCTATTTGATCTCGTCAATTCATTTTTTGTTGATGTTTAAGTGGCGTCGTTAGGCTGCCAAATTTTTAAGGGATTCGTTCACCTTTCTCATTTTTCAAAGTTCTACTTTCATGTCAAGTCTTTAAAGATTTTTTTTATTATGTTGGGGTATGATATATATATCTATCATAATGATATTTTATGTTAATATGATGAGAGAACCTATTTGATCTCGTAAATTCATTTTTTTGAAGTCTAAGTGACGTTGTTAGGCTGCCGAATTTTTAAGCGATTCGTTCACCCTTCTCATTTTCAAGTTCTATTTTCTGGTCAAGTCATTCAAGTTCCTTTTTATTATGTTGGGGTATGATCACTATATCTATCAGACTGATCATTTATTTTAATATTATGAGAGACCCTATTTGATCTCTTCAATCCATTTTTGGAAGTTTTAAGTGACGCCACTAGGCTGCCGAATTCTCATAAGAGAAATCTTATTTTTTTGTTTTCCTTTCATGTTCTTCCTTTCATATGGTATATCTTTCAAATTTCGTTACCATGTTCTTAAATCCCTTATATTATTCCCCCTACTATTTTTTGGATCATTTATGAGAGGATGACCCATGTCCCCTCTCTTTTCAATGTTTTCTAAAACCTCATAACATTGCCGTTATACTGCAGAATTTGCGTCTCAAAATGTCTCTCTCTTATTATCATATTCATTTATTTTATTAAGTGAATACTCAAAGCTCTTTCTTCTAAAGGTGTATTCACATATATACCAAAATTTTATATTTTAAATTCTGGGATTTACATACATGAGACCCCCTTTCCCTTTCCGTGGGTTTTAAGTGACATAAAGATCGTGTATTTAAAGCAGTTTTTAAAACGTTATGATTACGAAATGAAACCCATTTATTTTATGATATATGGGTTGTTTATTAAATTATTGATGATGATATATGTGTCCCACATGATAATAATGACAAATTAAGGGTTCTCCCTGACAGCGCTCCAATGCATTGGGTAAAGTCTTAATCTCTAGAGATGACCTTTTTTAATGATGCGTTGGTGAATAAACTTGGTAATTTTTAATGACACCTTGGGGATAGAACTTGGTGAAAAGGAAATGCTTTTCTATATTAAATGTTGTAGCCACATCTTGATGTTATGAAATACATTATTTTTATTATGATATGTCTCATGATTTCTTTCTCATGCCTTAAAGTTCTTTTTCATGACATTGTTGATGTATCTCAAGTTCACATGTTAGATGTTTTCCCTTATTTCCCTTACTAGGACTTTTTCTCACCCTTTTCATTGATGTATGCTCCTAGGTTATGAGATGTTGTAATGAACTTTAGATGAACAAATGAAGAATCATTTCAATTGTTTAATAAGAATGTTTTTTCTCATGTAATAAGTTCCTCGTTTTCAAGACACTAAACCTTAAATATCCTCGGTTTTGTATAATGTAATGAAAGGTTATGTGATAAAAAGGAGGGATGCTATAATTTCAAAAAATTGTACAAACTATATGATTTACATTACCCAATTGGGACTGAGTCACATGTTTACCTAGGAATCCATGCTAGTTTTGACAAACAATGCACCAACCCTGAGGAATGCATCTGTCCAGGCCTTCACATTTTGGCCTCCCATAATGCACGGTTTACCAAACCATGAACTCTTTCTTCCAAGCTAGAACAATATGGGAACATGTTTACAACTACCTTGCTCCAACCATGAAAAATGCATAGAATATAAAAATAACCCTTCTATCAAGTCCCAATCCCCAAAGACAACATTAAGTATCCTAATACATTCAAAAAACATTCCATTAACAATGATAAAGAGACACAAACCAAAACATAAACAATAATGTACCTCATGAAAATCATTTATCATACCACCTCCCAACTATATTAAGTCTCATCCTTGAGAAGAATTCTCAAGAATCACTAAACATCTATAGAAAATTTATCATGACACTAAGATAACATATTTGTCTCCCTCTTTAATGATTCATCCTAAATATTACCATGCTTCAAAAAAAAGATATGAAGGCACTGTCTTGCCTCTCAATGCTTTCTCACTACGATCCAAAATATTACTACATGAACCTAAAAGGAAAATGCAACCTCTATCTCAACATCCTTGACATTAAACACATTTTATGGGATAGGGTGATAATGTAAAACCTATGACAAATGAAAATTATTATGCTTTCCACTATACCAATATGGAAGAGCCAATTGGTACACCACCTGCCCGATCATCTCCACAATTCAAACGACCCCAAGTACCTGGGTGCCAACATTTCTTGTTTCTGAATCTGATGGTGACCCAACCTCGGAGACACCCGAAGAAACACACAATAACTCACCATAAATGAAAGGGGTCTAAAATGGTGGTCCATAAAAATATTCTTACTACTCTGAGCCATTTCCCTATATTTCATAATCAACTAAACATGTTTCGAAGTCTCCTACATGAGATTCATCCTTAACTATTGAAATTATCCTACCTACATCCAACACAACAAGGATCAAAATAATCCACCATAGATAACCCCATATAGTTCCATATTAATCGTTTCTTGGTAGCCATAGCTATTGGTTTATTTAACATGTGTTATGTGATTCTCCCTTGATCAACAAAAATACAAGACACCAACCCTCAATATATCATCAATTAACTAAATAAATTATCTAATATTCCATCTTTACATGGTTGGAAATTATTACTAATAAACACAATGGTACCAACTGCTTTATGTAATCCCTAATACAAATATGATGTAAAACATGGATCATGAAAAAAAATATAATATTTGGTACTCCACACAACTATTCTATTTTTTGAACAAACAATTCACTCAATTGATCAACGGTGAATGACTCTCAATTTTTATTTAAATGTGTATCCATGGTAAAATAATACAAAAATACACATATCACATAATTCTTCTAAGGAATTATCTTGTTTCCTATCATGAAATCCAACATTATGTCATCCCATTTTGATTCTGGATTTTGAAATGGTTTTGTCAAACCAACAGACCGAGGATGGTTGGACTTCACCTCCTGACAGGAAAGGCACCACAACATGAAACATGAAATCTCATTCTTCATTCCCATCCACCTATATATCAATGATGATTATTATACATTTTGGTCAAACAAATATGGACCTCCCATTTGTTGAAATAGATGGTTCCCTAGACGGACTATGCAGTACTTTTGATTACCTTATCATGGGTACAGTTAAAAATACATGATGTCATCGTACCATTATAGTGTATAATTTTCTACGTCCACTATTATAATGGTAATTTCCAAAGGTTGATTTTCATGTCGAGAGGTTATATTGGATCCTAGGCTACAATGAGAACCTAGAAATAATATAACATTAATCTTAAATATATGTTCTATAGTCTAGATACATCTTACTGATTGGACATAGTGGATTTCTGACTATCAGGTTTTGGGGGCTCATATGCATTGAGGCTTCTTCTCATGAAGTTCACACTTGGTTATCTCTAGTAGTAAGATCAAGAGGATAGACCCGCCAATAGGAATACCACATGTTTTGGGTGTAATTAGTCGTTCCTATCTACATACATGTGTATTGGTCTCTTGAATTGAGACCATTATTATGTATATCATTTTATTATGTTCTTTAAGACAAGGAGAAAACCATGGTTTTGAAATTGTGGAAAATTAACTTGAGGTGGGTGCGTCGTTGGTGGTATGACATTAGCTGAATGGTCATGAAAGGATTTGTCACTTCCAAGTTCAGGAAGTTGTATATCTCAGGCCGGGTTGATTAGGATGATGTTGCCTTCATAAGTCTTTGGCCAATGTAGTACAAAGGTAAATCCATCCAGATAGGTCAACAAATAATAAAGCAAGATAAGGACGATGACACAAGAGCACGTATTGCTTTATGATATTTTTAATGATAATGAGATTATAGTACATAGTCAGTGTTCGTAGGATGGTAGTTGTTGCTATGACAATCCTTATCTCTTTAGGGGCCATGATGGGTTTCTAGACTCTTCTCTGGGTTTGTGGATTTCATTCACTACTATCAAGATAAGGTCCTAGAGGTTCACACACAATACCATATTCAAGAATCCGCCCTATTCAGTTAAATAGGTATATAGACATGGTGGGTCCCGCCATGGAGTCCATGCGTTTTCCAAGTAAACGATCACCAAAATAATTAAAAAAATTCATTAATATTGAAGTTATGAATATTTAGGATTGAATTTTTTTAATGTATTTACGAGTTCAGTAAGTACGAGAAAATATTAATCGAACAAATATTATTTTAATATTGAGGGGTTGTTTTATGTTAAGCGGGACAACAAGTCGACTTAAATGACTTGGTTTTATCATGTAATATATTTTATATATATTACAAGTATGTAATAAAATAATAAATAATATTGGCATAGTTTAGTTCGTCAAAATTATTTATTTATTGGATGTTGAAATAAATGGGGGTTGGGGAACCCAACTAGGTATTTTGGAATTCCAAAATATATAAGAGGGGAGCCTCTCTCCCTTTGTGTGAAAATCAATATTCATTCTTTCTTAGAATGAATGTTGAGGGCATCTCTCTCCTATCGCTCTCTAGGGATAGAATCTCTCGATCATAGATGTTCGGATCATGATCTCTCTTTAGTATTGAAGGCATCTCGATGCGGTGGTTATCGGGATGTCAAAAGCATCGTCAGATCACTGTGTTAGCAACCAGAATTCGATGATCGACGTTTTCAGTAGATTTATGGTGTGCGTGTAGACAATCTAGAGGGATCCAAGTTTGGATCCTTTAATCGAAGATCACCATCGACTAGTTGTAGTAGACTACGGCTTTAGATTTGAAACGGGTACATTTTCAATTTAGTTTTGTGCTCTTAACAATTTACACGAGATCCTCAGACTTATGCAGGCCGCAAAACCTAACAGTGGTATCAGAGGGATCACATAACTTTTTTATCATAGAAAATTAAATTTTCATTTTAATTATGTTGACCGTTCAAAGACAGTCCCAGCGGTTCAAACCACATGGCGATCCGATGTCGAATGACCAAGTTATGGCCAGTTAAAAATTTCGGATAAGTTTAAATTCATGTTTTGATATTGGGTTCTTTTTTTGATTTCATATTTTTGAACTAATTAA
The DNA here is from genome assembly GCA_963277665.1 of Viscum album. Taxonomy (NCBI): domain Eukaryota; kingdom Viridiplantae; phylum Streptophyta; class Magnoliopsida; order Santalales; family Viscaceae; genus Viscum; species Viscum album. The sequence goes on from OY728139.1 coordinate 872,485,125, forward strand.
AACTCAATCGGTTCATTAGAAATATAATTAATTGTGGAAATTAAATTTGATAAATAATATAATTTGCACAATAATTTTATTATTATTATAATAATTATTTTATTTTTATAATAATGTAATAATAATAAATAATTATTTCATTATAATAATTATATTATTATTTATTTTAAAGGATAATGTTATCCGTTTGATTTTAATTAAAAAGGGGAGACCTTGATTTTAAAAAAAAGCGGTATAGAAGGATGACTTCCAAAAAAGTCTAAAAAAATATTTTTATTAAAAAAATGAAAAGTTGGAGGCCCTGTCTTTTGTGGGTCAAGCAAAGGAAAAACAACAAAAAGGGGGGAAACTAGGGGTCCGTAGACCCCTGACTTGTCTTCCTCTCGGACAGCGCGACACCAGTAGGCACACTAGCCCTGACCGCTGCTGACCCCTCACCCTATTGCACCACCTTCGGCCCTCTAGCCGACATGCGACTCCACCCCGTCCTCCACCTTCTTCTACGCACTGGCTCGCTCCCTAATAAAGTCGGGCCATCCCACTCCTGCCCTGCATGCTGCATGCAGTGCCACCCAGGACCCAAGCTGCCTCCCTGGCCATGACTCCTCCAGCTCGACCTGGCTTCGGACAGCTGTCTTGCCTCCTCTCCTTTGTCGGCCAGTTCCCTACGCCCTCACATGATGCGTCCTAAGGTCCACCACTGGCTCCAATTGGAGACGGTCTCCTCTACATAGCACGGTCGCCCAGCACCTGTGGAAGGCACCGCTGGCCTAGACTCATCCCGGCCTACCCCATGCTCCTCCTAGTAAGAACCAGCCGACACTTCCCCTCACAGTGCACTGCTACCCCCCGCCGACCGGAGGGAGACGATCTGGCACACCCACGCACTAGGTCTCACACCCTTCGACCACCCGGGCTACCTGCAACAAGCATGCACCATCGCCCCTGCCCGGGTCGGAACTAGTCGGCCTAGGTGGACCGAGGCCGCCGCCCACCTTGAACCAGTCCACTGTTGTCCTCCAGCAAAAACCCATTTCGGACCGCCCTACTACGACGCAGCAGGCAGTTCCACAGGCCACCTTTCATCTCAGCCGGTTCTGAAACCTAGGCACCACCGGACCAGGGCTGCGACCCATTGGCATCGAGACCGCACACCACCTCCTTTCCTGAGGTTTGTTGATCGTGGCAGTGGAGGTACCTTTTTTATTGAAATTAATTTTTCACAGGTTAAAGGATGGCCCAGAAGGAGTCCGTGCTGACCTGTAAAACCCGAAATGGGTTTGGGTTGATTGACCCGACCTAGTTTGGCCATTCAAGGCCTAACGTGGGTTTGGCCCGACCCGCACAGGCCGTGAAATGACATTTCAATGAACCACCAATTAATTAATAAAAATTAATTAATTTAATACCAAGATAAAATTAATTAAATTTAATTATTAAATAGAATTAAGTTAAATTAATTTGATTTTGGCTTAAAAATTAAATTAATTAGGAGGCTAATAATTAATTTTTTTTATTTATTAAATTCATTTAATTTAATAAAATATCTCTCATACTTAATTAATGATTTTTTTTTTAATTTTATCGTGCTTTATCTTACCCACATTCTGGTCTTGAGCATCGAACCTTGTATGACTACATTAATTAATTAATTAATTAATTAATTAATTACGTGTGATGCTTGTAATTAATTAAATAGACGGTCTGCACATCGTCTTTCTTTTTCTGTTAAAAATTATAAAGGGCATGCACACCCATTTTATACCCGATGTACATTTATCCCACTAGTCCCCCTCACTTGCGAACGAGTATTATTGTACTTCAGAAGAAGATGGTGAGCGACGTGCACCCTGCAAAGATGAGGCGGTGCACGACGGTGCAACACGACATGTGGATTCCACCAAGATGAGGCGATACTCGAAGACATGATGCCGACCCCACCAATATGTAGTGATACTCCAGAAGACCTGTGGACATACATTAAAGGTAAATCTGCATCAAGAGTCCAGAATTCGTGTCAGGTACGATGCCCTTAGGTCATTTAAATGCCCAAGACTAGTCGGGTAGTAGTTTAACCATTATGAATTTATTTATTATTTTATGAATTTTAGAACAGCGGGAAAATACATAAAATAATATGATGCAAAAAGAATCAGTGTATGTTTTTCTTTTAAAGTTTTGTTGTGATCACAACATCATATATGAACAAGTTTAATAGAAATGGATTACATTCGTCGAGAGAAAAACCAGTAAAACCGTCAATGAAAATATTAATTCACGACAGCCATCCATCATTCATGTTTGATCAATACTGGCAGTTCAAGGTACCATTCATGCCATATCTGAGGGTGCCTCTTACTATTGGGGAGTTCTTATTAGGATGGTGGGTCGAATTAACTAAAATTTCCTCAAATAAATAGTCATAACAAGCTTGTTGTAATTTTAGAGGCAAGCGTTGTGTAAATTAGTAATGATTTTTGATGATGGGAATTCACTCAATAGATCAAGGAACCACGAGATAATGTGGATCGCTAGCCAAAATCCTACCTTGGACCCTCTGAGTAGTGGCTTAGCCATTGCTGGTAGACTACGAGGGATGTTCAGGGATCCTTTCCAGTAGAATAATAATGAATATTCAGATTCTAGTATAGTAAGTTACTAGAATTCGTAAAATTAGTTTGAGACATTTCATGATTAAATAATCAATATTGTCACATTTGGTAATCAAAATTAATCTACAATCTAATAATGATTTTCTCTAGAGAATGGTAAGAAATACCACAATAAAACTACGATAATTATTTTCCAATGTTAATGTCTATACTAAGAACTAATTTCCAAAGAGTAGTATAGGCGTTTGTGTGCATTACTACTATATAAGAAATTGAAGGTGCTTGTGCCCCAACCTCTAAGGCCACCTCAAGAAGCGGGGGTGTAAAAACTCTTACAGGAGACTAATGAATCAAGCATATGATAGTTCTATCATAATTCTATCATCAAATTTTGATGTTAGCTGTGGCTTCTACATCATGACATGGATGATGTTACGTGTAGTCTCATCTCCAAGATCCTTTCGAGGAGAAAGCGAAGCAAGAATTGAATGTGATGATTTCACTCACTTTGTGTAAAGAGAAAGACAGTTCATAATCCTTCATTTCATCCCATTATTATACCTTTTACACCCAATTACTATAGTTTCATTTAAGGATACAAATGAACGGTATGGAGTAAGCACTTAATTACCGTTAAGGTAGAATACGAAAAGTGATATGAATATTAAATGTAGCACAACCTTTTGTTATTATAGCGAATATATTGAAAGACAGGTTGAAAAGGCCTATGGAATTTTACGCCAAAGGAACCATCTTCCTGGCCTTCAAATAAAAGTGGATAGATACTTAATAGGAGGTTATTTGAATCACATATTGCAATAAATTCATGGAAGTTTAAAAATTGAAATTCAAGAAGCATGTAACCACTTCTTGTTCAGTTTATATTAATCAAAATCATTGTTTTCTCACATACTTATTGGGTATTAAAATTCAATTTTCTTTTAACATATATATATTGATATACAATAACCAAATATGTAGAGAAACGTTACTAGGAGTAATGTGTCTTCTCCAAGAAATTGGGAAAGGGTGATTCCTAAGCCAGCGTCGAGAAACACATAACTTCAAATTGCACTGTAATTGATTCAAACTGAACAAGTCGGTGAGTATAAATAGAAACAATTATCTCATGTGCCCATTTGGACATGATGATGCATTATTCCATGTTTTGGAATGAATGTTGTTTGTGGTAACAGACTCAACAAAATTGTTCTGACATACCTGAATCAAAGGAAATACATGATGTATATAAAATGTAAGACCTATCCAGTTGTGTCTAGAATATTCATTGTTAATTAAAACTAAATGTGGACTTCAATTATATACCCAATATGTTATTTTGGCTCATGACAGCTAAACAACTCTGGTATTATTGAACTTTTTTAGTGTAGACAAAGAAACCCTTTAGAAATAAAAGTATGCCACAAAGATTTTAGGATTAGTTCAACAAGAGAGTGTTAAATATTCCAAAGAAATATAGAGGTAAAGTTACTTCATAATATTCTTTTATGTTATTTAGGAATGTAATAATGATGTATATGTTTGGTTAGATCATATGTGTTTCTTCAGATTGGCATGCCGAAGAATATCTTGACCAAACATTCATCGGTCATGAAAATGTAGTGTGGAGTAATTCCTCAATGAATGTTACTTTTTCTACATCGCGACAATGATGTTCATAAAAAGTATCGATGATTCGTCTTATATGTTAACATTGATGAACAAAATGTAGCATGGATAAATTCCTAAACACACATTGTATACATCAAAGTTAAGATCTATGTTGTATCAATATTTCATCTTTCATAAACTTCCATTATATTCATTATATGATTTGAAAATAACTACATACACCTATAAAAAATATGCCCACTAAAATGATAGATGGATATCATATGAGTCATAGTATGATGAAAATCTATTATGTCAAAGATCATGTGTTAGGATGCAATGAATTTGTAAAGATATAAACCAACATGCCTTAAGCTTAACACATGGTGCATCAAAGTAATTATCGTAATAGTTTCTTGGGATATTACCTAAATCCCTAAGATAAAAAATATGTACTCATGTATTAGACTACATTTCTATACAAGGTTTCACATCTATATTAGAGATGGTGGGATCTGAATTGATTGGACTTAGTTAATGCATCATATGCATAAATGGCTGGCATAGAAACATGTTCCATAAGAACATGTGGAATAGGCATGTTCTAGTGACACATACCGCATAGGAAGAATGAAACCATGGTGATGGTTTTATATTCACCATAGTCTATGAAAAAATATTAATTAATAATAATAATTCCTACAAGTAAGCAGTATATGGCAATAAGCTAAGATTGACAGGATCAATTAAAATTCAATTACAGATTCCATGTATCTAATTGAAAATGGGGATTATAAATTGAATACTGTGGTGGGTATTCAAATGAGGCAATACATGGATGTTACAAGCCTGGTACCAATAAGGATCGATTGGTTATAGCAAGTCGATATGGTTAAATCGATTAGAATTTTACTTGTCATAGCTAAACTTCTATGATCACTTTATTGGTCATTGGATGTCAAGATCATCTTTCATGGAAGGTTTCTATATGATGAAACCAGAAAGAGACGATGACATTAAACGATGCCAATATGGGTTTTAAGTTACTGAAATCTAGTTTTGGATTAAAGTAAGCGACATGATATTAGAGAAATCATTATAAATGGATCTTTGCCTTGTATCTACCAAAGTTTAGTTATATATCCAATGTTTTCCAAGTGAAATATGTTCGAAACATATGTAAAATAGATTTTAATCATACAGTTAGATAAGATTATAATAAAATAAAATCTCCAATGATTTATATAAAGTAGCAACCTGAGTTCCAGGGAACATGATCTACTATGGTAGATCCATAGGTTTCCTGGTCATAGATAATTGTACATATAGTGACATTGTATTGAAAAATACAAGTTGGAACAATTCAATTTCAGAACTGTTTTCAATGTTACTTGACTTAATCTCTCCAGGTTAACAAGTTCGAATCATGGGTAGATATTAATGTAGTGAGTTGAGTTCCAAATGCTTTAGTGATAGATCAATCAAATTTTCCATAATATGTACAATAATTGATATTAATATAATATAATTTATAGTAAGAAAATATCAATTATATCTAGGAGCACTGCAAGTGAAGCAGTTAGAGCTATCTACATGTACTTCGGCAAGTACAAATGATATGTACCAGGTGTGAGGACAATATGGTATACTAGTTATGGTGGGGCACATGGTAGTAATCCTTAGATCAATTTGATCTAGTATCATAGTTTTGAAAAGGTGATGATTGAATGAAGCTCATAAGATCTAGTGGTAGCCATACTTATAAATACTGAGTACGTTGTATCTTCTAAGGTAGCTAGGAAGCAGTAATAAACCGCAATAATTTGTTCAAGTTCTTGGATTCTCAGCTAGTGAGAAAAGCATTATCATAATGCAAATTATGATGTTCTTACTTACAATGTTTTCAAGTTATGAAAATGGAAAAAAGAGATAAACTCGGGGTTTCCTTATCTTGAGATGTTTTACTCAATGAGATGAGGTCGCATATAGAAGATATGCCATGCGAAGAAAATATGGGAGGCCCAGCAGTTAAATACATTACTCAGCCAAAGAATCATGTGACTAGCTAACACGTTTAGTTAGCAAGTTGGCTCTAGTGCTAGTGGGAGTGTTGAAATAATGGGTTCCCTAGACCCATCTATGCAGTACATTTGATTATAATATCATGTGTACAAATAAATATACATGATATCATGTTACCATTATAGTGTAGACGTTTCTGCATCCACTATAATAATGTTAACGTCAAAGGGTTAATTATCATGTCGAGAGGGTACAACAGATCCCAGGATATAATGTGAACCTCAAGATACAATAACATTTATCTTCAATATATTTTCTATAGTCTAGATACTTCTTATTGATTAGAGACAGTAGATGTTTTTCTATCAGGTGCTGGGGGATCATAATAGTTGAGACATCTTCTCACGAAGTTCACACATGGTGACCTCTAGTAGTGATATCATGTGGACAGACCCGCCAATAGGAACACCACATGTTTTGGGTGTCGTTGGTCATTCCTATCTACGAATAGGTGTATTGGTCTCTTGACAGGAGACTATTTCCAATGTATATCATTTTATTACGTACTATAATACTATATGAAACCATGGCATTGAAATCAAAGTAAGTATCTTGTGTTGGGTGTGTCATTGGTGGTATGACATTTGTTGAATGGTAAAGAAAGGATTTTTCGCTTCCAAGATCAGGAAATTGTTTATCTCAGGCCGTGTTTATCAGGATAGTGCTACCTTCATAAGTATTTGGCTAAATCAGTATTAAGGTAAATCTATCTAGATAGATCCACAAATAATAAATCATGATTAGGATGATGACACAAGAGTGCATCGTTCTTTATGAGATATTTAATGACATAGAGATTATAGTACACAGTCAGTTTTTGTAGGATGGTGGTCGTTGTTATGTTTCTCCTTATCTCTATAGGGGCCATGATGGGTGGCAGGACTCTACTCTTGGTCAATGGATTTATCACTGGTAATGAGATAAGGGCCTAGAGGGTCACATAAAAAATCATATTCAGGAATCCACCCTATTCAGTAGAATAGGTATATGGACATGGTGGGCCCCGCCACAGGGTCTGAGTGTTGTCCATGTTACTGATCACCAAAAGAATTAAATAAATTCATTAATATTCAAGTTATGAATATTTGGTATTGAATTTATTTAATTTATTTATGAGTTTAGTAAATATGAGAAAATATTAATCGAACGAATGTTATTTCAACATTACAGGTTCGTTTAATATTATACCGGACCACGAGTCAAGTTAAATGAGTTGGTTTTATCACATAATTTATTATATATATTTTTAAAGTATGTAATAAAATAATAAATAATATTGGAATAGTTTAGTACATCTAGGTTATTTATTTAGTGGATGTTGAAATAAACGAGGGCTGGGGAACCCAACCGGGTATTTTTGAATTCCACTATAAATAAGAGAGGAGGTTCTCTCCCTTGTGTGAAAATATCTATTCATTAATTATTGGATTGATAATTGAGAGCCTCTCTATCCTCCAGCTCTCTAGTGAGAGAATCTCTCGATCAAAGATTTATGGATCAAGTTTTCTCTTCAGCATCGAAGGCATCTCGATGTAGTGGTCTTCGCGACGTCGAAAGCATCATCGGATCGCCGCGCTAGCACCCTGAATTCGACGATCGACGTTCCAACGTATATTTGGAGCATGTGTGGTTGATTTATAGGGATCCTTCTTTGGATCCTTCATGCGATGATTTCCATCAACTAGTTCCAGTCGATCATGGCTTCGTATTTGAAATATGTATGTTTTCAATTTAGTTTTGTGATTTTAAAAATTTACGCGAGATCCATGGACTTCTTTAGGGCACGAATCATCGGCATTAACATGTTCCATCGATCTACCGATGAAAATTTTCAAATCCCTGGCCCACCGGCTTCCGCTGTAGGCCTTGGAACCTAACACCACCACATTGAAAAAAATTTGTGTATAAAATATACCAAAAAAAATCTAGAAAAAAATGAACATGAATATAAATGATCCCATCATCACTAAAGGTTCAACTAGAAGGTGACTCCTCAACTTTAAGACTCTCTTATAAAGCCAAAAATATTGAATCCTCATGCTTCCTTTCTAGGATCTGACTTAGAACTAAGAACTCAACTGCCAAGGATGAAAGGGTCATCCACATGTGATCATTCAACACCTCGAGATACACCTCAGTGAACAACGCCATCATCGTCAGTTCAAAACTGTATTCCAAATGTATCTAACATTGAGTCTTAAAACTCAAAGAATCTACAACACTATTCCACATTCCTAGAATCTAAACCAACTCACAGTCAAAAGGATTCATGTACTCAACCCATCTACTCTACCAATGAATCGAATCACAATGATAGACGATGTTATTAAGTATATTATGATTAGTATACATGGTAAACTGTTATCCGAACAAGTATTTTCCCATGCTCTTTATAGCATAATGCATCGAGGCCAACTCAAGATCAATTGTAGGGTACGTTAGTTCATGTGGCCTAAACTGCCTAGACCCATATGCCACAACATGATCATTCTACATCAACTCTTCCCCATGTCCAACACTAGACAGATCACAAAAAAAATTAAACCCCTTAACTGGGTCAGGTAAGATCAGAATTTTTGTAGATGTCAACAAATTCACTATCTATTAGAAAACATCCTCACATTCCCTAGATCATTGAAACATAGTTCCGTTCTTAATGAATCCTATTGGTGTTGTTACCCAATTATAGAAGTACATAAATTATATTTGATAAAAGATAAAAAAATACAAAATTAGATATTATAAATATTCTTGGGTTGTTCCCAGGATACAACTTCTCTTAGTATATCCATGTCAACTTACACAACCTTTTAGTAGATTATATGACAAAAAAATTATTCCAATAGATTATGAAATTAAATTTGGATAGCTTAGTGTATAGACTATGCTATATTAGTATACTAAGGATCACATTGTGATGTTTTGAATGATAATACATAGTTTTTATGTACTTCAATATGTCATCAACAGAAAACCACTACAAACTAATAATGGTACAGGTGAAAGATTCTATTCATTTGATCCATAAACAATGTTGGTTAATTGGTCAATAGAAACAGCATTACCAAAAACTCATATAAACTATTTCTTCTCTTGAATACAGTCCCTAGAATATTAGATGGTCTCACCCTTAGATTATGATACCTTGAAATCAGATTATTGATAGATATCACTGAAGAAACTCTTAGCTATTAAAAAAGGTCATCATTTCAAGAAAGAGCATATCATCTATTAACCATCATTTAATTCCACTTCATATAATTGAAACTCAACTACAAAGACACGTCAGCCTTCATTGAAAACAATAGTAGATATCCCCAAGGTTACATACTTTCATTAACAAACCTCTTGTTTTACAATTAATCCAACTGAGTTTTAATATACTGGAGCTATTTCATTGATATTATAAAAGAAGAAATAGAAAATGGATCTTCTCTCAATAAAAACTCTAACATGATCTAAGCCTATCATTCTGGAAACAAACTATATATTCCCATTGAAAACAAATCATGAAACTAATCCACCATAGAATGAAATACAATCTTATTTAATCCCATGTCATCAAGCATAAGGAAAGCCACTTGAGTTGTGAGCTCACTCAACCACTGATAAAACGACCATGCCCAACCTGATAAAATGTCCCACTCACCACAGTGGAAATAAGTGTATCCTTCATGTGATGTTTATGAGAACCTAGAATAGGAACAATCGATTTGGTCCTGGTAAAAGACTATACAATCCATATCCATATTCAGATCAAAATCTGACATCTGAAAAACAATCCTGTATAAATGGAAACAGTACCCACCAACTTCAATAGAAAATCACTTACATCACCTAATATTTTATTATTACATCCCCAATGATGTATTCATCAACTTTACCACACAAAAATCTTCCATATCTAGACCTAGTATAAAATAATGAAAATAAAAAATAAAATAATTTGAGACACTTATATTGAATAAATAATTAACATGAATTGAAGCTATAAGGATCATACCCTGAAAAGTTGGTGGTACATCCTCACCACCACCTACTATAAACTAAACTATATGGAATTGAACTACCTCTCTACCCTAGGCTCTAGTCTTAATTCCTGGCACTAAACTACCATAATGTTATGGATAACCTCTACCCAGAGTAAAACAACCTCCACCTCGATCGGTACGACTAGTAAAACTCTAAATTCCATCCTAAAATGAGGTAACAAACCTCATTCTTGCACTCGACATCCTCCTCATACCTAATTAATTTCAATTATATTTAGGATTCCCAGAAAAACACTTCACATTCACCATTCTTCCCCATGTTCAGCTATCAACCGATAGTTGGGGAAACTGACCACACATGTGCCCCCTCTATACAAAATTGATAGCAGAAAACATGACCACTGCCCTGATGAGAAAGTTTTTTCTTTTGAATTATATATCCACCATTGCCCTGGTGAATGTTCTCGAAATGGTGATTCCTTCCAATGGATTTTTAACCCCTAGATTGAAAAACTATAACTTCATGCCCACCAATAGGGTCCTCCTTGAGGTTGAACTCTGAAGTAAGGGTCTGATTCACCACACCATCTAGTATTTTTAAACATAATATATTCACATGGGAATTAATATCATTTTTAAGTCCACACAAAAAACACCATTACATTGCCCCTTAATCCATTTTCCCAATCTAGAACAAAGTGTTGCTAATAATTAAAAATCTAGTGTATTATATCACTATCTTCAACCCCTTGGTCACCTTTATAAGCTGTTCATCCATTTCCAACCTCAATGTCTCCAAATAGTAATGTTTGAGAAACATTTACTGGAAATATTTCGTTGACATACCCTCAACCTCCTATGTCTAAAACAGAATTTCCCACAATTTCATTGCCTTCCCTCACAACATGTCAGAAACCAATTTCACTATCTTTATAAGAGGATTCCTTACGTGACCAAGAATCATCTTGATGAGATGTACCCCAAACACATGTACATCAGGTACACCCTCTATAGACAAATTCAGAGGTTGTTATAGCTGAATCTCCATTGTCATATAAAACATACATGCTATGATCCTCCCTAGGCCTTGTTTAATCATTCGCATAAATTGTGTGATTTTACCCCAAAACTTCTTCCCTCTTATGTCACCCTAAACCACTGAGTTTTCTTACTCCACTTCTGGAGGATTAGTAATGAAGATGTAATATTATTTCCCAACTAGCATGTGATGTTGTTTTGGAATATTCCTACTACACCAACAAAAATATCCAAATAGATAACATATAACATTCATTGTATTCATGAAAGACGATTGTCCACTGGCCATAAACTACCCCTATTTCCATACACTATTTCCAAAAAATATCATGTTACATTCACCACATCCCTCAACCAAGCCTATCATGGTTCATAGTCATCATGGGGTAAAACAACTCACATAATCACGACTCTTTCATTAGAAACCCTTTTTAAACCATTTCCACATTCACAACCCAAATCATTATATTTTTAGTACCCTATTCATATAACCCTTTTTATAACCAACATTTTATCTCACTTTCCTCATTTTATCGACAAATATTAGTGAAGCATTATATCACAATCATTCAATTTACCCATTTTTATTATCATTATTGAAAATTACAATCTTCACATTTTAGGGAATGTGAAATGATTTCAACCCATCATGTCGCACACATACATCTCATGTGTTCCCATCATGATGTATTCCACATATATGACAAGTTTCTTATAGTTATTCATGTATTCACATCTTCATTGTATTCCAGACCATTGGAAAATATCATAAAACATTCTCATAAAAAATTGCATAACCCAATGGTGAAATATCATTGAATTGTAACAAAAAAAATATCATGAACAACATTTACCACCCATTGTACTTTGGTTCTCCCCCATGGATGGGTTAGCTACTCACCATCATGAGCTCATAACCTAACCCCAACACATACAATCTCATGTGTAATACCCACAAATAGTAATAGCATAAATTAGAACTTCTCTAATATCACTTTGTAATGTTTCTAACCTAGAAACCACTAACGCGATACTCTGATTTGGGTTTCCACAAGAACTTAAGCGTGCATCCTCATACACTAGAGGCTTATAACTAGTAGTTAGGTTTTAATATTTCAGGTATGGAGACTATATCATCTTTATCAAATTATTCCACAACATATACAATAAGAAATAGATAAAAAAATACATCAAACTATAACATTAATTTCCAAACATTTCCAAAATATGTCTCCACAAAAACCAAAAGATAAATATTCTTTGTCATGATAACAGTTCCAAAAGTACAGGAAGCCCAAAATAAAGACTATAAGAAATATCACCCATAATGGGACCTGATTGTATGTCTGAATCCTCATCTATTTTTATCATAATCCATAAAAAACTCACTTGCACATGGACTTTTCCATTGTCTAATCCCAGAATAATGAAATCTTCAAGGGTACCCAACAGTGGCCCAAGCATGGTGTGAGTAAAACTAAATTTTCTACCACAAAAATTGTCTATAAAATATCTAGTCAAAACAAATTGTGCATATAAGTGAAAAATAAATGTCTATATAAACAAAATAAAACCCAGGTTGGATTAGTTATCTATATTCACTTTAAAAACATTTTTCATATATTCTATTCAATCACATAAAACATTTTTGTCACTTAATTCATCAATTAGGAATTTAAATCTTTTACACTTCTTCTTAATCCAATTAAATATTAGACATAAGGGAATAATGGAAGTTCCCTAGCTCATTTGGGATAAAAATTTCAGATCAAATACATCACACTGAAAATGTAGTGTCTGTCCAGGTAGTCTAATCAAATGAAACTGTTAGGGGCATAGAGACTCAATATGACATTCGAACCCATGCATTCTATGTGTGGTATTTGAAGCCTCAGTCCAACATGGCCCATGGGAGGATCCTCATTCCCATATCCCACAACCCACCTAGCCATGGGAACATTCTTATTTATACAATTGCAACATATACCAAGTTATGTACCATTCATAATAAATACACAAGAAATTCCCAATTTATAGTTCATATAACACATAACTCATCTTTGGTAATTTAACCATTATCACATTTTCCACTCATTATATATAGTTTATTTTACCTAAGTCACTTACATATCAAAACGCATTTAACGAATACATAAATTTCCATAAAAAAACTCATTTCACATAATTCAATATTTCACATGTATTATCCAATTCATGCATTTGGATTTCAATTTCACCAGTCATTAGACACATTCTCCCTATTCCATTTAAACCATTTTACATTGTTCCAAACAAACCATTAAGCCATTATCAAAGTCCATGAACAACTATCAATAACCAAATTTCCAACTCCACTATCATATCAACATGTTTATCTTGGTATCTACATTGTCACAAGTCCACTCCATAGTTAATATTATAATTTTCCCTGATCAAGAATATTGGAACACCACATGGATGCTCTAAAATATATCTATTAATTATCAATTCATTCAACGAGAATTATGTGTTTCTCATTTCACCATTTATCCAAACATTTTAACAAATCCATTCAATGTAATCAAATAATTTACAATTGGGAACATTTAACACAACCAAACATTCACACATTAACTTCATGACCATGGAATATACCATATAGACCACTTACTAGAAACTAGAGATGAACCCATGCTTAACATTAGCCTTAGATATGGAATAAGGCATCCTTTAAATCCCCAACCTATGATCCTATGTAGAAATAGTTTTTTATGGATTCATAAGATGAATAAAAAAACTACAATACCTAATTAAGAAATGTGAAGCAAGAGGATGAGACATATCCAGTGTTTTTATAGACAAACAACGACATTTCATACGGACTACAATTAATGAAATATTATCCATGAGAATATGTGTTGTTCTAGATTCAACAATTGGTATATAATAGGAATAATGAGAAAGAAATGTGGGCGAGGAACATAAAATCCCTATGGGGAAAATGTTAAAATACCAATTTTAATGGAGAACATGGTTTGGACACATGTTTTTCCCAATCATTATCCAACCATGCATCTAACTCTATAGAAGCCGATATGAGTCACATGGTTACCTAGGGAGCCCCACAAAATTTGAAGAACTATGATCTAACTCTGAAGAATGGATCTAATCATGCTCACATGGTTTTCCTCCCCTCTTTCATTGTTACTAAATAGTGAACCCATTCCTCTTGGTATAAATGGTTTGGGTGAATGATTAATTCTAACCCTGCTTCAACCATGAAATCTATACAAAATGGCTAAAATCATTGATCTTTCACGTCATGATTCATCGATTCACCCCTAATATTCATTATACATCAAAAAAATAAATTAACAAAAATAAAGAGACTAAAACCAAAACATAAAAAAGATTGGTCCTTGAGAAAATATGGGATCTTCCTCCACTGGAGATAATATTTCCTTGATTCCTATTATGAATGACAATACCATGTAGATCTGATGTAAGATCTATAAACAAAGAAATAACTTCTCACAAGGTTATATATTAATTTATTAATGTAATTACTGATAATATGTGATGATCTTATGCTCTGGTTCCAACATTTTGGCCATTATCATTATTTTATTCAATTCCATTGATCATGAAGTTTATAATCAAATAATTCATATATTTATCATTGATTATGAGAAAAAAGAAAATCTGGACATGACCCATCACACACCACTATTTCAATAAGAAACTACATGTTTTATTAGAATGGTCACATAATTTTTTATAATTGTTTAAATATCATTATTTGATCTATACACTGTTAATTTAGTTTTAAATTTTATTTTAATCATCCTTATATCCGTATTCTGAAATGTTCTTTTTCCTATTTTTATTCACATAAATATCATCAAATTGATTATTTTTATGAATAAAATAAATTTGAAGATATATTCTAGAGGTGATGACGAATCTAGATGGATAATATATGATTACACTTTGTGTATCTCATAGGTACACACTTTTTACTAGTGTTAAATGCACAAATACTTAATTCTAAATTCATTAAAAAGTTTAAATTTATTATATGTATTAACATTAAATTTTAACCTTTTTTTGACTAGGTCAGTATACCACTCTGTCAACTAGAGTACACATTATGTAACATCCATACACGGTGTGTAATATTTTACTCACAGACTTGTCATGTATCTTTTTATCTGCCATACCTAACTGGTGATTATGTAACTCAAAGACCACTTGATGTGAAGCACATGTACAAAGAATGTTCTCTAACTTTTCACATGGCATGGTTTACATGCCTTGTTCTTAGAATGTATCTTTAATAGATGTTTACAAAAGTACATTCTAACTTGTATATGCCATGTAATTTAAAAAAATTACACATAATTTTAAAATAATATATTATACTCTTTAAACCTTATCAAAATTATTTTTATGTGGTCATTAATTTTATAGGATACACCATTTGATGAATTTTTTTAAACAATATATGATTAATTAATCTCTATATGATGTTTGCATCTGAATATCATGTATGATAAATTGTATAGTTATTTCTCGATGTACATTGAAGCCTAAAAAGTGACAAAAAAAAATAATTTAGATATAGTTATCATTATGTTTATAGTATATGATAGGCAAGTATGTGATAATTTGTATATGAAATAAAAGTACAGATTAAATTTCATATGTGTATAATTCATATTGGATAGATTGTATGGGTACTCACATTGTTTCCTCCATGTTACGTTTATGTACATAGTTAGTTTTAAATAAATTTATATAATTTTTTTAAAATCATGATGGATATAAATCTAAAAGAAATTTAGATATAAATTAAGAAAAAAAATTCTATTAATTAAATAATATAATTAATTTATTCGATCTATATTTATTCTAAATTAGAATGATTATAATTGAATGAACATTCTATTAAATTCAAAATCCATTGAATGCATGTTGATAATCATGCATCTATACTAGACCATTGTGTGTTATTAGTAACATTAAATTTATTAATAAATTAAATTATGGGCATATGTTACATTAGTGCTCATATTATGAAAGAGTTTTCATTACAATTATTTTTTTAGTTAATAAATTTACTGTCAATTGTGTGTTAATAAAAGCATATATAATAGACAAAGATTCTAATTTATTGGAGGATGTTCAAAATTGGAGACGAGAAGAAAGAAATCCAAGAGAGGTACATAGTTTTGTAGGTGGAAAACTAAAAAAACATAAATGGTTCTAGGGTTTGTTCCCTTGGTCAATAGTTAGATCATCATACACTAAATAATCTATCCATTAGTAAAAGCCTAATAAAAGTGATCGTTTTGTTTTCAAACAACCAGAACATAGATCTTTAATTTTTATTTCTATAATTTATTTACAAACGATGATAGAAATTTCTTATATTGATAAAATAAATAAATATTATATTTCTATTGATTTAAATCATGAATATTTTCAACCTATTGTTAAAGAACAGAGTATTCAAAATATAATATATTATTATTTTTGTTAAGAATCTACCTATTGATAATATAAATGGTTATATGGATAAACCTATTAGGAATATAATTTCTCTCATAAATGTAAATTAAAATTGATCATTTTCTCTCAATTCAAACTTACGAATCATGAAGTTCCATTACATGGTGACGATTAGACGAAATCAATGCCATATGAACTAAATTAGTTTGAAAGGAACATTGATTGGACATTGATTTAACATCCTAATGATACATCTATTATTTAAGTAAAATTGGTGTATTTGGAAAAAATTTAATGAAAATTTTATAAAAGTTATAAATAAATGTAGAATTGTATCTAAAATTTATAATCCACTAGAGCCGATACACTATTGAGATACCTATGCACTAGTTACAAGGCTAGAACTTATTCATATGCAGATATATTTTTCACCATTCATAAAATTTAATATATTTTAAATATATATAATGAGTTATTTCCTTAATGGATATGTTCTACATAATCTGTAAGTATAAAAATATCATATTTTTTAATGTAAAAATCATTTACAACACATATATTAACATAAAAATGTACTTAATGGATATAAACAAGCACTGAGAGCTTGGTATTTTATGTTAACTAGTTTCTGTGACAAAAAACATTATTATTGGAGATATGGACCAAACACTTATTATAAAATTTGTTAATAAAAACAATATGATTGTATAAATGTATGTTGATGAAATTATATTTGGCGGAACTCATAAAACATCAACAAATTCCTTTATAAATTTTAAGAACTTTGAGTTTCAAATGAATATGATGGGTCAGTTAACATATGTTCTTGGTTTCTATATTTTTAAAAAACTAGATGAAACTTTTATATATTAACATAACTATATAAATATATTTATTAATAAATTCATTTATGACAACACAAAATGTAATTGTATTCCCATTAGAAGATCTAATTCATTAAATCTTGATAAATTTGGAAAACTATATGATGAAATAAATTTTAGAGATATGACATGGTGTTTACATTACTTAACAGTTATTCTTCTTGATTTAGCGTTTTCAATATGCATATATGCTATTTATGATACCAATCGAAAGAAAAATGATATTAATGATGTAAAATGAATTTTTTGTTATTATAAGGGAACAATTAATTAAAGATTATTTTATTATTCTAGAAATGATAATGATTAAAATAGTTTTTCATATGATGATTTTTGTGGATGTATAATGGATAAGAAATGTACTTTGAAAAAATGTCATTTCATAGGATAAGCTTTAGCTTCTTGGTTATATAAGTATCAATACTCAGTAGGACATTCTACCAATAAAGCCAAATATTTGGTAGAAGAATATTGTTTCCCCCATGTTTTTTAGATGCAACACACACTCACTAACTATGGATTGAGTTCTATTAAAACTAAAATTTAATGTGATAACACAAGTTCCATTATTCTATGTAAAAATCCAAAATATCAATTATGTTTTATGAAAATCGACATAAGACACATTTTCCATAGAGTTCACATAGGGAAAGGAGATATTATTTTACAATTCCATAGAACATAATAACAACTTGATGATATTTTTAGTAAACCCCTTAGTTCAGATAGATTTGAATACATTAAACAGAAACTTCGAATGATCAATATCATTTGGTAAATCATATCTACTTCTTGTTATCAATCTTCATAATTTAATGATCTCATTTTCAAAGGGGGAGTGCGTATGATTCTTTTGTTTAAAAAAATGTTTTTTTAAAAAAGATAGTTTTCTGAAAGGTTTAATTTTTATATTTATGTTTTAAGAGTCAAAATAATATATATTTTTTCAATATTTTCATGGAAAAACTCTTCAAATATGAACTGTTTTATAACTGATTCATTTTAGTAATTTTTTTTCCAAAACCAAAATATGAAATAAAAAGTTTTATCTATAAAAATTTGGAAAACAAATTCAGACTAAAAAGTTATTAAAAAATGTCCAGGCAATTTTTTTTATTTACATTATCATAATATGTTTTCTTTAAAAAAACCAAGAATATAATTTTACACCTAACAATGATAATTTTATACTCCAAAAGGTATTATTCTTTTAGTTTTTACATAAAATCATTTCATTAGTTATTAATTTTATTATTTACCAATTAATTTCGTTTTAATAACTTTTTCTTTATTTCCAAACTTATATGTTTTCAAATAAGATTAATAATCATTAAAATTAAATGTTTCCTTAAATATAAAATGTTTTGAATATTACATTTACATTAATTCAACAATTAATTCAGGATTATCAGACCAGATAATGTCATTTAATATGAGAAATTAAAATTCATTTAATTCTAACTATTTCTGTCATGCCTATATAAGGGTTGGAAAACATGTATCGCTCATTGGTTCTTAGATACATTTTTCTCGACTATTACCACTTATTTTTTGTGCTTTGTCCATTGTTTTGGAATTTGGATGATCAAAGGTACATGTATCAATAGAATAAAAAAAGGAAGGGATTTTCCATAGTGTGATGTGAACATATAAAGAATCATCGAAGAAAAATGATATGAAAAATATCATAAAATTATTAAAAGGATTATTTGTTTTCAAGGTTGGTGGAAGGTTTCTATGGAAAAAGTGAATTGTGATTTTGATTTATATTTTCCCAAAATTATAAGATACTTTTATTCTTCCGATTGAGAAGGAATTACATGAATATGATTAAGAATGGGAAGAAGATAAGGATGTGGTAGAAGAAGAAGAAAAATAAGAAGAGTACTAAGAGGGAGAGGTAGATGATGATGAAGAAAAAGAAACCAAGACTTCTGAATAGTTAAAAGAAAAAAACCACTAGACTAATCATCATATTAAACTACTCTACCATCCCAATCAAATATGGATGCTGGCATGGAAGAATAAGGGAATGAAAAATTATCATCCAACGAAGTAGATAAGTCATCATCGAAATCTGAGGAAGAAGACTAAAATCCCCAAGAAAAAAATATGAGATAAATATGAATATGATATGGATAGAGACATTATTAATTTATCAAATAGAAGAAAATATTTAACAAAAATATAATTAAAATGTTCACAAGGATGAAAAAAAGATATAGAATCTTAATGAAAATATGCTTATAAATCCTTATGAAGTTCATCAAACACTGAAGGAATATTTAGTAAGAAATTTTTTAACAATATTTTTCAATCATTGAAAAATTTATTTTATTTAAATCCCTATCTTCCAAACATATTTGAAAAGTGTAAATTTATTCAAAATAGTATAAATAAAAAATTACACAAACTGAATATTTTGACTGAAGTAGTTGTTCAAATTAAGGAATATTTTAAATCCATTAGAGAAAAGATAAAGTCTTAAAAGAGATCGTACAAGTTGATGTTCATGTGTGAAAAAAAAAGTGGAAATTGATCTCAAGGATCATGATGATCATTTTATAGAAGCATAAATCATTCATTAGATATTCAAAATTCCATTGATAATTTATCAATGGATGTTTTTGATTGAGTGATGTTTATGGAATATTTTAGAGATACAACTATTGTTTTAGTGAAAAAGTGAATGTTTTAAAATATATGGTCATAGTTTAGTGTTTAAAAACAACATGCACAAAATGTTTGAAAATGAGTTTTTCCTTGTGAAGGAGAAAAATGATCATTGTGCATATTGATATACAGAGGTCACAAATTCAGAGGCCAATAGTGATCGAGGACCATATTGGGAATATTAAATGTTTGATTGAATAGGCATATAAGGATCATTATACATTTATGAAAATGAATGAAATTTTTAAAAATTTGATGAATAAAAAAATAAGAATTTTTTATTGGGACACTTGATGTATATTTTGAATTTTTTTTCGAATAAATGTGAGATATGAATGATGTTTTCATCCAAAAACTATATGTCTGAATGTATTACAACTAATTTTGGATTTATGATCATTATTTTTATATCTTTAATGATTATTTATTTGACAAAAAGTAATGTCATATGTTATCCCATTATATCATTTTTCGACATATCCCTTCTATGTTTTTTTGTGAATCAAATAGGGGATAAATTTATAACGAGGGAGAAATTTATATTAGGGGATTATTTTTTAAATGGAGAAGACATTGATAAATTATCCTAATGGTTATATATTATCCTTATGGTGGAAAAACCAAATTATTTATTTCCATAGGATTAGAAATATGTTAAAAAATCATTGGGAATAAAGGTATGAGGTATATTATTGAAGATCACAAAATTTTAAATGGTTGTATATTTTTTGAAATTTATTATTATTTTTATTTTAAGTGTTATTTATCGAACATTAAGAAATTGGGGGTTTTCTAGGTCACAATTCTTACTTCTTACATTTCATTTCCTTATTTTTGGAGGTCAAAAACAATTCCTTAACACACTAATTTACAAACATTATATTTCTCAAGTGTTTTAGTATGTTTTTAGAGAAATCATTAATTTATTTTGAAAGTAGATATAATTAAAATGAAAATTGGTATAAACATATTATTTTAATTCCTATCAATAAAAAGAAAGGTGTGTTTGATACATTAGACTAAATAGTCTTTTGATAGGTAGTTAGACTTACACACTATTGAAAAATTATGAACTGTTAGATGAACCTTGGAACAAATTCATCATATTAACACTTATTCTATTTTTCTAATTGAAAATCAATAACAATGTAAATTGGAAAATCAATAGTTTATAATTTTTTCGATTATAATTATTTATATCGTATAGAATAAATAATATAATTTTAATGGTTCTACTATAAATGGAATCTCAATGTTAAAGTACAAATCATTCTTAGCTATAAAATTGAAGATCTATATCATTATAAGATATCAAGTGAATGTTTTCTAAGGATATATCAACAAAATCTAAATATGAGTGTTGTAAAATTTCCTATAAATAAGAGGTCATTTAAATAGTTTGGTAGCTGATGAAATTTGTAGCCCAAGTCATCAATTGATTTCTCAATTTGAAGACCCCATTACTTGTCTTAGAAATGATTTTGAGTGTTTAAGTTCTATGAAATCCTTGTGAGTAATGTAATTAAATAGTTAATATTTTCATATTTAATTGCATGAACAATCAAGTTATTGATCAAGGGATTCTAGGAATAGAAAGATAGTGAATCTGAACCATAAGATTGAGGGATTTCCGAAATAGGAGGACAATAATGATCATAATATCAAGGGATTTTCTACTCTAGAATGATAGGGTTGAATCTGATTATTGTATAAAGGGATTCTGGAGGATTGGAATAGGTATATGATTCTAATCCATCGTATCGAGGGATTTCCTTGTAAGGAAAGACATACTTTATAGTATATACTAATTTTTTGGAAACCATTAATAAAGCTTCTATCTCTCATGACTCTAAATGATAAATTGAAAATCCATTTATACAATTTAAAGTAATTCATATTATTATAAGCTCATCTATTTCATGTTTAAACAAGATCTATTTTTTAATGTACGTGTGTATTAATAAGTTATTTATGAAATTATATTTCTAAAAAACAATTTTATCAATGTGTCTATGACACCAATAAACACTGATTTAATTTGATTATAGGTAGATCTGATTGTATTCCTCTAATCATCAAATGATTTTTGAGTCAAATGATTTTTAGTTATGATGTTTTGTATTTTGTTTTTAGACTAATTTTTAATAAAAAATTCACCCCTCTTGTATCGATAAAATAATCTTTATAAAAAATAATTTTTGGTCTGTTTATGGATCTATTAAGAGGAGTAGTGGTTCCATAATAAATAAAATAGTAAATGATGATTAGATTAATGATATTGAACACTTCCACTAAATTGGATGATTTATAAAAAATTTAAATAGTGATAGATCTCATTGAAATTCATCCTTATGAAAATTTACATATTTCATATTCATTTTTTATGTAACTATATTTTGATTCTATTCATTTTTCTTCCATAAAAACACAATGTTTGTGTTTTGTTAATTTTTTAATAAAAATATTAATATTTTATTAGAATAGTGGAAAACCAACTAGCACACATGCCTTGAGAAATGATCTTATTCATCGCTTTTTTTCATTCAACGATTTTAATAAAAAAATTCAACTATGGTCTGTAATAACCACATGATAACTCGTTTTATGTGATTTTTCACAAAGTTCCAAATGCAGGGATAAGGCATATTTTGAACATATTGTGAAATTTGGGTAACCATCAAATGTGTTAATGATTCATATTGATTTTATATCATTAAAATATTTCAAATCAATCAGATCTTGTTTGGTTAGTTTTAAACCCCTTAAACATGATTTTTCTATTAGTATAAAAAAGTTCATAATGTCAAATCATACTGTTTATGGTACCGATCATTCTGAGTATTATATTTATGTTTCATTGATTAAGAAATATATAAAATAAAAAATTTAAAGTTATACAATACATTCACATCAATCATAATACATTTACTCATTTTAGACACCCCTTACTGGAGATATGTCATTTTAATAAAATTATAAAATTTTATAAGTTGTATTCCATTAAACTGAGAATCATTATCATATGATGGATGCATAATTTATTCTTACAGATAAAAAATTATTAGGATATAATTATCCCATGATATCATGTCAATCAAATTATTTTCAATTATCATTATTTCATTTTATGTGATTTTTCAATCATAGATAACAATTTGGGTATCTGATTGATGTGCAAATGAATCCTATATAATGTAAATGTCTTAATGATCAATTTTCGAGGATTTGATTTTTGTTAGACCTTTTTGGATTTGTTTTGACCCCTAACCATATGATTATACCATTTTTACAAAAATTTTATTAATTTAAAATCCTAAATTATGATGTGATGATAAATCATGGAATGAAATTGATGATTGGTTGATTGAAAAAGATTGAAAATAATTCAATGAATATTCTAGTTGATTTCAAAATCAATCGAAATTAGTTTTCTTATTTTTTTTACCCCCACCCCAGGGGAGATATATCACTTTAATAAAATAATACAGTGTTACTCATTTTTTTCCATCATATCTAGAGAAACCAGATTTTGATGGATAAATAATTGATTTCTATGGACCAGAAATGTCATAGTGATCATTCAACCATATTTTCAAGTCAATATAAGTGTGTTTAAATGTTATTAAACCCTTTTTTTAAATTTTCTCTTAACTCCAAATTCGGTAGAAAAACATGACATTAAATCATACTAAGAAATTTAGGTATTTGATCATTTTTCATATGATTCCTATAGATTATAAATGATAGAAAGATCACATTGAAAATATTTCATGATAATAAAAACACGTTTTGTTGTTTTTAACACCTATACACATAAAATAATCTATATAGGTCAATTTGGGAATTAGATTATCACATGACTGATTCCAACATATCACAAATGAGTTGAGGAATATTTTCCTAGATTTTCACATCAACCTGATATCGTTTTCTAATTGAACACCCCTTAAGGAGAGATATTTATTTTCAATAAAAACATAGAATGTTTCCAGATTCTTACATCATACCATGATATAGGGGCATTTAATGGATGCTCGGTCTACTCCTAGAGATAAAAAATGACCCAGTTACTGTTATATTACAGTTTCATATCAAACCATGTTTGTTTTCATGGTATTAACCCCCTTTATGTGATTTTTCACTTATATCAAAATTTGAGGTTAAAATGAAACTTTTGATCAAACGAACCAATTTGGATATCAGATCGATGTGTTGGTGATTCCAATGGATTGTAAATGACATAATGATAATTGTACTAGGATTTCATGTTAAATGGATATCATTGTTCTCTTTTGATTTTACACTGATCCAAGTGTGTTTCCCAATATTTGACAACTAAAATGGTAATAATTCAACTCAATAAGATTGTAATTTTAAAAATGTACCTTAAATTGCACAAAACATTTTGAGTAAACAATTAAAATGTTATTGAAATTTAATGATAAAAAAGATATTAAGGGTTATTTTCGAATGTTTTTTCATAAATATAAATGTATTTCGTTTGTATTTAATCCCCTACTTTAAAGTGTCATTTTAATGAATATGTAAATTTCATTTGTGAAAGTAATAAAAAAATAAAAATAAAATGAGGCATTCAATTTGAATGGGAAAACAAAAAAATAAAATGAAAAAAAAGCTCATGGATCTAATGAATTTTTCAAAACCGTGTATTATATATACGTATTTTGTAGTAGGGCCCAAACAAATATTAATATAGTAATAATGAATTTAATAAAAATAAACAAAAATTATAGTATTAACATGAAACATAGGATACCCTACACCATCAAACTGGATGATATATTCCCATACTGCTCTACCCTTAGCTAGGAGCAATGCATTTACCATCTCAGGAGCATGAATATAGCCTCAAAATATGTCACATATTATGTCATATATGAAATAACATGAGACACAAACTTATCACATGAAACAATAAAATGGGTAAACTCTCTTCCATATGTCAAGTAATGTCCATGTCTATCACGATCAGTAATGCAATGAAATATATTATCCCTCAACATGGAATATAATCTATGGTCATCTAGAAGATATGTTAACATAGCCTCAAATATATCCTGTGTAATATATATATATATTTATTTATTTATTTATTTATTTAATTAATAACGGAAAACTCTATAAGAGTTGGAACAACGAGGTCATTTCGATGTCGAGTTATCATCGACACAGATATTTTACTAGTTAGTGTACATTTCTCCCATAACTATAAACCAATAATATATTAATATAGAATAGAAAACCATATTAATTATTAAATATAATAATTAAATGATAAATACATCAAGCCAAATCATGGAACATGATGATCCTCTTTCCTATGAGGTAGGCCATACATCACATGATTCTCAGAATGACACGTTTCCGCTACATACAATCAATTAATTAAAATTTAAAACTTGTAAAATAAAACATATTATATGAAATAAATAGACATAAAATAAAAAGGATAACTATCATAGCCTTAGTGTACCATTATGAATCCATGTCACTCCATTAAGATGGGAGAACGCCTCTCGAGACAATATCTAGAATTTATAGGGAACCCACATTTTGAACCCAGTTCTCCCTTATCACTCTACCTTTGTAATATTTCCACAGTTTACAATATTTTTTTCATAAACAACAAAGAAACTCAATGGGGAAAACAATCATATTATTATATATAACAAAAAAATTATCTCAAATTTAAGTGTTTTTTATGCATAACTATGAAACTAAAATGATTCCCTTAACTGAACATCCTTCTATAGTCAATCTAATATTTCTTGAGGGAATAAATCATAGTCATGTGTATTCAGGATAAATCTATATGGGTCATCCATGATATGACCCAACTAGTGATTAGATGAATGGGGTACCTCTCCAATGGGATTTTATGTCTCATAAACTAATATATCAAGGGTCTTTTCATGATTAATTCCAAAAATTATGGATTCTCCTATGGGAGGAAGAATACATTAAGTCGAATCCTATAGAAAAAAGTTCTTAAATAAATTTAATTTTTTTCATATAAATGATTATCACTTAAATTAAAATATAAAAACAAAATAGCATTCATAAATACGTCACCGAATAAAAGAATATTCTTCTCTAGAACAATGAGGATATGATAGTTCCTATAACATGTCTGAGGTTGATGAAATCATTAAAATTTGTACACACATAGACTAAAGATCCTAAAATGTGACAATAATAACACAATAAAAATCATTTAAATGGTGTATAAAGTTTTAAACATCTAAAAATAGATTTATAGCCAAATAACATGAAAAAATCATACCTTTCACTTATAATTGAAATTGATAATTTCACCTTCAACTATATCACTAAACTATTGAATAACTTCTTCATTTTGATCTTCAGTATGCTTATCTAGATGTTGTGAAAGAATGAAATTGTCTTTTATTCGTCTCATTCTATTAAAAACACTACTCAGCATGAAATTTTCATATAATCCTTCAAATTTGTATTTGTTATAAATTTCGTGATGAAAATATATTTTACCTGAGACAGCAAAATGATAATTATGTTAATAACAGGTTCAATTCTATATAAAAAATGGTGAAATTCAATAATCTAAATTGAAATTTGTCAAATTTTGTTTTATAGATTGAATCAAACTAATCACACTATAAAAATTGGTATTTTATACTGGGTTCATGAACAACATCAATGATGTATTTCAATTGGCGATTGTAATAAAAATAATCAATAGATGGATAACCAATTTCATGGTGTTGTGTTTCTCATTTTTCATCAACATATTTAATGTGAATCAGAAAAGAATTATCATATATTTATCTATAATGAGGAGTATTTATTGATGGACCATCATCTATTTGGTAAAATTATTATTTTTGTGTTGGGTTACCAAAATCCATCAGGTTATGTACTAATGAATTTCACAGAAATCCAAAAATAGTTATGCATAATGAAATTATTACTATAAATCAATCAAAATGAAAACTCATTTATTCATATAAAATCCTTGAATGAATCATGAAATGGTGCATAATTGGAACTTCAAATCTGATAATCACTAGAACAAGTAATATCATTTTTATCATAGTAATATATTTCATTTAAATTATAATTCAATGTTTAAATAATCTTTATCTATGTGAAAAAAACTCATAAAAGGTGAAAAATAAAATTTATAATTCACTTACTATGAGAACAGTGCTACTAATGGAATATTGAACATGATGTATCGAGGATATTTTACTACTTCAATGTTGTCCATATGAAATATAGTTCATTATATAGGTATCTTATCATGAATTTGAGAGGTATTATCTAATTTTGTTTCAACATCCATAAGATATTCATCAAAAAAATTTGAACAATCATCCAAATAATAATTATTATCTATTGAGACATCTGGATGAGCTCAATTATATATAAATAATTTTGATGTATTTTGATACCAATCGATAGGATACATTAGTGTAAATTTCACAATACTAATAGTAAATAATTCAATGGTTATGTAAACCATAAAAATAAGTAAAACATAGAAACATCAAGGTGGAAATAGTTTCTTGAAGTGAAAAATATAAAATAAAATACAATCCTATAATATTTTTAAATTACCCATTTATAGATTTTTTTTAAAAAATATGTCTACCAAATTACTCATCTTAATCAATTATTGAATAAAATTTAAATATTATCAATAAAAAATTGTTTTTGGAATCAACTATTTATGTACTATGTTTTTGTCATGAATTTTCAACCATTTATAGAATATAAGACATTGGGAAGAATTAAAGTCTTTAATATTGAAACAAATTTATTTTTTACTCTTAATATATTGTTCATAATTCATGTATTCCCTGTTAACCTCAACCAAATGTGAATGAAATTGTATCCTTAAACACATTTCTTCTAAATCTATCATTCATTTACAATGCCCTTTTTCCACTAACACCCAAAATAGTCCCCATTATATTTTTACAACAAAATTCAATGTTCTTGTCTTATAGATTATCCCATAATATGATAATTTTCATTTAAGGAATATTTAAAAAAAATTATCCTTCCAACAATGATAGGGACTTCAATGCAGACCATGAATAGAGGGTAATGACTGATCCAAAAAATTAAAATATTCGTGTACCATGTGAATGTTTTCTTTTTCAATATATGATATTATTTATACTTTGGTCATGATATTTAGTGGGGGGTTGAATTCTCTAGAACCATAAAATTCTACTTTTCTATTTCTAAACATGTGCTGAGGGGGTAGAAAACATATGTGGGTAATGTATTTGAAGTTTATATACTGTTTAATCCATATTTAATTTATAATTTTTTGGATCATGAGAATGAAAATCCACCTTTCATACTCTAACCTAATAAAAATTTTAAATTCAAGAATTCATTGATTTTATATAATAAAGAATACCATTTTTTAACATTTTATTCATTTTAAAATTGTATTTTATCACACCGTCACTCCAAAATTTATTCAACTCTTCAATTAATGTCTGATGGTATTCATCAATATTATCCCTCAGACTTCTTTGTCCATCAATAATAGTGAAAGGCAATATAATATATTTTTTTTCAGACCAAGCCATAGAGGATGGTTATATTGAACCATCACCACAAGCTATGTGTTATGATTTTCTCCAACTAAAGACCTAAATGATTTGAAATCATCTGCTACCAACCCCAATATGATATTATGACTATCTTTAGAATAGTCAGGGTTCCTCTAATAAAGATTATTCATTACAAGAGAGTTTTTTTTTGTGGGAAAGATTATCACTATCCTTATTTATTTTTTTGTGTAATCTTATGAATAAAGAAAACAATGATGAAATAAATAATATGTTTAACATCAGATATAGAGTAATGTTATTCATTTTCATTGTGGAAATCCATTTCCCCAATTCCATATTCAAACATTGATATGACTATTTTTCCAAATTATCTTTCAACATTGAAAATCCATATACTATATTTTACCTTAATGGGATGTTTCTTTTCTAAAAAACATACAGTTGTTTTAACATTATTTTATGCTCTCATATGTGAATCCTAATTTCTATGTCCAATTACGAGCTTGGTATAATGACTCTTGAATCAAAGCATCGGTAGGAAGTACATTTTTCAAAAACACAAATAGCTTGTTGGAAAATGTTTTCAACCACCAATTCAGGGCCTTTATGTAAAATAACTCCTTGATAAAAGAAAATTTTCAATAAGAAGTACACTAAAAATATAATTGAGTTTGTACAACATGATTTATTTAAAAGAATAAATGAATCATGATCTACACCAGAGAACAGATTCATTAAACTAGTGTCAACATTTCATATTTTAAATTCTTCATGACCCAAACCACAAAATATTTAATAATGAAATTAATTCATTAGACCAGTCATCCTCACATAAAAATACATAGGAATAGTTTCTATTCAATTATAATGAGTATATTATTCCCCATAAAAGTCCAACTCGCATAATGTTTCATAAACCCTTCGAAGACTAAGTTCTCCCTCATGGTATATCATGTGAATGTATATCTATTTGGTTTATTATTTACCCATCCACACCATGGATATCTCTCACCTTGCTAATGATACCAGATAGATTATTTAATATAACTATAAATCAACATGGTCACCTCACTTCAATTTCTCCATCAGTTTACTGCTATATCCTTACATTGCATTTCCTATGCCATCACTCTCCAAATAAAGGTATCTAGAAGACACATTAGTAATGTATCATGAAATAAATCACATTATTCATATCTTTTAATCATGTCATGGCACATATAAATATAGTAACCATGTAGTTTTCTTGTACCACAACAACCTATATGACATGTATCATACGTCATGTATCATACCCCTAGCCATTATAGCCCATACACCAGGTATGGTACCTCAAGTCCTTACAACCCATACCTGGCATACCTATAATAATTCCATATATACTATATCCCAAGATACATGAATGAAAAAATACCATAGGACATTATAGACCTCTACCCACATATATGAGGAATCTAACCACCATTCATACCAGCACATAATACTGTTAGAAGAAGGAAAATGTCCCAGAGGGTCTGGTCCATCATCTCTCCCTCTACAACCTGTATGTGGGGGAAAATAACATCCCAGATCCAACTAGGTTTCATTGGTCCTACCGAAAAGGGTGGGGTATTGTAGAAATCATAGAACATGAAACATATAGTATATCTTCTAGCCACACTATATGGATTAATGTAGTCCGTGACTCAACTACAACTATCATCTATAAAATACCTAGCTGCTACTTCAAGGTTATAGATATCCAATAAGAAAATAATAAATTAATGGTGTTATATTAAAATCATTCATTTCATAGAATATTTCTCTTAATGTTAATTAATTAATTATCTATTAAATAACATTATTTTGAGTATATTTCATTAACCATCATTGTGAACTCCATTCCCTCAAAGAATAATCCAACCGAGTCCTTGGTTTCTCCAGATTAATGTTATCATTTTCATTCAAGAAATTACTAAAACCATTGGTTAAACATTTATTAATCATTATATTCATTCAATTATTACATGTAATCTAGGAAAACACCCTAATATACCATTATTTGATGTAACAAAATACACCTCTCTACCTCAAGTAGGATGGAAAGGAATGTAGGGAAAACAAGAAACCCAATCATTCGACCATTAAAAAAATTTATCAACAAGAATGTGTATCATATATCATCACAATAATGAGTAATCCTTAAAACAACATGTTCCATCAACTCTTGTGTCACCCCTATCACCCCCTTGAATATCACCAAGCATCTTCCCATCATGGGAATAAAATACTACCACAAACTCAAGAATCACCTCCCATATATCATTATTTACCCTAGAATCATATTACATCACATAAAATTGATCATATCTAGATCACATAGAAGTTATAAATATACAAAAATATTTAATAAGGAATCACAACTATAAAAACAAGTAATATAGACTTAACATGAAAATGGACTCTGAAATCCCAAACGCATGACAATATTCCTTCACTTGAAAATGGGAAATAATGTCCCCACATAGTTATCTTTATTAATAAATATATTTTTATTCCATCTTGAATTAACATTTTTTATTAAC
The DNA here is from genome assembly GCA_963277665.1 of Viscum album. NCBI lineage: Eukaryota > Viridiplantae > Streptophyta > Magnoliopsida > Santalales > Viscaceae > Viscum > Viscum album. Next base: position 872,516,662 of record OY728139.1, read on the forward strand.
ATAGGTTCCAACTATGTGAAACCTATGGAATCATTAATAAAAATTGTTATGGGGTAATGGAAGAGTAAACCTGCCAATAAAATTATTTACAAGGTCCAATGAATAAAAAATATGGTATAATTTAATATTAAAAATAGAATAATTTATTTGACTACAAAGAAATCACAACCAAACATAGTGCTGATGTGGTTACAGAGAAACTGCCACAATTGTAGAAGGAGAAATGAAAATAGAAAACAAAGGAAATAACATGTCTTATGTTATTTCGTTCTTTTGGAACCTATTGCATAGAAATAAAACCATCCACACATGTACTTTTATTAAATTCTCAAAACATAAATAGATTAATGTGTACATAGGAAAAGTACAAGATATACCTAAAATCACTTAAATAGAAACTGTGATGTAGAACCGTCAACATTGTAGGAATCAGGTTTAAGGAAAACATACAACATTGCAAAATGTATGGTCATCAAAATCCCTTCAAGATTAAAGAACATCAATCCCACTACATCGTTAGATCATGTGGCAGGATAATCAAAATGGGTCTATTTATTCGAATAAAGGTCACACATATTCAAATGAGAAGAACCCCAATAGGATCCACCATGATCCACACTCCAAATACATGTAGGGGGTTGGTGGGCCACAATATGTGTCTTCTGATGAGGTTGATATCACCACCAATTGTGATATTGATGCTGAGGATGATTATTCTCAACATTATGTGAGAGAAAAATTATATTGAACCACCAATGAGATGAAAAAAAACCCCATTGGAGAGAGGCATCAATTTTGTGAATCTGGATCTCTTCTTCCTAGATGGAATGAAACACATAAGAATATTATTTCTAGATCTGTTTTTTATATCAAATGTATCCACCAAAATGGTGATGAAACCCACATCTAAAACCTTATCTCAAAAATTGCACAAGGATGGGGATGTAACCATGAAGACAAAGACCTAGCCACCATGAGGAACATGGAACATATTATATCAAAGGATGGCCATGACAGATTTGGTGGAAACATCTATTGATGGCTAAAAAGTGTTGTGAATATGTATACAATGGATAGCCATAGTGGAATCCCAAATAATTAAGGCCAAACAATTTAGTGGGACACATAAAATTTCTCATGAAGTAAAATGAAACCAAAATCAGTAAAATATTAAAATGACAATATATTTAATAATAAATTTCATGTATTTGAAACAATTTAAATGAATGGGAAATTTAACTTGGTTAATTTTAATTTTCAATATGAAAACAAAGAAAATAAAAATTAAAAAATATCCATAATTTTTAATTGAATTTTTTTGATTATAGTATATATAAATATTATTCATGTGTAGAAAAGTTCAAGATATCTTGGTAATTCTTGAACATGGATAATGTTACAACCTTAGTCAAACTATCGACATGGTTTTCATCTATTTTTTTTTAGTGACACACACTACTCCACCTTAAATATCACATATAATAAAATAATGGCTAATATCAATGTTATTAGAGAAACCATGGAATACTAATTTTATATTTAAATAAAGGGAATATTGAAAATCAAAATGTAAAATAATAATATAATTACATATACTATGTTCAGAAAATAAACCCTTAATCCATGTTGTAACATTGACTTTTTATATCAATGTTGTATAACTAGATTCAGTTGTTTAGAGGATTAAAACTGATTTCTTATTTCACATCCATGATATAGGTGCTCAACATGTTGTAAATAAAAAAACAGTTAGTGATTTCCTAGTATCATCATTTCCAGCATAGTTAGATTCTAAATAACCAATCATTAATACAGAAGTATTAGTATTCATAACATAAAAAATTGCTAGATATGAAGTAGAAGATGTGTACCTCAACAACTATTTATAGTAATTCTAATATGGTTTGGTGGGATTTTCCATAAACGCACTAAATGTATAGTTCATAAATGAAACATCTAGCTGACTTCAAATCTTGGAATACATAATATTTCCCACTATATTTACATATGAAATTATACTCATATATTCAATTTCAGAAGCTGTGGAAGCTGACTGAGAAAAAGAAAATGTAAAATGTTATTCTAAAAAAACAATAACTAGATTTAAAGCATCAAACAAATATCTATTAAGCAGTTTAAGGATATAGAAATGTTGAGATACATAAAAATGTTTACGCTTTTGATCCCTAATAATTCGCATGCCTACAATTTTCATATCAAAGCCTAGATCTTTCATTTCCAAAGATTAATTAAATTTCATTTTATTATTGGTGATTAATATAATATCACTAAATATGAGTAACATGTCATCTAAATAGGTTAGTAAAAAAATCATAGATTTTTAAAAGATTTAAAATATACACATGAATAAAACTATCTCCTACTGAATCCATTTTCCAACCTCAATGAATCAATATTATTATACAATTTTTATGAATAATATTTTAATATTAAAAAAGATTTATTAACAAATCAAATTTAGATATCATTAAATTCATGTTCAAAACTAGCATGATTGTTCATGTATAAATTTATAATTAAATCACCTTGCAAGAAATAAGTTTTGAAATATAGATATTCTAAATGAAATTTAGAATCTGTTAAAAAAATTAATTCTTATCAAAGAATGTTTCACAATAGATGAAAAAATTTCAGATTAATCATTTCCTTCTTTTTTAAGGAATCATTTGGCTACACGTCTATCATTAAACATAATTTAATTTAATAGAGTATTTCATTCTTTTTTTTCATAAATCAATTTACAACCAATCACTTTGGAAGTAGGTGATTTATTGACAATAGACCAAATATGGTTTATTATTAGGGATTTCATCTCATCTTCTGTATCTAAAATACAATGCCTAAAGTTGATATCATTGATAGATTGACTATAGATTTGTGTATAATCTACACCAAGATTGACTTCCACATTTATTGAAAATGTATCCATATTAGCATTGATGTATCTTGGATAAGGTCTATTGACCCACCATTGTGTATCCCTGGTGAGATGATAGCCACTAAGGTCACATAGAACTCCATTGTCTAGAGTATCATCAGAATTAGTCCAAGAGTTTTCCTCAGGATGGGAAAGGGGAACCTATGATATAGAAGTAGATCAAACTGGAGACTCACAAACACTGCAAGGATGAACCTCAACATCCCTCATAATATAAGGAATCAACATTTTCATTGGTGAGAGGATGGGCTATTGAAAGTTCAGAATCGTGAAACACTATAGACCAGCTAACAATACACATTGGAAAGCTATATTTATCAACCCTATGTTAGCTCCCCATCACCCCCTCAATATACCCAATAAATATACACTTTATTTCTTAGTCTTAGGTTTATCATCAATAACATGAGTGTATTAAGTGAATCCAAACACCATAAGATGGTCATATGATGGGGGCGATTTCTCAACAATTAAATTATAGTCTTAAATATGTTTATATTTGTGAGACACATATTTATAATGTAATCTGTTATAGTGTTTTCTTCCACCCAAAAGTATTTGGGAAATACTATGCATTAAATAATTCTATGAACTCATTCAAGAATGGCATGATTCATACGATCTTATAAACCATTATACTGAGGTGTATCCCTCACTGTTCATTTCTATAAATTTCTAACACATTAAAAAAACATGGTAAACTCAATAGATAGGTATTCAGGGCCATAATTAGTCCACAATTCCTTTAGCTTATTCATTGATTGATTTTCAACAGAGTCATTCATGGATTTAAACACCCCAGTGACATCTAATTTATTTCTCAAAATATAAATCATATATTTTGTAAAGATTCATGTAAAATGGTGATAAAGTAAGAGGCTCCTCCATGGTAGTTAGTCCTATAAGGTCACCACAAGTAAAATTTAAAAAAATCATGTGGATGACTACCTTTAAAGTTGGATATATAAATAATTTCACATTTTTTCATACCCATGGATAATTCAACACAAAAGGGAAATCGAATGGGGGTAAATTGAGTGATCATCCCATGTTTTCTCATTTTCAAAATACCATTAACACTCAAATGTTCCAACCACATATTCCAAAGCATATTGATTTCATTATTAATGAAATATGTGTTTAAAACTATTTAGCATGTCTTCTTTTGTCCAAAACATATAAACAATTTCACAATGATCTTTTATGAACTGTACGATCTACCTTAGTGATTCAAAGACAAACAGATTATTATTTAATGATAAAAACATTATGATCTAAGACAACTAGTGAGATCATATTATGGTATATATCTGGAACCCATTTCTCTATCATCATGGTGAAAAGAGAATTGTATGAGAGAACTAGCATAACAGAACATCTACCCCTTACACAACATCTCTTACTGATTCCTATAATAAAATCTCAATCAACTACATTATTCATAAAATAAAAATAAATTCTAAACAAGAACATATATAATGAAAATCCAGAGTAAATGACCCACTCAACAGAAAGAGTATCTTGGGACACACATAACACTTTAGCACTTTCATAGACTTGGTTGGGAAATAATAAATGTTCACTAGACTCCCTATAATATTATGCAGATTTCAAATCGGGTCATTTGGGTCTAATATACCTAGGATTTCCGAAGAGTTGGTTGGTAACCTCCTTTTCAATTTGTTAAGACTGACCTTTGTGTGATTGGTTTTGAATATTACTCTCCTTCCTCTGTTTAAATTTTCCCCCTAAAATCTCATAAGGACACCTCAAATTCAAACCCACTACTTTATGTTTAACATTATACTTTCTACGAAACTCACATGAAATCAATTGGGACAGGATATCATCTATAGTCAAGGAATATATCCCATACATCGAAACATTGATAAGTTTATCATATTAACTATATAAAGATATTAAATTTATTGGTGTTTTTATCATCATGTTCAACATTAAAATTTAAATTGGGGAGCTCTAATAACATTTTATTAAACTCATAAAGGTGTGTATAGATGGTGGTTCCATTATGCATCATGATGGTATATTATTTATGGTCCTAATGGACAAAACGAATTAATAATTATTTTATATATATATTTCTCAAGTTTAGACTAAATACCTATAACTGATATATCATATGCAACCACACACATGAAATTATCACCTAAATACAAGCTTAAAGAGATATTTAATTTTATCAAAACATTGGGAGGGGAATCAGAAACGGTTCTGATTGTTTTATCATTAGTGGACTAAGATAAATGGGTATTCATAGGTCCACATAGTGCATCCTTTATCCCTTGTTGGAATCACATGTCTCATATATTTAATAACCACATATTAAAATCATTACACCCATTAAATTTTTCAATATCATTTTTAGACACCATTGTTGAGTTGGGTGGCTCTGATACCAATTTTTCGTAGGGTAATAGAAAAATACAACCCCCTTAAAATAATTCCACGCACCAAAAATATAAAATATGATTTAATTCAATATTTAAAATTGAATAATGACTTTGAGTACAATAAAATTACACCCAAATAGCATGAAGATGTGGGAATAGGGAAACAACATAAATTGAAGATTGAGTAATGAGAACATAAAAAAATGAAAAACCATGATTTACGTTATTTAGTAACATTTAGTCCTACTTCATGGAAGGAACACCACCCACAAATTCATATTTAATAAATACCCAAAACCAAAAAGATTTGTAGCGTATAATGGAAAAGTAGATAGCCAACTAAAATTCACAGAAGTACTAATATTGAAAAAAATGATATAGAAGTAAAAAAAAGATGGAATCAAGTTTAAGAAAAATATAAAACCTTAAAAAAATGTTCAGGCATCTAGATAAAATCAATTTTTTAGACACAAACTCTATTTCTTCATTGGATCACATCATAGGAATGTCATTCAAGGTATCTTGAATCGAGCAATGGTAACAACTCATCAACAGGGAAGAACCCTGACATGCTCTACCTGGAGACACACACAAGTGGCATGTAGGGGTGTTGGTGGGCCACCTATTGAGGTAACTGATGAGGATTATAACACCATGACCAGTAATATTGATGCTGATTAAGATGATTCTCAACACTGTTTGGGATAAAAAGGAAACTAAACCACCAATAAGAAGAAATAAAACCACCAATGGTGAGAGGATGGCAATTTTGGTAACCTAGATCAATACATACTACCTGATATTGATTTCCAAATAATATTATTTTTAGATATATTTTCTATATTTAATTTTGGCGCTATAGGGGTAACGAAACTCTCTTCAAAAACCCTAACTTAATAATTTCACAACCAAGGGGAGGCAACCAAAATACCAATGTTGAACTACGAACCTCGGGTCACATGGAATGGCACAAATCAATGGATAGCCTAGCTAGATTATGTAGAATCATCCATTGATAGATATAAATGAATTGAATAGGTATATATGGGATAACCATGTTTGAAGGAAAAATCCTGGAGGCCAAAGGATTGAGTAGGCCATGTAAATCATCTCATGTCGTAATGTGAAATCAAAATCCAGTAGATATTTAAATGAGAAAATATTTTATAATAAGTTGAATGTATTTAATAAAATTTGAAATTTATAAAAATTTAATTTTTTTAATATTAATTTAAATATTAAAATAATGAATATCTAAATTAACAACAAGATTTAAATTATTTAAGCATTCTCTATGACATAAGATTTCTATTTCAACAAATGCAACGAAGAACAAAACTCATTAATCATGCCTTCAATTGTTATCAAGAATAATTCTAGCATCATGTTCTTTATCCAATTATATTAACACAAGGAATAACATGTTTAGTAAAACATTCATACATTTATCAATTTGATTACCATCAAATTATGAGAAATGCTAGATTAGTTAAACAAGTCTTCTATATAATTCGTTATGCAATAATGTATTTTGGATTTATATTCTCTATCCAAATTCATCAATTTAAATCTGAGAATACAAGAATAAAAAACATTATATACAATTCATAGTATAAATAGAAAACTATCTATTAAGATAAGAATCAAACCATTATCATGGTGCAAAGAAACTACCTATGACAACTAAAAAAATATAATTCCATTCTTTAAAAAAATTTAATCATTATGATGTTAATTAAATTAATATTTCATGGGAAAATCTATGGTCAATTAATAATTTCATGTAAATAAATTTGAGAAGAATTTAATCCCCTTTATAAATGATATGAAATTTTTCCCTTGTGAATGAATCAATGTTACTGATCTCTGATCCACTCTACCATGTGTAAAAGTACATTCTTTCGAGGATTTAGTTCCATGAAAAAATCAATAAATGAAAAAGAAATCTCCATTAGAATGATGTATATTATCTTCCATAACACATAATGATAGAATGTGATGAAATGATATGAAATAGAGTGGAACTACTAGAAATGAGGAATAGCCTACAACAGATCACCATAACTTGAACTCAGAAATTCAGGATACATACCCATCCAAATAGGGCTCTAAAGCATTCAAAAACCACCCTTTAGTGCCTTGGGTAATAGAGAATGGAGTGGGAGAGAACCATGTCTAGGTTCCTTGGGGGTATTTATAGGGGAAATTTTTTCTAGAGGACCACAGTGCAACCCATAAAATCACAAAATAGGCCAGTTATACTACTACACAATTGGAAGAGACCATATCACTACCATTGGTAAAACCTGTGTCTAGGATCCACTATTGGATCCATGGTACATATCTTATTTATCCTGGGAAGGGACTATAACTCATTCTACAACCCACATAGTAGCCACCCGTGATTATCAGTAGCCTCAAAAACCTATGGTGCAACCCCCTCACTTCACACCACAATGCTCGACATCAGGGAAGGTCCTACACTACCTCCATACAACCCCCACACAACCAAGATTAAAAAGTAAGTAGCCTCGATTTTCCTCCTTTGAGCCCCATATGCCATAGTTGAGAGACCACACCATAGAATCTAGTCATTTGACATTGCCCATGGATACATGATCTAACCTTGCGTCAAATGGTAGTGGAACCCACTTTTTTCAACATTTATCATCCAAAATTTCTGAAACCTCCTCATGTTTCCTCCGACACCCAAAACACACAAATGGATGGGATACTAAGGTTGGATCCCTTATGTCAATTTTGTATAACAAACTATAAAATTTACACAAGATTTCAAATTAAATGAATTTTTTGAATAACTAATCACATAATATTTTTAAATTGTTCTATAGTACACAATTTTATAAATGATTATTTTATAAAAATCACTCTACCAACATAATTAAGTATATCTATCATCAATAATTGATAATGTAGACTCACATATGTATGAAAAAATAATAAATATATTATAAAATCCTCTAATTAATAATTATATCTCTTTGTAGTGATCACAAATTCATTGACCATGTTAAAAAAATTCAATTGATTAATAAACAAATTATTGAAACAAGAAACTTTTGTGTCTATATAAAATGATTTACCCAATTACATTTGAACTCTATTTCAAAATATTTTAATTTATTCATATATTTCTTTTAGTGTTTTTGATTCAATTATAATATCAACCTCTATATCATATAGATATTATGGTATAAAATTTAATCCAACTATGTCTTCTATTAATATTCATTTAAACAAGATTCATAATGACACAATTATCCAGTGAAACAAATATATTTATTTAGAATATACAACATAAAATCTAATGATGATCATGTTTCCAATGAGAACTAACCACATTCATAAGATAATAATGGAGAAAGCGGGAGATAGAAAACATTCTTCGAAATTTGATGATGGTGAAGCTTGATCTTGATATGATATGGGGTGATAATGGATTCATTCAACCTAGATTGGGAGAGACATTTCACATCATTAATCAATTGTAGAAATGATAAATCTACCAATCAACCATGAATGGTAGTTTCGTTTGCGGAGGTGCTCACAGTAGACTAAATTTGGTAGATTCTTCATAGAATGGGTATATGATTACATGTGTTGGGCATGGCTCCATCAATGTGCCAATAAACCAAGATTCTATCCACCAAATAAAGGAGAATTTCAAATTTTCGGTGCTCAGTATCATATGAAAAATGTTCCAAACCCTTCTTGAAATCTGATTTGATGTTGAGGATCTTTCACTACTGAGGCTTCTCTAGATGGAGGCTTATACCACTTGGTATGTGTTCTACAACATAATACATGAGTGGAAAGAGGACCTATCTTCTATTTGAAGAACTAGAAACATTTTTTTGACGTAGGTTTTCTTGATGCTATCAAAATGGGATGCAAACTTCAATCCTTTTATGAAAATGCATTCTATGGAATAGTTTTCCACAAGGATTCATGGGTTTCCATGGGTCTACTGGAATCCAAATATTCTGAATTATCTTGTGTCAATAATTTTCAATCTTGTAAAAATCGACCATCATACCATAAATAGTGATCTTGGTCTCTTTGCACGTGTCCTAATTAAGATCAACTAAGAGAAGTAGCCATCAGAGTGCATTTTTATGGATGTGAAAGATTATCAGTTAAAGATTAATTACGAATTGAAGAATATGACCAAATTTTTTAAGCACTATAATATGGTTGGGAATGAATTCCAATTATGTCGTGTTGTCAAGAAATTGGTTAATCCAATGCCATCTACTAGAGTATAGAGGGAAGATCCACAATGTAGGAGAGGCTTCTAAGAAACAAACGATAATGGGAATTCCCGTGAACCAATAGGTAAAATAGTAGATATTGGACCCTTATGGGTAGAAATGGATGAATAAGAGAAAAATTATCATACATATAATGATTTTCACACTAAATCGTCTAGTGTTGTGAATGACAGTCCTTTGGTGGACATTACTGAAGAGATGATTGAACTATCTTATGACGTAGATGATACGGTCTTTAACTTTCAGATTGAGGACATTATCCTCATCCTCATTGATTCTAAAATATAGGTAATCTTGCAGTCACCTAGATTTCAATTAGAGAGACCATAGGACCCCTCATCTACTAAGGTGGGGACAATGTAGGAACATGTTCATATGGACCACATTAAAATTGGGTATTCTAGGAAACATAATCTGAAGGATCTGCAATATTTTTCTCAACATAGGTCAAACTAGTAGAAAAATGAGTAAGGTGTGGATGAAACTGAAATTCAAGTATAAACATAAAGAATATCAGCATGGAATTTTGGGAATCCAGGATATATAACCTAAAAAACAAAGTCAAAATGAAATTTATCTTCAAGAAAATTCATGGCATAAGATTCCCTAACACTGAAGGTTCCTTCAGGCTCCTTACAGGATGGAATAAACCCAAGATAATTGGAATTTTTGAATACAAGATGTACTCAAAATGTTTGGGAAATCTATTCAGCAGTAGATGGTATGATATTCTGGGAACTAACAAGGCTATTTCAAGTCCTGATATAAGTTGGTTACTAGAACATCATTAGGTTGATTTTATAAGGATTGTTGATGAGGACAATCAGATTATTACATTAAACCTTATATAAGGTGGAAATCAACAATTTTTCTTCATTGTATATGCATTCAACAACTATGTTGAGAGGAGGATTTTATGGGAGAAGAATCAGAACCTAGAGAGCACAATTTTTATATTCATGGATTATCCTGGGTGATTTTAACATCATTCTCCACACAGATGAGAAAATGGGTCTGGTAAAAAATAAAACATCTATAAGAGAGTTTATAGAGAGCATTGAGAGAAGAAGACTAGTGGAAATAAACCAAATTGGTGCTAAATTCACATGGTACAAGAGAAATATCAATGACATGATGGCGAGCAGAATTAACTGGGATTTTGTGAATCATGAAATACATGGTACCTGGAAGTCAATATCATGTGTTACTCATGATAAACTAAACATTGATCTTCATTATCTTATAATAAGCCTTATTGGAATGAAAAGGGGAAGCTGATTCATTTCATGTTCAACAATTCCTAGTTTTCTCTTCAAGAATGCTCAAAGATTGTTAAAGATATTTGGGATTCTTATTATTTTAAGGGAAGTCAATTGTCATGCATTTACATGTTTATAATATTTAACACTAAATTGAGTGAATGAAACCAAGTTAATTTAAGCTCATTAATTTAGGAAATTTTTTCACTTTAATGCCATCTTCATGATATTCAATAAATTACCACTAAATCCAATTTTTCTGGCAATAAGCAACATGAGGTTGAGTTGTCACTTAATCTGAGATATTTGGTAAGGATTACAAACAACATAAAAAGGACATCTTCAGAGTTAGGTGGATTAATGAAGGGGATACAAATAAAAAGTTCTTCAATTCCTTACAAAGGGTCATAAGAGTGAATAGTCCCCTTGCTCTGAATAAGAACAATGATAGAATATCGGAGAATAGTCAGGATCTTACCAACCATATTGATTCAGTTTATGAAACACTTTTAAATGGGATAAAATGGAATGAAATGGTTAGAGACAAAATTATTACAAAATTCATTATAAAGGAGGATAATAAACTCCTTAATTCAATTCCAATGTATTTTGAAATCAAGGAAGTAGTGTTTGGGCTCAAAAAAGATATCTCTCCTAGACCAGATGGCTTCAAAAAAAAATTCTTTCAAACCTATTGGGATATTATTCAGAATGAGGTGTATATGATTTTTAAGAATTTTTTCAGGGGTTGGAAACTCCAACTAGTGTTTAATGATTTGTTAATTTTTTTAATTCCAAAGGTGGATAATTCATGTGAGATTGGTCAATTCAGGCCAGTTTCTCTGGTGAATACAATTCAAAATGTCATCACAAAGATTATAGAGAACACACTTTCTCGGGCAGTGATAAAATTATATCATGGAACAAATTTGTCTTTGTTAAAGGAAAAAAATACAATATTTCCTTCTCACTGCTTCAGAATGATTTATTCTTCTTAGAAAAACTAGAGGGTGGAAAAGTGGCTCTTAAACTTGAAATTTGATTAGTGTTTGATATGATGTATTAGGGTTTCAGTAGCAACATTTTCAATAGATTTGGCTTCAGTGAGGTGTTTCTTCAATGGATTTCAAAGATATTGGAGTTAGCACACATATCCATCTTGATTAATAAGACACCAATGGGTTACATAACTTGTTCATGGGGTGTGATGTAGGGGGACCCCCTCCCTTAGAGTATTTATGAAATTACTGAAGATTATTTGAATAGAATTCTCATCAATATAGTGGACAATGGGATTCATTCCACTATCAGCACATCTAGAGGTATCTATGCCCTCTATCACTTATTTGTTATGATGATATTGTGATTTCCACACATGTTTTTAGTAATAACATTGATAATCTAACATTTTCTCTACTTCATTATGAGTGTGTTCCAGGACATGAAATTAATTGGGGAAATTCCTTCATTTACATTGAATAATGGTATCCTACTGTAGAAAATTCTCAACTCATCAATATTCTGGGTATTCGGGAGGGATCACTTCCATTTATTTATCTTGGAGTTACAATGTTTTGGGGAAGGCCTAGGGCATCACACTTTTCACAATTCATAACCCAAGTATGAAAAAATATTTCCTCTTATAAGGGAATGTGTCTTTTAATGACATGACATGACTGCCTTGTCAAACATGTCATTATTTCACAGCTTGTGTATCCTTTCATGGTATACATATTTTTGGCCTTAGTTGTTTATACTCTCAACTCAATGATGTGGAACTTCATCTGGAATGGAAATTTGATGGAAAGGGAACTCATCACAACAAAGTGGAGAAAACGTTGTAGGCCTACCATGTTGGGAATGATGTCAATCAAGAACCATAGTTGTTTCAATCAAGGGTTGCAAGCCATGTTTCTTTGAAAACTAATCCATAATAAAGCTTCCTCTATGTAATTTCATTGAAATATGATTCTTTCAAGACTTATTTAGGGAAGCATGGTTATCTTGACTCTTATATATGGCCTGGATTTCACTCTTTTTTTCAAAACATAATGAGGTGCTCCCATGGGGTTGTTAATCTGAAATCATCACATTAGTTATGGAATTCCAATTGGACTGGCACCCCTCTTATTTAGCGAATTTACACTAAGGTACATCATATTGACATTAGTATCTATATAAATGAGCATATTGAGCATCTTGAGGACCTTACGAAAGAAATTGCATCAATTATTAGTGACTAGGATTTCATTAATACAGACGACATACTGTTATGAGAATGATTGTTGAATGGTGTGATGTATTGTAAAAATTTCTACTAGAACCTAATGCAGTGTGATTACATGTGGATATGAGATGTGAATAAAAAATTATTATTACCATCCAGATTTACATTTCTAGGGATACATTTTCATAACAGGATTCTAGTGGATGGTAACATTCATAGGATGGGGATCCCTTTATGCTTGAAGTGTAATGTATTGGATTTTCTGTGCATTTTTTTTGGAATATTATATGGATTTATTTCGAGACCATACCTTTTGATGGTGTGTGATTCTGATGCCCGGAGTGACCAGAATAAATGTTTGAAATAAATTAATCCTTTTAAATAGCGTGCTTTAGAAGTTTTCCAGAAAATGTTGAATATCTTTCTAATGGGTGCCTAGAACAGAAATATGAGGGCACCATTGTGTTCAGAGCAGTGATTTCAACTTAGGTGGTGCCTAACCTCAACAGACGTGGGTAAGCTGTGAGAGTTAGTTTTTGGATATTTTAATGGAGATAAAAATAAATAAATAATTTATTTTTATTCCCCTGAAATGTTTCCTTTTTGTGCAGAAACCCAATCCTCCCCTATAAGATCATTCTTATTGTTTGGTTTTAGGGTTATCCTCATAACCCAGCAACTTGAGAGAGAGCCTCTCAGTGCTTTGGAGGAGAACCTGTTGGCGAACGACGACAATGCATCTCAGATCTGATAAACCACGCCAATGAAAGTGACGCGGTGATTGTTCTTCATCCAGATCGAGGTAGGGGTTTGTTAATTCGATTCTTCTTTCCCTATTTTTTGGGATTTAACGATGAAAATGGATCAACCACGAACCTGATGATCCATAGATTCGTATGTTTTTGATGGAGTGGCTATTGGGGTTGATTTAGGGAAATTATTCCATGTTAGATCATTGTTTTGATTATGCTCCATTTGATCCTACTAATGGGAGCAGATCAACACTGTGACGAATGATAGAGGAGGTTCATTCCTCAATACACTTTTGGATCTCCTTCCCCTTTCTTTTTCTCATGTGTTATTTATGTTCTTCATGGGGAGACAAACAACAGATTGTTGTGTTTCAATTTTGTGACGCAACGATCCCAAACTAGAGATCTGACATCCTGGAGACCTAGTAGAGGTCCGACGACGGTGGTAGTAGAAAAATCGACACGGTTAGGGAATGATCATTCTTCAACCATTCTTTGCGTGGATGATCAAAACTCATTTTTGGGGCTGATAGGAGGCCTGAAACTGACAGAATTCATTTCATAGGGATCAGAAAACCAAAACCCTTATGTTTCTTGGTTATTGGATGACCATATTGAAGAATGGGTTAGCAAAATAGGCATGACAGTTGAGGTTTGTGATTCTATAAATTTCCATAATACACGTCGTGTATCCCGACGAACAGAACATTTGGTATTAGCGATGGAAGCAAGGGTCAGATAGGTATCACACGATGTGTGACACCGGTCTCATAGTGTGTTGGGCCCTCCACGAAGCTTGGTGTGTATCTCGGGAGATACACGGGCATGGGATGGAGTACACAACTATGTACTCCACCACACGACCAGACCATGCCAATTACACGGGTTACCCAGTGTACTGTTTACACGGGATGGTGCACACGGGGTAAAGCCGTGTACGGACACACGACCGTGGACACCGAGCTGACCCAAGCTACTCGTACATGTCGTGTGTTATGTACTACACACTGTGTACTGACTTTTCTACATGACCAACCTTGAGAAATGAGCAGTTGTACACGGGTAGAACCCGAGGTCAGAAGACATGGCCTGTGACACTTCAAAACGCTGTGTACTTTTTAGTACATGGCTTGATCTTTTTGTCCACCATATATTGGACATGATTTTTTTGGTTTAGTTCCCTTTTTTCTCTTTACCCTAAATGTCAGCAATTGTTTTCTTTTACAAGTGTATAATCCATTCAACATGGCTTTCTGAGATAGAGTTAGGTATCACTCCGAGAGGTCTGAACCGAGATCCTCTATCCATTCTTGTCCCTAGGTATAATTAGGTATCAACATGACTATTAACATAGGGAACTGATCCCTTACATAGTAGGAGAATCCAGATGAGTCGCAGTATCCGCCAAGTCCCATAGTAGTGATACTCATCTATGTATCGTGATCTTTTCCCCACTCAAGATTATGTTCTCCCATAATGAGTGTATCTATCTCTTGCAACCTTTCCTGACAGACAGTACTTCTCGGGAGGATGTTATCAGAGAAATCAGGCACATGGAGTGAGTTCTCCTGAATGAGTGCTTCATAGACTCTTCTAACTGAATCCCTAGTGGGGGTATGAGGTAATGTGACTTGTCTCTAGACTATCGGTCTGGTTTTTGAGTATATATGGATTGTGATCTACTATTATATGTTCAGCAGACATATACTGTGTAGAGCTGACTGTGACTTTCCATTGTGTATTGCTTTGTGGATTTTGGGGTCCTCTACTGAGTATTGTTATACTCACCCATGCATGGTATTTTCCTACACGTGTCATGTATTGTGTAGATGAGCATCCTTTTGACATAGTCCAGGGCATGCCAAGACAGGAACGAGCCTTTTGAGTTCCCTATAGGCCGAGGTGTTCTTACGGCTATGATCAGTAGAACCAGTGCCTCTTCATGTTTACAAGTTGGACATTTTAGTTTTCAGACTCTTGTTTTTGGTGGGATTGTATTCTAGCACCGTTTACATTCAATAAATTACTTTCCATCACAATCCGTTGGTTGGGTTTTGTTGTATGCATGAATTTTTGTTTCCTAGTGGTATTTTTTCCATTTCATCATTTTTTGGGCTTGTATATGTTACAGTGTGTACTGGTACTTATAAAATTCCTCCCACGTTAGTAATATTCCTACTCAATGCTAGTACCCAGCCCTAGGCCTATTAGATTCAGGCTTGGGGAGTCACGGCGCATGCCCCACTAGGATGGGTCATGACAGAGTGGTATCAGATGTGGTATGTTCTACCATAGGACCATGAGTTTGTGAGATTGGTTTGGGGAATAATGTTCAGTGTTTCGAGCTCAGATTTCAGGTAATAGACTTTTGTGTTGGTGTAGGCGGATGACATATCCATAACCAGGACTTTGATAACCTACTTTTCAACTCGGTACATGAAAACATTGGTTAAGTGGAAATAAAAGAACAATACATGAATCATATAGTAATGGGTTGAGTTTTCTATGTCCTTTGTGTCAGATATCCAGATATACTTGTTTACCATGGTAAAACTTTTTTTTTATAGGATGCCTCTGCGACACATAACTACTAGAATTTAGTAGCGTGATCACGAGGATGACCCCAAAAATTATGAGGCTTCGATATAGGGACCAATTCCCCAAGTGTTGCCACCAGGTGGTGCACTTACTATACCACCACTAGTGTAGAAGCCCGTGGTACCTGTAGTACCCACCAACGAGGAGACCAGGTTGAGCGTGCTCCATGTGTTCCAGAGACAGAGATCCCTCAGGTTCCGATGCAAACCCGAGCACCAAGAGGCTGAGGACTGTCTTGAGGAGGTGACCCTAGTTTTATGTATAGTGAGGAAACCAGTGGACCGGATGGTGATCCAAGGAGCTATCCTTCTTCAAGGTACGAAAGGATGATTGTGGAGTCTAACCACATAGACTCCCAATGAGGATACTTTCTCATGTAATACATTTGAGGGTCTCTTTATGGAGGATTTATCTCTAGTTATGCTAAGATAAGTGAACAACTAGGAGCTTCTTCAACTCTAGCAGGGTAGTCTTACAGTAGCTGACTATTCATCATGGTTCACCAACCTTTCTCGGCACTCGATGGATATAGTCAGGGATAAGTACTTCAGATATCGTAACATTGAGCAAGGTCTACGATGGGACATTTGAGATATTTTCATTCTTATGTTCATTTTGACTTATGCTGGAGTGATCGAGTGATACTTGGGGATCAAAAGTTTGTTAGTGGAGAAAAGACAGTAGACGGTAGTCTGCAGCAGGTAGACGGGCGCAGAGACCTCGACAACATGGAGCTGATGTCAGACACATGGATCAGGACATTGGAGACATCATAGGAGAACCCAAGATAGGGTATCGACTATCCAGTGCTCTCAGGCTGTATCTAGTCAGTCTAGGGAGATGTGGTGATACTCGTGTGACGGTAGGGGACATCTCTCTAGAGATTATCTTACCCATCGAGCTGTAGATAGGGAGGCGGTGGATGGACCACCGAGGTAGAGGCAGAGAGTGGAGAAGAAATACCCTCCAGGTGGTAGACATGGAAGAGGAGCATGGAGAGCTACCAGTGGCTGAAGACACTTCGATCTACTTCTAGCAGCACCCCCAAGAGTTCTGCATGAGGCTCTAGCAGCTGGGGGACATGGGCGGGGACAACTACATGCAGATGAGGCGTCTGACCAAGGTACTCTAGGGATGATCCGAGGTACGATCTGTGTCTTCTCTACCTTAGATTTTGTACATATAGAAACATGTTACAATGATTCCTTCATCACCACATTTCTTGTGAGAATCCTTGAGATTCAGGTAGAGTCATTCACTCGATCCATAAAAGTGGAGACACCTATGTGAGGAGACTCGATGATCACGCCCCTTTGCAGACAATGTGATCTTACCCTTGGAGGTGAGAGTTTCAGTTGGAACCTCTTGGTGGTAGTGTTGATGCCTTACAACATCATTCTCGGTTTGGATTGGGTATCTTTGGTCCATGTCCATATTGACTGATTTAGGCGAAGAGTGCGGTGTGTCTGCAATGATGGGATGGGTTTTTCTTATGTCGGAGAAAAAGAGACCCAAGTAGCACAGAATGAGCTCTGGCATAAAAGTGTGCGGCCGATCACTGATGAGTAGGCTAGCCTTTACCTTAGAGTAGTAGATGTTATGAGAACCCATTTCCCACCAGCAGTGGAAGAGTACGAGGATGTATTTCCCGATGATGTTCCCGGACTACCTCCCCCCCTGGAAAATTGACTACTGTATCAACTTACACCATAGGAAAGCACAAATTTCATCATTAGCATATCAGATGGCTCCCTCAGAGCTTAGAGAGATGAGGTTGCAGTTGGAGGATTTTCAGAGAAAGGGTTTCATAAGACACAGCGTTTCACCCTGGGCGGCCCCAGTCTTGTTTTCCATGAAAGTAGACGGGAGTTTGAGATTGTGCATGGATTACCAACACCTGAATCTGGTAATGGTGAAGAACAAGTATATACTACCATGTATCTATGACCTATTCAATCAGATACGTGTGACACAGTGGTTCTCGAAGGTTGACCATCGATCAGGTTACCACTAGTTACACATACGAGATGATGATATACTAAAGATGACTTTTAGATACTGCTATGGTCACTACGAGTACATGGTAATTCTATTCGGTGTGAAAAGAAACCCCGTAGTGTTCATGGAACATATGAACTGGATCATTCAGCTGCACTTAGACCGGTTCATAGTGGTATTCTTCAACGACATCCTTCTATACTCGGCGTCTGAGGAGGAGCACGCGAGACACCTGCGGATGGTTTTATATGTACTACGAGAGAACCAACATTATTGGAAGCTCTCAAAGTTCTAGTTCTCGATTTAGGAGGTCTCCATTCTGGGAAATGTCATCTCGGAAGATGGTGTAGCTATGGACCCAGCCCAGTAATAGGAAATGTTAGTATGGGAGCCACCATCGAGTTTGACGGAGGTGCAAAGCTTCATTGGGTTGGTTGGATATTACTGAAGATTCATTGCTGACTTCTCATGAATACCAACACTGATGATAGCCTTGTCCCAGAAGGTACAACCCTTCATATGGATGGAAAAGTGACAACTGGATTTTGAGTAGTTGCGACAGCGATTGATAAGCTCCCCAATCATTATATTGTTGGAATAGGGTGTCAAGTACATAGTTTTCTGCGACGTATTAGGAACCAGTCATGGATTGGTCCTGATGCAGAGATGGGAAGTGATTGATTATGATTCAGGCCAACGTATTCCACATGAGTAGAACTATACGACCTACAATCTCGAGTTTTTAGTGGTTTTCTTCACATTGTAGATGTGGTGACACTACCTTATGGGTAAGCGGTTCAACGTCTACTCCTACCACAAGAGCCTCAAGTACATTTTCTCACAGAAGGATCTAAATCTGAGGCAGAGGCATTGGATAGAGTTTTTTAGGATTATGATCTTGAGATCATCTATACTCCTTGGAATGGGAACAAGGTGGAAGATGATCTTAGAAGAAGGTCGAGATCACAAATATTGAATGAGGCAACAGATTAGTTATCCACGTTGCACTATCCTTCGTGGACAGCAAGGATAAAGCTTACCTTTAGTCGATGGTTTTTACCTCTCCACTCTTATGGTGAGTTAGGGAGGCTCATCTTGGGGATGTTGACTCTGGGGTTTTACATGCTCAGTTATCCATAGGGCATGCTCCGGATGGATATTCGCAAGGAGGAGAGAACATAATTCTTTTTAGGGGAAGCACTGTAGTACTAGTGGAGTTGCGGGAAGAGGTCCTGAGGGAGTTTCATACATCCCCTTTTGTGGTACATCCTATAGCGGTTAAGATGTTCAAGGATATCTGACAATTACTCTGGTGGTCAAACATGAGGAAGGTAGTAGCAGAGTTTGTTTCTCGATGACATATATGCCAGTAGGTGAAGGCTGAGCACTAGGTTCCAACATGGTTAGCTCACCCCCTGAAAGTTCTGGATTGGAAGTGGGATGACATATTTATGTACTTCATGATGGGAAAACCACAAACATCCATGGGGCATGATTCCATCTAGGTGATCGTTGACCGACTCACCAAGTTGTCCCACTTCCAAGATATCATGATGTTGAGTTTCGTAGAGAGCTTGGTACGCCTCTACATGCAGGAGATAGTTTGGCTTGATGGCGTCCATTTGAAAATAGTCTCGAATTGAGATGAAAGCTTCACATATCCATTGTGTAAAGGATTATAGGAGGATTTCTGGACTCTGATACGCTTGAGCACGACGTTCCATCACCAGACTGCAGGTCAGACAGAGAGGACCATTCAGTTTCTGGAAGATATGTTGCGGGACTGTATCTTGGACTTTGGTCATAGTGGGGAGGACAACATACCATTGGTAGAGTTTTCATAACAAAACAGCTACCACTCCACCATTAGAATGGAACCTTTCAAGGATTTATATGGGAGACCCTACCAGTCACCACTTTGCTTGACCAACCCCAGAGACTAAGCCCTCATGGATCCAGAGTTGGTTTGAGCTACCACTGAGATGGTACAGATCATTCGAGAGTGGATTAAGACTACATAGAGCTGGTATAAGTCTTATGCTGATAGATGACGAAGAACATTTGAGTTTTAGGAGAGAGACCATGTCTTTGTTCAGGTTTCACCTCGTTGGGGGTTACAGAGATTTGGTCGGGGTGACAAGCTATCTCCAAGTTTCATCAATCATTTCTAGATACTGCGTAGAGTTGGCGAGGTAGCGTACCGCCTAGCTCTACTACCATAGTTGCATCAGGTACATGATGTCTTCCATGTGCCACAGCTGAGGTGGTACATGAATGACCCATCACACATCATCGACTAGGGAAAGCTAGAAATCACAGATGGATTGGCCTTTATTGAGTACATGGTGGAGATCGAGGATCCGCAGGAGGGGATCCTTCATGGGAGATCAATTCCCTTGGTGTGTCTTTGTTGGAAACACATGAATCTTTAGGAGGTTACTTGGGAGCAGGGGGCTCGGATCTGTGCCCAGTACCCACCTCATTTTGAGTAGCACTTTTGTGGCTTTTCAAGGACATAAATCCCCATGGTTGGGAAAATTTAATATCTCGGATTTTCCAAGTATTATATTTGAATATTATATGTAATTATTTCGAGACCATAAGTTTCAATGGCATGCAATTCCGAGGCCCAGAGTGCCCAGAATAAATTTTTGAAATCAATTAAACCTTTAAAATAGCGTGCATGACCAGTTTTACAGAAAAAGTGGAATATCTTTTAAACGGATACTCATATCTGAAATCTGAGGGGACTGTTGCATTTAGAGCTGTGATTTTACATTATGTGGGGCCTAACTTCAACCGACATGGGTCATCTATGAGAGTATGTTTTTGAATATTTTAATTGAGATAAAATTACATTAATAATTTATTTTTATTCATTTGAAATGTTTTCTTTTTTTTCACAGTAACCTAATCCTCTCCTATAAGTTCATTCATATGGAAGGTTTGTAAGGACCCCACCCCAGTTTCCCAGAGTCAGTGCCTTATTTTATTACGTTGGCATACATACAAGGATTAATAATACCAAAAGACCAAGTAATTTAGTATTATTGGAAACCAGATATATACATAAGTACAATATTACATATGGAAAGGAAAAACATCATGAAATTATTCCTCTAGAAACATCATGTCTCCTATATTATGCTTGAATGCAACTCATAATCTCAATGTACTGAGAAAAATGAAACATAAGAAAGGGTGAGCTCAAATGATTAGTAAGTGTACGAAATACATCAGAAGATAATAGGAACATTAGACATGGTGAATAATTGAAAACACATGCCTTTAATAATAAACATGAAACACATTATGGAAGTAATATGAGATGAGTAAATAATGCCATAATGAAACATAATCATGGCTCTTCTAATAGTCAAATAACCACATGAACATTCAATTACATGATTCATAATGAGGGAAGTGCATATTCCATACATTCTAGAACATTTTTTCAAGCCCTTAGCCAAGACATCTAATGATTAAGGCCTCGACTAAAATCCATATATCAAATTGGGAATGACCTTGGCCAATTCCACTTCTATTTGTCTCATGAGACATACTGATGAATCGAGAGGCTATAGCAGGCCCCACCCAACACATAATAAGTCCAATGCATTCCTCATATGAGCGGGGATAAACATAAACAACAAATACATTCATATTGAAACTATCATATGAAATGTAACTATCACTCCCCAATCATTAAACATTAAACACTAACTATTCTGAATAATATGGTGAATGGTTTTATGATAGATAATACACAACAGAGTTAGTAAAAAATCATTCAATCAAATGTGGCATATTAATTCATGAATTATTAAACCTAATAATACCATGGAATCAACAAGAGTGTTGAATTATATGAAAGTACTCTTATAAAATCATTAAGCAATTCTGGAGATAAATACTCTTTTATTTTGGGATGAAAAGTTCTATTGGAAAAATATTTATATAAAACCAGAATTGAATTAAGGTAGTATTTTCATAATAAAATGAGTGATTTTATAAAGATAATGGTTTAAAAAAAATTGATTATAGAGTGCCCTTGAAAATAGGTAAGTGTTCGAGAAATTCCCCTGAATCTGACTTGTATTTTTGAAAAAGTTTTGAATGTTTCTTTTAAAAAAATGTAACAATTCATAAAATAAGGAATGATTCTAGTTTTTAAACATATATATAATAATCACACATAATATATTAAGAGTACGTAATGATACATATGGATTTTCATTGAGGTAATTAGATAATGAAAGTAACCCAAATGAAAATGGATGTTCAGGTGGAAAACCCTTACCTTAACTCCAAACATGTACTTCTCTCGAACATAAGATCCTAGAATTTGAAATTATAATTATTAATAAATTATTTAATAACCTGTTATAAATGTTTTTAGTTTATCATAAATCTTTTTAGTTAATTTTCTATGTTATTATATTGAATTTTGTTGTTCCGGGGTGTTCGTTTTCTTTATTTTCATAATCGGTTCACTTGTTTTTAAGTAATGTTGTTCATGTGGAAAGGTTATAAATCTCCATGATTGGAATAATATATTATTTATGAACATAAATAAATGATATTTTTCATTTCTATCTTTTTGTTACAAGGAAATTGGATGAATCATTAGATTATAACCACTTCGATTATTTGGAAGTATTTAGATTATTATGAACTAGTTTTGTCATATAACATAATTATATGTACATATTATGGTTCCCAAATATTAATAATGTTATAATACATATATTATAGTCTGTTTCAACCATAAATATGGTTTCATGACCAGTAATGAAGAAGAAACTGATGAATGAAACTTCATTGTCCATGAAGGTTATATATTTCAACCTCATGGACGTTGATTTCGTTTATAAAAATAATAGGGAGGGAGTATATATATTTATGATGGTTATTCCATTAAAATAATATAATTCCAGTATATAGATGATACTAAAGTTATCATGATCATTTGGATAAAGGAGGTTAGGATAGGATAAGAAAAGAAGATAAATTGACATGAAACCAAATGAAAAAGAATGGTGTTTTACCGCTTGAAATAACCTCCTCGAGAAACTCTTTAATGGAAGGGGTTTTGGTCTTTTGGAAAGACCAGAAGCTTCATGGACATGGGGAGAGACTAGGGAAGTGTAATTGGGAATAGAATTGAGGAGAATCAAGGCTTAGAGGAGTGAAGAGAAGAGGGAGTTGTGAGGGGTTTTTATACTGGAGGAGAGGGGTAAATTTTGAATATTTAATTCATTATTTTATTATTTCCCTCAAGACAACCAATAGTGTTGTTTAATGTGACCCCTAATAGTTATAAGTTCTTTTTAGTTCTAAATAAGTGGACATGAATCACTTTTGATGTCATGATTAGTGTATTTTACTGATAATTTGTATATACGGTATTTTATTGTATTTTTCTATTCATAAAAAATTCTAGAATTTCAGAAAAATCCCAAAAATTCACCCCTACCATTTTTTGATGTCTAGAATTCAAAAGTGAAATACATTCTTCAAAAAAAAATCTAACATATTATTAATTTAATTTTTAAATATAGTCATAGTTAATTCGAAAAATAACAATTATAAAGTGCAGTTAGTTTTATTTTTCATTGAAAAACTAATTAAGATCTCATTATCTTATTTCCTTAAGAATATTATTTACTATTCATAAGTGTAATATTACTATTCATATTACTATTCATAAGCGTATGTTACTATTCACCAAAAATCAAGTTTGTTCTATCAAACTCCAAATGACTTATTGAACACAACTCTAGATGACCATTTTTCAAAATTCAAAACATAGAAGCAGAAAAGTTATGTTTAATGGGTAGATTATAAAATTTCATTCTATATTTATTTCCTAAACCTTGGGGTGTTAAATTCTCCCCTCCTTACAAAAATTTCTTCCTCTAAATTCACAGAATATTACCAAAAAAGATTTTGGTATTTCTTTAACATAAGCTCCTCAGGCTCTCATGTTTCTTCCTCCATCTTATGGTTCCTCTGTAGAACCTTTACCATTCGAGTGATCTGATTTCTCAATACTTATTCTCTCATATCAAGAATATTGATAGGATCTTCACAATAAGATAGATCAAGATCAATTTCTACTTCTTCATAAGAAAGTACATGTGTGGGGTCTGGAATGTAATTTCTTAACATTGACATGTGGAACACATTGTGAACTTTAGAGAGACTTAGCGGCAATGACAAATAGTAAGCTACGACTCCAATTTGGTCCAGAATTTCAAAAGTTCTGATGCACATGAGACTTAATTTTCACTTTTTACTAAATCGTATAATACCCTTCCATGAAGAAACCTTTAAGAAAACGTGATCACCTTCTTGAAACTCTAAACCCTTCCTTCGGTTATCGGTATAGCTCTTTTGCCTACTTTGAGCTATTTTGATATGGTTCTAGTTAATCTTCACCTTCTCCCTTGTTTCTTCAACAAGTTCTGGGCCCACGAGCTTTTGTTCACAAACATCATCCCAGAAAGTTGGTGTATGACATCTCCTACAATATAATGAATCATAGGGTGCCATCTGAATACTTGAATGGAAGCTATTGTTGTAGGAAAATTATATAATAGATAAATACTAATCCCACATACCTTGAATATCATGTGATCAAGACCACAACATGTCTTCGAGTTTTTGAATAGTCCATTCTAATTGTCCATCGGTTTGTGGGTGGTAGGTAGTGCTCAAACGAAGATTAGTTTCTAGGGCCTTCTAAAAACTTTTTCTAAATCTTGATGTAAAAGGTGGATCACAATCAGAAACAATCAATAGGGGTACTCCATGAAGTTTCACAACTACATTAATATATAGTCTTGCTATACTTTCAAGTGGTAGATATTCATTAATAACAAGAAAATGTGCTTACTTGGTAAGATAATCAATAATGACCCATATTGCATATTTCCTTATAAGAGTCTTTGGTAGTCCCATGACAAAGTCGATTGTGATATTATCCCATTTCCACTCAGGTATGGGAAGATGTTTCAATACTCTTCTAGGCTGTTGCCTTCCATCTTTCACTTTTTGAAAAACCAAACATCTTGACAAAAAATCAGTAATCTCTCTCTTCATGTTGTCCCACAAAAAATGTTCTTTCAAATATCTATACATCTTAGTGCTATGAGGGTGCATAGAGAAATGGGAACTATGAGAATCATCCAAAAATTCCATTTTTTGATCAGGTATATCAGGAACACAAAGTCTCTTCCCAAATTTCAAAATTCCATCTTCATATACGAAGTCACTCAATATCCCATTATTCACATCTTTGATATTCTTTTGAAACTCCTCATCATCATCCTAATAACTTTTTATCCTTTCTAGTAAAGATTTTTTGGCAAACATTTCAAAAAGCATTGATGTTTCACCATTCATTGTTATTCTCATATCCGTCTTTTCTAGATCCATGAAAAAATGATCCCTTTCAACTCTCATCTTGTTCAAAACTCAATGATCCTTTCTACTCAATGAATCTGCCACTTTATTTTCCTTCCCCAGGTGGTAGTGTATCATCAAATCATAATCCTTGAGTAGTTTAAGCCATCAACTTTGCCTCATGTTGAGTTCTTTCTGTGAGAAAATATACTTCAAACTCTTGTGATTAGTATAAATCTCACATTTTTTACCATAGAGATAATGTATCCATATCTTCAATGCAAATATTACAGTAGATAACTCTAGATCATGAGTAGGATAGTTTTTCTTATGATTTTTTAGCTGTCATGATGCATAAGCAATGACACTATCATTTTTCATAAGGACACAACTATGTACTTTCTTTGAAGCTTCACTATAAATAACAAACCTCTCATTCCCCGATGGTAGAGTAAATAAAGGATCATTGACTAATCTTCTCTTTAGTTCTTAGAAACATTCTTCAAAATATTTTTTTCAAACAAATTTAACCCCTTTACGTGTGAGCTTCATTAGCGGGTTAGCCAGTTGGGCACAATTCTACACGAAACGCCGATAATAACCTGCGATGCCAATAATACTGCATACCTGATTTATATTTGTTGGAACTGGACAATCTTGGATTACCTTTTTCTTTGCAAGATCAACTAGGATTCCATATTTAAAGACAATATATCCAAGAAAAGAAATCTCCTAAAGATAGAATTCATACTTGCTAAATTTCCCATATAGTTCATGTATTTTAAGAGTCTTCAGGATAATTCGCAAGTGATTATTATGATCATAGTAGATTTAGAGTATACCAAGATATCATAAATAAATACCACTAAAAAATCATTGAGATACTCCTTTATAACGCTGTTCATTAGATCCATGAAGACAGAGGGAGAATTAGTCAATCCAAAAGGCATTACTGTAAACTCGTAATGCTTGTACCTGGGTCGAAATGCTGTTTTAGGAATGTCTTCCTTCTTCACACAAAATTGATGATATCTAGATCGAAGGTCTATCTTTGAAAAGTATTGAGCTCCATTAAGTTGGTCAAATAAATCATCAATGTGAGCTAGGGGATACTTGTTATTTATTGTTATAGCATTGATCTCCCTGTAGTCGATCTATAACCTCATAGATCCATCTTTCTTCTTAACCAAAAGAAAATGGGCTCCCCATGGAGAAACAATAGGGAAAATAAATCCCTTATTACTCAATTCATCTAGTTGTTTCTATAGTTCCACGAATTCAACAATGGCCATTCTATAAGGGTTCTTCGATTTGGGCCTTGAACCAGGAATTAAATCAATAGAAAACTCAATTTCTTGTTTTGGAGAATGTCCAGGTAAATCTTCTGGAAACACTTCAACATAATATCTCACAATAGGTACATCCTCTATTTGAAAATTCCTTTCCTCACCCATAGTTATTTCATTATATTCCTCCCCAATAATTGAATTTAGTTGAGCTACAATGGGTGGATCTAGTTAAGAATTAGGTGGTGGTGATTCTGCTCTAAAGATAAGGTATTCTTTATCATCGTCATAAAAAATCTAAACCTCCTTATTCTTACAATAAATTTTTGCATCATGGTATGAAATCCAATCTAAACCAAGTATTATGTCAAATTCAATCATGGGTATGATGATAAGATCAACAGATAAAGAACATTTATATTCCCTAATGGGAACTGATTCACAGAACATTGTAGAAATGATACTTCCCTTATGAGTTATAACTAACAACTCCCTTGTTAAATCAAATTTTAAATATATAATTTTCTTAGAAAACTGGGAGGATATGAAACAATGTGATAATCTAGAATCAAATAATGCATTGGATAATCTTGAGGAATCAATTAAAGTACTTTCCACTACATCATAAGGAACTTCAACCTCTGTAGTTGTGATTGCATAAGCTTGTCCCTGATCCCTTTCCCTTTTTTGTTGCATATTTCCTTGACGCTTTGAACAATCATTAGCATAGTGTCCCATCTCCTGAAAATTATAGCATTGAACATCATTGGATTTTTTATTCCCTTTTCAATCACCAGCAAGATGGCCTTTCTGACCACATTTGTAGCATACTCGTTTTATTTTTAAGCATGCACCAGAGTGTTTCCTTCCACAATTTTCAAATGGTCAAAATTCAACTCTTCCCTTCTTCCCCATTTCCTTATCTCCTTTTATAGTGCTTTCAGTAGCCCTATTATTTTCTTGAATTTCCTTAATGTCATACGACTTAAAGAATTATTTTTCTATCTTAATAGCACATGAAACTATATCCTCATATGATGAAAAAATTTGGGAGACCAGTGCCCATTGGAGGAATGGATTTAGGCCATCAAATAATCGATCAATTTTGTTCTTTGGATTTCATATGTAGTCTACAACATGTCTTTATAATCTCGTAAAGTTATCTTCATACCTTGAAATATTCTCATCTTCCTTCTACCTCAGATTCAATAATTGTCTCTCAATATCTTCTCACTACTCACTAGGGAAATATTTTTCTATAAATATTTCCTTAAAATCCCTCCATTCCATATCCTATATATCTTCCTTCTCCATTACATTTTGGATTAATGAACACCACTAATCTGCATCTTCGGATAGATGATACACTTCAATGACAACCTTCTCTCTTTCATTACATCCCAAAGCGAGAAATATCATCTCATGAGAACATATCCACCTCTCTCCTACAAACGGGTTTGCAGTCCCATTGAATGATGGAGGTTGTTTTCGCATAAAGAGATCTAGCATAGATCCTCCACGTAGTGGATCCAGATACTCCATATAGGTAAGGTTATAATTCATAACATGAGTAAGTTGTCCAAGTATTATTATGAGTTTCTCAGCACCAGTCACAACACCAGAGCCTATATCATTATCTTGCGTCGGAGGATAATCCTAATAGGGGACACATGCATTCATGCGATTTCCATTCCGTCCACTAGGTGCTATATCTAGATAATGGTAGACACTATATTACGTTATGAATTATAATTTATTATCATAAATTAAAAATACTCAGAAAAATTTTGATCCTACGCATGGATAATCCCATATTCACATAAATGGTTTCTTTGAGGAATATTTATAATAAACTTCTTCATAATGAATTGTAATGAAAATGTGAATTATCCTATGCTTATCCCTCAGGAGTGTCATATCCAAGACTACAACAAGGCCTGTTGTCATATATCAAGATACCCCAAGTCAAGCCCAAAAATCCTTATAGGAGCATTCACTCCAATGTATATCATTTCCAGACCCACCTCTACCTGCTCATATCCAGACAGGGATGTATTGTTTGAATGATCCACATAATATATTACTTACCAAAATACTAGGAAGTTATTGTTTTTTTATCCTCAAATATTATCTTATGGAATCTTCCCTAATTCTACCTTTTCTAAATCTAGTTTCCAAGTATTCTACAAAACATTCTCTAATAACAACTGTAAGGACCCGACCCCATTTTCCCAGAGTCAGTGCCTTATTTTATTACATTGGAATACATACAAAGATTAAGAATCCCAAAGGACCGAGTTGTTTAGTATTATTGGAAACAAGATACATATATAAGTTCAACTTTACATATGGAAAGGAAAAACGACACTAAATTACTCCTCTAGCAACATCATGTCTCCTAGATTATGCTTTCATGTCACTCATAATTTACTTCTTCATGTCCTGTGAAAAATGAAACTTATGAAAGGGTGATCTAAAATGCTCAGTATGAGTAATAAATCTAGTGGAAGATAATATAAATATTAGACATAGTGAATAATTGAAAACACATGCCTTTAATAATAAACTTGTAACACATTATGGCAGAAATATGAGCTGAGTAAATAATCCCATAATAAAACACAATCATGGGTATTCTAATAGTAAAATAACCCCATGAAAATTCAATTAATTGCTTCATAATGAGAGAAGTTCATATTCCAGACATTCTAGGACATTTTTTCAAGGCCTCATCCAAGACTTCTAATGATTAAGGCCTCGGCCAAAATCTATATATCACATTGGGAAAGGCCTCACCCAATTCCACTTCTATTTGTCTCATGAGACCAACGGATGCATCAAGGGGAAATAACAGCATCCACCCATCACATAATAAGTCCAATGCATTCGTAATATGATCAAGGATAAACATAAACAAAAAATACATTCATATTGAAACTATCATATGAAATGTAAATATCTTTCCCCAATCATTAAACATAAAACACTAACCATTCATAATAATATGGTGAATGGTTTTAGGATAGATCATCCACAATAGAGTTAGTCATATACCATTAAATCATATATGGTATATGAATTCATAAATTATTAAACCCAATAATGCCATGTAATAAACAAGAGTGTTTAATTAGATGAAAACACTCTTATAAAATCATTAAGAAATTCTGGAGATAAATACTCTTTTATTTTGAGAAAAATAGTTCTTTTGGAAAAATATTTATATAAAAACAGATGTGAAGTTAGATAGTATTTTCATAATAATAAGAGTGACTTTATAAAGGCAATGGTTACCAAAAACTTATTATATAGTGCCCTTGAAAATAGGTAATAATTATAGAAATTCCCTTGAATTTGGCTTGTATTTTGGAAACAGTTTTGACAGTTTCATTAAAAAAATGTAAGAATTATTAAAATAAGGAATGGTTATGGTTTTTAAAAATATATATAATATTAAAAAATAATATATGAGGAGTATGTAACAATACATAGTAATTTTCATTTAGGTAATTAAACAATGAAAGTAACCCAAATGAAAATGGAAGTTCGGGTGGAAAACCCTTACCTTAACTCCAAACGTATTCTTCTCTCGAAATTAAGCTCCTGGAATATGAAATTATACATACTAATAACATATTTATGAACCTATTATACATGTATTTATTTTATCATAATTCTTTTTAGTTCATTTATACACTTATTTCTAATTTATTATATTGAATTTCATTGTTCCGGTGTCTTCGTTTTCATTATTTTCATATTCAGTTCACTAGTTTTTAAGTAATGGAGTTCATGTGGAAAGGTTATAAATCTACAGAACTGGAATTATATATTATTTATGAACATAAATAATCTATAATGGTCATTTCTATCATTTTGTTACATGTAAAGTGGATAAATCATTAGATTACAACCACTTCGATTATTCGGCAGTATTTAGATTATTATTTACTAGTTTTGTCATATATCATAATTATATGTACATATTTTGGTTCCGGAATATTAATTTTGTTATAATACATATTTTATAGTCTGGTTCAACCATAAATATGGTTTCATGACCAGTAATGAAGAAGAAATTGATGAACGAAACATCGCCGTCCATGAAGGCTATAAATTGGAACATTATGGACGTTGATTTCGTTTATAAAAATAAAAGGGTGGGAGTAAGAATATTTATGATGTTTCTTCCATTAAAATGATATAAATCCAGTATATAGATGAAAATGTATTAATCATGATCATTTGGATAGAGGATATGAGGAGAGGATAGTAAAAGAAGATAAATTGAAATGAAACCAAATGAAAAAGAAGGGTGTTTTACCTCTTGAAATAACCTCCTTGAAAAACTCCTTAAGGGAAGGGGTTTTGATCTTTTGGTAAGAATAAAAGCTTCTTGGACGTGGGGAGAGACTAGGGAAGGGTAATTGGGTAGAACATTGAGGAGATTCATGGCTTAGATTAGTTAAGAGAAGAGGGAGTGGTGAGGGGTTTTTATAGCGGAGGAGAGGGGTAAATTTTTAATATATAATTCATTATTTTATTATTTCCTCATGGAAACTAATAGTGTTGTTTCATGTCACCCCTAATAGTAAGAAGATTATTTTAGTTCGAAACAAGTGTCCTTACATCACTTGTGATGTCATGAATAGTGTATTTTTTTGATAATTTGAATATACGACATTTTATTGTATTTCACTATTCATAAAAAAATCTAGAATTTCAGAAAAATCCCAAAAAATCACCCCTACCATTTTTCGACGTGTAGAATTAAAAAGTGAAATCCATTTTTCAAAAATGATTTTCAAAATACTATTAATTTAATTTTTAATGATGTTCATAGTTAATTCAAAAAATAACAATCTTAAAGTGCAATTAGTTTTATTTCTCATTGAAAAACTAATTATGATCTCATTATCTCATTGCCTTAAGAAAATAAAATAAAAATATTATTTACTATTCAGAAGAGTCATATTACTATTCATAATACTATTCATAAAGGTATGTTACTATTCACCAAAAATCATGTCTGTTCTATCAGAATCCAAATGACTTACTGAACACAAATCTAGATGACCATTTTTCAAAATTCAAAACATAGAAGAGGAAAAGTTTTGCTTAATGGATAGATTATAAAATTTAATTCTATATTTATTTTCAAAACCATGCACTGTTACAAGGTTTGCAATGTTAGCCTAATAACCCTGCGAATTGAGAGATATCCTCTTGGAGCTTTGGATGAGAACCCGTTGGCGGATGACGACGACACATTTTGGATCCGACGAACCTCACCAATGAACGCGACATGGCAATCGTTCTTTAACCAGATCAAATCCAGAGTTTGTTATTTCGATTATTTTTTCCCCATTCTTTTATATTTAACAGCAAACACAGATTAACCATGAACATGTTGATTTACAGATTCATACATTTTTGCGGGAGGGTTTTTTGGGTTGATCTCCGGAAATTAATCCTTGTTAGATTATTATTTTGATTCTACTCCGTTTGATCATAACAACAAGAGAAAATCAACTCCATGAAAAATGATTGCGGAGGTTCGTTCCTTGATTCACTTTTGGATTTTCCCCTTCCTTTTTCTCATGTGTTTTTTCACATTCTTCATGGGGTGACGAACAACAGATTTTTGCATGTCTATTTTGCGACGCAATGATCCCAAACTAGAGATCTGACATCATGGAGACCTAGTGGAGGTGGGAAGGCGATGGTGGTGGACTAATCAACATAGTTCAAGAATGACCATTCTTCAATTGTTCTTTATGCATACGATCAAAACTCGTCTTTAGGGATGATCGGAGGCCCAAAATCAATAGAATCGGCTTTTTAGG
The DNA here is from genome assembly GCA_963277665.1 of Viscum album. Taxonomy (NCBI): domain Eukaryota; kingdom Viridiplantae; phylum Streptophyta; class Magnoliopsida; order Santalales; family Viscaceae; genus Viscum; species Viscum album. The sequence continues at coordinate 872,549,697 of OY728139.1, forward strand.
GATCAGGCAACCAAAACCATTGTGTTTCATAGTGATCATATGGCTAGAATGAAGAATGTGGCAGCACGGGAGACATGATGGTGGAGGTTCATGATTCTAGGAATTTCCAAAATACAAAGCATGTATCCCAATGAACACACCGGGGGCTATCGACGATGGCATCTAGGGTTTCGGGGTCAGGTAGGTATCCTACGACATGATACCCCTGTCAAACAGCATGTTGGACCTTCCTTGAATCCTGGTATGTATCTCGGGTGATACAAGAACATGGGATAGAGTACACAGCCATGTACTCCACCACACGACTAGACCAGGCCAGCTGCACGGGTTACCCCGTGTACCAACAACACGGGATGGTTCACATGGGATAAAGCCATGTACGAGCACACGAATGTATACACGGAGCTGACCCCAGCTACTCGGACACATCGTGTGTTATGTACTTAACAATGTGTGCTAAGTTTTCTATAAGACCAACCTTGAGACATGGGTCGTTGTACATGGGAAGTACCTGGGGATAGAAGACACATCATGTGACACTTCTACAAGCTGTTTACTTTTTATACATGGATTGATCTTCTTGTCCACCATATCTTGGACATGTTTTGTTTGGGTTAGTGACCCTTTTTTTTGTTTCCCTGATGGTTAGGTATCGTTTCCTTCTACATGAGTATGATCCCTTCAGCAAGACATTCTGAGATTGAGTCATGTATCCCTCTGAGAGGACCAATGTGAGATCCTCTATTCATTCTTGACCTTAGGTAGGGTTAGGTATCGATGTGACTATTCCCACACAATGCTAATCCCTTACATAACAGTTGAATCTGGATGAGTCATGGTATCGAAAAAGGCCCTTCCAGTGTTCCTCATATATGTATCATGATCCTTTCCCCACACAGGAGTGTGATCCCTTGGAATGAGTGTATGTATCTCTCGTGACCTTTCCCGATGGACATTACTTCTCAAACGGACGTCATCAAAGCTATCAGGCTCATGGATTGAGTTCTCCTAGATGAGGTCTTTGTTAAATCTTAAAACTGAATCCCTAGTCAGGGTATGCAGTTGCGTGACTTGTATCTAGACAATGGGTCTGAGTTTTGAGCATATCTGGATTGTTTTACCATATTATATGTTCAGTAGGAATATACTATTTAGAGCTGCATGTGCCTTTCCTATGTGAATTGCTTTTTGGTTTTCAGGGTCCTCTACTTAGTATTGTTATACTCACCCCTTCACGGGATTTTCTCGCATGTGTTGTGTTTTTTGCAGATGAGTAGCCTTTTGACAGAGTCCAGGTCAGACCAAGACAGGACCACACTTTCTGAGTTCCCTATAGGACGAGGTGTTCCTATGGCTACGAGCTGTAGTCCCAGTTCCTCTTCGTGTTTACAAGATAGACTTTTTTGGTTTTCAGACTCCTGTTTTTTGTGGGCATGTATTCCGGCCTTATTTAATTTCAGTACATTACTTTCCATCGTACTTTGTAGGTAGGGGTTAGTTGTATGCATGCATTTTTTTTCCCTAGGGGTTTTTTTTTCATTTTAGCATTTTTTGGTCTTGGAGATGTGTGCGTGTGTACAAGAAATTAGGCAATGCCACCCATGTATGTAATATGCCTACTCGGTGCTAGTCAGCAGCCCCTGGACTATTGGAGGCGGTCTTGGGGATTCTTGGTGCGGGCCCCATTGGGACGGGACGTGACACGAGGGGTGTTTTCTGTCATCAACATCACGAGGATTTTTACCACTTACTCATTTCTTACAATACTACTTCCTCTCTATGGAAAAAAATTCTCATCACATTTGAGATGATTCCCTCCAATAATGATTCAATTATGGTGTTTCTTTATTCCCTGTTTGGTGCACAATTGTCCTAGAAACTCAAAGCGCTACTTCGAGTTGCCTATGATGAAATCATACACTCTGTTTGGAGGGCCTGCAATAAAATTTTGAGTCCCTAGGCTTGGTTACATGAAGTCACGTCTCTATCATACACTAATACAGGCAATAAAATTGCCAGTTTCAAGATCAGTGACCCCTACAATTACTCAGTAATAGAGCTCATGATTTTTAGGTGATTGATGGTTGCATGGTCTTTTACTAAAACAAGGTGAAAAATGAAGGTTCTATGGTCTTTACCAATGAATGGATTGTTGAAATGTAATATGGATGGGGCCTCATAGGGAAATCTAGATCAATTAGGTTTCAGATTGATTTTTAGGGACTCCAAGGGTAATGTGGGGGAGTGTTGTTATAGTCCATGCAGACATGCTACTGCCTTGGAAGATAAAATGCTAGATTTTACTAGAGTAGTTAATATGGGTTTTCAAAGTCATTGGAATAATATATGGATTGAGTGTGATTTTTCTATGCCCTTGTAGAGGGTAAGGGTGAGTCAGTAAAGAAACTCCTATAAACTTACAGTGAAATGGATCAACTACCTTGAAAGGATTACCAACATGAATTACATTGTCACACACAATTTTTGGGAAGGGAAATATATTGTGGATTGGATTTCCAATAATGGTTTATTGGATGAAATATTCATGTGATTGAACACTATGCCTAATGAATTGATGCATATTTTTTGTTCAGGAGAAATATAATATACCTTCCTTCAGTATTGTGTAACTCCTTTATTTTTCAATATTTGTGCTCATGATTCCAAAAAACATAAAATCCAAATAATATTAAATAATTACTTCAATTTAGTGTCAACTAATTGAATATTAATGTTTTTAAGTCATATATTGTTTAATATTTTTCAAATATGATAGTATAATAATGAACCAAGGTCAAACTAGAGAGAACATTCCTTCTAATTAATTTATTTGAATCCTAATCATGAATGTTGGTGTGTTGAAAATTATATTCTAATAAAATCATTTTCCAAAATATTTTATCATCATTTCTAGCATAAAAATGTTTATAGATCGATTTTACATGAAAATATTTATCTAATAGAAGAATAATTTGATGAATAAGAGATATATCATATTTTACTGGTTATTATATAGGGATGTATAATTGAATTAGAAAACCGTATTGAGATTAATTGACTAATGAAGAAGTTGATCAGAATCGTTTTAGTAGTATTTGACTAACTTGTATTTTCCAAATTGAGCATTCAGACATGGGAATATGACTAGAAAATCAAACATAGTATCATTACAAATTTCAAAAAGATTATTCCAATGTTTTTTCCAAGAAATTGATGAATTGTTTTGAAATATCAAATTTTTTTAATGTTGATCAAGAATCATTGTACCATGTTTATTACAAAAATTGTATTGCATCATTTTTTTCTACTTAAAGCTCATGCACTATTGTATTGAAGATAATGCTATGTGACTATATAGGAATATCCTAATTGTTGTATTAAAAATGAAATAGATTTAATTATATTGTATTTTATGGTGCAATATTAGTTCAAAACAAAACCAAGGATTAGTTTCTCTTATTGAGTAATGAACCTTGAAAACACTTTTTCCTTGTGGTTCTTTGCCTGATTTGAATTTAGAAGAGAAAAAAATCTTTAAAAAGAGGGTGAAGGTTGTTTATTTTGAATGGAACCTAAAAATAAAAATATATGAAATATTTACCCCTCCCCCTCTCAGTGTTACTTAAATACTAGGTGGGTAATCTCAATAGGTTACAAATAAGACAACCTAATTAATTGAGTATAACAAGAAATTAAATTATTTAAACATTCTATCTAGAATAATATTCCATTTTAAAAAACATTAAGTAAGAACAATACTCATTAATCATGCCTTTTATTATCATAAAAAATAATTCAAACATCAGTTCAGTATCCAATTCCATTAACACATTTAATAATACATTCACTAAAACCTGAATTTCATAAATTTGATTGCAATAAACTTATTTGAAAGAAAATATCTATTAATCACGTGTCATCTGTAATTATTTATCCAACCAAAAAAACATTATTTTAATTAAATTATTTATCCAAATTCATCAATCTCAACATTATATACCAAGAATAACAATATTCTATACAATGTAAAACATAAATAACTCATTATTTTGCTAGATAATATGAAAACCGTTATCATGGTGAAAAGAAACAACTTGAAATCGCTTAAAATAGAATAAATCCATTTTTAATATAGTTTAATCATTATTAGTTTAATTTCATTCCATCAATTGGGATAATCCATGTTACATTGAAGATTTCACATGAATAAATAGGCGATGAAATAAATACCCTTTCTCAATTATTCAACATTCTTCTCATGATAATGAATCAATTTCATGGTTCTATGATCAACACTGTCATAAGGGAACTATGATATCCCATTAATGAAATTCCTTGAATGAATTTATTAATGAAAAAGAAACCCCCATTAGAATAATAGAGATTATACACTATAATATGGAAATAAGGAATGGGAGTAAATGAGATAAAATAGAAAAAAACAAATAGAAAAGTTGAAGACCTTACCTGAGATCACCATAAAATGAACTTGGGAAGTTGGGATTGATCCCAATAAAATTGGGGCTAAAAAACATAAAAAATAACCCTTTGGATCCATGGGATCAAGTTGATGGAGTTGGATAAAATATGGATTTGGGGCCTTGGGTGTATTTATCGGTAGATAGATTTTTAGAGGACCACATCACAACCCCTAAAACCATGTATTTCACAACCTAGACCATTGCACAGTCAAAGGATACCATATCAATTCCACCAGTAAAACAATAATATGGGATCAACTATTTGATCCATGGTGCATATCCCATTTATCTAGAGAAAGGTACAATATACCAGCCTAGATCCCACTTTTTAGCCACCCAGATATGGATATATCCTAGAAACAAATATGACACAACCACCTCGATCCACAATACAACACTCAAAACTGATGGGCCAATGCCACATCCAACCAAAATGGTGTATCTAGGACAAAATATATATTAGACATGATTTTTACCATTTGAGCCCTTAAAAAATGCATCCACGAGACGACGCCATAGAATCCATTCTTACAACATAGCCCATGGCTCTATGTTTAATCCTTACCATTAACGGTAGTGGGACCCTCATTTTTACACCATTTACAATTAAACTCCTTGAAACCACCACCATGTGACTACAACACCCAAAACACACAAAGGGAGGAGCCAATAATCTTCTATACCTTACAATGTCAATGTACAAAAATTATTAAAATTCGAACTCATTAAATCATTAATAACTCACCATATCAAATTATAGTGATACCTATTTCAATGAATATTTTAGAAAAATTTTTAATTGGCTCATCAAAACAATTATAGAAACATGAAACTATTTTCTATATATATATATATATTAATTTCCCCATTTATTTTTTAACACAGTTTCTATATATTTAAATTTATTATTATATTTTTCATTCTATTTTTTATCCCATTATCATAGTGATCGAATTATCATATAGGAACTATGGTATAAAATTACATTTGAATATCTATCATAATAATACATATTTGAATAAGATTCACAATAAAACCCTTGTCTAGTGAAAAAAGGTAATTGCAGTAGAATATAAAACATAGAACCCAAATAATAATAAATAAGTAATACCATTTTGTGTCTACTAGTGGAAAAAATGTTTATTAAGTTGTAAAATGTTGAATATTTTTATTATATAACAATATAATAACAATCCATGGTCAAATTATATAGAACAATCATTTTAGTTAATGTATTTTTAAACACCTCAAGTAAGTCATTATGTTAGATTTTAGATTTGGTTAAATTATTTGATAGAAATCAATGATTAGATAGATACACTAAATCAATACATGAAATAAATAATTCTAGAAGTATTAAACATATACGTTCTTAGGAAACAAAAATAATTGTATTTCATTAAAAATGTTTTCAATTAAATATAATTAAATAATGACATAAATTCTATCAATTAAGGATGCCTAAAAACATTTCCATAGAAATTGCCTTACGTAGTGCTAACCTTTATCGGTGCTAGAAAACAAAAGAACTGATAAAGGGGATACCATTATCATGGGAAACAAAAAGCACTAATAAATGGTATTTTTAACAGCACTAAAAAAGATATGTTAAAAGTACCCCCTTATCAACACTTTATTAGAACTGAAAATGGTACACATTTATCAGTTCCTTTAACTAGTGATGATAACAGTGAATTTCAAAAAACATGTATTTCATTAAAATTTATATATTAATATATAAATTTTAAAACATATTTATATTTATATAAATATAATGTATATATTTAAAATATGTTTTAGAAAAGGATAAATATAAATTCAAACCTTATATATATCATATTTGGTATAAATGGATTATGAAAAAATTTAAAATATATTTTTAATTAATATATATATTTTTAATTTTAATCCAATAATAGTCATTTAATAATAATTAGAATATAAAAAATTAAAAAAAATTAAAATATCATAAATAAGTTAAAATGAAACTCGAATATCAAGCATCAATATCATTAGATCCAGGTGTCAGTTTGTGCTCTACCACATATCGTATTGAAGCATACAAATATATCTTCTTGATAATGACTTAGTAAAAGACCTTAGTCACATTTTTAAATGATGAAAAAGGCTCATAATGCCTCTATAAATGAGTTTTTTTTGTCGGGGAACTACATATTGTTTTCATTCAATGGATTTATAGCCCCCTTTAAGCGGACTTTTTGACCAAATTCAATGTGAACTGAATTTATTCCTAGGGATTACATTCATATTTATATTATGGTTTTGATTTTTTTTTCATAATGTATATTTATTATAATAAAATATAAAACAATATATATTTATCTTTTATATATTTAACCATAATAATTAAATTTTTAAATAAATAATTAAACATATTAAAATATAAAATATATTTCTCAATATATAAACCGTATCTAAATAAATAATAATAAAAAAATTATTTAAAACACAAATTTATGAATATTTATATACCTATACATATACATTTATTTTATATATGATGTTTATATATAAAAATAAAATTGATTGTGTATTGAAAAACAAATATATGTTTATCTAGTTATTCTAATATATGTTTATATATATTAATATATAATATATCTAAATAAATAAAATTTTGTATAATTATGTTTATAGATGCAAAAACATACATAAATATATATATATTTATGTATTTATAAATAAACACATATACACACAATCACAATATGTTTTATATATGTATTCATATATATATATATAATGTGTCAATATATATATATATAATGTGTCAATATATATATATATATATAAATATACTGATATATCATAAAATGAAGAAAAACAATATAGGTGATTGGAGGAGTCAAATGTGGATGTCTATGAGGTCACATGTTTAGAACCTAAAAAAGGAAAGGGTGTGTGGGTAGGTGAGAAGGAGCCTAGAAATTATAGGGGGCTTGTAATTGTTAAAGGGGTAGGAGAGGATAGAGCTATTATAGTGGGGGTGGGTGATGATAAAAGGGTGTTCATCCACACTCCAATTTGTAGAAAAGAAGTTCTTATAATATTTTTTAACCATTATCAGCATTTTTTTAGCAGTAATCAAAGGTGTATTTATCGGTGCATTTTTAGTAATGAAAACAGGGGACCTATTTTAATAACACCTCGATTATTAGTGATTTTTAGTTATTATAATGGATTTTATAATTTCTAATAAAACATTATTATTATGTAGTGTAAATAAATCATTGTTTGTTAATCATAACCAAAAATTGGTGAATGAACATAAGGTTATGGAGATTGAAATAAAAGATTAGTCTAGAATGTACGAGTGAAAGATGGAAACTAAAAATATAGAGTTTGTTCAATGAGTCATGAATAAATATTTAATATTGGGGTTACATCATGAATCTAGAGACATACTGAGGGATAAATTGAGGTGAAACTAGGGGTGGAAATGATGGAGGGATCAACAAGAATCAATGGAAAAGGAAAGTTGTATTTATGATGCATTGAAAAAAGGATTAGAGTGATTTTCTAGAACTGGTGGAAGCCCCAATGATGGGATATGGGTGAAGTATTTTGGGGAGGGTTGTAGTCTGTGTAGGATGGCACAAGAATGGTGGGGCAGAATGGAATTGTTTTTCCATGGAACGACCACCAATTATGGTCATATGTGTCATGGTTCGTAAAAGATCAACCCTGTAGTAGTAAATTAATTGTTAGAAGCTAACATTAAGTGGAAGAATTTAAAATCTTCTAAATTATCCATCATGATATAAATCGTTATGAAAATAAAAAAAACTCAAAAAAAATAATTTCCAGAACAAATAATTTCAAATTTTTTAGAATTTACAATGGTATTTATGATAAATGGGTGGAAGGGAGATGACATGATGTGATAGTAATAAAATGAGTGGATAAATTTTATTTCATCTCATTTTTTGGGTTATTGATTAATATTTAGTATAATATTTTTTAATTTATTTCCTTATTTTGATATATACAATAATTTAACAGTCATTAATTTTATATTTAATTAATTTTAATGTTCTAATACATGTAGCATAATTATAGAAATTTTCATCATATTATAATGCATATTAGAATGTTAATACATTAAATATTGGGATTTAGAAATAATATTTCTTGGACCACTATAATTCAATATTTTAATTGTAGAAATGGGTTAATATTTGAAAAAAATAATTAGTTTTTTGAAGATATGATACATGATAATTAAAACATAAAATGCATCTACATGTACTCCATATGGAATGAATCTGTGAATGGGGCCTAAAGGAATTGTTCATCTACGGAAGATGTTTATATATGGTCTTGTTCACACAATATCATAAAGTTCAATATAGAAACTCATTTGGTAAAAAATCTATAATGATTCCATTTTTTAAAACATCCCTCACACATGAGATGACCTCCCCAATCACCACTGAAAATCATACAAACCCAAAGCAATAAATCATCTGAAAATACTTTCATGGACTCATGTATAGTACCAACTAGGTATTTATAGCTTGCCCTAAGAGGATCACTTCTTCCTAGGACCATCCACCCCCTTCTCTCATTTAAATAGAGCAACAACAATGTGCGAAACAACATTATTCCTATTTGAGACACACACCTGTAGATTGCATTTGTGCATTTGGAGCTTCATTCTCATTAGAACGACTATATGAATTCATGTGATATACAAGAACCTTCAAAGGAGTTTTAAAATTTAATTGTGTCCTTTTTTCAATGAATATACGGAAATCCCTAATTCCAGTGCTAGAAGAGACCCCAAAACAACTTCGTGAATTTATTAAGAGATTTAAAAGAGAAACTTCAAATCATCATGATACATGGAACACAATATTCTAACATGCCAAAAAGTTTCCATAATTCAGCTAACCACCACATATATGAATTTAACATATGAAATAAGTGGAGGATATGCTCACCAGAATGGCATGAGGCATTGTGGGAATACCAAAAAATTTTCCATCAAAACTAGTCTCCTGTTGACATCTATAATGAATGGATTATTTATTTTGGTAAAATTGATTAAAAAATACTTCATGGAATCCCAAATTAAATCACTCTTATCACCAACACATTTCATTTTATAACTACACTTCTTCTATAAATCAATTTACTCTACACAACAACAATAAAGGCAACATTATTTCAGAAAATGGAAAATCTATGTCCAAACAGTTCCTCTGAACTGGAACAAATCCAAAAATTCCCCAGAGATGAAACACACCAACAAATAACTTCCTTATTTCTTATTATGGTAGGGTTACCGACCGAATGATGCAGTCTTTTTGATCTTATCCCTAGTTCACCCTTATTAAGACCCATAGTCATTTGTAGAGTCAGTGCAACAGATTATGGGGTAAGGTTTTGGGGGAACATGTAACATAAGAATTGGATGATTATTTATATTTATATCAATTATTATATAATTTATATGTTATTATTATATCATTTGTTGTGGTTTTGATGATGGTCGACACATTGTTATTAATAACAATTAAATGTTTTTCCTCAAAATGAAAATTGAACATTTCATTCTTAGGAATATTAAGAAATATATTGAATAATTTTAAAGAAAGATATTATTTGATAAGGATTGATGGACGTGTGAGATAGGGTTTTTCCTCATGTTCCCTTAGTTAGTATAATAATTCTAATAATTTTCTTATATATTACATTTAATGTCATGTCTATATTGTTTATAAAAAAATTTAGGTACGTTAAAATAAATTTGAGTTTATTTCTTCTCAAACTACATGTATGGTTCCATGAAGGGATTCTCCTATAGCTACACAGATCACACGGTATAACCATTCACACCCTTACCCACAAATGGACACCACATATACTACACCTTTTCATACTCCACTTGATCCTCTAGGTTATCCCTCACCCATGCATTGTTTATCATATTTTTATCCTCTTATTATCATACCATTTCTATGTCATGCCCATAAATGTTCCCACATATACCATATCCATATCCTATGATGTATCCTTAGGCCTTCAACCATTATCCCACCATTTCTATGCAACCTCCATTTCCTACTATCCATCATGTATCTGAGGATTTTTTTCCTTCAAATTCAACTATAGTGCGTGATGATGGCCCCATCCATGCATTCGAAAAAATAGATACATCTAAGTTTACTGATCCAGGAAATACCACACATCCATATTCGCCTAATGAGTAGTCTGAATCATGTATTTTTATATATGTGTAACATTATTTTACATTTTTTTTCTTGCTGTACTATAAATTAATACTTCATTTATTCAATTTATATTATTTAGTGATATCTTTTAATAGGTGATGTGGGTTCGGTCGTATTCATGGATCCGGAAATTGTCAAACAAAAATAATGGTGGATTACAATGAAGATAATTAAATGATAGGTAATAATGTCAGGCATTGTAAAAGTTATATGGAATCATTATACATGTACAACAATATCATTCTAGTGTAACCCGTCTCAATAGTGCATATCGGTAAAAAAAATCTAGCAGAAAGAATGAGCAATGATATGGGTATGAAAATTTGTTAAATTGATATCTATACTATTTTCATATTTATTTAAATTTATATGTTTGATGTGACATCAATTTAACTTTCCCAATAGTGAATGTACTATGGTATCATAGATGGTGGATAATTGGATGTTGTGGTGAACATATGATCATGAGGTATATGTTAGTTTTGATTGGGTTAGTGTCTTATGAAAATAATCTTTTTACTTTATTATAAATTTTATTCATAGTTTTGAATATTAATAAACATCATAGTACATCATTTTTTTTCATTTTCAAGACATAGTATGTGATTATTATTAATAGAAGGTGTCACAGAAAAAGGTTATTGTAGTTCTCAGCTATGATGAGAACCCAGATGTGTCTAAAAAATATTATTTTAATATATTCTCTATATAAAGATGATATAATTTGAGGGAAAAAAATGATATAGTCTATCTTAGGTTTAGGCTCATATAACATTGATCCACATTCTCATGTTGTACTCCCTTGGAAATATCCACTATATAATATTATGAGAATAAGACCCTGCTGTATGAAATCCATATTTATATGTGTCAATGGATGTTTCTATCTACAGATGTGTGTATTAATCATAAGAATTTTATCTTATTATTAATGAAAATTATAAGTTCTATTTTTTTTGTTTTGATGAAAATCATTATGACATATGTTCATGGTATGATAGGATACATTCTATGATTATGAGTAATATCACAATAATGAATAACACAACAAATGATTTACCATTTGTGTTCTTTATCATAAGATCATATCATAGGACCTTTCATGAAAATGAAATAGCCTAAATAAATCAATGGTAATGGTGTTATATTGGCACATTTGATACCCAGTAGTATAAATAAAGACACATCGGGCACAAAGGTTGATGATGACATCATGCATCCTACATGATTAGAGAAATCATTATAAAGGGATTAAATTACACATTGAGTATCTTTATGAGGTATTACTTTATTGAGACACTAATTTTTTTCTCTATAGGTGCCTTGGTGTGTCTCCAAACATTAAACATGGATTTTTGGATGCTTCTCTTAATACCACAATGAGAGAGGCATAGAGGATTGCACACTAAATGTATCTACAATCTCTGTTAAATGTTTTTGTTAATATTTATTATTTCAAACGTTGAATAAATATTATTCTCACATTATATTGAATAATTAATTTTGTTTGCTTGATCTAATATATTCCATCACCAGTTATTCAAGAGAATATTACGTGGGTTGAATATTTAGTTAATTTTTTTAGTGTATATAATATTTTTTATTTATTGGTGAATAATATAGTGGTATTTATTTATTAAATGTGTAGTTATCATTCATGAGAATATATATATTATGGATTAATGGTTGATCAAGTTTATAGATATGATGAGAAATAATATATATTTAATTTTATATTATTAAATAATATTTAGTTTTAATTCACAGGTTTAGGGCATGTAAAGAAATAAAATTATTATTAATAATATTATTATTGAAATGGGGTTCCAAAAGGATAAAATAAATCATAAGGGGAACTTGTGGAATTATTTACATCGTACTAGAGAGGTATATAAAAAAATTTATATTATTTTTCAAGAGAGTAAATTTCATTTTTGTTTTTCACTATGACATCTTGAGATAATAAAATCAATACATATAGATCACCCTTGCTAAGAATTATCCAAAAAATTGATCGTGATCTTCCTCCACCATTTACTCTCAAATATTGAGAGATCAAGGATAATCCCATGGAAGCAATTCTTGAGGTGATCAATAGAAAATGAACATTTGTTATAATATTCCATGCTAGCACATAGAATTCCTATGATGACATACAAAGATTTGTGGAACATGTTAGGATCATCGCTAGTAACCTCTCCAACCTGGAATCCACTAAACTGGTGCTCCAAGTTGGGTCTCCCCATGAACCCAACCACACCGCCATATATGCCTTGCCCTGATAAGAAAGCCAAAAGTGGAGGAATATAAAATTAAAGACTAATTGAAAAATCCCCCAAAATGGGACCTAACTCCAGGTCCGAATCATCGTCCTTGCACAACCCACGACCAATACAACTCCCCAGTATTGGAATTTTGTCCTTGTCTTATAATGTAATGATGAAATTTGATTGGGTACCCTACAACGACCTATGAAGGGTATGAGTAGAACATAGTAGTATGCCACTAAAGGTGTCTACAAAGTATCTCGTATCAATATATAGTGCATTTATATAATAAATAAATAGTAATATAAATAATAGAAAATTATGGTTTGATTTTTTAACAATATTCACATTTTAAAAAATAATCATTACAACCATTCAATCACTAAAATCTTTTTTTTTCAAATAATTCATTGCTTTGGAATTTACATCATTTAAAATCCTACATAATACAATAAATTATCATATAAAGGTAATATGTCATGTTCCTTATCTCACTGGGTATAAACATTTCATATCCAATGCATCCCAGTCACCTTGTAGCGTTAGCCCATATAGTCAAATAAAACGGAACTTTTATGGGCATAGTGCCTCAGTCTGACTCTATAACTCATGTGATTGAGTGGTGGGGTTTAGAGCCTCAGTGCAACCTAACCCATCGGAGGTCCCTCAGTCCAAAACCCCACATACGGAAAAGCCATGTCCACTTTCATATTCATCCAATTACCAAATATAACAAATCCTATAACATGCACAATCAATACACATAAAATTCAAAATTCACATTCCATTTTACTCTTCAATCATATTTAAGCCTTTATGAATTAACACATTTACCAAACACCATACATTGACAATTTAATCCAATTAACTTTAATATCTCAACTCTTTAATCATATTCAGAAATTTCCTTACATTAACTCATTACACATAATTCATCATTTCACATGAATTTTCTCATTCCTGCATTTCGATTTCAATCTCACAAGTCAATAGAAACATTCACCTTATTCCATTTAACCACCTATACATTGTTCCAAAAAAACCACATTCCATTATCAATGTATATGAAATTATATCAATAATACCTTTTCCAACAAAACTAACATATTAAAATGTTCATATTGCGATCTAAATTATCAAATGTAAATTATATACATAGAATTACAATTTTCCTTGTTTAGGAATATTGGAACACTTAATGGGTAGCCCTAAATTGGTTTATTCAACCTCAATTCATCACATGGGGATCATGAGTGGATTAATTAATCATTTATCCAACCATTTTACAAAATTCATTCAAATACATTAAATTCACAATAAGAGGGAACAATTAACATAACAAAAAATGAACAAATCTACATCAAGACCATGAAATTTACATATATAGACCACCCTCAATACGAAATATGAATTCACAATTAACCTTAGATTTAGATCTGGATTCATTCACCCCTTAATTACCTAGCATATGATACACTAGAAAAATAAGGTTTTAGGGCCTAAAAAGACGTTGAATGAAACCAGATACCTAATCTGTAAAAGGGATGCATGTGGAGAATAAGAAATAACCATACATTCAATCCAAAACCAACCAAAATCAAAATGACCTAGAAACAAAGAAGATTTATTCTTGGGATGACTTGGTTGTTTTGGTTTGTCACTATGGATAGAGGAGGAAGAATGAGAAAGTAATTATAATGAGGAAATTAAAATCCTCATGAGTAAATTGGTGAAAGCCCACATTTAATGGGGGCCATGGGTTGGCCACATAGTTTTACAGATAGTAATCCAACCATGCACATGGCTCTATCCAACATGGGAAGAGTCACATGGTACCTATGGGGCTATGAATGGTTTGAAAAAAAGTGTGCCAACCATCCATAAAGCATATGCCCAATCTCACAGGGTTTGGACTTCCCCCTCTTTCACAGTTTACTAATTCATGAACTCCTTCCTCATTGGTAGCACAGTTTGAGCACAAGGTTACTAAAAACTATGTTCCAACAATGAAGCATGCACAAGCTGGCTAAAATATACATTTATTAATCTCTCGAGCCCTCAAGACTCCATTGAGATCCCTCATACATCTATTAAACATCCATTAACCATAATAAGAATATATAAACAAGAACTTACTTTAATAAAATAGAGGATCCTAAAACCTCAAAACAATATAGTGACTCATCCATAATACACATTTCCATATATCACATAACTTCTATGGAAAAGTGATCAGGCCATAGAGTCCCAATATCAGTCTCAATGTCTTATGATTGTAACTAAACATTACCATGTTTCCAAAAAAAAACTCGATCCAAAGTCATAATCTGGCATCACAATGATTTTCAATGATATTTAAAACATGAACTGGAAGGTCATCAATGGATTTATCATCCTTCTTATAAGAATCATCAACATAAAACACATTTGGAAGGTTAGGGAGATACATAAAAAGATGCGACACATGAAAAACATCAAGCATGCCAATATTCTATTGTGGAAGAGAAAATTGGTATGCCATAGACACTGATCCCCTCCACAATCATAAAAATCCAAATGTAACTAGGTGAAAACATTTCATATTTCTATATCCAATGTTGACCCAACCATGTAGACACATGAAGAAACACAAAATCACCAACCATTAACTCAAGAGGTATATGATGCCGATCCACATACAACTTCTTCATAATTTGAGCTATTTCCGTACGTTTTTTTAATAAAATGAACCTATCATGTAATATTCTACATGAGACTAGGATTTATCAATTCATATTCTCCTAAAACTGTCCAACACAATGAGGTTCAACACATCCTAACATATAGTGCCTCATATAGTGACATCTGAATATTCCTCTTGCACCTGTTGTTGTTGGTGAATTCAACTAACACTATGTTCTTCTCCCACATTCCACAAAATTATAGGATAGAGGACGTCAACATATACTTTAGTACATGAATTGAATGCTATGATTTCTCATCTTTCCATGGGTGTAAATCTGTACTCAAAATCCCTAGGTTACCAAGAACATTCTATAATCCCTACAAGAAACATGATGTAAAACATGGATCATTATCTAAAACTATTATCTATAGAACTCAATGAATCTACACACTTTAACAATCATATAATTAAACCAACTGATCAATGATGAAAGTATCTCAAATTGAAAAAAAATGTGCCGCCATGGTCAAATGATCAACAAGAACCAATGTCACATCATTATTCTAATGCTTCCTCAGATGACGTACCATGAAATCCATTATTTTATCCTCCAATTTCCATTCTGGAATGAGAAATAGTTGTAACAAAACACCTAGTTGCTGATTCTTAGCCTTCAAATTCTGACAGGTAAGGCCTTATTCCATGAAACCTATAACTTCAATAATCATTCTTGGATACCAATACAATACACAAATATCATGACATTTTTTGGAAAATCTAGATGTACAACCTACCTTAATGCATAAAACATGTGCATAAACTCTTCCTACAAACATGATGTCACTTCAACAAAACCATGAACATTAATGACCTCATCATCACAAATGGTCCTTCTAGAAGGTGACTCTCCACCTTAAATACTCTCCCTAAATCCAAAATTCTAAATCCTCTTGTATATTTTTCTATATCTATCATAGAAGCATGAACTCAAATACCAAGGATTCATGGTTCATCTTTACATGCTCATTATGCACCTCAAGATGCATCTTAGTGAGCAATTCCATCATCATCTATTCAGATCTTGATTTATATACTTCATGACAGTGATTCTTCTTGGTCAAATAATCTAAAAAACTAATCCTCCTTCCCTGATTGTAAACATGCCCAAATTAAAAATACTTCATGTACTTAACCCATATTCAATGACAAAGATTCAAAACACTCTAAGATAGTATGCAAATTCATATTTTACGATCAGTTTACATGGTAAGATATTTTCCCAACATGTAGTATTTCCATAACATTAATGCGTAAACCATTGTAGAAAACACAAGATCCTGCATTTGGTAATTTAATTCATGAGGCGTCAACTACCTAGAAACATATTCCATAACCTAATAATTCTACATCAATACTGCCCCATGTCCAACACCATCCACATCCCAAAACAAGGTATACCTTTTACCTGGGTCTGGTAAAATCAAAATTGGTGCAAATGTATACATATTATTTTACAAATTTAAAATTCTCACATTACCTTGAACTTCAAAATTTATTCTATTCTTAGACAGATATGAAATTGTTTATGAAAAGTGGGATATTTTCCCAATGAACAATCAGTAATAGTTTGAAAAAACCAAAAAGCATCTTCTTTCAAAAAAAATAATTGGTTAATCCCAAGATACAAATTATGGAACATTATCTGGGTCCAATAGAACACATTCTTCATAGATAATGTGACCCATGAAATGCACCATATCAATTCAGAAATAACTATTAGATAGATTGGTGTATACCTTGATCTCTTTTAGTGTACCCAGAATAATATCATGATGTTTGGCATGATCATCATGAATTTTATAGTACACATAGATGTAATAAGAAAATACATATTGATCCATGTATGAGAGAAATAATTGATTCATTATGGTCATTATCACTGCTGATAAATTGGCCAATCCTAATAGTAATAACAAAATCTCATATAAACCATATCTGTTCCAGAATTCAGTATGCAGTATATCATAATGTCTCACCCATAACTGATGATTACCTTTTTTCATATCTGTCAAATATAACACCCAATTACCCTTATATGGTCAAAATACCATTGAATCAATGAAGAGGGTAAAATTTATTTACCGCCCTCTAATTCATCTTCCTTTAATTGACACACAACCATAAAAATACTTCAAACTTCATGGGAAACAACAATGTAGATCCCCTATGTGACATAGTTGAAAAAACCTCTTGTATTTAAATTCCACCAAATGAGATCTATGCTTTTGGAGTTCTGCTGATTAGATTCTATATAAAACAATAGACACTAGATCTTCTCCAGGTAGTATCTCTATCATGAACATGACATCTCTTTCAGGTGGCAACCCCAATATGTAATTAAGAAACACATCCTAAAACTAATCCACCACATGAGTAATAAAAAGACTTCTACTCCCCATTGATGATCATAAGAGAATCCACTTGATATTTGAGGTCACCCAACCTCTGAAAAACTGGCCATGCACAACCTACAGTAATGTCCCAGTCACCAAGGGATACATAAGTATCTCCTTCAGGATATGTGAATAATATCCTACAATAGAAATAATTAATATGGTCTTGGAGAAAAACTATACAATCCATTCCCAAAAACAAATAAAAACCTGAACTCTCTTGTAATTGAAGAGACCCAAGCTTAACATACATGGACATTGCATTACTTTTGTGGAATACTTAATACATAACAAAAACAAACAACCAAGTACTGTAACATTTTAGTGTCTTTGGAATCATGGAACACAATATTCTAATCATGGTGAAAGATATTAAACCTCTCCCATAAATATCATTCCCTTTTGTTTTCTTACCTAAAACCTTTCTTTATATCCTAGGGAAAAGAAAACCTAAAAAGGGTGATCTTGAATTCTTAGTAAGGGTATGAATGGAGAAAATAAAACAAACCATATACATTTGAACTTAAAAAAACATGAACATAATGTTTAAACATCAAAATCTTGAGTGGTGAAATTAATCTTGGCAGTAGGTAAGGAATTGATCATAAAGAAACATTAATCATGATAAAATATCCTGGGAATAAAACACGTAATTATGGAAAACCATTAAGCACATGATATGATTTCCATAGTAGCAGACCATCATAATGGACAATGTCCATTACTGAACCGGGTTTACGTGTCGTTCCAGCACTGTATTACTAAACCAGATTTACTTGCCATTCTATCCATGTATATCTCATTAGATATAAATCTTTACCCAATGCATTGGATGGAGATATAGGTCCCATCCATCTCATAATAAAATCATTCATTCATGTGCCACAAAATAAACATAAATCATTCATCATATCCCAATAAATAATATGGGTTTCATAAACACCATCCAATCATATCATAATCTGTATAAAAAAATGAATATCATTTCATCATAAGAAAAATCAAACCATGTAAATAATAGTGAAAATATACTTGAAACATAAACATACTAAATAATGTCATATTAGATGGATAATAGTTTTGATAAAACACATGAAATGAATTATTGAGGAAAATATCCATTCATCTTCAAAAGAATTTTATTTTCAGAAAACATAATGTAATTTTAAAAGAAAATGATTTTTTTTGAAAATAATCATGCAATTATGTAGAGGAATCTCCATGATAAGAAGGTGTTATGAAACCATAAAAATCTGTTGATGTCGTATATGTTAAAAAAACATTCTTCTTGTACTTTTGTCGGAAATGTCAGAAAGTACCTCGTATGATAAAAAAGAAAGATTCCATACAGACCATGTAGTGACAGTCAAAAATTGGTAAAAACTACTTTAAACATAGATGACAACATTTTTAGAAAACATGGACATAGATGATAAACATAACCCCAGTAAATACATATGAATAAACAATCTCGGTTAAGAACGAGATTGGAATAATTATCCTTTACCAATCACAATCAGTAGAATCACACATGTTATAAAATAAAAAAAAATTATATAAATATGTAAATATAATAACCTTCATAATAAAAATCTTAAAACATTCATAGTAATCCTAAACACCATATAATAGAAATAGTTGGTGATTAAGTCATATGTCTCAATGAAATAAAAATGAGATGAAATAATCCATTACATTAGGTTCGATATGCTTTGTACGTATCTGAACCTCCTAAATAATAATTTAAATAATTCCATTGACTTATTCCTGAATCATATTCATTGTTATGATATCATATATGGTCATATTATTATCTTTTTATTAGTAATAATTCACTGCTACTTGTTAATCAGGTGTTCATTGCTTTATGTTATTATGCGTGTTTTGTCGAATAAATTCTTATTCCCATTCTTAGGTTATAGATACATAATTTAAAGAAAGGTATTAGTGTAATATATATAATATTTATTCATTAAATTAATTTATATAATCATTATTCAATGAATATCATGTAGAACGAGTCACATCACATCGTTGAGACGGTAGGCCATACGTACACACGAGCGATGATATCATTCAATGATTTTGGAATTGTATTTAAGTGTATGGTGTATGATATTTCAGAATCAATATCACTTTATAGTAATCATATATAGTTATTTCTTCCATCCTTATACACATCCAGGTATGTTAGTGATGAAATAAAAGATTACACCACGACGTGGAGATGGTAAGTCGTACGTACGCAAGCGTGGGTATTTAATTTTTTTTCATATGATGGATAGAAGATAGAATATGGTGGTTTCATATTAATAACAACATATCAGTATAAAAGTGATACTGTAGTTATTACTTAATAATGAAATAACTCATATATAGGAAGTAGGAGAAGAAATAAGTTTGAATAAATCTATAAAGGATATTACCTCTTCTTCAACACGCTTCCTCTTAACCTCCTATTAGGGCACCAAAGTTGGTCTTTGAAGAATGCCAGAACCTATATTAGGTTTATAGGGAAGTAGAGAAGTTAAATGGGTAGGCTTTGGACGAATTTTAATTCTCAAAATTGGTGTGATGTGGAGATGGAGGAGGTTCCCTTTTATAAGGGAGGAGAGGGGGACCTTTGGAAACCTAAATAATATTAATTTATAAAAATTTAAAACCCACTTAAAACCCACCAATAATGACTCAATTCTAAGATAAGATGATATAGGGTTATAATCTAATCAACCAATAAAATTTATAGATGTTTTACTTTTATTTTAAGCCCTTTCATTTTTATTTATCCTTATTAAATCTATTAAAATTTATTTGTGGTAATAATATTATAAATTTTAAATTGTTAAAAATACATACATAAATGATGTAAATTTCACATTATTGGATACTTTTAAAGCTTTTATACTATATAATTTTCAATTTATAATTTTTATATGTTTTTGTGATTTTTAAATAATTTAATAATGCGTTATTTTTATAAAATACCAATAGTGTAA
Source organism: Viscum album (assembly GCA_963277665.1). Taxonomy (NCBI): domain Eukaryota; kingdom Viridiplantae; phylum Streptophyta; class Magnoliopsida; order Santalales; family Viscaceae; genus Viscum; species Viscum album. The sequence goes on from OY728139.1 coordinate 872,570,816, forward strand.
ATTTTGAAACTATTTATTTAATTGAATTTAAATATAATAAAAACATAGAATATATTTGAACCAAACTATTTAATAGGTTCCTAAAATGTCATATTATTCTATAAGATTCTTGGAGAATACAAATTAGTTCATATAATATTTATTTTAATATTTATAAACCCATTTATTTGATATTTCTCTTAATAAAATAATTACTAAAACATTTTTTATAATTATTTAATATAATTATTTGTTGCATAAAAATTAAAAATAAAATACTTTGATGAATATAAATCTAATATATTTCATAATAATACGTTTATTATAATTTATATTTAAAGATACCCAACTATTAAAATGTTATGTTTATTAAATTATGATGGTGACAACTTTGACATCATTTTAAATAAAAGAATATAAGTGTCATAATCGCTTTTATAAGTCTTTAAATGGTCATCAATTAGACATTTTAATGGTTATGGTTTATATTTACATGAATAATAAGTTTTGGCCAGGTTTTGTGGCCTTTTATGGGTATTATTATGTTAATAGAAACTATATTATTGATTTTTCACTTAATAAATAATTCTTGCATCATTAATGTATAATCTATTGAGGTAATTAAATATTTAATAAAAATTACAAATAAATTACTATGATAAAGAAAAAAAAATTCTATCAAATGAGTCTTTATAACTGAATTTCTATTCTGTATAACCTTATATTAAAAATAATTTAATTATTAATGTTTGAGTGAGACATATTTCATTTTAATTTAAATAAAATAAATTTAATGTCTTAATCACATAAAAGTGGGTTCTTATAGATAACCTTTCGACCCAAGTTTATTTTATGACGAAATAAAATCATCCAATTATATTAATACAAGTGTTAGGGTAATTTTATAATATTATTTTTATCCGTAATTACCTAATTGACCTTTAGCTGTGGTAAATAAAATTTACTGTAGTTACTATTCATAATGCCCAAAAATAAGAATTAGGCTATTAATATAATTTAGACCTAAATATTCCAAATATGGAATCCATTTTTCCAAATTCCAAACATAGAAGTTGTAGTAATTAATTTAAAATAAATCTCGATGTCGAAAAAACAGGTTTTTGTTTAAAACATTGCAAAAGATTGAAGTGATTTTACCTACGAATTCAATTTAAAATTATTTCTAATGGAAAACGTTATATTAAATGGTAAAAATATATTCTATTTATACTTTAAAACAATTTAATATTATAATTTATCCATATTAATTATCTTGATGAAAAAACTGTTTTTATGTAAAATTTAGATTGTTTTTACTATTAATCAAAATAAGAACGTTGTCAGAAAAATATCAAAAAATTACCCAATTTAAATTTTTATATACTGATTAAAAATAAGAAGTTTATTTTATAAAATTGAACTTATCAATGTGACAAAAATTAGATTTAAAATTGGTGCGCCATCAAAAGGTGGAAAACTGCATTGTTAGAAATCTACTTCTTTTATCCGAAAACTTGTTTTGTTCTAAAAACTTATTCCAGAAAATGAGTAAGATGATTTATAATGTAATAAAATTCAGAATTTTGTTAATACTAGTCATAACATCTTGTTCTTAATATTCTTATTACAATATATCATTATTTAGGGAAACTCGGTATTGCGTACAACACACGCTATTTAGGAAGGTCGCTCTTACGTGTAATGCAAACCAAGCCAGGGTTGCGTGTAGGGAAAGCTTCCTTTGGTGTTCTGTATAGTGTAAGATAATCTTTTGGAAGTGTAAAACAAAATACAACAATTAAATTAAAGTGAATAATTTTCATAAAATCCTGGGGTCTTACATTCTACCCCACTTAAAACGAATTTCACCCTCGAAATTCATCAGGGTTATAAATGGTTTTCTACTTGAAAGTTTCTTTAATCGAATCCCACATCATAAAAATGAATACTAAAACATAATTTTAAAAAGTAATGTTAGAAACATAATGGATACCCAACGTAACTCATCACTGGATTTCCACAAAGGAGAATATAGGTGAAAATATTGATACAGAACATAGATATAACCATCAACTTCTGATGATGTGTGGAAGATGACATGGATATGAAAAATCCAACAAACACAAATCCATAAATTTTTTATGATCTAAGGTAGAATCTAATTCATCAGATATGAGGGTACCAGGACAACATTTTTGGATTTCAAGATTATTTCTCTAAAGTTGATGAATTTTTTGCATAATGAGAAATAGTTAGTTGACTTTAGTGTAATATAATCGTTGGTAATTCCAAGATAAATTTTCACATAATATCATATTTAAAGTTATGAGGTTTAATTATTTATTATTGAAGTATTAGCAGATCATGTGATAGAATGATAGGTCATTCCATCTGTCTCTATCACAAAAAGGTTAACACAAGATATTAAATATACATAAGTCCATCTATGTTGAGGATAATCATATATGGTTCCAAAAATTGACTTATACTTCATCTATCATACCATAAAACTAATTTCTACAAACCACATACTTCCTATAGGTCAGTGGTAGGCGATAAAGGCCTGTCGCATTTTGTTTGTGGGTTCGATTCACACATCCCTGTCCGACGCTACGGGTTGTTGCTCATCCTACGGGTTGTCCTTTATCTAAAACTATACTATTATACCATTTCAGAAATAATATCAAAATGGTATAGCCTTAAGAAAACGAATTTGATGTCTAAATTAATCCATTCCAACATTTAGGCTTTTTGAAAATACTTCTATCCAATATCATAGTATAATGAAAATTATTACTAGAATGGTCATCTACCATGCATGTGAATACCATCATTTATCCCCCATATATCATAAGATTTATCTTATTGTTGGTCACATTCCAAACATTTGAATACCTTAATCATGTATTCTCTTGAAAAATGAATACCCATTGAACCTTAGTGAAAACATGAATGTTGTCAAAAGTTAACTCTTTCCTCATACCAAAATCCCAAAATTTCTATATACTCAAACCATGATATCACTTTGCCCTTATACAGGTCATGATCTCATTAATACTATCAAACACATTATTTTATCCTTATCCCTTCATTATGCACATATCAACTGCTTTCCAAAAATATTTCAATCGCTTTTCATGGTTACCGGTACCATAGAATTATTGAAAACTACAATTAACCAATACATAGATATTCTAATATTCCACGATACTATAAATGAGTTTCACAAACAATATTTTGTAATCCTGTTACATAAACAGTTAATCATCCCACCACATCATTGTCATACTCAACAATGCTATTATTGATATCATGTGACTTCCCTTTTTCTTTTTCCTTAAGTGGTATTTGATGTCGATAATCATTAACCCTTGTATCAGGGCATTGGATATCATAATGACCCATTTCCATGTGTGTGTAGCACTGAAGAGTTGGTGGTGCATTCTTTGTAGTATTTTCTCTATTCACATCATTAGCTACATTTTTCCCATTACATCGACACTCAGCTGATTGATGACCTTCTTTTACACACTTATAACATTTTCTAGTCCCTTTATGACAATCTCCACCATGATTCTTTCCACACTATGAGCATAAAGAAACAATTTTCTTTTTTTCACCATTGTTTTGAGATTTTTACATGAACTCCATCTTTGGATTCTTGTCAAAACCATGAGATGGATATGTAACACTATATTCTAGTTCTACCTTGATAGAACAAAGCACAATTTCTTCATAACTACTGAAGTCTCTTATATTTAATGCCCTTCGAAGACTTGGTTTTATTCTACTGAAGAATCTATCAACTTTACATTCTGGTTGGATGATAAAGAAATATGCATACCTTCCAAGACTTGTAATATTCTCCCCGTATATACCAACAGATATATCATCCTTTTTCTTAAGATCAAGGAACTCCTTTTCTATATTTGTTCGAAGAAAATTAGGGAAGTACTTATTGAAAAACATGTTTGTGAACTCGTCTCATTCCATGGATTATATTTCATCTTGGGGACTTGTATTCATAATTAGAGTCCACCGATGGTTTGCTTCACCTTTTAACCGGTAAAAAAGCAAAATGAATTTTTAATGCTTTGAATAGTGAAGTATGGTAAATATCTTTTCAATGGTACTGATCCATTGTTCCGCAACAATTTTATTAGAATACCCACTAAAAGAAGGTGGACGTTGCCTCATGATGGACTCAATAGAATATTTTTCCCTTCTCTACTCATATGGAATCCCAAAACGATTCATAGCTTGTGAAAGTATAGTAATAATTTTTTTCACTCATCTCCAATAACATTGTTTTGTTTAGGAGGACAATCATTCCATTTTCCATTACATTGATCCACATGGTTCCTTTGGGTTCCAGCCATCCTCTAAAACCCAAAAAGAATAGTGTGAGAGGAAAAAATAATGCATGGAAAACAACATAATAAAGGGGGTGAAACTGCAATATCTAACATCTTAGGTTTAATTATATGATTTTTACGGGATTTCTAGGACTATAACCTATAAATATACTTAACCTTAGGGACATCCTTTCACATACCTTAGAAAAATATCATGGGATCTCACTAATGTTTTTTCATCTTTTTTTCCAAAGGTTAACTAAACCTTTCCAATGATACCAACTATAGGGATCCAAGCTTTATGTATATGGACATTACATTACTTTTTCAGAATACTTAATACATAACAAAAAAGACACCCAAGGACCATAATAGTTTAGTGTCTTTGGAAACATGGAACAAAATCTTTTAATCATGGTGAATAATCTTCAACATCTCCCATAATGATCTTTCCCTTTCCTTTTCTTACCTAAAACCTTTCTTCATATCCTAGGGAAAAGATAATTTTAAAAGGGTGACCTCAAATGCTCAATAAGGGTATGGATGGAGAAATTAAAAAAAACCATGTACATTTGAACTTAAAAACATTAACATAATGTTTGGACATTTAAAATATTGAGTGGTGAAATAAATTATAGTAGTACATAAGGCATATATATCCTAAAGGAACATTAATCATGATAAAATAGAATGGGAATAAAACAAGTAATTGTGGAAAAACATTAAGCACATAATATGATTTCCATATAATCCAAGGCATTTTATCTAAGACCATCATAGTGGACAATGTCCATTATTGAACCAGCTTTACATGATGTTCTAGACCAGTATTACTGAACTAGATTTACATGTCGTTCCAGCCATGTCTATCTCATGAGATATAAATCTTTACCCAATGCGTTAGAGGAATATATAAGTCCCACCCATCTCATAATGAAATCATTTTTTCATGTGCCACAAAATAAACATATATCATTCACCATAACCCAATGTATAATATGGGTTTCATAAACATCATCCCATCATAACATAATCCATATGAAACAGATATATATCATTTAATCATATGAAAAATCAAACAATTTAAATAATAGAGACATTATACTTGAAACATAAACATACTAAATATTGTAATCTTAGATGGAAAATAGTTTTTATAAAACACTTGAAATGAATTATAGAGAAAAATAACCTTTCTTATTCAAATTAATTTTATTTTCAAAAAATTCTATGTAATTTTAAAAGAAAGGGATTTTTTTTGAATATAATCCTGAAATATTTTATAGGATTCATGTGAATAAGGTGTTATGAAACTGTAAAAATCCATTCATGCTATATATGTTAAAAAAACATTTTTCTTGTACTTTTTTCGGAAAAGTCAAAAAGTACTTCATATAGTAAACAAAAGGAAGATTCATTACATACCATGTAGTGAATGTCAAAAATTGGTAAAAATTACTTTAAACAAAGATGAAAACATTTTTATAAAACTCGGGCATGGATGATAAATATAACCCTAGTAAATACTGATGAATAAACAATCTCGGTTAAGAACGAGATTGGAATAATTATCCCTTGCCAAGTATAATCATTGGAATCAAACATGACATAAAACAAAGAAAATTCTATAAATATTAAAATATAATAACCTTCATTAAAAAAATCTTAAAACATGCAGAGTAATCATAAACACAATATAAAAGAAATAGTTGGTGATTAAGGCATATGTCTCATAGAAATAAAAGTGAGACAAAATAATCCATTACCTTAGGTCCAATATGCCTTTTACGTATCCGAACCTCCTGTATAATGATTTAAATAATTTCATTGACTTATTCCAGAATCATATTCATTTATATGATATTATATATGGTCATATTCTTATATTCTTATTAGTAATATTTCATTTCTACTTGTTATTCAGGGGTTTATTGCTTTATATTCTTATGCGTGTTTTGTCGAATAAATTCTTATTCATATTTTTAGGTTATAGATACATCATTTACAGAATGGAATTAGTGTAATATATATCATATTTATTCATTCAATTCATTTATATAAACATTATTCAATGGCGATCATGTAGAAGGAGTCACATCCCATCGTTGAGACGGTAGGTCGTATGTACGCACGAGCGATGATATCATTCCCATGATTGTGGAATTGTATTGAAGTGTATGGTGTTTAATATTTCAGAATAAATATCAGTTTCAAAAAATCATATATACTTATTTCTTCTATCCTTATACCCATCCAAGTATTTTAGTGATGAAATAAAAGATTACACCATGGTGTGAAGACGGCAAGCCGTACGTTCGCACGCATTGTGATTTCATTTTTTCATAGAATGGATAGAAGATAAAATACGGTTGTTTCATATTAATAATTACATATCAGTATACAAGTGATACTGGAGTTATTATGTAATAATTAAACAACTCAAATAGAGGAAGTGGGAGAAGAAATAAGTTTGAAAGAATTGATAAAGGATATTACCTCTTCTTCGACGCCCCTCCTCTTAACCTCCTCTTAAGGCACTAAAGTTGGTTTTTGAAGAAGTCGAGGAAATATAGTAGGTTTCTGGGGAATTGGAGAAGTGAAATGGGTAGGGTATGGACGAATTTGAAATCTCAAAATTGGTGTGAAGTGGAGAGGGAGGAGGTGCCCTTTTATAAGGGAGGAGAGGGTCACCTTTGGAAACCTAAATAATATTAATTTATAATAAATTCAAACCCCAATTAAAAACCTCCAAAAATGAATCAATTAGAATATGAGATATTATAGGGTTATAATTTCATCCACCAATAATATTTAGACTTGTTTTATGTTTATTTTAAACATTATCATTTTGATTAATCCTTATTTAATCTAATTAAATTTATTTGTGGTAATAATATTCAAAATGTTAAATTGTTATAAATACAAACATAAATTTTGTCAATTTCCCATAACATGATACTTTATAACCTTTTCAACCATAAAAATATCAATTTGTAATTTTTAAATATTTTGGTGATTTTTATATAATTTAATAATATTTTATTTTTATAAAATATCAATAGTTTAAATTTTGACACTATTTATTTATTTGAATTTAAATAAAATACAAACAGAGAATATATTCGCACCAAAATATTTAATAGGTTCCTAACATGTCATATTATTCTAAAAAATTTGTGGAGAATATTAATTAGTTCATATATTCTTTATTTTAATATTGTTAAAACAGTTTGTTTGATATTTCTCTTAATAAAATAATTACTACAACGTTTTTGTATAATTATTTAATATACTTATTTAGTGCATAAAAATTAAAAATAAAATACAATGATGAATATAAATCTACTATCTTTCATAATAATACTTTTAGTCTAATTTAACTTCTAAAACACCAAACTTTAAAAATGTTATGTTTATTAAATTATGAAGGTGACGACTTTGACATCCTTTAAAATAAAATTTTATAAGTGTCACAATCGATTTTATAAGGCTTTAAATGGTCACCAATTCTACCTTTAGATGGTTATGGTTTATATATAAACTAAAAATAAGTTTTTTTCAGGTTTTTTATCATTTTATTGCTATTATTAGGTTAATGAAAAATATGTTATTGATTTTTCACTAAATAAATAATTTATGCATCTTTAATGTATGAGCTATTAAGTTAATAACATATTTATTAAAAATTACAAATAAATTACCATGATAATTAAATACTTCTTATCTTTCTAATGAGTATTTATAATGGAATTTATATTCTGTATAACCTTATATTAAAAATAATTTAATTATTAATGTTTATGTGATACATATTTTACTTTCATTTAAATAAAATAAATTAAAGGCCTTAATCACATAAAAGTGGGTTCTAATAGATACAATTTAGACCCAAGTATATTTTAAGAGGAAATATAATCATCCAATTATATTAAGACAAGTGTTGGGGTAATTTTATAATATTTTTACTAGCCTTAATTACCTAATTTACCTTTAACTGTGGTAAATAAAATTTACCATAATAACTATTCAAAATTAAAAAAAACAAAAAAGTACCCTATTAACATAATATGGACCTTCTGGTTGAAAATATTTAATCCATTTTTCTAAATTCAAAACATAGAAGTTGAAGTAAGTAATTTAAATTTAATCCCATAGTTGAAAAAACAGGTTTTTATTTAAAACATTGCTGAACATTGAATTGATTTTACCTATGAATTCAATGTAAAATTAATGATAATTACATAAATTATATTAAATGTTGAAAATATATTCTTTTTATATTTTTAACCAATTTACTATTATAATTTAACCATATAAATTATATCGATGAAAAAAGTTGTTTTTACATAAAATTTAACGTGTTTTTACTATTGATAAAAATAAGAACGTTGTCAAAAAAAAACAATTTATCCAATGTAAATTTTTATATACAGATTCAAAATAAGATGTTTATTTTGAAAAATTTAACTTATAAACTTGTCAAAAATTATATTTAAAATGGCTCCACCATTAAATGGATGCAAAACTGAATTTTTTAAAAAATACTTCCTTTATCCTAAATTTTTTTTTTGTTCTCATACCTCATTCCGGAAAATGTGTAAGATGAATTATAATGTTATAAAATTCAAACTGTGGCTAATACTATTAATAACATCAATTTCATAAAAATATAATAACATTTTATCATTGTTTAGTGCAACTTGGTATTGCGTACAACAAATGCTATTGAGGAAGGTCGCTCTTGCGTGTAATGCAAGCCAAGTCGGAGTTGCATGTATGGAAATCTTAATTTGGTGTGGTGTAGAGCACAAGCTAATCTTAGTGAAGCATACAACAAAATACATAAAATAAATTAAACGGAATAATTCTCATAAAATTTCTGGGTGTTACAGTAATGACATGTCCAATAGGGAATATTACCCACCAACATAAAGAACACAACACTTTCACTTCCTAATATTCTCTAATTTCATCCCTAATGGTGTATCAATCAACATGACCCCACAAAAATATCCACCATAATACATAACATAACCATAAGATGAGAATAAATAATAGAAAGGGACACAAATGTATCAAATAAATCCAAAATAAGCATGAAAGCTACAAGGATCGTTCATTGAATAGTTGATGGTCCATCCTCACCACCACCTTGTGCAGAATGAACTATATGAATATGACCTAACCTTCTACCCTTCATCCAAGTCTAAATTAGTGGAACTTCAATCCCTTGTTGACATATATGCTCTATTCCCATAATACCACATCTATCACATCAATAGGTATGAATTGAATAACACCAAATGCCTGCTTGATATGAGGTATCCAACCCCTACCTTCACTCATCATCAGAAACTACACAAACTTATCTTGCGTCATGGTATCTGACTATAAGTTTTCAAGAATCTTTTTTAGTCAATATTTCAATAACATACCATAAATTTTCTAGGTCCAAATACAAATGTCGTAGTATAGATTTTCTTTCCCAGTTATCATATATATCACTAACTTGGCTGTCTTCTTATGGAGAGTCTCTAAGTAACCTAGAATTGTCTGGATGGACTCTATCTATAACTCACTTGATTTAGTTCCACCCACTCTAGAAAAATTTAAAATGTGTTATAGATGAAACTGTCTAGTGAGATCAACTTTTGTTGACATGACCCATCCAATGTATGGTTCCATTATATGCATAAAATGAGAGATGTTCTGGAAAAATGATACTCTCTTATGTTACCCTAACCCACTTGGTTTTCTTGATCTACCTCCTAATGAGAATTCTCAATAATTTTCTCTTATTACCAGTGAATAGATGAAATTGTGGTGGTGTATTCCAATAATTATAAAATACATCTCAAAACACATAAAATAAAACATCTATTGTTTTCATAAAATAAGGCTCTCCACTTGCCATAAACAAACCCTTTTTCTAACAGTATTCCCAAATGAAATCATCTCATGTATATCCCTACCATTAGCCATCCCAACCATGGTACATGGTAAACATGGGGTAAATAGTCTTATACATTCATGTTTCCTTCATAATACAACCTTTATAAACAATCCCCACATTCAGAACACAAATATTTCTCTTTAAAGTACCCTTCCCATCTAACCAATTGTTATAAAAACAATTTTATCTCATTTACCTCCATTCATCAAGAACAATCATTTGAACATTCATTCAAAATATTTCAATTTACCAATTCATATCATATTTATTAGACATTGCATTATTTATATTTTACATAATGTTAAAAGAGTTATAACCTTCATGCCCAAAACATCCATCTCGTGTGTGGCCATCATGATGCATTCAAACTATATACATAGGTTCCTATAATGATGCATGTATGAAATAACTCATTCCATTCCATCTATGAGATAAATATCATAAAATAATATCATTATGAAAAAAATGAATCACCCAATGGGGAAATATCCTTCCACTACAATAACACATATCATGAACAATAATTACCACGCTTGGTACATGAGTGTTTCCCCATGGATGAGTTAGCTTCTCCCAAACCCATGATGATCACCAAAACCTCACACAACCTAATCTTCAATAAACCATCAAAAAAAAGTAATACCACATAAAAGAACTACTCTGATAACACTTTGTAATGTCGTCAACACGGAATCCTCAAAATGGGTTCTCTATGTCGGGTCATCACTTGACCATAAACATGTCTCCCTATATAGAATATGTTGTCAACCTGCAACGAGGGTGTAATATGTCATATGTAAAGACTATAACTTGTTCACCAGAGTATTACATAGTAGGTTACATAAAGAATATGTAAAGAAAGACAAAACATTAGAACATTCATAACAAACCATTTCCTAAATTGGGTAGAACCACAACTAAAAATTAATGTAATTTTATGAAAACATGCCAAAAGTGAAGGTAAAAAAATAAACCCTACTGGAAACACCAAAAAAATTTTTTTTAACTCTATCTCCATATCCACATCCATGCTCATTTAAATCCAAACTCAACTCCCAATCATAAGACCTTTTCCCTAATCCAATCTGGAAAACATGAAATCTGTACAGGTACTTAAAGGAGGCTTGAGCAGGGCATGAGAACAACATAGTAGTCCACCCCAAATGGTGTCAACAAAATACCCAGTCAAGAAAGGCAGTGCATATAAGTATGAATTAAATGTAATGTTAAAAAAAAGAAAACTCGACATTAATTAGTTAACAATATTATCTTTAATAACTTTTATCATTTATTACATTAAATAACATAAAAAAGTTCTATCACATAATCTATTGGTTGGGGTTTTACATAATTTACACATCCACAGAAGAAGATATATTATCAAACATAAATGAATATGTCACATTACATATCTAAATAGTTATAAAAATTTCATAATAGATATATCACATTTTCCGTGGAGTCTTAGTCCAGGTAGTCTCATCAGATGAAATGGTTAGGGGCATAAAGCTTCGATCCGACTTTCTATCCCATGCATTCTAGGGGTAGGATTTAGATATTCAGTAAATCCCAACCTATGGGAGGTGTCTTAGTCCAGTATCCCACATAACACCAATCCAGGTCTGCATTTTTATCCATAAAATTACCAAATATACCAAATCATAGACCCTTCATAATTAATACCCACAATATTAACAATTCACATTGCATTTAACACATAAATCATCTTCACGCATTAACCCTTTAACACATTTACCAAACTCATTACCTATATCATTAAACCCAACCCCATTTCAAATATTAAACCATTAACTTATTAAACAATTTCAAAAATTAACCAATTTCACATAATTCATCATTTAAAATTTATAATCCCATTCATGGTTTTCAATTTCAATCTCACTTGTCCATACTCACAGTCTCCTTATTCTATTTAACACTATTTATATTTTGAAAAAAAAAACCCTTATGTCATTATCCAAGTCTATCCAAAACCCTCAATAAACACTTTTAAAACCCAAATAACATATCAACATATTGATCTTTTTCTCTACATTATTAAAAGAAAAACCTATAGTTAACATTACAATTTTCCATGTTCTGGAATAATGGTACACCCTATCTGTGGACCTATATTTTTTCAGTAAATATCAATGCATCCCATGAGTATGATGAGGGAGAAATACATCATTTAGTGAACCATTTTTCCAAATCAATTCAAATTCATCAAACAAAAAACAAGATAGAACAATTAACACAACCACACATGCGCAAATCAACATCAAGACCATAGAAAATAACATGCATACCACCTACCAAAAACTAAAAATGAATGCAATCTTAATCTTAGTATTAGATATAGTTTAAACTACCCTTTGAATCCCAATCCTATAATATATTGGAAAAATAGAGTTTTAGGGATTCATAAGAAGAAGAATTGAACCTATATCCCCAATTGAGAAAAGAGAAGCAATATGAGCATAAGAATTACATGTAGTTTCGATCCACAACCAATGACACTCCAAATGGCCTATAAGAGAAGGAGAACAATCCTTTGGATTATTTGGGTGTTTAGGTTCATCACTAGGGTTGGGGGAAGATGATGAGTCATTAATTTGGTGATGAGCATAAAATCATGAGTAGGAAACTACTAAAATACCATATTAAATGGGGAGTACCATATCATCGCATGGTTTTATAAACCATGCCCCAACTGTGCATCTAGATCTATATTAGAGGGGCTGAGTCACATGGTTTCTTGGGGAGCCTCACACTGTTTAAAAAAATGGCATGCCCACTATGTAGAATGCCTCTGTCCGGGCCCACTGGGTTTTCATTCTTCTTTGGCATGGTTTACAAACCTGTGAAACCCTTAAACATATATAGCATGGTTTGGGAACACAATTACATTTAACCATGCTCCTACAGTGAAACATGCACATTATGGACATATAACCATGCTCCAACCATGAAACATGCACATTATGAAAAAATTCAAATAATTTGAATGATGAGCATATATATGTTTAACTCTTAAATGTAAATATTAAAAGACAATTACATTCACATATAACTATACTAGTATTATTATATGCCTCTCCAAGTCATTGGGGATTTTTTTAGTTCCAGTATCATGTCTATAGTCCCATAAAGTATGAATAGTTGAACACACAAAGAATACATTTCACAGAAATAGATATTAAATAAATAAATAAATAATATTTGGACATTTTATAATTATTTAAATAGTTAAAAATAGATTTAAACCTAGTGAAAATGAAATTCATCAAACAACCTACTAAACATGAAAATTAATCATTTATGCTCCAAATTTCGGTCTAAACTATTGAATATCTTCTTCACAGTGATCTATAGTGTATTGATCTAGTTGTTTTTAACAAAAGGCAATAGTCATGGGTTCATCTCAATGAATTAAAGAAATATCATCTCCTTGACAATTAGAAAAAATAATTCCAATTTGGATTACCTATAATGATGGTGAATAATATGTTTTCTACATGTGATGCTTAAATTAAGTTTATGTCACTATCTCATTCAATTATATATAAAATACTGTAAAAGATAAACAGTGTAAACTAAAATTTTAAAACATTAGTTACACTTACTGGATCAAACTAAATATTCATGCACAATATATATATATATATATATATATATATATATATATATATTTTAACCTCTGTGAATATACTAAATCAATGGTGTATTACAATTTACCATTGTAATAACCAAAATCGACATATGGTGACCAAAGTCACATTATTGTGATTTTGATTTTTCATCATTATATTTAATGAGATTATGAAAGTAATTGTCGTATAAATCATTTTAGTGATGATTCATTATTGATAGAAAATAAACTTGTTAGTTAAATTATTCAGTCAGTGTAGGGTCACCAAACTCCTACAAGTTTTGTACATATATAATCCAAAAAATTTAATAAATAATTTTTTAGAAATAAATCAATACTATAATCAAATTATAATTAAAATACATTTATACATACCAAATCCCTGTACCAATCTTAAAATATTGATGCATAATGGGACTATTTAATGTAATAATCACTTGCACAAGGTAAATCAGTTTTTTTGTTGTTAATATGTTTCCCAAAAATGATAACTCTATGGTTAAATTATCAAATTCTATATGAAAAAACACATAAATGTTTAAAAAAAGAAGATATAAGACACTTATTACAATAATAGTGCAAATGATGGAGTATTGAAAAAGATGCATCAGTGATATTATACCATTTAAATTTCTTTTATATGAAAAATAGTTTACTGAATATTAATTCTATCATGATTCCAAGATGAGTTTTATAATTTTGTTTTGAAATCCGTAAGATATTCAGAAAAACATTAGTACAATCATCCATCAAATAACTATTATATATTGATACATCTGGATGGTATCTATTACATATTAATCATTTTAATGTATTTAGATATCACTCAATATGATACACCCACCTGAATTGCACATGACCAGTATAAATTACTTTAGTGGTTTAGTGTACCATAAAATAATGTATAACATCAAAAAACATGGAACAAAATATTTTATCAAAGTGAAAAATCATAAGTAAAATCATATCCACAAAATTTTTTAAATCACTCATTCATTAATTTTTTTTAAAAAAATATGTCTAAAAAATTACTCATCTCAAATAATGGTTGAACAACATTAGATGATAAATAGTAGAAAATTATGATAGGTGTCAACTGTTTAAGTGGTATGTGATTGAAATGAGTTTTCACCCCTGGCTAGAAGTGTAGCCATTAGGAACCATGAGAATCATAAAAATGGAAATAATTGTACATTTTACTAATCATATACTATGTAGTATGTTTGTATTATCCATTACCCTCTCCCCAACATTAAATGATATTTTTTCCTTAAACTCATTTCTTATAAATAACTTCATGAATTGACATTTTATTTTTTTCCACTAACCCTAATATAGTCCAAAATATATAATAAAAAAATCAATGTGCGTGTCATCTAGATTAATCCTTAATAGATTAATTTTTTTGTAAGGGAGATTAAAAAATTATTTACCACCTTCCAATTTTGACAATGTCTTCCACCTACACCACAAATAGATTATAATGAAAGAGAAAAAATTCATAAAATTTATATTTAATGGGAATATAGTCATTCCGAATCTTTGATATTATTTCAAATCAGGTCATGATATTTGGTGCATGTCTAAATTCAGATGAACTATCAAATTATAATTTTGTCCTTCTGAACTTGTGCTAAGGGGGAAGGAAACACATGTAGCTCGTGTATGGAAAATTTTTACAATGTTTAACCCATATATATGATTTAATTTTATTGTGTCAAGGGATTGGAAATTCACCTTTCATACCTCATCTAGATAAATTTGAATAAGTTTTGAAGTTATTGATTTTATATATAAAATAAACAATAGTTTGTACATTTAATTCATATCAAAATTGTATGTTATCACAACATTACTCCAATATTCATTCATATTTTCAATCAATGGCCGATGGTAAACATAAATATGATTACCCATACATCTAGGACCATCAAAATGTGTGTAATGTAATAGAAATTGTTCATTAATGCAATGCCATTGAGGATGATTATACTGAACCAAAAACCTCGGGCCATATGTTATGAGATTCACCAAAAAAATTCCAAAATGAGTAGAAATCCTATGCTACCAACCCCAATAAAACATTATGACTATCTTTTTCAAATTCAGAATTCCTCTGATCAATATAATTCATTACAAGAGAGTATTTCATGTGGGTTTGAATATCATTATACTTATTTCAAAAAATGTTCCATCCATTTATTTATAATAATTTATTGAAATAATTAATATTTTCAATCTTAGATTTACTGGAAAGTAAATATTTTTAATTACATCAATTAGCCACACTGGTTTCATAGTCTAACATTGATAATTATTACATTCCCCATTACCTTTTCTCAGGGAATATCCATAGAATATACAATTATCCAAATGGGATTCTTCTTTTCTAAATAACATACAATTGTTTTCAAATGAATATATGGTATCATATGTAAATCCTAAGTTCATTTTCAACATATAATCATTGTAATATGACTTCGATATCATTTCACCCATAGGAAGTACTTTTTTAATAACACCAACAACATTTCTATCAATTTTTTTGGCCACACATTCAAAGTGTTCATGTGAAATAACTCTATGATAGAAGACAATTTAATGATAGAAGTACCCTAAGACTATAATTTACTTTTTCCATGATAAATTATTTTTTAAAAACACAATGAATCATTATCTACACAAGAGTACAGATTCATCTCATTAATCTCAACATTTCATATGTTAATTCCTTCATGATCCGAATAACTTAACATTTCATTAACCATTTCATGCATAAAATCAGTCTTCCTCACAAAAACATTTATCTGAATAGTTTATATTCAAAGAAAATGATTATATTATTCATCATTACAAGTCAAACTCTATAATTTTTTTGAAACCCATTAATGAATATGTGATCCCTTCTGGTATCTCATCTGAATTGATATTTTTTTACATTTTTGACAAAGAAAACTAATATTGTCACTTTGAAATCCTCTTGTTAAATCAATAATCTACATAATTCCATAAAAATATTCATTAGACATTCTATTTGGTTTATCAATCCATCTGTTATTCATATTTTTAATGACACCCCAAATGAGTTATCCTCATGGATGGGTAATTGGACACTGTGAATATTGACTTTTTGAGTCCTAAGACAAGTAGCCTCTTGGTTGGAAACTAGCACTGATGGAATAACATATATATAAATGTTACGAACTACCCTCTATAAGAAACATGAAAGATGGATATATATAATAAATATACCCCAATAAACTAATTCTAATATTGATAAAATAAACCCAAGTGTATACATATAATGTCAAACAAAACTAAATCATCTAGGAAGGAATCAAAAAGTAAAAAAATGTAAACTGAATATGAAGAAAAATCCCAAATAGATCTTGTGAAACCAGAAGCATGTAATATTTTTCTTGATAACAAAATTTATAATGATAACCTATAAATGGTTTATATATTCATGGGGTGATCATAGTAGTACACTCAAGAGGATGCTCCCTAGAACCTCTCACATAAAAGGTAATGAAAGAATAGTAATGAACAATTATCAATAAGTTAATATAACTCATCATATAAATAGAAATAAAAAGTATCTAGACTCCCCATGTATATAATGATCTAGTCTGGATATACATAAACATTGCAAAAAAAATTGCAAAATACTTAAAACATTATACAAATGGACTACCAAAGACCGTATTATGCTAGTTTCTTTTCAAACATGGAATCATAAACAAAATACATAAATGAAATATAGCATCTCTAACTAGGGTTTTATTGACTATAACCATTCTTAGACACATAACACATAATACATATCTTAATAACCTTGGAAAAAAATATAAAATGGGTGAGGGCATATGCTTAATAGGGGAAAAATGGAGATATGCGAGCATAATCATGAGCCTAATGATATGAGAACATGATCATGAAAACAGAATATCATACCCTATATATAAAAGATTTTATACATGAATCATTGGATAAATATTGGTAGGTCAAAAGAAATTTATCATAAGTAAATAAACAACATATTCTATGAAATAATAATATAGGAATAAAACATTGAATTATGACCAACACATAATCATATAATTTGATTTCCATTTTATCCAAGGCATCACCGCCAATACCATGTTGTTAGTATGGTTAACTCCCTATAGTAACATGGATTTCATGGTTCAATCAAATGAACATATTAGTAACCTCCATTCAATCCTCATAGCTTCATTGTTTTCATATTTCATTATCATGTCTAACTTAGTAGTCAAGGTTTTCTCCGATGAAAATCTATGTCTATCTCACGAGATATAAATCATTACCTAATGAATTGGAGGGATATATAGATATCACCCAACTGATATTGAAATCATACATTCATTTTCCATAATATAATTAAAAATAATTTCAAAAACCATGAAATGAAATGGGAATCATAGACATGTAAGAATTTCATAACTTGTGAAAAAAGAAACATTTTTCATAATCATTTTCTCAAGATAATAACCAATGAAAAGTAGTGGGATTAAAAAAAAATAAACTTTTAAAGATAAAATGGTTTCATACACATCATTATATGAAAGATTAATGTATTCAAAGATAGAATATTAATTGAAAAATGGAATAATTTCTATATAAAGTAATGAGTAACACTATTGGGTGATAACATAGATGGGAAATAATTTTGAAATATCATTTAAAATTTTTCCTCAGGAAAATACCCTTTTATCATTGAAAAATTATTTTTAACACATAAAAACATTTGATAAAAAACCTTATAGAATACCTTTAAAACATATAAATAATAAATGAAATAATTTTTAAAACCTTTTTCCTTGAAAAATAACACTGAAAACTTTTTTAAAAAAATTTCATTGAAAACACATTGAAAACATAATTGAATGATTGAATGATTTTTAAAAACTGACTCAATGAATTTAAATTTATCGAATACAATGAATTCATGAAAATGTTTTGAAAATCATTTAATTGATAATACAATGCGTATATATAAATAAATATTCAAAATGAGTTGAGAACAAATTCATTGATAATAATTTTAAAAATTATATAGAAATCATTAAAATGTCATTGAAAACCATTTCATTAATGGTAATTTGAAAACATATATTTAAATATTGAAATCATTTTGAAAACCATTTTCTTTTAAAATTAAAATTTTAAAAACATTTTCATAAATATTCACATTTCAAAAATTCAAAGGAAGATTCAATGAAATGATGGTGGGAAAATCCATACATGTCATAAGAGGTAAAAAGAACATTTCTTTTTCGCATGTTAAAAAGTTTATAAAAATTCCTTTCTTGGAAAGAAGCAATAATATTCCATTGAAGATATTGGTAAAATACATAATGTGTAAAAATATATTTTAATGAATACATGAGAGTGTTACAATATTCATAGATCTTTTTTTTGAAAACATGGATTTCTAAACGAAGAGAGGGCAATGTCAGGATTTATTAAAAACACGTTCTTAACTATTTTATGTACCAAAGAGTAGAAATTTGGTACCAATACATTAATATATACTGAATTTATGGAATGGGTTAAATTTTTTGAATTTTATAGAGATATAGATGGAAATATTTATATAAGAAGCATAATCATCAACATTATCAAAAACCAATGAGATTGTTTCAATGATCTCTTACCAAATGGTTACATGGGATCATACTCTAAATTTAAGAAAAGAAAATTACATGTAGATTAAAATATAATGAATGAATTTATATTCAGGTTATAACATGTATAATTTAATTATATAAAAATTGATAGAGGCCTTAGGTACACAACAAAACATGAGACAAAAAGGGGAGAAATTAAGATACGATTATTTTTCCAATTTAGTATCTTTTTAAACCTAGACCCCGTGAAATTAATATCAGAAAATGTATTTGCGAATCCCAATAAAATAAATAGTAATATACATAGAATACAGTCTTGGTCAGTAGATACACAAAAATAATAGAATGAGTGGCGAACATAGCATATATTTCATCAAAATAATAAGCGAGATGAAATATCATTACCTTGTGTCTTGAATCTCATCATAATAGATCAAACCACTTTTATAATAAATTTAGATTGGATATACATATTTAATAGAAAAATATTCATATATCATATATAATATATTGTTTTTAAATTAAATTTCCCTCTTGTTAACCGTTGTTTTAGCTTTCACATCAGATAATATTTTCATTGTTCTTCAATGGTGTCATAATTTTTTATATCATTGGTCCTTATACATATATCCTGATTCCAGAATATAAATAATTATATAAATATAATGTATTTCTTTTATATTTTTATTATAATAATTAAATAAATATATAATTAAGAAATGGAATATACTATTCATGGAGATAGTAAGTCGAACGTACACATGAACACTATTTCTGTTTAATTGCCTTGTTGAATGAAAGAATGTAAAAGACAAATAAATTTATATAACTATATATATATATATATTATAAAAGGTTTATTATTTCATATTTTTTCAGTACATAAATCCTAAAAACATTCCTTGTTCTCTATGGATAGATCACATCACATTGATGGGGCCATAGTCCATACTTCCAAAAATAAAACTATATTATTAACACTAAACCTAAACTATAAAGATTTGTAATCGATAATTAATTATTGAAGCTTAAATAAATTAAAAATATTATACATAACATATATAAATAGTATTTCTATCATAATGGACACCATGTGAGGTGATATAGGAAAATTGAACAATCATCATTTAGCAGGACGGTAGTCCACCTACAAGTAAACAATATGTTTGTTACCCATTAAAGGGATGTGAGTGTAAGTGAAGTTAAAAAAAACATCCTAGTATATTTATAATAATATTTTAGTTATATTATCATAAAATAGGATTATTTGAGGTATTGGAAAAAGAAATTAAAACAATGAAGTTTGAGGGATGATGTAAGCTCTTAATTGGGTAACTCCATTTCGATTGCAAAAAAGGGTTTCCTTGGAAGGTTATCTACCCAAAGTAGTTATCAAGGATGAAGGTATTTTTTCTAGGGTGCTAAATGGTTAGTGCTCTGGTTTAGAACATTTTTCTTGATTGGTGTATGGAATTGGGAGGTGGGGAGGCCTTTTATAATGGTGGAGGGGTGGCACTTTTGTATTATTCTAAATGAAAGGAACCCCACACACGTTTTTTTAATATTGTTAAATGATTTTTAAAGGTAGATAAAATTTAGTATTTTGGTTTAAATATGTCCATAAAATTAATTTAGATAAATTTTATAGGTTATTTTTTGGCCTTAAAGTTATGGTTTAGTCCCTTACTATGATTAGTGTAACCGTAATCAGCGTAATTAATTTTAATTACTCCGCCAATGACTTCGGTAAAAAACTATATTGAACATAATATACATTATCATTTATAATGATTTTAGATATGAAATGCATTTTTTCATCTTCCAAAAAAATATAATTTCATGAAATTAATTTAAATATAATCTCACACTAAGGTCGACTATGTGTGTTTTTAATTTAAAAATGATTAATAAATTGCTATGTTTTTATATCCAACTTCAATGTGAAATTGGTACCAATTACTAAAATCGGATTAATTAATAAAAATATAATTTAATTAATTTTTTAAATCAAATGAAAATATAAATTAAACTTATAAATAAATTATATGAAAAATTAGGTTTGTATTAAAATCTGGTATTTTTCACAATTCTTCAAAAAATTATGTTTATCATAAAAATTCAAAAATTTCATTCTATGGTAAAAAAGAAATTATGAATTCAATAATGAAATTAATTTTATGAAATTAATTCTCAAAATTTTCAAAAAATTATTAGTTTTTCATAGAAGGAAACTAAAAGAAGTTTATTCAAGAAAATGATATTTTTAAATAGAAAAGGACATTATGAAAAATTATATCTTTTGTTATCAATATGATTTATTTATTCAAACCCAGTATAAAAATATTTTTAAATGTTTTTATTACTATCATATAAATATGTTTAAAAACTATGTTATAATTATTTCATTAAAACAATTATAACATTAAAATGATGTTTCATAGAAACATTAGTGTTGTTGGTAACGTAAACCAAGTCCATGCCTTGTAAAAGAAATGTTTGACTTAGTGTATTGAATGAAATAAATGATAGTTTAATTTATTTGTAAGAAAGGTTCATAAAAATATGGGGAGTTACAGTGTCAATCTCTAACCAAGTAAAAGATATAATTGTGATTAGATAATGAAATAATAATTCAATAAGGGAACCCCACTTCCCTTTTCCCACTAGTTTTACTCTATAAACAAATGTCACTTGTCCTAATTCATAATTCTCCAAAATAATATAGCATGAAGAAACATAAGATATGTATTATGACATGAATATCCTTCATAAATTCTTCTCATTATCTCATACCACATCTCCATACTGTAACCATATAGTTTTTTTGGATCAACCTCATCCTGTATGACATGTATCAAATATAAGGTTTTATACCACAAGCCGTCAAAACCCATACACTGAGTATTGTATCTCAAGTTATCAATCACCATAAATTTCATATCTATAATAATCCATTTGATACTATAAATAGAGATAAATATTTAAGAAATAATAGCAAGACATTAAACCCCTCTACAAACATATATGGGTAAACTAACCACCATGTATACTTTCACTAAATACTGTTAAGTGAATAGAATTGACCTAGAAGAGTAGTCAGACAGATTTCCCCCTCCAATCATGATGTTGGGGAAAAAACATCCTGGAGTCCACCGGGTGTCGTTCACCCTAACGATAGGGGTGGGGTAGCATAAGAAATCACAAACAATGAAATATATAGTATATCCCATGACCACATTATAGGCATTAACAATGTCCAAGGCTCATCTATAGCTATCGTCATTCAGACTCCTGACTGATACTTCTAGGAACTAGATATCCTGTAGTCACAGAAAAAATTAATGCAACAATATTATATTCATTCATTTATAATAAAATTTCACATCACGTTAATTAATGGATTAACTATTAATTAACATTATTTAAATTATATTTCATTAACAATCAATGTTAAGTCTATGAACTCCCTGAATAATACAATAGAGTCAATGGTTTATAAGGATTAAAATTAATATTTTTATTAATGAAATAACTAAAACCATGGGTTAATTATTTATTAATAATTACAACCTTTCCTTAATTCTAGGGACTCAAGGATATCATCCTACGCTACCATTAAGAAATGTAACAAAAAACATTATGCTACCTCAAGCTGTTGGGGAATAGAATATAGGTAAAACAAGCCACTACATATTTCAGGCATTAAAAATATTCATTAAAAGGAATGAATATTATATTTTATCACAAAAAAGAGTAATATAAGCCTCAACCCATTCCATCAACTCATGTTTCATTCCCGACACCCTAATGCATATCACCGTGAATCTCACCAACATGGGCACCAACTTATACCATATTCTTAGATCTCCCGAACCTTATCAGATAATCTATCATAGTCTCATATGCTGTCATAAAAAGGATAATATCTAGATCTCACATAATATAGTAAGAAACAAATAGATCCTTGAAGTAAACATGGCCCAAAAAACGTTGAATACATCCTTCACATGATAACGTGCCCTGAAAACCCCAAAACATGACATTAAGACTTCATGTGAAAATGGGAAACTCTATCCCAAAAACATTTTTCATTGTTAAAAAATTGGTTTTTATTCCATCATTAATTAACCACTTCAACTATCATAGTTTCGAGCTGTGGGAACCCTATTGAATCATTTATAACAAGGGTAATAGGGTAATAGAGAAATAAACCCCAACCAAAATAATTTCATGGACTTCCAAATAAACAATATTATCTAATTCTATATGTATAATAGAAATATGAGTTTAAATAAAATGAAAACACAACTAAATAGAGTTCCAATGTGGGAATAGTGAAATAACGACAATTGCAGATGAAGAAATAAGAAAAAAACAAAGGAAAAAACAGGATTTATATGCTACAATCCCTTTGAATCCAACAGAATGGAAAGAACCACACCCAAACTTGTACTTTTATTAGATTCCAAAATAAAAAAAGATTACAGTGTATATAGATAAAGCATATAGGCAACTGAAATGCACAGAAGTGCTAAAATAGAAATTGTGAATTAGAGGAGGCAACACCGATGGAATCATGAATAATGAAAACATAAAAACCTAGAAAACTGCATGATAATCTAGATCAATTCATGATCTAAGAACATCAGTCCTAATTCTCCTTTGAATATTTCTATATGAGGATCATACTAGTTCACCAGATTTGATAAATTATCACACGTCTTATACCGTAAATAACACTGATAGGCTCCCCCATGTGTCGTGCACCAGTGGCATGTAAAATGTCCTTAGCACACCATATGAGTCCACAAATGAGGATGATGTCACCAACACCTGTGATATTGATGTCGATAATGATGATACTCAACAATGAAGAGGATCAAAAGTTTACTGAACCATTAGCAGGATATAAAAATACCACCAATGGAGAGAGGGTGTCTATTTCAAGAATTAGGATTTATTCATACTAGATAAACACAACAACATATGAAAATGATTTTCAGGTCTATTTCATATTAAAAATTTAGGCACCATAGGATTGATTAAACCCTATTATAGAAAATTAACTGGGTAACTACACAGCAAAGGGGAGCCTCCCATGAATCCAATGTCGAACTGCCAACCCCTCAACACATGGAATAGATCAAATAAATGGATGAATTTGATATATTAGTTGAAAAAATCCATTGATGGAATGAAATTAATATAATTGGTAAATATTTGATAGTGAACGTGGTATCCTAAATCATGCATGCCAAAGAGTTGATCAGGCAATGTAAATTCGATCATGCTGTAAATTAAATACAAAATATAGTTGAAATTAAAATTATCAAATATTTAATAATAAATTTCATGTATATAAAACAATTTAAATGAAAGAAAAATTAGAATTCATTAAATTAAATGATCAATATAAAAATGTTGAGTACCTATATTAATAAATCTCCACCATTTTCAATTGAAAATTTGTGATTTTATTACACCTAAATATTTTTCAAGTGGTTCCAAGTTCATGACATATAATAAATTCTTGATATTGGACTAAGATGTAGCCTTAGTCAAACTATCAGCTTTGTTTTCATTCATATTTATCTTAGTGACACACACTACTCCACTATCAATAAATTCTCTAATAAAATGAATCCTAATAACTATGTTCTTATACAAACCATGTAATACTTTTTATTTTTTGAATAATGAAGGCTAAATTGATATTCACAATGTACAATAATAACATAATTACTTATAATATGTTCATTAATAAAACCCTTAATCCATATGGCTTCATTTACTACGTCTATCAGTGCTATGTACATAGAGGCATGGTCAACAGGGTCATTACAAATTTTATATTTCACTTCCATGATACATGACCACCTCATGCTATAATGACATAACAAAATAATGATTTTATAGTATCAAAATTTATTGAATGGTTTGAATCCATATAAATACTCACTACATTAAAAGAATTAATATACATACCCTATAAAATTTAAAGATATGAAGTATAAGAAATTACCCTCAATAACCACTTATGATCATTCCAATGTTGCGTAAGTCGATTTTCCCTAAAAATTCTCAATGTACAGATAGAAAAAGAATAATATGGTCAACTAAAAATCAAGGATTGCATAATACTTCCCACTAAATTATCATAATGGATTAAACTCATATTTTCAATATTAGAAGATATGGAAGGTGACTGAGATAAAGGAAATTTAAAATTTTGACCTAATAGAACACTAACAGGATTCAAATCCTTAAAAAAATACCTCTTAGGAACATTAAGGTTATAGTAATGTTGATATATATTATAAATCTGATTCTTCCTATACCAAATAATTTCCATTCTTAAAATTTTTTATAACATAATAGATCATTAATTATGAATGTTGAATTCAATTTCATTTTAACATGGGTGATAAATTTTAAATCACTAGATATGAGTAACTGTCATCCCAATAGAGCAGTAAGTAAATCAAGAATGTTTTTATAGATTTAAATTATAAAAATTCATAATACTAACACATTTTGAACTGATTCTTTTCCATGGATGAATCATAATTCGTATGGCAGTGTTGTGAAGCTTAGTTTTATCCATATAAAGATTAATTTAAAAAAACCATGGTTTTCTTTTAATTCATATTCAAAACCAATAGGGGGATTCATGCATAATCTATCAACAAAATCACCATGGACGAAAGATATTTTTAAATCTATATGTAATATATGATCATCTTGATTGGAAAAAATGAAAGAAATTTTATTATTGAATAATGTTTTAGAAATGGAGAAAAATTTCAGAGTAATCAATTCCTTCTCTTTGATGGAATAAATTGTCTACAATTCAAGTTTTAATCTTAATTTCATTTTTTATAGTATTGGATTTTTTGTTTTATATATTAAATTACCAACAATATCCTTGAAAAAATGTGGATTATTATATATGTTCTATGTATGGGTATTTAATGGGGATTTCATCTCATCTAGAATAGTTGGAATCTGATGCTTAGAGTTGCTGTCATTGATTGCTTAACTTTAGGTTTGGATCCTCCACACCAAGATCCAATTCCACATTCACGGAAAAGGAAACCACATTATCTTAGATATACCTAGGGCAGCCAAATGATCATCCTCTCCCTACCCCTATTGAGCTAATTACACATAAGGTCATTAAGAACTCTATAATCCAGAGTAACATCGGAATTAGACTCATATTACAGCTCATGCTATGAATGGGGCACCTGATAGGTAGAAGTAGTCTCAATATGAGACTAAATAACAATATGAGGATCAAGCACTTAATCCCAATTCTAAGAAGGTTCGATACTATCATCAGTGGGGTTGGACTTTAGGAAGAACAGACTCTTAAAATACAACATCTCAGCTAAGAATACAATTTTGAAAGCCAATTTAATATAACCAAAAAATATTAACCTTCACCCTCTCAGGATACCTAATGAAGATACATTTTACAACTCTCGGTTCATGTTTATAATCCTTATCATGTGTGTAAGCAGTGCATCCAAACACCCTTAGATGTTCATTGGTTGGGGGTGAATGCTCTACAATTCAAAAGGACTCTTAAATCTATTAACAGATGAGGGAAATCTATTTATTATGTAAACTAACATGGTGATAGATTATACCCAGGAATATTTGGGAAATCATGAGCATGAAGGAATGATATGAACCCCCAAAGTATAGCATGATTCCTTCACTCTGCTAGACTATTTTTTAGAGTATTATGACACATGATTCGGTGCATTAAAATTTCCTCACCAGAATAAAACCTAAGAAACATAGTATATATATATTCATGGCTATTATCAGTACTCAAGCCTTTAACATCTTCACTGATTGATTTTCTATAGAGGTATTCCATGTTTTAGAAACCTTAAAGACATAATATTTTTTAAAAAAAATTATAATCCTAGAAATTCCTTGAAAATTCATCTTTAATGGGGAAAATGTATTATCCTCCACCCAGGGAGGCAGTCATAGAAGGTCCCCGAATATTAGAGTGAAAATACAGAAGTGGTGAAAAAAAATTAATTTTGGAACTATGTAAACTAACTCTTTTAGACTTTATAATGACATAGTCGTAAAAAAAGTTATGCCAAATCATGTTATATGAGTGAGAATCCCGTTATTTCTCAATTTATATAGACCTTTAGAACCCAAACTTAACTTATCCACATGGCATAGAAAAGTGTTGCCATTGTTTGTGACATAAGTGTTGTGAAACAGCTAGACATCTGTTGTTCCATCCAAAAAAATATAACACATTAAGCAATGAGGCTTTAAGAAGTATAGAATCTCCCATGAAGATTCCCCGACAACCAAAATCAGATTAATAGGTAAATCCATTATGACCAAAGAAACCTACTGAGATTAGAATGCAGTGAAAATCCAGAAACCATATCATTTTAATTAAAGTTTAAAGTGAATGGTTTGAGAGATCAAGAATAACAGAACATGTACACATGACACAACATCTATTGTTGATACCAATACCAACCGCTCCTTCAACCCCTTAGTCAAACAAGAATATGAACACCTATATGTGAACATATGGAATGAAAAACCTGATTCTATGACCCAATCAATTACTAGAGTACCTTAGGACATGCACAACACCTCACCACTTTCATTGAATTGTAGGGGATAAATTGAATTATTCCTAGTCTCCTTAGATGGTTTTCCAGATTCGATATCGAGAAATTTTGGTCTAATATGACCATGATTCCCACAGTGGTAGTAGGTAATCTCCGTAAGATTTGTTTAAGATTGATGTTCTTGTGATTGACTATGAATCTTACTTACATTTAAATGATTACATTTATTTTTTCCATCATGACTCTAAATGATCTGTCACATTTAGTCACTCATCTTCAGGTTTATCAAAAGGCTTGTAATCTAACTCACATGAAGTCATTGTGAACATAACATTCTCTAAAGTCCAGTAATCTCTACCTTACATCATACTATCGATAATATGTTCATATAAACAATCTAATGAAATTAAAAGTATGTTTTATTGGTCTTCATCTTAAAAATTAAAATATATATTGGAGAGCTATAATTTTTTTATTAAACTCGTAAAGGCGTGTTGGGATGGTGGTTCAATGAAACATATTGAAGGTATATGATTTTTTCTTATTATGTGGACAACCAATTTATGATGTTTTTATATATAGTTTTCCAATTTTATAAGAAATTCTAGCTGTGAAGGTTTTATAAGAATCCTCCTACATGATGTTATCACCTAAATACATGGTAAATAACCATTTTCCTTAATAAAAACATTGGGAGAGACATCTGAATAGGTTGTGACTATTTGACCGTCCATGGAAAGACTTATTTGTTATTTAATATAGATTAAAAGGGTATAATGCAGCCTTTTTTGGACTGACAAGGGTCACATTTTTAATAACAACTAATTAAAAACATTAACCCCATTGAAATTTTCTCTTTAATTTTTCATAGATGCAATTGTTTATTTGGGTGGGCATGATACAAAATAATTGTTGTGTAATAGTACAATCAGGCCTCCTAAAAAAATTCAAAGGACAACTAAATAAAAAATATGATATAATTATATATAAAATATAAAGAAATGATTTTTATTAAAATGAAAACACAAAGATAATGTGTATAGAAGTGGGAATAGTGAATTGAAAATCAATTGTAGATAACAAAAAAATAATAGAAAATAAAAGCATCAAAAGGATTTACATGATTTGGTACCATTATGACCTACTTCAATGAAATAGAAACAAAAACACATGCACTTTTATTATATTCTCAAAACTAAAATGGATTACAATGTACAGAGTTAAATCGGATAGCAAACTAAAATGAATAGAAGCTCTAAAACCCAAACTACAAACTAAAAGTAGCAACCTAAATGGAATCAGGATTAATAAAAACATAAAACCCTTTAAAAATGTCTTGAAATCTGGATCACTTCAATATCCAAGAACATTGATCTTGTTTAATTTTTGGATCTTGTCGTATGACGATAATAATAGGCCTTTGGATTCATGAAATGGTCAAACGTCTTCAATTGGGAAGAACCCTGACATGGTCCACCATGTGTCGGGCACCAATGGCATGTAGGGGACCGACGAGCAAGCAAAAGAGATCATCGGTGAGGAAAATATGACTACCACCAATGTGATTGATGATGAGGGAGATTATTATAAATATTGGTAGTAAGAAAAAGAATATTGAACCACATACTGGAGAAAAACAATCCACCAGCGGCAATAGGGCACCGATTTTAAGAATCTGGTTATCTTCTTACCTGATAAAATTGACAACAGAAAAGGATGATATTATGATCTATTTAATATATAGAATTCCTGATCCATTGTGGTAATAAATTCTCATATTGGAACCGTAATCAGCAAATTTCTCATCCATGTGGTGTCCACTACAAGGACAACCCTGAACTATACACCCATCAACACATAGATCTGCACAAATCAATGGATGGTCAATATAGATTAGGTTGAAGAATCCATTGGTAGCCCAAAATGATGAAAATATATATTCAGTGGATATCTATGTAGGAATACAAAATTAGGAAAGACAAACAATTGTCTATTCCACATAAATCAGCTACTATGGTAAAATGAAACTAAAATCGCGAATATATTAAAATGTCTAAATATTTAAAAATAAATAGAAATTATTTAAAACAATTTAAATGTAAAACTATTTCAAATGGGTGAATTTCCATTTTCTATATTAAAACAATGAATCTACAAATTAATAATAATAATCTATTATTTAAACATGCTCCATGATATAAGCTTCAAATTTCAACAAACATAAGGAAGAACAAAACTCATTAATCATTATTTTTTTATCGTCATAAATAATTAAAAAATCATGTTCATTATCCAATTTCATTGACACATTATGTTAAACATGAATACTTCAATCAATTTTTTTACCATAAAATTATTAAAAACATCATATTTGATAGACATGTCTCCAATTTTATTTTTTATCTAATAAAAAAACATTGTCGACTATATGTTGTGTATAAATTTTTTTTAATTACAACATGTTAAAACAATCATAACATCATGTTATAAAAATTATATTTTATATAAAAAACAATATTTAAAATCAGGAATCGAACTATCATAATAAATCAAAGCAATAACATGTGATCATTAAACATAAACTAATTACATTATTTAATCGAGTTTAATATTTATTAGGTAAATTACTTCTCAAAAAAGGGAAAAACACTGGTCAATTTATGATTTCATGTAATTATATAGGAGAAGAAACAAATACCCAACCTCAAAGCTTCAACATTCTTCGCACGAGAATGAGTCTATGTTGTGGATCTCTCATCACCACTAACATGAGGAAACTGCAATCTCCCATGGATGTAATTCAATGAATGCATTGATAAAAGTCAAATAAAAATCCATTTGAATTATGTAGATCATCTTTCGTAACATGAAATGATGGAATAGGAGGAAACAATATCAAATAGAGAGATAATGATTTAAAATAGTATGACAATACCTTATATCACCTTATATTGAACTCTGTAATTCGAGATTGATCCCTATAAAGTTGGTGCTTCAATGCTTTCAAAAATTACCCTTGGTTGCCTAGAATTCAAGTGGATGCAGTAAAAGAAAACATGGTATTGGGGACTCAGGGGTATCTATAGGCAAACATATTTTTATTGGACCACAGTGCGGCCCCTAAGATCAAATAGTGGACCACCTAGACCACTACACAGTGGGAGGAGACAATATCACAACCCCAGATAAAATATTCATATGGGATCATATACTGGATCCCCAAGGAATATCCTATTTATCCATTAGATGGAATATGACCCAAACTAAAACCCACATTGGAGCCTCCCCCAATTTTGAATCTGCATCAAAATCTACGATGGTGCAACCACCTCTCTCCACGTCACAGCACTCGACACAAGAGATAGGCCAACCCTATAGCCAACCACCATGGAATATCCAGCCCTAAAAAGTTATTATCCAACATTTTCCTCTATCAATAAACATTGTGCGGTAGTTGTTAGTCCAAACCATAGTTTCCTAGCATACGTCACAACCCATGGCTCCACATCGTAACCTTTCCTCAAATTGCAGTGGCGTCCACCTTTTTACTTAAATTATCCTTGACACTCCTTGAAACCGCCTCTTGGTGCCTCAAACACCGAAAATATACAATGGGATGTTCCATTAATGTTTGAGACCTTACATAATTTAGGAACAAAAAATAGTTACAATTAATAAAGATATCAACAAATTGAATTTTTGGAATATTAGATCAAATAACATATTTAAATAGTTCTATAGTGGACATTTTTTTAAAAAAAAATTTTATACAGATCACTCTACAAGAATAATTCAGTATATCAAGCCTCAATAATTGATCACGTAGACTCAAATAAAAAGAATTTCTCAATATGTTTTAAAATCATCAAATGGCTCACCATATCACCTTATAGTAACAACAATTTCAATGAACATGTTAAAAAAGTAAATTGATTAATTAAGAAGATTATTGAAACATGCAACTATTATCTCCATATATAATGATGTTCCCATTTACATTTTATCTCTATTTCTAAATATTTTAATTTAATATTATTTTCCACATTGTTTTTTATCCAATTATCATAGAGATCTCTTTATCATATAGATTCACTAGTACAAAATTTAATCCAACCATCCATCCGTATAATAAATATTTTAATATGATTAATAATTACACCATTATCAATTTAGACAAATGTTTTTTCTTTAGAATATATAAATTATAATGAATGTAATAATAAAAATGGAATTCAATTTAGTGTCTACAAATAGAACAAGAATTTTTTTAGTTATATAATGTAGAATATTTTTCTTATATGAAAGTATAATAACCAACCAAAGTCAAACTAGGGAGAACAATCCTTGTTGGTAATGTATTTTTAAACTCCTACTATTTGTTAGTGTGTTGAAATTTTGATTATAAAAAATAATCTTCTATATAAAAGCCCTAAATTTCTATCATGATGATTTTTTTGGATCGAGTAAACATGAAAAAGTTTATCTGAAAAAAGAAGAATAAAAATAACAAGAACAAGATATAGGTCATATTGAGTTGGTTATAATATCAGTTTGTATAATCAAACTAGGAAGATCATATTGAGATTTATTATCTAAAGAAGAAGAAACATAGAATTGATTCAGTGGTATTCTAATAGAGTTATATTTTTTGTATTGAGAAATCAGACATGGGAATAAAACTGGGAAATCAGACATAATATAACCATAATTTCCACAAAGTTCATACCAAATTCTAGATATGAAATTGAAGAAAATTTTTAATATATAATAATTGAGAAAAATATGATCAAGAATCAACATAACATGTTTATTAGAAAAATTGAATTACACCATTTTTTGTTACATTAAGAACATGCACTATTTTATTGATCATATTTATGCATGGGTGTAAAAAAACATCCTACTCATTGGATTCTATATAAATGGACAATATTATAATTGATTTGATGGTATTATATTATATCCCAACCATACAGAGGACTAGCTACTCATGATGACTCGGAAACCTGATAAATTATTATTTTTATGTGGTTATGTGTTTTATTTGTTATCAATATAGAATGAAATCATTTAACAGAGGAGAATATTATTTCATAAGAATGAAAACATAAAATAAAAAGTCATTAGTAAATAAAAACATCCCCTCTTAGTGATACGTAAATCCTGTCTGGGTAGTCACAATAGTTTCCAGCAATGAAAACCTATAGAGTCACCTATAACATGGTATTAAATTATTAGAGCATGCTCTCTAGAAGAGTATTTTTGTTTCAACAAACATAATGAAGAAATAAAATAATTTTTCTTTCCATTTTTTATCATCAACTATAATTCTATCATATAGTTCTTTTTCTAATTCCCTTAGCCACTAGAATAACACATTGTGTTAAACATGCATACATTCATCAATTTTATTGCAATAAAATTGGGAAAAACAATATTTTTTTAAACCTTCATCCTCTTTAATTCTTTGTCCTACCAAAAAATTATTATCATATTTATTATCATTATCCAAATTAATCAATTTAAACATGAAAAATGAAGAATATAAACATGCTATAAAATGACTAGTTAAAATTGTATACTATCTAGAAAAATAAATAGGAAACCATTATTATGGTGTAAAAAAACAATATACGATCACAAAACATGAAATAATATTTATCATTAATCTGGTTTCATTATTATTTGGGTAATTCCACAACCATTATAACTAACAAACCATGGTCAATTTATGATTTCAAGTAAATATATAGTTGAAAGAAGAATTTCCAACCTCAATGTTTCAACATTATTGTCATGGGAATGAATCAATTTTACAGATCACTAATCACCTCAACCTTGTGGGAACTTTGATATCCCAAGGATGTTGTTCCCTGAATACGTTGATAAATGAAATAAGAAATACCATTACAATCATGAATATAATCCGCTATAAAATGGAATGATGGGAGTGTAAGAAAATATATCCAATAGGCAGAAACCCATTAAAAAGAGGAAGCTCTTACATGATATCTTTATGGATTGAACTCGAGATGTCAGTATTTATCCATATAAGGAGGGGATTTAAAGCCTTTGATAAGCACCCATGGCATCCTGTGGTTCAACAGGATGTACTGGTAGGGAACCCAATCTTAGGGACTTGGGGATATATATCGGTAGACAGATTGTTGGAGGATGACAACGCAGCCTAAAATACTACATAGTAGACCACCTAGACCAATTCCCAGTTGGAGGAGAACATATTGTAGCCCCTGGTTAATCTAAATTCCAGGATTCACTACTTTATCCAATGTTTATATCCTATTTATCCAGGTGAGGGACTATGATCGATCCTACATCCCACATTACAACCACCCTGTATTTGAATGTATCCTCAAAAACCACGACAACACAACCACCTCACTCCATGCCACAGTGCTTAACTATAGGGATGAGCCTACACTACAACCAACCAGTGTGGCATAGCAAGGCCTAAATATAAAGTATCCATTATTTTACTCCTTTGATCCTCCCTACGCAAAATCTCAGATACCAATTTATATTATATTTTCATACGGTAGATCCCATAGATCCAAATCTCAACCAAGACTCGAATGGAAGTGGCACCTAACATTTTCCCCATTTACCATCCACACTCCATGATACCTCATCCAAGTTCACAAAAAACCCAAAAAAACAATGGGAAGGGCCACTGTGGTATGACACCTTACACTATATATGTACAATAAATAATATCAATTAAACAAATATTATGTGAATTTTTAGAAATTCTGATCAAAAAATATATTTAAATAGTTTCATAGTACACATTTAAGAAAATTATTTTATAAAAATAAATCTACCAAAATAATTCATGACATATAGCATCAGTAAATGATAAGATAGACTCATACATGAATTAAAAATTATGAATATATTATAAAATCCTATAATAAATATCAATATCACCTTATTGTGATATCAATTTCAATTAACATGTTAAATAAATTTCTAATTGATCGTAAAAAAATAGAAATATGAAACTATTGTCTGTATATATAATGATTTACCCATTTTAATTTAAATTTGGTTTCAAGATATTTTTAATTTATTCTTATATTTTGTATTATTGTTATACTATTATCATAGTAAACTATTTTTCAAATTGATACATTGGTATAAAATTCCCTCCATATATCTATCCTAATAATATTAATTTCAATATGATTCATAATGACCCCATTATCTAGTGAAGCAATGGTTATTTATGAATAATATTAAACATAGTTTCTAAATAATAATAAATAAGGAATTCAATTTAGTGTCTACTACTTGAAAAAAAATCTCTAAGTCTTAAATTTTTTAATATTTTTCTTATATGATATTATAATAACAAACCAAGATCATACTAGAGAGAAAATTCATTTTAGTTAATGGATTTTTAACTTCCTCGTATAATTTAGTGTGTTGAAATGATGGTTTTGTTAAATTATTTAATAGAAATATAATATTAGATGGCTACACTCAATCAATACGTGAAATCAAGTATTCCACATGTAGTAAAATTATAAATATTTAGGATTCCAAATTAACTGTATTTCATTATAAAATT
Source organism: Viscum album (assembly GCA_963277665.1). Taxonomy (NCBI): domain Eukaryota; kingdom Viridiplantae; phylum Streptophyta; class Magnoliopsida; order Santalales; family Viscaceae; genus Viscum; species Viscum album. The sequence goes on from OY728139.1 coordinate 872,606,618, forward strand.
TTCAAATCAATATAATTAAGTAATGGAATAAATTCACTTTATGAAGTATCTATAATAACACAAACATATAAACTACATTACGTAGGGATACCATTTTGCAGTGTAAGTAATAAAGATGTGATGAATGAGATGCATTCATGTGCCATAAAAAAATATATGATAAATGGTACTTTTAACAACTCTAAAAAGTGATCTTAAATGTACTCCCTTATCAGTAATTTTTAACACTGATAATAGTAATTCTTATCATCGCTTCTATAATGTTGTTAAAGGGGCCCCATTATTAGTGTTTTTAAAAAATGACGATAAAGACCTCCCATTATGAATGCATTTTTACAAGCTCTGATAATGTTTATATTTTATAAAAAATATTATTAAAATTTGTTTAAAATTATATAAATTTATAAATATATTATTTTTGATATAAATATAATATATATATTTTAAATGTGTTTTAGATAAGGAAAAATTAAAATTTATACATAAAATATAAGATATTTGGTAAAATGTCTTATGAAATAATATAAAATAAATATTTTATTAATATGTTTTTAGTTACTATTGAGTCAAATTCATTTAATAGAAAAATTAATCTAAAAAACTAAAAAATTATTAAAGATCTAATATAAGATGAAAATGAAACCAAATATTTAAAAATCCATAACATTTGACATGTATGTATGTTTGGGCTCTACCACTTAAAAAATAAAAGAATTCTATAAGCTCTAGGCCATAATTAATTAGAATATACCCTTAATCATATTTTTCGAGAAAAAAGTCTAATAAGTCCTTCTATAACACCCAAAAAATATAAAGTTCAACATTTTATTCAGTGGTTTTTATGATAAATAACACCATGTGTAAAAAATATGTTTAACTAATACATTACAATTTAAATTCTATCTTAAATGAATATTATATATTCTATATATTATAATGCAGACAACACCTAGTTAGCTTGTGTAACACGGAAGAGTGAGTTTCGCCAAATAACAACATTTTATTAAAATATAAATATTTAATAGAATAAGATATAAACAAGGAATTATGAATAGTTATAAATAAAAAATGAAAAAATTTTGTTTACAAAATGAATTGTTAGGGTAAAAATTAATTAGAAATGAATATAAGAACCGACTGAATATAGATAGTAATATTATTTTTATGATCACCAAGATGTTTTACCCTAATAGATATAATTTATAACAAATAGATAGTAATGTTATTGTAATATATATATATATATATATATTATATTATATTAAATATTTTATTATACTAATCTAGTAGATTTGATAATCATATGATAAGAACAAACTCAATTGTAATAATAAAATACTATATTTTCAAAAAGGAAATATTACAACATTTTAATGGAGAACCCATTTTAAATATATATATTTTACATTAACTAATTTAATATTTCAAAATAAACATAATAATTGAAAAAAAAATTATAATTTTTTTTTATTTTTTATATTTTTTGAGGCATTTCATCTTTTAATGAGTAGATAAAAAATACTGAATTTTAGTTCAAAACATCTTTTTCATCTAATTTATTTTTATGAATAAATTAGAAATTTAATTGGATTTAAGTAATAATTATATATATATTTTCAATTAATTTTACTAATGTTATTATTCTCTTTCACATTGAAATAATATATTAAAAGACAACAACATCTAGGACATTTTCACTTTAAAAAACTCTTCATTGTCGTCCCATACGTGGGATTTATTTATTTTATTTTTTGGCCCATCAATGAATGAAATTTTGAAAAATGGATTCCATTTTTTAATCATCATAATATATTATTTATGATAAGAACAACTTTTTTTGACCAAAAATATTAGTGGACATAATTAAATTTAATTACCATTGTTAATGTACAATAATGCTTAATAAAGGACTAAACCTTTATCCCAAGGAACCAAATGACCTAGCCACTCATCCAAAAAACATTGGCTGCACATAATTCTTCCAATTAACATTAAATTCTCAATTATTTTTGGGTTTTTATTAATTTTGATAGGTAATAACATGTGCAAACCTATCTAATTTCTAATAGGTCCAAGGGAGTCCTTTTACTACATTATAAAAGAAAACCTCCTATCCTCATTCAGCACAACATCAATACACCTTAGGTTTGGCCAAGGTCATCCAAAATAGCTTCCAAAAATCCATATCCGTGTCCATTCCGCATAAAATTTGGTAGTAATCCTTACACGGATTCCAGTTGGAATAAAAAAAAGAAGATATCGATTAAGAGGTTACACCTTCTCTCGGGGTTTTTAGTTTCATTTCCATTATACACTCATAATACTCTTCTTATACTATTAATATGTAACATAAAGAGTTTCCTAAATATACTATGATGTTTTTATGCTATGTTTTTGAACTACAGTGACACCCATTTCTATATAATGTGTAATGAACATGAAGTTTCTATGTACGATGAACTACTACATCAAGAAAGAATTATTGTTCAATTTTCCATTACCACCTATCATTGTGGAAAATAATATGGAAACTATATGTATATATGTTATATATTTTATTTTTAATGTCCACGTGGTTCTTTATTTTTTATTTAGAAAGTACCTTTATGATTTCCATCTTGTGTAAATATGATTATTTCATTTAATGAAGTGTCGACCACCACCCCTCAAAGCAATATGACATGTCCATTCCATACATGTAATATATAAATGATGGTTTTAATATACCTATATAACTTACATAACATTGATATGATACTTGAATTATAATTTGCTTATGTATAATCTATTTATCTTTCTTTTAATACACCAATAAAATGAATGTAGCATTAATGCTTATGTAAGGCCTGCCGTCCCCATTAATTATGAACATCATTTATAATCATAAAATATTATGTACTATTATTAATACATATGTTCTGAGTATATAAGATTTTTGTATAAATTGTGTACATTTTGGAGAGTATTAAATCCTGATCTATGAAATAGGAATAAAAAGTAACACATCAAAACATACATATGAAATCTTGGCATTTAACAACCGAAATAGTTAAATTAATGAATGAGTGTTAACAAAAGGGTAATAAAAAATTTTAATATGTTAATATATATGTCTATAAAAATGATTATACTTATTTTATAAGGTATTAATATATTTTAAACCACTATACATGATGATAAAGACCACACAACTAATGGATGGTTAAGGTAAGGTATTTTCATCTAACTTTGTTAATATGTGAGATTAATGCCATATTCACTGATAAATAAGTTGGTGTACTATAACTAATGTAAATTTTTGAAATATTATATCCTGATTTTCCTTTATTTCATGATAATAATGATTTCTATTGATGTTACCCTTTCTTTGATCCTTTATCTCAAAATCTAATAAACTAGTAAGGGAATACCGTTCCAATTTACGTTTTATTAAGACATTTTTTTCAATTATGCGCCAATTCAATTTTATTTGTTGTATATGATGTATTATTATTATATCATTAATATATTTATTCTCATGTTATTTACTATTTAATTCAGTTTCATTCCATTCTTTGGACTATGATTTAAAGGTTTTAATGTGGTATGTGACATTATCTAATGATTATTGATTATTTTCCTCAAGAATTTTCATAATGATTATAAATAAAATATCACTTAAATTTTGTGATTATGGATGGTGTCATCCTTCAAATCATTATTGGTTGAAGAGTATTGTCAGGTAAATTTTTTTGTTTCTTTATCATGGATGTTTTACATTAGTGTGTGGGCATTATCGATGTTCCTTGAATCATCCCGTAATGTTTTTACGACCTGATGGACCCTCCCAATGTGTTGAGTCTTCAAAAGAATGTGGTTTGTGATTTATCCAAATGAAACGTCACCCAAGTTATCCCTACCCTCCATGAACTCTAATTTGGAATTCCATTCATTCTTATCTCTCCATGTTTTCTCGTTTTGTTGGTTCTTTTTGAGGATTTAGAATGGTGTTGTTTGAGTTGTTGTAGGATTTTCCTAAGTAGAAATCTATATGAATATGTTTTTTTTTGTCCTAATTTGGTATATCTGGTCTCCACTCTCACAATCCATTCCATTTTTCTTATTCATTGCATGCTACTATTGATCTGGGATGAAAGCGATGTTCCATTACTGGTTTGTTTTCACTCAACAATTTCTGATGAACGTGTATCCAGAATGTTTGTGAATAATTTATATGAGGTAATTAATGATTCTCAAGTATTTTATAGTGATATGGTTAGGATGATCATGATTGTTACTAGTGTGATAGTGTGTTTCTCAACGATATCACTTTCCAAGATAATGCTGACATGTGCTAGTTTTATTTTTTTTGGATTTGTTTGTTCTTGTTTTTCACTTTGATTTTGCACCTCCTGTTTTTGTTGGAAGAATGAATTTTTTGGAAGGTGTAATGGGTTTAGGAATGGTGGAACATTTGAGGATCCCACATATCCCTAAAACGTGTTTCTTTTCCTGAAAATGAAAAAATAATGTTATCTGGATGGTATTCTACATTACATAAGGTGTTTAATTTGACATTAATTTGACTAAATGTGGACTACAAATAAATATGTATTTCTCATTCAATATAGTAATTTGACAAGGCATATTAGTTATTTAGACTTTTATATTTTAGGAATACATAATATAGGTAATGAAGGTAGAAGACCAAAATTTATATAGCTTTGCGATGTATTGAATGGTTCTCAGGGGACAAATTATTTGCAAAACAATACAGCTTTCTATCCACAGTTTTAAACCATTTTATGAAAGAGAATGATGACATTATGTTTTCATGTTCCTCATTCATGAATTCCATTAAGAAATAATTTCCCTCATTTAGATTCAGTTATTATTAATCCATTATATTTTTCATTAATATATTTACAGATTAATTTCATTCTCATTTAATTTTTTTGAATGGATTGAGTATCAGTTTTATACCATTTCATATTGATATTTCTTTAACTAGTTGTTTGAATGGAATGTGTTTTTTGGTTATATTATGTTTCTTTGTTAATTTATTCCCATTTATTCATTATTTATCCCACTTTACATATCCTTACAAAGCATTTGATCTCACCCTTATTATGTTTCCAATCCCAATGTTGTTAAGAAGAAATCATGGAATAAGCATTCAAGGACATAGTTTATTTGATTTTATTTATATCATGTATGTATTTCATAATTCCCAATTTATCATGTAATTCATGTATTTAATCTCTCATTCCAAGAGTTGTAGTCTGAAGAATCTTTTGGGATTGGTTTCTTTGTATTAATTCTATGCTAATAACATTATGAACTAGCTTCAGGCTTATGCGGTCGACGTGTTACACCTCAAAAATTGAGTTCTTAGTCGAGGCACCCCTATTTTTTAAAATTCTATGGATTTTAAGCCTACATTATTGGGAATTTTATCACTTTTTTAGTGGGGAATGATGTTATTCTTAATAATTACATTTCTATTGATATTATGGTTTTGAAATTTTATCATTTATTACAAAGAATTATTATTCATAATCAAATATATACAATTATATACAATTATATTCAAATTTCTTATATATTCACCAACAAAAATTTTATTTTATCAATAAATTATTAAAAATATTTTCATAAAATGAATATTTCTCATTATGAAAACATAATTTATAAAATAATATACATTTTATTAAAAATTACAAATGTATGAATATTTATATACTTATACATATAAAATTAATGTATAAGTTATATATATATAGTTTTGTGTGTATTGAAAACATATTATATGTTTATTTATATAATTAAATATATTTATTTAAATATTAATGTATAATATATTTAAATAAAAATAAATATTTTAATTATATTTATAGATTCTTACATATATATAAATATATATATACACACACACATACAAATATATATATATATATATATTTAAATATTTATATATATGAATTAAAATATTATGAAATATATATATATATGGGTAAAAATTTTAAGGATATATATATAAATATACTGATATATCATAAAATGAAAAAAAAACAATATTTGCGAGTGGAAGAGTTGTAGGCACATTAGGAGGAGGTCTCACGCTTGAAACCCAATAAAGGGAAGGTTGTGTGGGTGGCTGAGAAAGTGACCAATGTTATTAAATGGTAGGACAACATTGTTAAAGTAGGGAGGGGGAGGCTAGCATTTTTATAAAGGGGAAGGGTTTTGTAGCACTGTTATTTCACCATTAATGTTCCCCTGATTCAGCTGTGAAATTTATGTCAAAGAAATGGTTGTATTTAGAAGACATTTTACTCTACATATAGGTTTAAATAAAAGACATGGGAATGTGAATAGTTTACATTTGTTGAAAAATATTTTTTTTTCAATAACATGATGCACAATGAAAAAATTACTATGTTCTTTCAATAGTTGTAACTCACCAATAATGTCTTACAATAATGATAGTAGATACAGATGAAAATTGGAAAGATAAACCTGGGTAAGGATTTTGATAATTACAGAACACCTAGAATGTTGTATAAGGAAGATGGTATATATAAGTGAACAAGTTCTAGCAAAGGGTGATCCCTACATTCCCCGAGGATTGGGAAAGAACTGATATTGGGGGAAATTAGAATCCCCCTTTGTCTCTACAATTTTCTCTGCAAACATAGATGTATAATTCATTTCAAACTATCACCCATACTTATGTCTCTTGATGACCTCATTGCATTTCTATTTTCATCAGTGAGAATTATTTGGATCCACAATGTAAGGTGAATTGGTCATATCAACTGTGTGTTGTATTGCAAGTGATTCCCAGTGCTTTGTGGTCTTCGACTTGATTTTTGTACTGGACAAGGCTTCTTGACAAGAATACATCCCATGTTCTGTGATTTTACCCTATTATATTGGAATTCGACGTTATGATAAGGAATAATTGAGTTGTGAATAGTCCTTGTGCAATGACCTACTGCATCTACCTCCTCATCTCCGAGCTTCCTTGCCTACATAAATCCTTGTATCATGCCCCAGTAAGCATCACTATTGAATATGAAGGATAACATATCTTAACCATGACCCAACCTCATATTTTGCCTCTTTTCAAATGTATACCCCTACCTCCCACATCTAAACAAATGTATCAATCTTCATCAAACTTAGTATCATCAGATTCCACATTGGAGTTTTCACTTCAACGAACCTAATTTTTTTAATTTTTATGATGATCCTCTAATATTTTTTATTTATATTAACTAATTCTTATAAAAATAGTAATTCTAAATTCTTATAATTTAATTTGTTTAACATATCCACACTAATCTAATAATGAATCAAATTCATGTCTAATATTGGTTCATGGATCTTGTGTAAATCATTGATTTGATTAGTTTTCTAATCTATGATCAATTTTCTTTATCATCAATCTTATTTTCCCCCGTTAAATTATATTACGTTATTATAGAAGTATTGTTCTTCTATTAATTTATTCATCTTACATATTGAGTCACCATAACATTTTATTTTCCATATTGGAGGTTTTCCTGTTGAGATTTCTTCTCATATTTATACATTTCCTAATTTTAATTTTAGATAATAGAAGGGTGGTTTTTTTAATTGAGGCTACTATACTTTATCTATCAAGATATAGATCAGTAAAACAGAATAAAATTTCCAAATAAAATTAAATTTTTAGGAATGATTTATTTTAAATTTTTAATAGTTTATAATGGTCTTTGTGATCAATGGGTGCTGGATAGGTGACAAGATGTGATATTAAAGTAGTGAGTGTATATATTTTTTTTCAACTAGTTTTTTGGTCATTAATTATTATTTAATATACTAATTTATTAATATATTTAATTATTTTGATAGAAAGAAAAATATAACACTCGTTAATTTTAAATTTAGAAAATTTTAAAATATTAAAATATATATGTGAATTATATATATATATATATATATTATATAAATTTCTATTAAGAAGTTAATATTTGGAAAATTATTATTGAGAAATAATAATTCCTTGGTCTTTGTACTAGATATAGTAGTCAGCTATGATTGGGCCCTGAAGAAATTGGTTCTACTATCTTAGATGATGAAATATGATCATGTTCACACAATATAAACTATTTCATCAAACCAACTCATTGGATAAAACATCTAAAAAGTTTCCATTTTTTTTAAACAACCCATTCATTGGAGATAACTACCCCAATAAAACTTACAAAAAGAAAAACATTCATCTGACAATATTTCCATGGACTCAATTATAGTATCAATTGGGTATTTACATCTTCTCCATGTTGGATCACCTCCGCCTAGGCCCATCCTCCTCAATCAATTCATTAATCAAAACTACATCAATGTCTGAAACCAGTATTGTTCCTATTCATGAAACGCACCCCTCTGATTGCTTCGGTGATTTAGGACCATCATTATCATCATAACACCTTCTAGTACTTATGTGAAATGAAAAACCCTTTGAAGGAGTGATAAAAGTGAAGTTCATCTACTTCAAACTCAATCTCTGGAAATCCCAAATTCCAGTGTCTGAAGATTCAACAAAAAGACACACACATCTTTTATCGCAACTCATAGATTTACAAATTTAGTTGGAGATGTGAAAGAGATGTCTTAAATAATCATGTTACATGTAAGATAGCATTATAACAAACCAACAAGAATCCAGAATTCAGATATCTAGGTATTTCATACATGAACTAGTTGAAAACAGGGGAAGATATGCTTAGAAGATGTTCTGGAGTCAATTATTGAATAACTAAAAATAATCCTTCAGAACCAGTCCCTTCATCGAGCTCTGTGATGAATAGATTTTTTTCATGGGCGAATTGATTTAAAAATATTTCATGACATCACAAATAAAAACCATATTTTATCCCTTACATTTTAGTTTAAAACTTCAATTATTCTCACAATACATCGACTCAACATAATAATAAAAAATGCATGATTATTACAAAAAATTAGAAATCCAATATCAAATTCAGTAAAATAATCAACATAGAAAAAAATGTAAAATTGAATCCCCATCCAGTCTAAAATAAGAGGTTAAATACTCCTAAAATTAGATAACATAGTTAACATAAATTCTTAATTAGATGCATGTGGTATTCTCATTCCCCCTTACCTCCTTATATATAAATAATAATAATAGATACATTTTTCTATGTAAGCTTCCTAAATTCATGCTTTCTCTTTAAGTGATATAAATTTAGAAAACAGTTCCCCTCCCTTAATTTTCCCACTAGTAATATCAATAACCATAAATCATGAAATATAATTACTATAACTGATTATCATCATTTATATTATTTATTATTTATCTATTGACATCAATGAATCATAAATCATTCAATTAAAATTATAAAAATATTGTCACATATAATTGTGTCACTCACATGATATCATTAAACTATGCTTTTAAAATATTTTACATTATTTGATTTTAAATTTATTAAATTGAGTCACTCACATGATATTAATTAATATGTATTTATCACGGCTATAAATTATAAAATTAGAGAAAAAATGTTTTTTTTAAAATACATAATAACATGTTATAATGATATATATACTATTATGTTTTTTAAATTTAATTTTTAAGTAGTTGTTATTATTCCATTCAAAACGTTTTAATTTAAAATTATATAAAACAAATTGATAATTGTAAATTAAATAAATATTAATGTAGTTTTATATATGATTTATACACCACCATAATATGGGTAATTCAAATCGCATCTATACTCCCAGTTTATATAAACCATGACTATTGAGTGGCTAAAGTCTGTTTATACCAACGATTGATATAAATAGTAGTCATAGACATGTTATCCTAATGATTTTTAAAAAAAACATTATTATTGGTAGATATATACCAATTTTTGTTTAATTACATTGGCCTAGAGTAATCTCATATCCCTCAGCCTCCAACCATCCCAAATTCACTCACATGCCTTATTCGCCCCTCCCCCAAGCACCGACCGAATCTATTCTCCACCCACATTATCTCATAATTTAGTTATTTTTTTATTCTAATCTTTTTAGAAATCATATTAGTGACTTTTAAATCCATGTTCTCTTTTGATGAATATTGTTTTAATTTTTTATTATTTTTATAATAAATATGATTATCATGGATATGTTTGCTGTTTTAATTTAGTTATCCACTATTTTTACATAAATCCATTACAATTTTCATTGTTTAATATATATTAAATGATAATGTAATTAATTAATTTAGTAATTTGTTTTGATATTAATGTATTTGGAAATTATTTTATGTCCTGGGATTATATAGAATAATTCATATGTTACTTTTTCACTAATCGGTATACCCCTGAGTGGCCTTCAACTTTTTATACTTACCATTACATAGGATAGTGTACTATTAAACCCCTTTAAATAGGTATTTATAATCTTTAATGTCCCATATATAGATTCTTCGATGGATTTCTCCTTCCCTTACACATGGGTGTGGAACAAACCACATCGAGAGCTAGTTGACTGCACTAGGAATCTATTTATTCTAATTTCACTATAATGAATCAATATTTTATGTGAAGCTAAGTAGATTTTATGAGACAATATTTATATCCTTATACATTTTTTAACTTCTAGATGCAAAATGATGAAACCAATTTCTTTGTATAAAAAATTTTCCTATTACCTTCCATGTATCTTGAAAATCACTTAGATGATATATTCATTTTAATTTATAATAAATCTCATTAAAGGTCTTCCAAATAGATGAAATTTTTTAGTAAAACAAAATCATGCATTTGAAACATGAATCACTCAAAAATAGGTTTAAAAACCATAGTATCTATAAATTTTTCGATGATACATATATATACAAGAATGTGTGGTCAAATTTAAAATCATGTATACCTAATTCAATATTTATGGAATTTTATATTTATTAAGAAATTTAATTTCATCATGCACTTGGTTATTAGTATTGATTCCTTCAATTCCCACATGGTGAAAACCACAATGGAATGTATTAACCACTTCTTCATAGATCAATCAATTTAGCATATTTTATAAAAACAAAATGGTGGGTGGAGTACCTCTTACACCACCATGTTCATGAATGTTGGTTTTCCTGATGAAGCGACTCTTTTCTTCTACTCTTACCTCAAGCCTTTCTAGTGGATTTTTTTTCCAAACCACATGTAACGATTCCACATAAAATGTTCTTTATGAGATTAATTATCCTTCTGGTCTTGGGTTCCTTCACAATTATGACACCAATCCCACTAATAATTGTCTCTTCTTTAGATTCAATTTTCACACACCCATCAACTTGTTTCCTATGAGAATGGAAGGATCTTCTATAAAAATTGACCGATGGACTTATGGAGTGAGACATGAGATCATTTAGGAATATATTGGGATTTTATACATCTATGATATCCATTAGAGTCACATCAGGATAATTCTACCTTACTGAAATCATATTTTAGGGCAGTACCTTCACTGTTTATATAGACTTTATGTGATTGTAGACCAACATTACATTGATTCTGGTGGTAAAATTTTAATGTTTGAGGAAATAGATTATCATTGTATATTAATCATGCATATTAAAAGTGAAAATTGGTATATTTTTCATTTCCAATTTGAGAAGGAAAATTTTGGATAATTGTTTATTACATTTCATATATCATACAACATTGAGATTCCATCCCTTTTATTTCATTTATTATATATCATAGTTTCTATGAAATTTTTATTATATTATTGATAATTTCAATTAGTATACACATTTCCTATAATTTTTATATATTTATAATATTTTTCTTTATAATGCATGTTTTATGTGTCCAATTTTGTATGTATAAAATCATCATAGAATTTTAAAGAAGATAGTAAGAAAACTTTCAATTATGGCCAAGTACATGTCATGGTGCTTCAATGAATGTTGTGTACATGATGTTCACAACATATCCCAAGTCATGAAGCCAAGTTATTCCCAAGATAAGAATCCAGTAAGGGAAAAGATGCTACATGGAATGTTCACTCCAGACATGATGTGATACCAGTCAAAATATACAGCGAGAAAGCCATGAGGAATCCATGAAAAAGAGCAGCGTGATGATGGTTACACATCATGAACACTTAGTACATGATCTGTACTAGACCAAACATCAAAAATATATGATAGAAACACACACCACGCTAGAGATCTCAAAATTCATCTAAATTGACATGGAGTATCTAAACTGGTTAGGGGTAGGGATAATTTTCATTACATCTACATGAAAAATTAAAACATTAATTCTAAACCTCCAAACCCTATATAAATATGAAATTTTGATAAAACCAAGCAGTCAATCCCTTTCCTGCGAACTTCCCTTACCATGAGACATTTAATCAAACAACCCTATCCAAATTGTAGTAGATTTGGCAATGATAACAAGACTAGGACACATTTTACCCAAATAACCCAAAATCATTGCATCTATGCTTTGACAATCTTCTAATAAAAGAATAGTCACATCCTAGTTAGAACTCAGTGAGTTGGCCAAAGTCAACTAGGGACCTCTGTTTGCTTCACAAAATAAGGCTTATGAAATTTACAATGATATAATTAGAGACCATCCATTACATATATACTGAGACATGATCTTAAACCCTCAGTAATTATTTGATATCACTCCAAATTAATAATTATAACAAACTCCTAAACAGTAATATTGCTTTGAAAGGTCTCATCTCAAGTTCTGAGGACTAGAACCACCCTATAAAACTGTGTTCTAATCATGGGTTCCACCCCACATCCCCACTACACTAAGCTAGTGTAGATAGTGATGTTTCAGAAACATAATCTCTAATTTGACACACACAGTTAATGATTAACAACACTTATGGGGTTTTAATAAAATTTTGGTGCCATTGCTGGGGAAGAAATTCTATTTCATGAAATATCTCTTGTTATTAAGACATAGGATTACCTTTCCATCACCCTTTTTATTTAGTTCTTTTCCAAATTCTCTTTCATATTCATCTTCATTTACAAATAATTTATAAGGTCCCTTGACCGATTCATATAGCCTTGAAATAATATAATGTTTGGTACTTAATCCATAGATCCAAACAATTTTATTTGTATTTCTTCAGTCAACAATGATCAACCAACACCAGTATGGAGGACCCCACTCTCCAAACCTTCAAATCATTATGGGAGAACACCCAATGAACCTTGATAAGACCATTATGTATTATGGAATTCCATAGATCCATGGTGTGACACTATGTATCCTTCACCCTCTGATACAAGTCTACACCTTTTAAATCAAGCATAAAATCATTCATATGATCTAGAACATTGGAGAATTAAATGGTCTTTAGATTGAAGCCCTGCATGAACATATTTCCAATTTCTTAAAAGTTTTTAATACCTTTCACAACCCAAGAGTTTCTTCTTATAATATAAGAATCCATGTATTTATATTTACTTTAATAGATAGAGAAAATGATTGTACCAACAGCCAAGTTACCAAGTCAATCATGACATGGGGTGAATTCGTCAATAATAATCTAAATAAATATATCCCACCTTTCAAGAATTGTATACTCCGAAATTAAAACTACTTCTTTCCTCATGTAGATAGATAATATACATGTTAATCATTGGATATATTTAATGTTGTTATGATGATGTGTCAATATCCTGGAATCAACACCTAGAGTCATTTGTAGATATTTTTGATGGAGTCCAGCTAGCAGCTCGAAAAGTTTGTGATGCATCCATTGATGGAGGTTTATTGATCAAGACCCCCAAATAAGGATGGGTAATTTTAGATGATGTCTCTCACAATGCTAGTCTGTGGAAGAGTGATCATTGACCACCATGATGTGGAACCACATAGATGAGGAGAACACTCAACTGACAGCACAGGTTGGGGTGCCTACAAATAACATTGAATCATTTCAAATAATAGTAACACTACCCCTCTCCCCCATCATGCATGTTCAATCATGTGAAATGTGTGGTGGACCATACATGTACCATAACTGCAAATCATGATATGATATTCAGTAAGATTGTAATTATGTCAATTATAATCAACAAAAGCATCCATTTCTACAACAACATCATTTTTATAAATAGACGCCTCATTAATAGTGTCCTCAAAGAAATCACAGTTATTTTCCACCACGTAGTGGTCATGCCCAGTTCTACAACCATGGACGATAAGGGTATTGACCAATGAACCATGTTCTATGACCACAACAAAAAATACCTTATCCAATGAAAAAATAATTTTGATATGAGGCCCCAATAATATAAATTTCTATATGTTCAACCAAGGTCTCCTTAGAAATCACCCCCATGTATCCTAAAAAATACATTGGCTACTTTTTCCCTAAAGTCAGATCAGTGGATGATGACCCAGGAGACCAAAATGAAAAATAAAAGAGCAACATTGTGGAATCTGGAAATTAAATTAGGTATAATCATGAAGACCTTATATAATATATTCCTAGGTACTCTACCAATAAACTCTATGAAATACCCAATGGAGGGAACTAAGGTGGTAGTGCTTGGAAGCATGTATGTTTTATACTTTCAATATCCAAAAGAAGCACGAATTTAGAGTGGATCTAATGAAGCCACAAGGAGAATATGAAGATGTTGATGAATAAATACCTACCCTAACATAAGGGTAAGTACCATAAAAGAAGGAGAAGACCCCTAGAAAATAAAATAAACACATTTATGTTTCACCACCTCCATATAATCCACCTCTTCCCTTCCCAGATAAATTGAGACATGGTAAAAAGGAGGCACAATATAAGAAGTTAATAGAAATGTTCCAACAACTTCATATCAACATACCATTTGTCTATGATATTATTCAGATTTCTATCCATACAAATTACTTAAGGACTTTCTATGAAACAAGATGAATATTGAATATATGGGGTTCATATATTTGAATGAATAATGCTTTGCTACCGTGAAGCAAAAAATTCCCCCCAAATGAGAGATCTATGAAATTTCCCAATTCTCTATGTGATAGTACAATTCATGTTTGGAGGAGTTCTATGGGATCTTGGATCCATACTTAACATGATGCTAATGAGTGTTTTCCAAAGGCTCGGACTCCAATTACTGAAGGAAACAATTGTTGAATCACTACTTGCTGACCTCTCATTAAAATACCCCCAAGGTATTCTTGAAGAGATTTTGGTAATGGTAAAAAAGAATATATCTCTAGAAAACATTCTCTAAAATTATATGGAAGAAGATGGATATGTCCCTATAATACTTGAAAAACATTCATAGGAACAAGAAATGATTTAATTGAAAATAATCATGGAATTATAATCTTCAGAGTCAGATAAGAGCTTGTAGTGTTCAACCTAATAAATTTTACCAAACACACTCATGTCACCCCTCTATTGTAATTCCATATCTCTCACTTAAAAATATGGTGATTACGTTTCTATTGAGGAATAGAGATATAATTCATTCTAATCGAATGAGGAAAACTATGATTTTTAAGAAGTAAGATTTATTGAACCACTCACAAGTGAAACCATGCCACATTTCCTTCCTTCCATCATTCAACCACCCAGTTAGTAATGAAGCCTCTTCCTATTACATTAATGTACTCATATTTAGAAGATTCTCCCTCTTTTCCCATCATCATTAATTTTGAAATATCCTAGGAATGGGAGAATATATTGGTTTATTTTCATAAAATACAAAAACAATCAATTTAATATGGAGTTATTGACAAAAAAGGGATCATCCATATAGATTGAAACAGTAAAATATTTCTCAATGAGAATGGGAATCCTAAAAGACAACCTATGAGGCGGATCAGACCACTAGTGATATAATTTATGGAGAATTAAGTGCTTAATCTCATGGATGTATGAATAATTTTTCAAATCTTAGATGGGTAATGGGTGAGCCCCCTCTAAGTGGTTCCAATGAAAGGAGGACTCATGATCTAAAGAATAAATTAAAATGAACTTATTTCAATAAGCACCATCACTGGACAAAGAGTTTGTGTGGAATGAATATTCTTGAATTTAAAAACACAATAAATACCACATTCCCATAAATTTCATGGATATTATGTTATAAATACATATGGGTCATGATTTATTACGATTCTTGGATGGATATTCAGGATACAACAAAATTTCAGTCTAACCCACAAATTGGCCAAAAACCACATTCACATACACATTCGACAGATTTTCTTACAGAATAATGCCATTTGGAATGTAAAATTCTCCCAAAACATTCCAGATATATATGAAACACATTTTTCATTATATGGCTGATGAGTTTCTGGAAATCATCACTGACGATTTCATAGTTTATGGGGGAACTATTGATGATTGTTTGAGCATCTTGGAGTTGGTTCTACAATTTAATGAGGAGAAATTAAAATTACTCAATTGGGAGAAATGTCAATTTGTAGTATAGGGGGGAATAGTACTCTGCCAAATATTTTCCATTAAAGTCATTGAATTTGATCCAGAAAAGTTTAAATTCATCAATGATCATCCATATCACTTAACTATTAACAAAATCAAAGGCTTTCTAGGTTATGCTATCTTCTATAGATGTTTCATAAAATATTATTCTAAAGTCTCACATCTATTGACACAACTATTATCAAAAGATATTTCATTTGAATTCAAAGAGAAAATTCCAAAATCCTTTTAGAAAACTAAAAATAGTCTGATTGCATTACCATTTATCGTTGCACCAAACTGGAAAAATTAATTTTAACTAATGTGTGATTCTAGTGATCTTTTTGTGGGAGTTGTGCTAGGAGAACACATTAATAATACCTTATGTCCAATTTATTATGTGATTCATATACTAAACGAAGCTCTGGTCAATTACACCACTACTGAGAAGGAGCTTCTAGCCATTGTATATTCTTTCTAAAAATTTCATTCTAATATTTTCATGTCCAATGTCAATGTTCATACTGATCACAATTACCTATGGTACCTAATAAAAAAGAAATATTCCAACCCAAGGTTGATATATTCGATTCTCCTACTATAGGAATCCAATGTTGTGATCAAGGATACAAAATGAATATAAAATTTAATTATAGATCAACTCTCCAGATCATCTCTCCAGATTACCTCTTCCCATCGTTAAAGAATAAAAATAGGTTGATGCCAATGTGGATTTCCCAAATGAGTCTTTATTCAACATCAATGACCAACACTAGTTCTCATATATGGGTAATTTCTCTCTACGAGGTTTTTTCACCAAGATATCACTTACCAACAACGAAATAAATTTCTATTCGATGCCAAGAACTTATTTTTGGGATAACTCCTTTTAGTAGGGTTTCTAACAATTTGACGAGACACTACATTCTAAAAGAATAATCACATAATGTAATTAAAATGTACCACACTTATCTAACTGTATGACATCATAGACCTGAGCATACAGTGTCCATGATTCAATAAAATGGATTTTTCAAACCTACAATCCATCATGACGTAAGGGGATTTTTCCAGCCATGTGACAGATGCTAGATAATGGGAAATATCATTAAAAAGAATGATATTCCACATAAACCCATTATAGAAGTTGATGTTTTTGATTTTTGGGATATCAACATAAGGGGAATGTTCCATACATCGAATAAAATAAACTACATTCTTATTTTAGTGGATTATGTCTAAAAGTTGGTTGAAGTAGATACTACTGATTATGACTGATTAAAAGTAGTCATGAAATTTCTCAGAAATATTTTTTTCACATGATTTGGATTTCTAATTTTATTAATTAGAGATCGATGAACAAGCATCACTTACCTCCATGTGAAATAAATTATAGAACGATACGAATTTAAATACCAAACTAGAACTCCCTACCACTAAAAAATGACTGGGAAGGTTGAGTTCAAAAACAATAAAGTGATTTTTTTTAAAAAAAGTGGACACAAGAATTAGCGATTGGAGGATAAAGTTAGATGATTCACTATGGGCATATAGAAATGCTTACAAGACACCCATAGGTACCACCCTAGTTTGATTGGTTTATGAAAAACCACGTCATTTATTGGTGTACTTGGAGAATCATTCCTTCTATGAGATGCAGAAGATCAACATGGATTTTGAAACGACTAGTGAAGAAAGGTTATTTCAGCTGAATAAATTGGAAGTGATAAGGAGATATTCATATGAGAATGCATGAATTTATTATGAAAATATGAAGAAATGGCAAACCAATCCATTTGAAGGTGTACCATCATCCGTGATAATAATTTCATGTTGTCAAATTCTTGTATGTATATATTCCCAGAAAATAAAATGTCAAGATGGTCAGGTCCAATTGATTACATTCAAGTTATTCCATATGGAATAATAAAAATTCAATGAGAAGGAGAGCCACCCTTTAAATTCAATGGTAAAAGGCAAAAAAAATTCAGGAACCATTTCTTGAAGCTTGTGTCATCATGCTCAAATTCAATAAATATTTAATTGAGTCAAGATGTCAACCATAGAAGAAGTGATGATTAAGAGGAAAGCTAGGGTAGGAGATCATTAGATTATTTATAATAGAATTTTCATATAATAGATTTGGGTAGGCTAGAAGAAGTAGTCAAAGAGTAAGAACAATGTTATGAAAAAATATTTCTGTACATGTCATGTATAATTGGTTAAAGACATGTACATTTTTTTCCAAAATTCAATTTTTATTCTATACATATACGATGTGAACAATCACATCAAGTAATGTATAGGGTTGGGTTTGTTTTAAAAAAATTACGGCCCTGACCCGCTGGTCCTAAACAGCCGCACAACACCCCTCGACCCCTCATATCCCATAAACGCTCATCCTACCACCCAAACCAGCACCCTACCCTCTCTTTCATGCTCAAATTATAGAACCCAATTCCATCTCCCTCCTTTCAAAATAGATAGCTTCCCTATCTTCTCCCCTCTCTTATGAGCTACACGCTCCCCCCTTTTCCCCCTCTCTCACACACAACAAACCAACCCTCACAACCCCCATCCTTTATGAATCACACCAAATGGAACCAACCATCATCCTCCTCATAGTCTTTATCCTATGCTTCCATGAACCTGCCAAAAACTTATCACCCTCGTTCCACACCTGCCTCCTAGGATGAGATAACCTCCATGCCCATTCATGACAACCGACACCTACACCCTATGTTTTTCTTCACCAATCCATAGTATCCAGAAATTCCTTCCATGAGGCAAGAAAAGGGCATGAGGAACAATAAGAAACTTGAAATAAATGTGCTCGGAAATTTGAAAATCATTGAAGCAGTCATGGAACTACAGGAGACATTGCATATCAATAGTGTTATCGATGCCCATGTAGAGACCTTTTCTGAATTATTCCTACAGTTCTTCACCACCTTCAGATATCCAACAACTGTCTATTCTTCAGTATAGGTGGTAGTCTCTAGGAGCATGATTTTTCATAATTTTGATTCAGAATAGGAATCTATACAGAGGAGTTAATCATTTCTTGAAGTCTATCCTACACTACAACTACAACCTCCTAAATAGACTACCGTATATTTAGGGCCAATGAATGATCGCGACCACTAGTAACATCATGACCCTCTACTCACAATGTTCTCTCATATTTGAGGTTTGGTATTTCATTTCAAGAATAGATCCATGTCTCCTAGATGGTTTTCAAGAGGCAAGACACAATGTGTCATTATCCATATTGATGTTATAATTCAATCGGTTTCCATGGGAGTTCCCCCCATCAACAGGGTCTCCTAGTTTTCTCAATACATCAAGATAAAATGTTGAGGAATGGTTTCTCACCGATGGGTGCATAGTTTATAACCCACCGGTATAGATACCTAGGTGTGTTTGATGCATCATAGCCCCTCACCTCCATAGGACCCATTGAGCTGATTTATCTTGTGATGATTCATAAGATGAAGATGATGGTGAAAGATGACGACATGTATTTTTGGGCCCCAAGAGTCCAAGAACCTATCCCAGATGCACCATGAGAAGAATTAGTAGTAGTCCCAGCTATCCATCCACATTACACCACCAAACCAACTCCATACATTACCACCAACACTAATTCCACCACCCCATCTCCCATCCGCACATCCTTCTTTTCCACACCAATGAAGCTCTAGACCACTCATCAATGCATATTTTATAATATATTTCTAATCTCATCACACAACCATCATCCATTTATAGATCCTACTACATTCACTCCACTACCATCACCTATCCATCCATCCCATCATCTTCCATAATTCCCCCACCCCCTTCAGTCCATTCCAACCAACCCTAAGTCCTCACTAACTATAATGCTCAGTAGTAGTTCAGCATAGAGTATGCCCAATATAGAAAGTGGATCTCAACCGACCCCATCCTGAAGGTACCCTCTTTTGATACGGCTTCTAGACACACAATCCCTATATAGACTGCTACCTCACCATTTCCCACCCCAACCCACATACATTTCACAACTAAACCACCATCCACAGTAGAAGCCCCTCCATCCACTACCATTCTACTGCTGATGCTGATTTGGCTGGATAGTTGATCTCTACCTCATGAAACATATTAACAGTAGAGGAAATTATTGTCTTAGACCCCTAATATTGTATTCTATATCATTTTTTGGGATTACATTTATGTTTTAGGGATGGCTGTTCAGTTGATTCATTTGTGTTTTCACACAATTGAACTGATATCTGATATCTATATAAAAGGTATTTGATTTTCAAATTTTATTATGTGCTTATTTTCGTATCTTTTATTTTATTCATACGAATGTCGAGCTCCTCAGAATCATCCACTATTATCAACAATCCAGTTCCCTCTACTATGTTAGAAAAATGAGTACTCTAACGGGTCAGCAAGATTCCCTTCCAATCTGTAGCCACCACAACCCAACATTCCTTTCATACATAACACTAATCGTGGTCATGTGGCTACACTGAAAGTAATGAAACCAACAAATTGACCATGAGAACAAGAAGATACATTCGCTAAAAGTTTTAAGTGATGAAGCAACGACTGAGCTGGTGGACCCACTTTTGGGAATCTTGGTCCACCCATCTGGATGACGATATTTAGTTAGCACTTAATTGGAGGAAACACATAGTTTAACATTTCTTTAGTTAGAGTCATCATTGTTTTGAATTTTGAATTTTCATTTTCAATCTATCATGAATCTACATTTTAAAACATTCATTAAATAAAAAAATAATTTTCTTTGTTTCTTACATTGTGCACTTAATTTTTTAATCTTTTATAACATTGTTTATAACTATTGACAAATGATAGTTATATAGTGAGTTATTTCTTCTCTATCCCATTTTTAGGTGCATTGGACTTTTCATTATGACTACTCAACAAACCCCATGGCATAAAACTTCATTAAAGGAGCTCTCGATTCCCCATTTTTTCATTTTTTTCAAAAAATCCATTTCAATTTCTTTTTCAATAAATATTCAATGAATTATGAGTACCACATGCATATCACAGATTGTGGGGACACAATCACTTTCTATGTGTGGTGGTGGTGGTGGGGGGGGGGGGGGTCTCACGATTTCAGTTGTGATACACTATAACTAATTTTTTTGTAACTTGTGTAGGAGACATTTTTCTGAATGATAAGCATTCATTAAAATTTAAAATTATTATTCCTTGATAAATAATGGAAAATTTAAGTGGAATTTTGTTAAATACCATGTCTCATTTCTATAATATAATTTTATGAATCATTGTAAAGTATAGAAAATTATTTTCAAATTCAAATACATTGAGATTATAATTAATTAATCTATTACATAGGATTTATACCAACTATATATGCTGGTTTTATTTGATTCACATTACTAAAGAGGAATCTAAATCTTCATTTTCATATTATTTTCTAACTAAATTTTTCAAGAGATACCTAGGTCTTGTTAACCGACCAGAAGAAGCGCATTGACCTTATCGAAGTGATTATTAAACATGTATAAATTTAAATGGATTGATGCTCTCATTGATATACATTTTACATGAGACCCACCTTAAATTTTTCCTTCATTTAGACCATAGTTTTCATGGATGACATTTTAGGATGAATTTATTCTTGGACCATTTCCATTCCTACCCTTCTCTTCGTATAATGAATAAGGATACCATTGAACAATTGTGGTGGCGACATTTAGACAACATGGGATGCTATAATTTCCATAGATGAATGGTGTGCTTACCTGACTAATTGGTAGCCATCCATATTGATTTTTTGAGTTTCATTATATTTTTGTTACTTTGAAAAATACAAAATAAAAGAAACATTGATATTTTTTTAGTATGGTCATAAATCACCATTTTTAAGACCAATTTATCCCCCAAATGATCATATGTGGTTATGTTATTGGAGTGATCTCTAACCTAGTCTTGAATTTCATAAAATAAAAATTAATAAGATAAAAGGAAAGGAACATAATCATTATTGTATACATACATGGTACCCATACGGATCCAACCTGGGCTCCAAGAGTGTGGATTAGACCAGCCAAAATTTGGAACATTATCAAAATTTTCCTTGAACTTATGAATTTTAATTTGGATCATACACTCCTTTTTATACTGATTAACACTTTTTACATACCTACAAACAAACTCAGATTCATCAAAACCTCATTTCCTAATTACTCATGATTTAATTATATACTTGTCTTTACACAAATTAGATAATAGAAACAGTGCAAGATTATGGTTAGGAACATGTACTCAGTGTACAACCATACCTCCAAATTCATTTTCCCTATGTGATGAGAGAAAATTGTAGGGAGGTAGATTACAATTGGGTATATACTCCTAGAATAATTAATATGTTATAATTAAAATTATAGACTTAGTTTTGAAAATTTGGACTATGAGTCAGGATGAACATTCTAGGCTGTGATAATTCTAGAAGCTGACCATTTTTCTGCATGCACCTAATCTTAATTAAATAGAAATAATGAATGTTTCCTACTTTAAAAATTATCATTTTTTTTGAAATCACTTTTGAGACATCATTTCTTGAGGAAAAGAAATTGTTCATATGGGGGGGATTTGATATGCCAAATATGTATATATATTTGTCTATGATTTATTTATAGCTTTTCATTTACTTGATAACGCTTGTGGTATGTGTCCAATTTTTCATGTATAGAATATTCACAGGATTCCAAGGAATATAGTTATAAAATTTGCAATGTTGGTCTATAACATATCTTGATACATCTTTACATGTTGTGTATATGGAGTTCACATCATATACAATGTCATGGACAAACTCCACAACCAATCCAGAAATATTTAAAGGGAATGGTCGCTACACCTCGTTTTCATCTAGGACATGATGTGATACTAGTCAAAATATATATCAAGAAAAAAACAAGGAATTCATTCAAAGGAATATTTGGATGCAGGGTACATTTCTTGAACACTTGGTACACTATGTGTACTCTTTCAAAGTTTTTTAATTATTAAGGGAAACGTGCACCACAATAGAGATCCAAAAATCCACATAAATTAACATGTATTGATTGTACATGTTGTGTACCATCAGTACATGTTATGTAATTCTAGTAAATGTCATAATGATTTATACCTATAAATACTGCGGTGAAGAATAGGATTCAAGACAATTCAAGTCAATATTCCTCTCTCTTTTTGACACTCTATGAGTTCTCTCTCCATTTTCCCCCACTAAACTCTAAATTTCATCATGTTTTAGTTTTTTAGCAATCCATGATCCATGTCTCTTTAATTTTTCAATGCTTTAAAATTCATGTCTGCAAATTTATATGCACTAAAAATATCATTTCTTATGTATGAATTTTATTTCTAGTAATGATTTACCTTTTGTGTGAATTTATTTCATTCAGAAATTCCAAAATATTGCATGATTTCTATTTAATAATATGAATCAACACGTAAGGCATGATACCATTAGGTTACTTAATTACATATCACAACGTTATGAGTATCTAAACAACACAAGAGAAATGATCATGTTAAATGAATCAACATAATTAATTTAAACGTTATTTATTAACATTAAAACCCTCATTAAATTTTTAAGAAGGATAAAAATGAGCTTTCTATCCCATTTGTGTGAACATCCCTGACCACCAGACCTTGAGGAATACGATTGTATCCTAATTAGAGTAGATTAGGCTATGATAACAATCCTGGGACAATTTCTACCCTTAGAATCCAAACTTAATGCATCTAAACTATTACTATATAATTGACATGGAAGTCACTTCCGGGGTAGAGTTTGGTGACTTGATCCAGGCCACTAGTTACCTATATTTTCTTTGTAGAATAAGCCTTAGTAACTATCCAAGGTTTGAATTAGAGACCATCCTTTACCCAGATACATGGAATTTATCCTGACCCCTCATTTATTATTTTCAATCATTCCAAATTAAGAATTAATACAAAATAATATCAATTTACATTACACGAAAAGACTCCCATAAGGGTTTGAATACTAGAACCTCCCTTTGAAACAATGATCTCCTTGTGAGATTGACCCTATACTCCCACTACATTATTCCCGTGATTTCATGGATGTTTGGGAGACATATAATCTAATTTGAATCAGGCCTAGATGTATTAACAATACATTCATGGCTGTAATCAATGATTATTTATATTTATATCAATTATGGTAGAAATTACATGATATTATTGTACCACGTTATGTGATTTTGATGGTGGGTAACACATTTTTGTTATTTTTGAGGAAAGTTTTTATCATCATAATGATTAGTGTATATATCATTCTTATCTAGATTATTAATTATATTGATGAAGTTTGAGGGAATATATTATTTTATAATAATTAATGGATGTAAGAGCTATTGTTTCCTTCTCATATTCGCTAAATGAGTATAATAATTGTAATATTTTCCCTCTCTAATAAATTTAATGTCATGTCCTTATTCTTTATCATTTTCTTGGGACGTTCAACAGAATTAGAGGTCAATTCATCCCAGCCTACTTGTATAGGTATTTGCAGGGATTCACATTGTGCTACACAGATCACCCATTAAACCCATACACGTCATGACCGTCCAATTGACACCCCATATACCACACACTTTCATCCTCCACTTGAGCCTCTAGGGATGTTCCCACCCATGCCTTTATTATCATCTTATTTATCCTCTTGTTCTTATACAAGGTATGTGTCACTTCCAAAATTGTTTTTACCCATACCACACCCATATCCCATGTTTTATCCCCAAACCTTCTATCCTTATCCCACAATTTCAATGTCGCCTCCATTTCCTACTATCCATCAATTATCTAATTCATTTGTTCCATCAGAATCAACTATATTGAATACAAATGTCCTGGTGCATGCATTGGAATAAGGACATCATCATTGGATAATAATCTAAAACATAATAAAGATCCATATGAGGATAATGAGAAATCTGCATCATGTTTTTTTCTAAGTGTGTCAAATTATGTGAATTTATTTTTCTCTAGTTTTATTGTGAATTAATTATTCTTTTATAAATTTTATCTTATTTATTGAGATATTCTAATAGTAGATATGGGTGGACCCATATACATGAATTATGGAATATTTTGGATGTTTTCTGGAATCTTTTGTGTATTATAATGATTACAATAAAATGATAAGTAAAATTTCCAGATAATTTAGAAGAATTATGTAAACATTAGACAATGACATTGATATCATTCTGATGAAACCAATATCTTGGAGGCATATCAGTAATTGAAACATGAATAAATCTTGGGCTGTGATATGGGTATGAAAATTTATTAAATTGATATATATATATTATTTTTTTATATAAATTATCGTTTTTTGTTCATCATTAGTTTATGTTTCTCAATAATGATTCTAATAAGATTGCATGGTTGATGAATCTTAGGAAGTTGTGGTGATCACATAATCATGAGTTATATGTTTGTTGTGTTGTAGTTGGTGTCATGGAAAAAATTATCTATATATTATGATATTTTGAATTTTTTGATTTGAATATTAATATACTTCATAACACATCCTGGTTGTTCATCTGTGTGGCATTGTATGCTATAATATCATTAGAGAAGCTATTGCACAGAATGTTCATAGGAGTTCTCCAATATAATTATATCTCATAAGTTTCATAATAGTATTCATAAAATATATATTCTATACTTTTATGATATAATTTGAGGTACAAATATTATATAGGCTATCAGGGGTGGAGACTCATAGTACATTGAGACACCTTCTCATTGTGCTCGTCCTTTGTAATATCTAATGTATGATATTATTATAATAAGACCTGCTCATATGAAATCCACTTTTATATTTTTTATTGGAGGTTCCTATCTATGTACATGGGTATTGATCAATATACAATAAAATTTTTATTAATTAATATCATAATTCATGTACTATAATGTGTTGATTAAAATCATTATGAGATATGTTTACAGTGAGGTAGGATATGTTGGCTTCATCACAAGTAATATTGTATTAATGAATAACTTGAGAAAGTATTTTTCACACATCTTCTTTAACATAAGTTTATATATCAGGACTTTTCATGAAAATGATATAGCCTAAATAAATCCCTCGACATGGTGTTCTATAAGCATGTTGGATTTCTATAAATTCTATGAGACAGGCATTGAGAACACAGGTTGATGAAACCATCATGAAACCTACTTTATTAGAGTTATTGTGATAAATATACTATGTTGCACAGTGATCACCCATATGATGTATTATTTTTTAGGGCCATTAACTTCTTTTTCTATAGGTTCTTTTGTGTGTTGCTAGATTCTAGCTCTGGACTTTAGGAAACATTGCCCAATTCCACTGAGAATGAGGCATAGATGATAACACACTAAATGTATCCCGAATCTGAACTATATAATATATTACAATTTAATATCATAAAAAGATGAATAAATATTAATATACTACATATATTGATAGTTATTTATATTTTCATTATCATATATATTCTGTCACCAGTTATTCAAGAGAATATTATCAGAGCGGAATATAAAATAAATAAATATTTTCTTCTTAGAGAATATAATATATATTTATTTTTTGGGGAATAATGAAGTGCTATTTATTTAAAAAATAAATAGTCATTAATCAAAGCCCAATAAATATTGGGTAAGAATTGCAGATTGATTTTTTAGGTCTCGTGAGAAATATTATATACTGAATATTTTTTTATTTAATGATTTTTAATGTTAATTGATGAGTTTAGCACATTTCATGAATTATTATTATTATTATTATTATTATTAATATTGACATGGGGTTCCAAATGGATTAAATAATTGATAATAATCATTTTTTCAATTATTTATTTCTAACAATAATAGTATATATACCAAATTATATTATTTTTCAAGAGAGTAATATTTATTTATATTGTGCACAATGAGAGTCGAAGAGAATCATATCAAGCCCTAGATATCTCCCTCTCCAATAATGCTCCCAATAATGGAGAGTGATCATCCTCCACCATCTACTATTAAATCTAGTGAGATCAAGGAGAATTTTTTGGAAGCCATTATAGAGGAGATTAAAATATAATGATGAAAGAATTAGGATCTTCCACAATTCAACCAAGATATTCCAAATATGATGTTCAGATATTTTTGGAATACATTTGGATCACTGCTTGTAACGTCTTTTACCCATAACCCACTAAAATAGTGCTCCGATCCAGGTTTCCAAATGACCTCAAGTGCACCTCAATGACTTCTAGAGGATGTCGACTAGCAGTGAGGGACTAATAGTTAATGTGGTTAGACAATAACATCTTTACTAGAGTGTTCCATAATATATAACAAATGAAATAAGGGAAAACAATAAACATTAAACTTGAACATGAATTACCAACTATTTATCAAAAATGTTACATCCATAACCAAAATATAAATGTGACGGGTTATGAAAATAGTTCCAAATGTTAAGGAAAACCAAAATAATGAAAAACAAAATCATCCCCCATAATTGGTTCTAACCTCATATATGCATCCTCTTCATTGAAAATTCCTATCCCAACTTGACTCCTTAGAAAATGGCTTTTTCCCTTATCCAATCCTCCAATAATGAAAGATTCTTGGGAACCCAATGGTGGCCTAAGTTGGATCTGAGTACAACTCCGTAGGACACCACTAATGGTGTCTACAAAATATCCATTTGAAACTGATAGTGTATGAATGTACTAAATAAATTTAATGGTAAAATAGACAACTCGACATTCATTAATAAAAAGTGATCACTATATCATCTTTGTTAATTTATTTTATTCGATCACTAAAACCATTTCTATCACATAATACATTGGTTAGGAATTTACTTCATTTAAAATCTTGCTTAAACCGATCAATTACAATACATATGGGATTAAGTCATGTTTCATATCTCAATAGGGATAAACATTTCATAACAATTACATCATACTCACCATGGAGACTCAGTCTAGTTAGTCATATCAAATGATATTGTTACGGGATTAGAGACTCATCCAGACTCCCTATCCCTTGAATTATATTGTTGGAATTTAGATCCTCAGTACCACATGACCTGTGGGAGGATCCTAATCTTAATAACCCACAAACCACCATTCCATGTGCACATGATTTTTCCTTATATTATCTCATATAAGAATTCACATTGCTTGAATAATCAATACACATAACAAAAAAAATTACATTCTATTTAACACATAAATCATCTTTGGGCCTTAACACAACAACACATTCACCACAAACATTACACATCCCATTTATCCCATTTACCTTTCACATCTCAACCCATTTATCTTATTCAAAAATTTAAAAATAGAAACCCATTTCACATAATTCATCATTTGACATTTATTAACCCATTCCGATATTTAATTTTAAATCTTAGAAGTCATTATACACATTCAAATTATTCAAATTATCCCATTTTTAATTGTGATAATCTTTCCATTATGCCATTATCAATTTCAAGCCACACCTATCAATAATACCTTATCCAACTCAACAAATATATGATCATATTCATCCTGGGATCTGATTTATCACAAATCAATTCTGTAATTTACATTACAATTTTCCATTTTATGGAATATTAGAACACCCAATGGGTGGTCCAAAATTGTACTAGTCGACTTCAATGCACACCACCTGGATCATGAGAGGTTCAATTAATCATATTGCAAACAATTTTACCAAATCTATTCAATTCCATCAAATACACAATAATTGGGAAGCGTTAATAGTACCACATATGCAAAAATCAAATTCAAGACCATGGAATTTAACTTCTAGACCACATACCATGAAACAAGAGATGAATGTACCCATAACCTTAGTTAGATATCAAAATTAAGGAAACCTTTGAATACCCAACCTATGATCCATGATAAAAAGAGGGTTTTAGTTCTTTTCAATAAGATGAAAGAAACCACAAGCCCTAATCTGTAAAATAGAATAAAGAAGTGTGTAATACATTCTCATATCCTCAATTCACAATTAAAAACACTAAAAAAACCTAGAAATGGATGATACCGATGCTTTGGAAGATTTGGGTGTTTATATTTGACACAATGGTGTTAAGAGGAATAATTTGGAAAAAATTATGGTGATGAAAAAAAATCATGAGGTGTCAAAATAGTAAATCCCTATATTAATTGGGTCCATGGTTTGTCTGCAATGTTTTCCAAATAGTATTCCAACCATGTTCATGCATCTGTACTAGAGGGCCTAAGTCACACAGTTACCTAGGGTTCCATGAACAGTTTGAAAAAGCATGTGCCAATAGTACAAAATGCCTCTTTCTAGGACTGCATGTTTTTTCCTCCCATAATTCATATTTTACTAAACTGTGAACTCCTTTATCTTAGATATCATGGTTTCAGCGCACATTTACTACTAACCATGCACTAAACGTGATACACACATAGGATGTGAAAAATATCCATTATTTCAGGTCTAGAGCCCCCCAGACACACCCATGATTTCTCATACATTCCTAGGTCATTCCATTAATTAAAATAATAAGAGATAATTAAAGAAAACAAGAACATATGTCATGAAAATACAAAATCATACAACCTCTCCACCTTATAACATCTCATATTTGATCTACATACCCATGAATCACTAAATATAAAATGAAAAGATATCAGTCCACTACGATTATATATTTTTCTCCCTCTCCCATGTTTCTTCCTATACAATACCATGCAGCCAAAAAAATTGAACAAAAGCATAATCATTCCACCTAAGGGATTTCTAACTACGATCCACAATACAAACATGATGCTCCTCAAAAGAATAATCAACTTCAGGATAAAAATCCTTGACATCAAACACATTTGATGGTTTTGTGAAATTCTTTCAAATATATGACACGTGTAAAAAATCATTCATGCCACTATACCTCTGTTGAAGAGCCAATAAGTACACCCTTGACATGATCATATCCACAATCTCAAACAGACCCATGTAACATGGTTACAACTTTCCTTATTTAAATATATTAGAATGACCCATCCTTGGAGACAACTGAAGAATAAAATGATCATTCATCATAAACTCAATAGTTCTGCAACACTGGTCCACATAAAACATATGCTTACTCATTGTCATTTGTATACATTTCTGAATAAACAGTACATTTTTTATGTCTCATGCACGAGATATGACCCAAACAATTTATATCCTCCTTCTACCATTAAACACAACAAGGGTCTACATGGTCTACCATTAAGCACCACATATATATTCACTTCAATTGGATAAAAGTTAATATTATTATTGGTAAATTAAATAAGTGCTATGTAATTCTACCATGATCCACAAATATCCAGGTCACAAGGCCTCAAAATATCTTCTAGTACCTTAATGGTATGCATAGATTTCTCATCCATCGGTTGGTGGAAGTCTGTACTCAAATACACCTAGTTACCATGATCATTCAGTAATATTTTCTTGTGGTGTTATGTAAAATATGTATCCCAATATTAAAATATAGTTTGCAGTACTCCATGAAACTGCACAATTTGTTGAACATACAATTCACCTAAATGACCAGCAGTGAGTGTCTTTTGTATTGGTAAGAAATGTGCCACCATGGTTAACTAATCCAAAAATACCCATATCACATCATTATTATAAGAGATACTTAGAATTAAAAATACAAAAAACATCATTATGTCATCCCATTTACATTCTAGAATGGGAACTAGTAGTAATAATCTACCCAACCCTTAATGCTCAGTCTTCGCCTACTGGAAGGTAAGGCATCACACCACGAAACCTATGACCTCTTTATCTAATCATTCCAACAAATATTGTCATTGAATATCCTCATAAATTTAGGGTACACTAGTTTGAATAACCCAACTCGATTAATAATACACACCTATAAACTCTTTCCACTAACATACTGGCATAACAACATGACCACAACCTTAAATGATACATCATAAAAAATATTCCAAATGGATGGTGAATTCCTATCTTTAAGACTGTCCCTTATATAGATACATTATGAATCCTTATATATACTTTACTTGATCCGGTTCAGAAGCACAAACTCAAGTGCCAAGGATGAAAGGGTCATCTCCCATTGTTCATTCTCTATCTCAACATGAAACATAGTGAACAAAACCACCATCCCCTATTCAAAATTAATTTCAAATCTACATGAAATTGAATATTCATGGTGAATGAATCTGCAACATAATTCACCATTCCAAGAGTGTAAACCAGCTTAAAGTGAAAGGAGTTCATGTACCAAACCCATTTTTGTTACAAATGTTTCAGATAACTCTAAGAGATGTTGCAAATAATTCAATTATGATCGATATAAACGGTAATATATTCTCCCAACAAGTATTTTCTCCTACACATTAAGGAATACAACATTGAGGCCAACTCAAGATAGTATATAGGGTAATTTCTTTCATGATTCCTAAAATTCCTTGACCCTTATTCCACAACCTGATCATTCTGCATCAACACTTGCACAATTCCAACACAGAACACATCAAAAAAGATGTTATTCCACATAACTATGTATGGTAACATCTAAATTTATGAAGAAGTTGTCAAAATCATTAACTCTTGGAAAAATTCTCACAAGCCCCATAACAATAAAACATTATTACACACTTAGAAAAACACAAAATCGTTGGATACAAATGGGAGAAGTCCTTAATGAAAATTTAGTACCATGCGACCAATCCTAGAAAAAATTGAATATCAAAAACATTCTTCTGTTATCTGCAAGATTCAACTACCCTATCTTTTTCTAGGTCCAATAACACTCCTTCCTCTGAGAGTATGTACCCTATGAAATGAAACCTATTAATAAAAAATGGTATTTTGATATCTTTTCCAATATAATAATAGCTTTTAGTGTATTCATTATTATGTCATGTTTTTTGGAATGATCTTCATGAGATTTAGTGTACACAATGATGTGATAAAAAATCTACTACATTCTAATAATTGTATGGGTGAACAATTAGGTTCATTATGGACATAAATAATGGTATTCAGCCGATTCCATTACCAATGACCTAATAGAAAGTGGCTTTGATCCTAGTAGTGACTCTATTGTGAACTCGACATATCTTTTAGTTAACATTGCAAGATATCATTATGAAACTCATCTTAAAAATGATCCATGACAAGAGGAAAGACAAGTCATCCATGTACCATATCATCATGAATAAGACATGACACATGAGTTGTGAGCTCACCAGATAGCTGAAAAACCTACTATACACATCCTGATCTAATTTCCCACTCACAATGATGGTCATAAGTGTCACCTTCAAGAGAAGTGAATGTTAACATACATTTCTAAAAATAAACCATTATCAGTGCTATAATAGTACATTTAGATAACTAAAAATGCATTGGTTATCGGAGTGCGGTTAAAACCCCGAAGATATTTTCAGTTATTAAAAACTAATGTTAAATGAGTCATTTAATAGATCTTTTTTATTGTTGTTATTGTCCCCGTTTATCATCACTTTGTCATGTTTCTAATGAGGGCCTATAAAATCACTACAAATCATTAATAATGGCCCCCTAGTAAAGGGGGGTTTATAAAAATAATTCCACTCCTCACCCCCACTTCATCCGTGCTTCCAATGCCTCGCCACATGATCAGGTATCCTCTTAACCCTTTATCAAAATTTTAGGTAATCCCACCCCCATCTACACCCCTCCCTCAATTATTTTTCAAATCGTAGTCCTCCACCATATGTACCAAATCCTTTTCCACTCCCCTATATTGTTTTCGAATTTTATGAAATATCTATATATTTATATACATTTGTTACTTTTTTTCATCCTAATTTATATATATATGTTTATATATATGTTTATATATTTATAAGTTTATTTTATATGTAAACATGTATAATTATTTCTTTACAAAATTTAAATTTTATGTATTAATATATAAAAAATATGTATATATTATTATATATTTGATTATAAAAAAGGTTTATTTTGAAAAAAAATAACAATTAAAATCCATAATTTTAATTAAAATGTAATACCAATGAATAAATTCATTCACCATTGAAAAATGGAAAAACAATTTACCATAAAAAAGGCTAAAAATTCATAGAATGTTAAAAAAATAGGGGCACTCTTACAAAAACACTGGTTTTGGAGACATTTGGGCCTTTTGAGGACTCCAAAAAAGCGATTTAGGATTACCTATGTCATGTTGGTTGTAGATCTCATTTCTAGCCTCAAATTGAGAAGTGGTAGTCCCCAAACAGACAACTAAATCAAATGTTATGGTCATTTAATTTTTAAGAAATGTTATTAACTTATTTTAGTTCAGTTGTTAATTTGTTTTAATTTTTTATCTTTAAATTGATATTAACTGACAAATAATTGGTAATAATAATAAAAAATATTAACAAAAAACATTTTATTATAATTTTATATGTTGTTTCCACTAAATATATTTTATATTAACGATAAAATCCTATTGACCATATATAGAAACTAGTTTCAAAAATATATATACTATTTATATCAATGTAATTATATTTATCTATACATATATTATTTTTGATGATTTTTTTGAAGTATTCTATTATTAGCCCTTGTAAAATGGTTCAGATAAAAGTCCCCATTTATCTCAACATTTATAAAATTGGTTATAAATTGTGGGTCTTCAGTACTGTGTGAAAAATTCACTAATAATGGCCCCACTTTAAAGTAGATTTTTTAGATTTATCAAATGGGGAATTTAATAGTTATTTTATCTAGTTCTGTTAAAGCCCTAACACTAGATAAAATAAATTTTCTAGTATTGAAATGGCATAAAATGTTGATATGGTCCTGGTGAAACAATATCCAATCCATTCCCAAAATCTGATCAAAACATGTCATCTAAAGACAAAACATTTCCCATAGAAAATGGTTCTCACCAACTATAAGGGAACACCCCTTAAACTACACAGTATTTTCTTCTTGAATCTCTAATGATTTATTAATCAGAATATCCCCACGAAAACAATACATGGGTAGACCTAACATAACCACATGCTAAGCTAATATATATGAATGTCAGAAAACTATATCAAATTAAGAATTAACAAGCCTGGAAACTACATGGATCGTAACTCAGATATATGATGGTCTTGGATCACCTCATTCTAGTATAGCAATAACTATTTGAAGCTATCATGAACCTCTACCATGGGCTCTATTGTAAATTCCTAGCATGACACTACCTAGTAGATATGGATGCTGTCACCCAAGAGTGACACATCCACCACCTCAATCAGTACAACTTTTAGAGCTCTAACTTCCTGCCTGATATGGGGTAGCCACCCCTACCTATACTCGACATTGGCCTTAGCCCTTCATTATTTCTTTTGTGTAATACATTCATACAGAAGCTCTGTAATGGCCCTCTTTTTCCCATGTGATCATCACCTAACTAGTGGTTAGGGAAACTAAACACCCATGTACCTTGTCTGGAAAAAGTTATAGAAAAAACATTATCACTACTCTAAAGGGATGATTTTTTCTTTTGACTATTGTTTCCATTGACTCCATGGTGAAATTTTTCGAAACATACCTTCCATCCATTAGACGTTCAACCATTCAATCTCCCAACTAGAATTGCATGCCCACCACTATTAGACTCTTTGAGGATTCCCTCTGAAATAAGAGCCTAATCCACCACATAAACAACTCATTAAACATTAAATATTCAATTGGGACTAAATCAATCAATTATTTCCATCCTACAAACTTCTTTCCATAATCACATCATCCTCTTCTAAATATGGAACAAAAAATTTCAAGTTAGTGAAATAACTAGTGTCTTTCATCACTATCTTTGGCCCCTAGGTCAACCTCATAAACTGAACTGCCTTTTCCTACGTCATCATCTCTGAATAGAAATTATCTATAAAAGTTTCATGGAAATATTTCCATGACTTGTCATCCTCTTTCTAGATATAGACTAGAATGTTCCACCATCACTTTCCCTCCCTCACAACATGTACGATTCCAACATGACTATCTTCTTGAGAGGAGTATCTAAGTTACCATGAATCATCTAGATGAATGCTATAAAAAACTCAATTACATTAGGTCCACTATCTCCAAAAAATGTTAGAGGGAGTTACGACTTAAAATCTATATTCAAATAATACATAGTTGGAAAAACTGCACTGGGTCTCATTCCATCATCTTTATAAAATGAAATATGTTCTCATGAAACTTACCCTCTAATATGTTACCACAAACCACCATGTTTTGTTATTATTCTTCTAGAGGAGTGCTCTTGATGACATCCTCTTAAACCAGAACATGATGTTTTGGTGGAATATTCCTACAATTCCAACACACATTTAAGAACACATATCATAAAACATCCACAGTTTTCATAAGAGAAGTCTCTCCACTAGCCATAAACAACACCTTTTTTCATACAATGTTCCCAATAGAGATCACTTCACGTTGAACACTACACTCAATAATCTATAAAAAATTTCATGGTCAATTTTGGGTAAACAAACTTACATAGTCATGAGTCCTTTATTAGACACAGATTTTAAACCAATTCCACATTCAAAATAAAAATATTTATCTTTTATATATCCATCTCAAATCACCATTTATTATAACCATCATTAGAGCTCATTTAACACCTTTAATCATGAATAATTCTTTAACCATTCATTTAAGATGTTTCCATTTACCAATTCATATCATCATTATTAGACATTATATTCTTCATATCATAAGGAATTTAAAAATAATTATACTCTACGTGTTTAACAAATCATTCATGTGTGTGACACACATGATGAATTCCATATATATCCCTAGGTGCCTATAAATATTGATTTATGAACAAACTCATTCTATACTGGCCATGTTTAAAATATAATAAAACAATATCATCACACTATGTGTGCGTCACCCAATGGTGAAAACACATAACAAGAACATAAATTCCCACCCTAGGTTCTTGGGTTGTCCCACATAGAATGGTTAGCTACTCCCAAAAACATTATCATCACAAAAAACAGACACATCATAATATCCTCTATACCATCAAAAAATAGTAAGACCACATTAATGAACTTCTCTGATACCACATTGTAATGACCCCAAGCTAGAATCCACTAAATAGGTGCTCAATGTTGGGTAACCACATGCCCTTAATCACCCCTCCCCATACACTAGAGGATACCAACTAGAAAATATAGTCTAATAGGTCATATGGGGAGACTATACATTATTTAACAAAGTACACCATAGCAGGTAACATAATAAATAACAACAAAAATATACAATAAACCTGAACTACCATTACCAACCTTTTCCAAAACATGTTAAAACCAATACCCAAAGATAAATATGCCATGACTTTCTAATAGTGCCAAAAATGATGGAATCCCAAAATAATGACTAATAGAAATATCCCCCATACTAAGTCTGGACTACAAGATTGGATCCTCATCCATGCTCAACCCACGCCCAACTCAACTCCCTAGCACATTTCTTTTTCCCTTATCAAATCCTACATATAATAAAATTTGTTCAGGTAACCAAGGTCTGTCCAATAAGGGTGTGATTACAACTTAGTTGACCACCAAGAAACGTTTCTAAAAAATATCTATTAAAAATACATAGTGCAAAAATTTACTAAATAAATTGAATGATAAACAAAAGAAAACTATGGTTCCATTAGTTATAAAAATTCACTCTTGAAAATTCCAACATTTATTCCATTCAATAACTTAAACTATTTCCATCGCATAATAAATGGGTTAAGACATTAAATCATTTACACATTAGCATAAGACAATCAATTAGTAGACATGAGGGAATTAGTCAAGTTCCGTATCTCAAGAGGGATAAACTTTTCGTAACAAATACATCACAATCATCATTGACTCTTGGTGTTGGTAGTATCAATAAATGCAGCTATTAGGCGATTAGGGCCTCAAATCCATTACCCATTCATTATAGGGGTGGGTTTAACAACCACAATCCACCTGAACCGTGGTAGGATCCTCAGTCCAACATCCCACATACAACCAATCATTGTTCACATACTTATGTACCCAAATACCACATATACCATATCACATACCATGCATAAACAAAACACATATCCTTCACAACTGACATTCCATTAAACACTTAAATAATCATTGGTCGTTAAACCATTTAAACCTTTACCACACACCTAACATAACCCATTTAAACCAATTACCTTTAATATATCAACTGATTTAACTTATTCATTGATTTCAATAGATTAACTAATTTCACATAATTCATCAGTTCACATTTATTATCCCATTCATTCTTTTAAATTTTAATCTCAAAATTCATTATACACATCTACCTAATTCCATTAATCCCTCTTTACATTGTTGAAAAAACCCCTTAAGCTACTATAAATGTCTATGCACACCTATCAATATTCCTTTTTCCAATTGATAATTCAAATTTATATACAAGTTTTTTTCATTTATTTATGGATTTTAATTGATTTACTTGAAAATGAACATGGAATATGCTAAATATTAATGTAATAAGACTTCATGGGATTCAAAGGAAAAAATGCATAAAATGATATGAAATTGCATAGTGCACATAGGTACTTGTCCATACACATCATGTAATGGATGTTCCCAACATCCCATGTTGTGAACCAAGCAATGAACCATTCCACAAAGTCTGCAAAAGACATATCCATTACATGTCATGAATTCCCACAACATGACATTTTTCTAGTCAAAATAGTTGATAATGAAATCAGCCAGAGATCCTCACCAGATGAATATCTGGATATCGACGCCTACTGTGAATAGTATCAAAATACATGTAGTCAGTCAAACTTCATAAATTAGAAATATATGCATGATTCATGTGGGAGATCCAAAATCATTAGAAATATACATAGATCAATGTTACATAATGTGTACAACCCACACACATTGGGACCAAATTTTCTTATATATAAAGAGTGTCATCAACACATTTAACATCATTACATGAAGGAATGTTTCTCTATATTCTTCTCCTATATAGTTCCTTTGTCCCTTTCACATTTAAAATACGATATTTCATTATTATTTTACATTTTAATTTAATTAAAAATATATGGATCATTTTTCTCCAATGCTTTTAAATTTCTGCTGCATCAATTCTCATTTCTCATCATCAATTTCCAATAACACGTGTGAGATTACTTCCCATTTCTTATCTTTTCTATGAAATTTATTAATGTGTGATTTATATTTTTGAAACTCAATTGCATGTTCATTGCCATTACAGTTATGAACAAATACATGTATGTGGATCAATTAATGTCAACTAGCATGACAACCATGATTTTCTATTTATATTTAATTGCATATCCACTCACTATGAGTAGCTAAACATCTTTGGGGTAGGGATAAATAGTATATGTATCTCCATTCCAAATTAATTATTATTAAAAATTTTTGAAAACCTAATGGATTAGTAATCAGGATAAACAAACAATGTCAGTTGAGTTTTTGTGAACATCCCTAATATTGGGAAATTAAAATGAACAACCGTATCCTAATTAAAGTATACTTGTCTATAACTACTAGACTAAGGCCCATTATTCCCTAACAAAATTAATACACCACTTCTATTACTCACTCCTTATCATGGAATAGTCGCTTCTTAGTTAGAACTTGGTTACTTGACCAATGTTAACTTGTAACCCCTATTTACTTTGTAACCTAATCCTTAGGACACATCCAAGATTAGAATTAATATAATACTTTATGCAGATACTCGAAATTGATCCCCTCCTCTTTTTAAATAATTGAAGTCACTCAACACTAGATATTTAAGTAAAATTTACAAACAGTAAGGTAACATGAAAGTACCCCTCCAAGGGTATCAAGCTAGTGATCTTATGTATAACAAGATTCCTCCTAGTGGGTTCGTCCTCATACATCTACTATACTACTCCAAATTAGTGAGTAAACATGGGGGACTCCAAAAATCTAATTTGACAACAGTAAATGCGAAAAAGAATTTGTGGGGCGCTTCAAATTCCTTTTTCATTGTTGGGGAGGCAACACTATTTTATATTAAATACCTATGGATGATGAACTAGGATTAAATTTCACTCACCGTATTTCTTTTCATTCATTCAATATATTCTTCAGCATCCTAATTTTCCAAACAATTGCATGTACTAGGGTCCCTTGACTCATTAGAGTATTATTGTGGCTATAGAACTATTGACCTTCGATCCCATTATCTAAAGGTATTTGATTCCACATCTCATGTCATAAATGGCCTAGAAACATCATCCAGCAGAACCCAGCCTACTAAACACCCATAACATAATAGCAGGAGAACAACCAATGCACCCTAAAAATACAGTCATGGATTATGTATTACCATCAACCCAAGGTGAAATTCCAGGATTTGTTCATCCCTTGATTCAATACCAAATTTTTTAGATCAAGATTGGACACATTCATATGATCCAGAATATAGGAAAATTTAGTTGTCTCTAGAACAATGACCCCCATGAACACATTGAGAAATTCATAGATGATTGAGACACCATTTCTAACTAAGGAGTCTCTTCAGATGAAATAATATTACACAAATTCCCATTATTGCTGAGTGATAGAGCTATAGAATGGGTAAAAATTCATGCTCTTGAGTCAATCACGACTTGGGAAAATCATTCCAAGATGTATTTAGAAAATTATTTTCCATAACTATAGACCTGGAGGCTCCAAAATTTTATGCAAATAATCCTTCATAAAGATATAGAATATTCATGGGAAGCCTGGGAAAAACTTAATGAACTTTTGAGGATGTGAACACCTCATGGAATTGATACATGGATTCATTCTTAAATGTTTTAAAAAGGACTCCAACTAGGGGGAAAAATAGTTGTCGATGTTGCTGCTGATGCAGGATTGATGTTCATGACCCCTAAAGACAGATGAGAAATACTAGATTAATTCTCTCCCAATGACATCATATGTTAGAGTGATCAACAACAACCATGTTTTGGTATCCACAAAATTAATGAGAACAACCTATTAGAAATGAATGTTCAGGTGCTCACATAGATACTTGATTCATTCTAGATGCCATCCATAGAACCCCCTCTTACTCCCGTAATGGAAGATAAATCATGTGAGATGTGAGGTATCTTGCATTAGAATCATGATTTAATTTCATGATATGATAAATTGAATGTTTCTTATTTTGTCAATTACCATATATAGAACTATCCATTTCAATAACAACCAAAATATTATCAAAAGTGGCACGTCCATCAGAATCCTCATAGTAGTTAAATATATTTTCAACCCAGAAGTGGTCAGTCCTAATTCTAAAATCAGGGACCTCTAGTGTATCCAATAGTGAACCCTCACCCAAAAATGACAAAACAAATATATCAGAAAATGCAACCACAACCATTACCACCAAGACCCCAACAACAATTCCAACCCACTCACACCAGACCTCACTGAACACCTCCACCACAAGAGTATAACATGGAAAAATTCATGGCTTTTTTTTAAAATTATGTTAAAATAATAACAATACTAGAGAAAAATATTAAAAATAAAAAATCTTATTTGAGGAATCTTGGTATTCAAATGGTTCAAATATCAAAGACATTATTTGACAGATTACAAGGTACACTACTTGGTAACAAAGAGACGTACCCAAAAGATAGTCCAAGCCAGTAGATATGACACTATAAAATTTATTGGAATTCCCATAACCAATTTGTAAAGATGAATGGTTAATGTATGATCCTTATATTAAACCAGCATGAGACGAAGAAGTTGATGAGTATATTTATGTCTCACATCAAGAAGAAGTAAATGCGTAAAAGTACCACACTTCTGAATAGAAAAGGGAACCGTTTTATTTTTCCTCAACCATATACAAGCCACCTTGTAACTTCTTTGAGAGAGAAAGGAAATGTAGGAAGGAGGAAGAATACAAGATGTCCCTGGATATGTTCATGCAACTTCAAATCTAAAAACCATTGGTATAATCCATTTCCAAGATGCTAGTTTACGCCAAATTTCTCAATGACCTGTTATAACAAAAATTAAAATAGAAGATATGACAATCATATCATTGAATGTGGAATGGTCTTCAATTGTGCTGTATTAAATTCCATAAAAAATGAGAGATACTAGATGTTTCTAAATTCCATGTGTTATAGGAGTGTGCAGGATTGGAAGAGCACTGTGTGATATTTGAGATAGCATTAACATGATTCCAATGAGTGTTTTACAGAAGCTCATACTCTAATAACATAGTACAATAAGAGTATCACTATAGTTATCCATCCACTCAGTAAAGTATCCCAGCAAAATTCTAGAACATGTTTTGGTCAAAGTCGAAAAATTAATCCTTCCTACTGATATTATAGTGATATATATGGAAGAAGAAAGCTATGTGAACATCATACTTGGAAGACCAATACAGGGCACATGAAAGGATTTTATAGATGTAAATAAATGATTCCTTAAAAATATGCAAATCCATAATGAAAACTTCCGAGGTGGATCACACCCCCAATAATGTATGTTTTAAAAAAGGAAGTGATGAAACTATTGAATGTAGGAATAAATTATTCAATTCCAAATAGTGAATGGGTGAGCCCCATCTATGTTGTGCCTAAGAAAGGAGGACTCATAGTAGAAATAATAGATTAAGAATATTTTTTTTTCAAAATACAGTATCATTGGATAGAGAGTATGTGTGGACTACAAATGCCTATATTTCGTGACCATAAAGGATCATTTTATCTTAACCATATTGCATCAGATTCTAGAAAGACTCACAAGGAATATTTCTATTTTTTTCTTTGATAGATATTCAGGGTTCAGCCAAATTGCAGTAGACCCCACTAGTTACACAAAGACTATGTTGACATGGTCATTTGGTACATTTTTTTACAGAATAATGTCATTATAAATGTGAAATTCTCTAGAAATATTTCGGATTTTTCTAATGAAAATTTTACATTTTATGGATGTCATGTTCCTAAAAATCTTCATGGATTATTTATCCATCAATGTACAGTCATTTTTTGTTTTTATGAAATCTCGAGTATGTTCTCCAATGTTGTGAGGATAATTTTCTTTGACCTAAATTGGGAGAAATACCATTTGATGTTACATGGAAGAATAGTCATTAGTTACAAAATTTTCAAGGATTTGATGTTTCTCCACCTAAAATTAATTGAACAAAGGATCATCGAGACCCCTATTCTATTATGGGTATTAGAAGTTTTCAAGGCCATGATAGATTTTTTATATGATTTGTGAAGTATATTTTTAGTGTCACTCATCCATTGACACATATTTTGTAAAAATATGACTCATTTAAATTCTATGAGGACTATATACAAGCTTCCATCATGCTAAAGGAAAGTATGATAGTATCTCCCATCATCATAGCACCCAATAAAAGGAAGGAATTTGAATTAATGTGTGATTCCAGTGACTATGCTGTAAGAGATGTGATAAGATAATGCATTGGAATAATCTTCTGTTACATTTATCTTGCGATTCATACATTGA
Organism: Viscum album; assembly: GCA_963277665.1. Taxonomy (NCBI): domain Eukaryota; kingdom Viridiplantae; phylum Streptophyta; class Magnoliopsida; order Santalales; family Viscaceae; genus Viscum; species Viscum album. The sequence goes on from OY728139.1 coordinate 872,649,796, forward strand.
ATTTAGCTCAGGTCAACTACACATCTATAATGAATGATCTCTTAGAAATTTTATATTCCCTCAAGATGATTCACTCAAATTTTTTTATATCCAATGTTATTGTTCACATGAATCATGCTACCCTCAGGTATTCGATAAAAAAGAAGGATACCAAAAATAGGCAAATATGTTGGATCTTTATGAAATAATAATTCGATGTCACGATTAAATATAAAAAAGATACAAATAATGTGATTGAAGATCATCTCTCCAGACTTCCTCTCTCCACAATTAAAGAAGACAATGATGCTGACATTGAATTAGATTTTAATGTTTAGAGCATGATTATTATCAAGGCTCGTTCATGGTTCTCATATATGGAAAATTGTCATTCCATGGGATTCCTACTTCAATACCTTTATACCAACAAAATAATATATATTTTAGATGTTAATTATTACAGCTAGAATGAGCCACAGTTATTCAAGTTTTGTGATGATGGATTACTAAGATAATGCATCCCTGAAGAAGAAATGCACAATGTGATTGAGATATGTCACATATCACCAACTGGAAGAAATCATGATCCCAACTGTATAATGGAAACAATTCTACTATATGGATTTTTCTGTCCACACTGCACCAAGATGTGAGGGGATCTTTCCAACATTGTAATAGACATTTACGGACACAAAATATTAGAAAAAGGAATGATATTCCACAAAATATCATCATGGAATTCAATTTTTTCGATATTTGGGGAATCAAATTCATGGTAACATTACCTACATTACATGGAAGAAACGACATTATGTTTATAGTTGATTATGTCTCAAAATGGGTGAAATCTGATGTGATAACACATGACATAAAAATAGTTGTCATATGATTTCTTGGGATTAATGTGATTTCAAGACATGGATTTCTGTGATTAATCATCATAGATCAGGGAAAACACATCACAAACCAATATGTGAGAATAATTTAGGAAATTAATGGCTTTATATACAATTCTAGAACTCACTACCACTCCCAAACATGTGGTAAAGTAGATCTATCAAATAGGGAGGTGATGAAAATATAGGAAAAAACTGTGAACATAAGGAGTGAGTTGAGTGTCAAGCTAGATTATGAACTATAAGAATACTGAACTACCTACATGAATCAAATTCATGGGAGCAGTAACTACATCACATGGAAGAAACAACATTATGTTTATAGATGATTATGTCTCAAAATGGGTGAAAGCCAATGTGATAACACATGACATAAAAATAGTTGTCATATGATTTATTGGGAATAACGTGATTTCAAGACATGGATTTCTATGATTAATCATCATAGATCATGGAAAACACATCACAAACCAATATGTGAGAATAATTTTTGAAATGTATGGCTTTAGAGACAATACTAGAACTCACTACCACTCCCAAACATGTGGGAAAGTATATCTGTCAAATAGGGAGGTGATGAAAATCTAGGAGAAAACTATGAACATAAGGAGTGACTCGAGTGTCAAGCTAGATTATGAACTATAGGCATACTGAACTATCTATATGACACAGGTATGTAAGAACCCATTCATATTGGGTTATGTCAAACCATGTAATCTTCTAGTGAAGATGGGGCATCATTCATTTTGGGACAACAAGAAATTGAATTTGGATTCTGAGAAGGCTAGAGAATAAAGGTTATTCAAATTAACTACATTTGAAAAGTGTAGGAGATATGAATACGACAATGTAAGGATTTATAAAGAAAAGTAGATGAAATTTCATGATTAGTGCATTGTAAGGCATACCTTTATACCAGGGAATAAGGTCCTGTTGTTTAACTCGAGGTTGAAGCTATTCCCGGATAAGCTCAAGTCATGATGGTCATGCCCATTAAAAGAAGGTCAAGTATTTCCATATATAACCATCGATATAATGAAATAAAGTGGACCACCAATATAAAATCATCAATGGTTGATGACATTCCATGAACTAATTTTTGATGGCCATGGCATCATCATAAAATTCACTTATGATTTAATTGATTGAGGAAATAAACATTAAAGGAAGTGTTGAATTAGTGGAAACCTAGGGTATGAAATCATAATGTATTTTATACTAGAATATCCTTAAAATATCATCAGTTGGGGAGGATTTGATTACAAGGAAATTCCACAAATGTTGAGAAAAATGGCCTAGTATATATCATGTACCTATGGGTCACGATGTGTATTATTTTTTAATAAATACCTTTATTTTAACCGTACAAGACATGAAACATCAGAAAAAACATGATCCAGATCGAGTATGTTTTTAAGAAACACAAGTCACGAACCTATGGTTCATGACATGCACACCCTTGCAGACCCTTTGTCACCATCCACTCTTTTCCTGCTCAACTGTACCCGCACCCCAAATAATTCAACCTAGAATCCACCATAAAATGTACCCCTCTACCCCTTATTGTACTACCTAGACCGTAAACCCCTATACTACTCTACACCCACTCAACAAGTGCACACCCCTCTCATGGAAAACCCCCTCTATGAGTGACACTATGCCTTCATGGATCACACAAAACGACCCCAAACATCCTCTTTCCCCTAAGCAACCATAATCTTCTCATCCTCACCATCATAATAATAAGGTGTTTCAAAGAGTCCCCATATGCTAATTCTAATAAATATACTCTTTTATCAAGCACTTCACCTACTCTTCAGGAAAAAAAACAACCATGTCAAGTGATGAAAATATGCACATACATAATATGCTCTGTTTCAATAAACCAAAGCATCGATTCATTCTAATAAATTTGTATAAAAACCAATGTTGACCATGAAGACTCTAGACAAGCATGTTCAAAATAGACTAAATATTGCTGATGTTGTCCTGGTACTCCTAGAGAAAGAACACATTAAAAAATTCAAGAGTTCCAGGATGAATTCTTTTAGGAAATTTCATATGATGTTTCTAGCCACATTAGAGATTGAAATTGATTTCATTAATTATTTGATTGAGTGGATGACCACATGAGGATTATTTTTCAAATTATAGGGTCTAGATTGGTATCTAAAGAGAAGAGTTTTTTATTTTAGACACTATTCCTATTCTTAGTCTATACCCACCATGAGAGGCTTCTCTATAGTTGTGGCCAATGAAATCCCACAACCCCTTGTCACACTATAACATGAACATAACAAAATCCACATGATTGTGAGGCCCATCACTCCCTATACATCACAGAACCATGTATCATGGATGGATAACCTGGGTTGATTCTCATTTTTGTGTTAACAAGGTGGATGTGTGGATTTTAGCAGTAGCCATGGGCATCCACTCGTCAACCTGGAAACCCAGTTTTCCTTGTATTTCATGACTCCGGACCAGTGGAAAGGAGGTACATTGATGGGATGATCATTCATTACACACATGGGAAGACACCGAGGTGTATTCTATGCTTCATAGCACCTCGCCTTTCCAGGAACTATCGAGTGGATTAATATTGTGATTCTATAAAAATAAAGATGATTGTGATGGAGGATGATGCAAATTTTCGGAAACCCATAGTACATGACCCCGCAATGCAGGAGCCACCAGCAGTAGAAGAACCAACCGTTTAGCCAATTTCTACCCCCATACCTGCACCAACCAATCCTACACCACCACCACCCACCCCATATACACTTAATATACTCTCCCACCTACCTGACTGAGATCTTGGACACCCACAAGTGCTTCATGGAAAACCTATTCTAGAAATCCACCAACATCCTTCTTCCAACCAATGATACAATAGATTTCATCAAACCACCACCACCCACCCCACCTATCCCATCATCTTCCACCATCCCAACATTACCTATCAGCCAGCCATACATACATGCAGTCCTTACTTACCCCACTTCCCAATGAGAGTATTTAGTAAAGAAGGCACAAAGGGGCAGGGGGATGATCCTTGGTTCCACCCCTGAGGAACCTTATGTGGATACATCTATCATAAATATGGCCTATGTATGGATCTGTACCTCTCCACCACCCACCCCATCCCATATACCTACCTCCACCAACACACCATTCTTGGTAGTTTCAACTCTATTGATTACTGTTGCTCCTGTAGATTTTGAAATGGTTGGATATATTATCTAACACATTGGTATTGGGATGAAAGAGGATGAAATTATCCAACCAAACACCTGATATTCTAGTTTTATATATTTTATATATTTTTAGAAAATTTTTTGTAATCGGGATGGATGTTCATTTTTATAATTTATGTATCCTTTATTTTGTACTGAAGTGTGATATATTTATATTTGGGGATTGATTTTGACCTTTTTTATGGTCATTTCATTCCTTTTTTACAATGAAATTTAAAGTTCCCATGAGTCATCTGTAGTTCTCAATGGTTCAGTAACACCAGCTGTTTTGTTGAAATTGGTACTCCAATAAGACATATATATCGAACGTCAACTTCAGTACCATTCGAAAGAGATACACACATAGAATCAACCACCTAGGCCCATGATTCCACTCTTGCGTCACCTCACACATTCTCACATGAATGCACTTGATGTAATAAATGTTAAAAAAACAATGATAAATATTTGTTACATCATGAAGAAGATGTATGTGGAGAAGGATCAGTTGAGTTGGAGGAACCACTGAAGGAAATTTAGGTCCACCATTATAACTGATAATGTCTTGTTAGAAATTTATGGGAGGAAACCCATTATCCATCATTTTTTTTACTATTTTAGTCTTCATAGTTTCATCATTGTCATTTTTCTTTTGATTCTATGATGGATCTGCATTGTAATAATTTCACAAAAAACCTAATAAAATTTTTATCAATGTTTATTACTCTATTCGTCTACCAATTACACTTCTATTAAATTGTTAAACCTTGGGACTAAAGTTTCATATATAAGAGGATTTGTTCTTTAACACGTTTTCATGTGACATGGACATAGAATTACAACATCTAAGAAAATATCACTAATGAGACTCTTGAATTATTGATTGTTTTTTACCTCTCTAGGTGACATTTTTCGAAATTGTATGCATGATTTAACCTTTAGAATCATTATCCCTATGTAAATTAAAGATAATGTAAAGTTTAAAATTGATAAAAACCAATTGTTATTCTTGTTTAAATTTTTTTAGAATGATATCTAAGTTTAGAAAATTGATTCAAATGCTTCATTTTTTAATTTATGATTCATTGACCCATTACATAAGTTTTATGACCACTATAATTCACAGTTTTTATTTTATTCTCATTGCCAAAGTATACTCTATGTTTATGATTAAATTTTTTTGTCTTAGAGTATTTCATGAGAGATAGCTGGGGCATGAAAACATATCATAACATACATTGAGATCTTATCATAGTGATGACTGAATGAGTATAAATTTAAAATGATTGAGGCGATCTTTTTTATCACTTTTTTCTGATACACACCTTACACCATTCATTCATTTTTCCATAGATTCCAATGATGAACTTATCAGATGAAGCTTTTCCAAGATGAATTTCCCTTCCTACCCTTGTCCTTGTATAATGCATAATTATATCATTGTATTTGGGGGAGGGATTTAAACAACATGAGATTCTTTTATTTTCCATGATGAATCATGATCTCACTAGACTATTTGGCTATGATCCATATCGAATTATTTTCATTTCATTTATATTAATTTACATTGAAAAATACAATAAAGATGAAAAATTGATATTGGTTATGTACGAGAAATGTTGAAAATCAACATTTTCCAGACTAATGAATCCCTCAGAAGATCAAATGAGGTTAGGGGATGGACATGAGATCGAGTCTAAACCTGAATTTCAAAACATAATAAATAAATAGAAAAAGGATGTAAACAAATAATTATTCTATACCAACTTGAAACATATAAGCATCCAAACTCAAGCTATTTGAGTATGCATGTGACCATCTAGAAGGTGAAATTATATTACACTTGTCCATACAATTCTTCATTATATGTCAGAGATTACTGACATTTTGAGCTTTATTATCACCTTTTACCAACCTACTCAAAGCCTCACAGTCCTCAGAACCCTACTACATTAGCCCTCATGATTAATTTTTTAATTGTATTTACATAGTGGATATGATAGAACCAATGTAAATCAATGGTTGGGAACATGTACTCTATGTATGATCATAACCCTAATTTCATTTTTACACTGATTGATGAGAGAAACTTCATGCTGAGTTAAATTAAAATTGGGTATATAACTTGAGGAACAACTAAAAAGTTGTAATTAAATGATTAGAATTAGTTCGGAATAGCTAGAATAGGAAGAATGACTAACGTTCTTTGCAAGATTAATTCTAGAGATGACCATTTGCAAGATTAATTCTAGAGATGACCATTTTCAATTAATACATTTTTTGGTGTACCTGGACATAATGAATGTTTATTATTTTAAAAAAATTTATCCATTGTCGAAATCATTATTGAGACATTTTTTATTTAGGGTAATTAATTGTTCATGTGTGGGGGGATTTGATAAGACAAAATTATAAATACTTTCTTTTTTCATTTATTTATGTATTTTATTGATTTACTCAATAATTCACCTGGTATATGCACAATTTTTTAGGAATAAGGATTCAAAAAATTCAATGGAAAATTTGTAGAAAAATTGTAGTAATTGGCGAGTACATGTCGTGACTTGTCCGTACACTTTGTGTAATTGATGCTCACAACATGCCAATGTCATGGGAGAAATCGTGAAAATTCCAAGAAGTCACTAGAGGAGAAAACCATTATATTATATGAATTAATTGGGCATGATGTGACGATATATAAAATTGTTGAGAAACAATTCCATGAGAGATCCACACCAGAAGAACAGATGGAGACCATCACACGTTGTGAAGACTCATTTCACAACATGTAGAAAGTCCAACTACATATATCCTGTAGATAAGTGTGAGGCATACGAGATATCCAAAATTCAGATAAATATATGTGAATCAACGACACACAACAAGTACCAAAAGTAAACATTGTGACTAAATTATCATATATATATATATAGATATTCGATAGTGAATTTCACAATATTCCTTGATATTCTTCTTCTATATCTTCATCCACCATCATGTTACATTTTCCATTTAAACTTTAAAAATTCAAATTCCTAATTAATTTTAAAAACTAAGTCAATTCAAGAGTTGTGGATCATTTTTCTTCTCATCTTTTCAATTCCCAGTACATCAATTCTCGTTTCTCATCATAAATTTCAATAACACAAATGGCATTCCTTTTGATTAATTATTTTATGAAAGATAATTATTAATGATTGATTAATCTTTTTCAAACATAATTTCATGTTCATTACCTCTATAAAACCAAACTCATTCATGTATGTTAATCAACTAAAGTCAACTAGCAGGTCATGCATGTTTTTCTTTTTTTATTTAATTATATATCTACCAACTATGTGTAGAAAAACATCTTATGGGTGGGTATCAAGAGTAAATGTATATACATGAATAATTAATATTTAATTATAATTTTGTAAAACCAAATTTATTAGTAATCAGGTAAAATAACCAATATTGGACAAATTTGCGTCAACATCCCTAATCACATGAAATTAAAATAAACAACCATATCTTTATTGAAGTGGACTAGGCTACAAATACTAGCCTAAGACACTTTATTCCCTATAATTTGAACATAATGAACCAATGATACTGCTATCTCTTAATTAATGAATAGTCACATTATAGGTAGAAATCTGTGACTTGGCCAAATTCAACAAGTGACCCATGTTTTCTTCATAGCCTAAGCCTTAAGAGCCTTCCAAGATAAGAATTAATATCTTTTTTTATTTAGATATATCAAAATTTTTGAAACACCCATTTAACTACTTGATGTCACTCCCTACTAGAGATTTAAGAAAAATTCCTAAATGCCAAGTTAAACTAAATATAGTCCTCAAGGGGAAATATGTGAGTTATCTTATATAGAGAAAGATTCCTCCTAATGGGTTTGACCTCCTACTCTTAATAAACTATTCTTATGAGGGGAGTTAAATTTTGGGACAGAAAAATTATAATTTCACATCCACCCATGTGAACCCAAATACATGTGTGGGCATGTCAACAACTCTACTAACAAATCAAAATTTTTATCTTCTTCACTATTTTATCCCAAGTCAAAAACATATTTAAATATACAATTCTATAGGTTTAGAAATATTTTCATACCCCATAGGTGGCACTAAAATATTTTAGTCATTCCTAATGCATACCACATGGATCATGAGTGGTTCAATTGATCATTTAGAGGAACATTTTACCAAATCTATTTAAAATCATCAATTGAACAACAATAGAGAACAATTAACACAACTACACATATAGAAATCAACATCAAGACCATGGAATATAACTAGGAACCCAACTACCTAAAATAGAAGGTGAACACATTATTTTAATTACCCATAGATATGGATTCAATCAACCTTTGAAACCTTAAACTATGACCCACTAGATGATTTACTTTTTATAGTTTTAGAAGAAGAACGAATATCCAAGGCCTAATCCAGAAAAGGGAATCATGAGGACCATATGATGTACTAGTAGTTTTAATCAACAACCAATGACAATACAAATGGTATATAAATGATGTAGATAGATCCATGGGAATATCTGGTTGTTTAGTATCTTCATTGGGATTGGAGGAGGAAGAATGGGGAGGCAATTCTGGTGAGGGACATAAAATCGTGGGGGGAATAAATGGTGAAATCCAACATTTAATGGGGAACATGGCTTAGACTTATAAATTTCAAAACCATGCACTGACAATGTATCTACATATATCAAAGTGGTGATGAGTCACATAGATACCTGGTTATCCACACATAGTTTGGCAATCCATGAGCCAACCATGTAGAATGCTTATATCCTTACCTATAGTGTTTGGACACCCCTCTAGCATGGTTTAATAAACCATGAACCCATTCATATTTTCAAGGATATTTTGGGGGCATGGTTACTACTAACCATGCACCAACCATGCAACATTGACTAGATGGACAAGATCACAACTATTTCATTTCTCAAACCCTCGAGACACCTCTAATATTTCACATAAGTATATAAAACATTAAATTAACGAAAATAAGAATAACTAAACCAAAAATAAAAAATAGTGTACCATGATAAAATCTGGAATATTACACTGATAGAGGAAATCATCCTTTGATTTTATTCACGCAACATCAATACCTCGTAGATCTATTTTTAGATCCACCAATAACGAAATAATTTCTCACAAGGAAAATTTTTAATTGATTAAATTAATTATAAATAATATTGTATTACCCTATTCTCTTATTCCATTGTTTTACAAATTATATTTTTTTTCATTTAGTTTCATTGATCATGATATTTATCATCATATAAATCGTATATTGATCATTGATTATGAAAAAATGTAATGTTGGTCATAACCCATTTCATGCTTCTATTCTTCTCTGAACCTACAAGTTGTATCATTGTGGTTAGATAAATATATATAATTATTTAAATATCATTGATTTTTGTACTCATTTGTAATTTATTTTTAAATTTAAATTTAATCATTCATAAATCCAAATTGGGAGATTTTTTTATTGTAGTTTATTTTATAACAAATACAATAAAATTGATTAATATTAAGAGAAAATAAATTATATTATCTAATTTTTAGGTGTTAAGGAATCTTATTGGATAACATAACAGTACATGTCATGTAACCCGGAGGTACACTCCTTGTACTAGTGTCCAATACAATAATAATTAATCGAAAATTAATTCAAGGAGTGATCATTTATTACATGAAGTAACATTAATTTCACAACATAGAATCACCATGTGAGTTTAGTAAATAGATATTTGGATCACACGCTATGTAACCTTGATACCAAATGTGGAATAATTTAGTCCTAGATTGCCCTTGTATCTTCTTACATGGCCTACCTGACTGGTGATTGTGTATGTCAGAGGATACACAATGTGTATCCCATGTAAAAATATTGTAATCTATTTTCCCATGGAATGGGTTAAATTATATTTACCTAAGCACATGTCTCTGACTGATGGGAAAATAATACACACCATGTCACTGGGTTCCACACGATCTGTAATTTTAAAAATTACATAAAATTAATAATTATTTTGTTACACAATGAAAACCACATCAGCGTGTTCTTGTGTGTGGTCATTACATTTAAAAGACATGCCATGAGAGGATTTTTAACATTAATAAATGTCAAAATAATATCTATATAATGTTTTTATTGACATATCATGCATGATTTATATTATTATAATTTTACTATGTATATTGAGGCATAAAACATGAAAGAAAAATCATGTGAGTGTAATCATTATGTTGATATTATATGTACTAAATGTATGTGATTATTCATGTATGGAAGATATCTCATGATTAAATGGTATTGATGCATAATACATGTTGGGTTGTCTGGATGGGTAATCATTGTGTTGCCTCATAGGTACATTTTTGAACACAGATAATTTTTAATAATTTTTTTATTTTTTATAACTATGAAGGAAGAAAATATCACGTAATTTTATATGGGAAATAGGATAAATGAATTTGATAATTAAAAAATATAAATAATTGATCCGATCATCATTTCTATTAAATAAGATTGATTATAATTGAATTCTAATTTTATTAAATGCATATCTTTTTACATACATGTGGATGATCATGATCCAATAACATACCATTTCATGAAATTGGTTTCATGAAATTATTATTAAATTATAATTTTGTAATGTGTTCCATATATCCTCTTATTATGTTAGGGTCTCTGTGCCCATTTTTTTTAAATTTTAGACCATTTCTATCAATTTTCTATGAATAAAAGCATATGTAATTAAGGGATATCCATTTTTTGTGATGGTAGTTCATGTTTTGTTCCAATGTGAAATCAATACAAGATAGATACATAGATAGATATGTTAAAAAATACAACACAAAACATAAAAGGATCATGGTTTTTACCCTCGGTTAACCATTAGTTTATCATCTAATAGATATCCACCAATTAGTAATATATTGATAAAGTTGTTCCTTTTTTTTCAAACAACCACAACTTAATTACTCTGCTGTTATTTCTAAAAATGATAATCAATATTTGTTATTTGACCTTATTATTAAAAACAAATCAATAATATTTTTTTGATTTCATTCGTATAGAATATTTTCTAACTATTGTTGAATAAAAGACTTTTGAAAACCAAATAATTCATTTGTTTATTAAGAATCATCTTGATGATAATATCATTGATGATTTAGATGAACCTATTAGAAGATAGAATTTCATTGAAAAACTAAATTGAATATCTATAATTTTTAACACTATTAGAACCTAGGAAATCCTAATGAGGATTTAGATTATTATGACTAGATTAAACCAATGAATTATAAACTCAATGAGTTTTAATGTATAAATGTTTGGAGTCTCGTTGTATTTCATGATTATACTTCTATAATTGATGTAAAAAGTGTTTTTAAGATCAAATGTGATGAAAATTTCATAACAGTTAGAAATAAAGATTGAATTATTACAAAATTTTATAATCAACAAGACAGAATATACTATGGATAATCATATGCTCCTATAGCTGGATTTTAATTTATTCATAAAATTCTATCTTTATTAACATTATATAATTTTAATATATTTCAAATGGATTTGAAATGTAATTTCCATAATGGATTTGTTCAGGAGAATGATTATGTATAAAAAACCCTTTCTTTTCAAAATTCAAAACATCCATTATATATTTATAAACATAAAAAAGTGATTTATGGAATTAAGCAACCCCTAGAGTTTGGTATGATAATTTATGTAAATTTTTGATAAAAAAAATCTTTGTTATGGGATATATGGATCCACCACTTTTTATTATATAGTTTAATAAAAAAATTATTATTGTACATATAGATGTTAATGACGTTATATTTGGTTCAACTAAAAAATATTTTAATTATTCTATTGAGAATCCTATGAAATATGAGTTTGAAATAAGTATGATTGGTGATTTAACATACATTCTAGGTTTTAAAATTTTAGAAACCCCAAAATTAACTATTATATCTCAAAATAACTATATAAAATGTTCTATTAGAGAATTTACGTATGAAAAAACAAAAAGTATTACTACTCCCATTGGATCCTCCAGTAATTTAGATATTGATGATGCTGGGAAACAAGTTGAAAAAATACTTTCAGAGGTATGATTGGATGATTAATTTACATAACACTTATTTGAATAGATTTAATGTTTTAAATATTCTTATCTGCTAGATATAATGGAAATCCAAATGAACTGTATCTTACTGCTATAAATCAAAATTTTCATTATATCATGGGAAATATGAATTTAGGATCATTCTAATATTCTAGAAATGATTTTTAACAAAAATGTTTTTGAGATGAAAATTTTGGTGGATATAAAATCTATATGAAAAGAAGTTCATGAAGCTTTCATTTTTAGGATAAGATTTAGTTTCTTGGTTATGTAATAAACAACACTCAGTAAATCTTTCCACAACTAGAGAAAAATATGTGGTAGTTGGAAGTTGGTGTGCCCCTGTTTTGTACATACAAGACACAATTACTAACTATAGCATGAGTTTAACTAAAACTAAATTTTTTATGATAATATAAGTTCCATTTCCATAAGAAAAGAACCTAGAAAATGATTTACATTGTACAAATTTTACATAAGAGAACATTTCCTTCAAGATCACTCACATAAAAGAGATATTATTTTAATATTAATCAAAACTTAAGAACAACTTGATGATATTATTACTAAAAACCTTAGACCCAATATAGTTGAATACCCAAAACCAAAGCTATGAATAATCTATATCAAGTGATTTATTATATCAACTTATTATTATAAATATCATAAAATTAATGAACTCACATTAACATATGGATTAAGTAGAATTTTATTATTCTAAAACCATTAGTGTTTCTATGGCATAGAATTTTCTAAAATGTTTCATTTTTAATAAAAAATATTTATGACTGAGAAATATTTTTAATAATTTTTTAGTTATATTTACATAGAAAAAACTCATTGAATCTAAAATGATATAAAATGAATTTTTTGAGTCAAAAAATTTTCTAGAACAAAAAATATATTATAAAAAGTTTTTTCTAAAAAAATTTGTTATAAAATATTAGTACTGAATTATTGTTACAATATTTTCAGACAATATTTTTGTTATAAACATTATTATAATAAGTTTTGATTATAAAAACCCAGAATACCTTTTTAAACATAAAAATTAAGCTTCTCTACTTTGAAATATATTCTTGTTTATGTTTTTACATTGATTCATTAAAATAGATATATATTTTTTTATTTACTTATTCATTTAGTTTTAATACATTTTTCGATTTATAAACATACATTTTTTCAAGTATTATTGATTCTCATTCTAATGAAGAGTTATCATAAAAAAAGTAGAAATTTAAAATTAATATTATAGTATTTTTTAAATTAATTCATAATCATTAGATTGGATAAGTAATTTTAATCGCAACCATTTTAATTCCTTGAAATATTACCATCATTATCGAGCCTATACAAGGGATGGACCTACTCGACCCCTCTTTAATTTTTAGATACATTTATCCTAACTGTTACCACTCCTTTAAGTGCTCTATCCAATGCTTTGGCATCTATCTGATCATCAGTTAAATACATAGTACAATGGAATCATTATAATTTATTTTCAAAGAGAGAAGTTTTTATAGAAATAATCATCTAGAAAAAATAGTTTGTAAAATATAATTCAATTATTAAAAGGATCATTAATTTTTGACGACTATGTGGAAGACAATGTAGAAAGAAAAGAAAGGGATTTTGATTTATATTTTCCTGAAATAATATGATAATGTTATTCAGTAGTTTTAGAAAGAATTTGATTAAGAGGAAGGGGAACAAGATGAATGGAATGAATTGGGAGAAAAAGAATAAAAGTGATATGAGGAAAAGGAAGTGGAGGGAAAATATGATTATGAATAAGAAATAATGATTTTTGAAGATTAATAATAATAAAATACACAAGATTCATCATATCCATAATCTTTAATACCTTCATAATAAGATAAAAATATAGACTTTGAAGACTTTACGGAAGAAAAATAATCATCTAAATAAGAATAAATTTCATCATAAAATGTTATGAATGAAGATAAGAAATCCAAAATAGATTTTTCAAATAAAGCATAATATGATAAGAAAGTTAATTTTATTAATGTATTAGATGAAAAAAATGTTTCTCAAATACAAAATTACAAAGATAAGAAAGAAGAAAACCCTAATGTAGAATCATCTAGACCAAATTATCCAATATCATTATCAGGTTCATCAATCTCACAAGGGATAGTAACTTAGAATGTATTTTACTCTATTTTCAAAACCCAAAAAATGATATGTTATTCCATGCCAGATTATCTAAACACAAATTTATGGTTTATATTGAATTGAAATAGTCTACACAGAAAATCAGAATCACTAATTTTGTTGACTAAATTATTGGCTCACATTAAGGAAGATTTGAAATCATTAAATGAAAAGAAAAATTATTAATAGTGATTGAACTATTATATTCATAATTATTCAATAAAATTTATATTTGATCGAACTGACAATGATGATCAGTTCATACATGTATAGAACCATTCTTAGGAAATGTATGTATACTTTTATTCTTTAATAACATATGTATCAGATATATTGATATTTTTATAATAGCTAAAAGATATAACTGATGATATTATTGAGGATGTAAATGTTTTTAAATAAATAGTTCATAGTTCCTCCTCCAATGGCCCGAAGGCCTTTCATTTTTTATTGATTGATAATCCACCTTTCAAGGGATGAGGTGGAACCCTATTACATTCTCGTAGGCCATATAGGAACCAATGCCCGTAGGCACAAACAAACCATACAACCCAAACTAACAACTTGGGACTGCTCCTCCCCAGCATCTTCATCTTTGAAATCATCTCTTCACCTCCGCATGGCTATTCGGCTAGGCATTCCCATGCATCCATAGGCTTGTCCCAATGGCAGGTTCCATACCCTCCCATTCTTGCAATCTGTTTAGCTCCTGTTGTGGTGAAAGCTCCTTTGCTCATCCTCCTTGTAGAGCTTGTTCCTTGTAGTTTGGTCTAGTTTGTATCTGCAGGTGACCCGAAGGCCATTAGGGTAGCCCAAAGGCCCAACTGACCCGAAGGCCTGGGTGCCCGAAGGCCAATGAAGGACTCGGGGACCAAATCTGATGCCCGAAGGCCCAAACAGGGGCATATCTCCATCTGCTACAGTGCCAAACAGTGCCTGCTACAGTACTGCTACAGTTCCCGCTACAGTTCCGCATAGTCCCTGCTACAGTTCCCACTATAGTACTACTACAGTACCCCGGAAATCATGCCTCCGCCTGGTTTTGATCCCCGGTCGCTTTGATGCACCATCAGAAAACAAGGGATGATGATATTTTCCTTATAATGGAGTAGAATAAAATAAAATTTCGATGATGTTGAAATAGTTAAGAAATAATTCATAAGTAGACAATATTGGACAACCAGATCATTAATCATAAATCATCAATTATAGGGGCATAAAATGATAATGATTCATTTAAGAAAATGAATGAAATTGCGATATTATTGACAAATAAATTATGATATTTTTATTTGGAATCTTCATTTATATTTTGATTCATTTTTTAATCAATGTTAAATCAGAATGTAATTTTCATCAAAAATCATTACATCTGAATGAATACAAATTAATGATGGTTGTAGGTTCTTTCTTTTATTTCGCGGATGATTAGTTATTTAACATAAAATCATTTCATGTGTAATCTATTTATATCATTTCTATGGAAATCCATTCCTTATACTTTTTGTAAATTAAAAATAGGGGAAATTTAATATAGAGGGAAAAATTTATAAATTGGGAAAAGTTTATAAAGGGAGAAGCCTTTGAGAGATTACTATTAAGGTAAGATATTATCCTATAGGGGAGAAAATGAATTAATAATTTCAATCGTATTATAAAGATGTTTTGAACTCTAAGGGAGTTATAATATGAGGTATATCATTGATGATCATAAAATTAAATATGGATGTATGGTTGTTTTCAAAGATATTAATTTTTTCAATTTATGAATTGTGTTTTGTGCTTTACAAAAGGGGGGATTGTTTTGTTAGAATTCTTAATGATTACAATACAATCCCTTACTTTTGGAAATCACAACTAATTACTTGGAACACTAATTTAATAACTTTATATTCTTCATGTGATTTAGTATGTTTTTTTATAAAAAAATACTATATACTGAATATATAAATAAATCCAAACTAAAAAGTATATAAACTTATTTTTTTCATTCCTATCAATCAAGAAAAAGGTTACAATGACACGTTGTTCTAACTACTTGTTTGATCCATAATTAAGATTAAATTTTTCTGAAACCATTTCAGACTATCAGACTAACCCGAGTATAGATTCATTAGACTAACCCTTATTCGGTTTATCGAAATTGAAATAATTAAATAAGTCCATTGGAAAATCCATAATTTATAATTGGATTAATTATAATTTTATCTATCAGAAGAAATAAAGAATAGAATTGTAATGGTGATAATATAAATGAAGTTAGGCTATCAAAATAAAAATCATCCTTAGCTAAAAAATTAATGATCTAGATCATTCTGAGATATCAAGTGAATATTATTTGAGGGTATTGTAAGTATCTCTTAAATATGTTTTTTGGAAAATTTCCTATAAATAAGAGGTCATTGGAATAGTTTTTAGAAGATTCAATTAGCAACTCATCTCTTCTAAATATTTCATTTTGAGAACATCGGGTTCCTACTCTTGGTAAATATTTAGAGAGTTGAATTTCTATGGAATGCTTTTGATGATTACAATTACATAAGAAATTTTTTTTTTGAAATATCTTGTTCAATCATGGTACAAATCAAGAGACTCTGGAGATTTGATTATAGTGAACTATTTTCTTTAGTCAGGATTTTTGACTAACTTAACTCACAAGTTCAACACATATATTCTTTTATAATCTTTTAATTCATTTGTACTATTATACGTTTTTTATTTATTTTTTATGTAAGATATATTATCTGTTGTGAATGTGTATTAAAAAGTTATTTTTTATACTAATCTGAATATCGAACTATATTCTCATTGTGTTTGTGATAAAAATAATCATTAATTTCATTGGATAGTTTCTAGATCTAATTTAATAACTTTAGTAATATATTGATATGTGAGTCTTATAATTTTTACATAATATGTTTTTTTATTTTGTATTAGTTTAGTTTTTAATCTACAGTTAACCCCCTCCCCCTCTATTTTCCATCAAATACACTTTAGATCCAACAGGTTTTAGTCTATTTTAGGATATTTGAAGAAAATTAGTTGTTCCATACCAAAGGAAATAATGGAGGGTGAATTGGTGAATTAAATTGAATTTTTTCATTGAATAGGATGAATTAGAAAAACGTTAATAATGATTGATCTCACTGGATTTCAACCATAGATGCATTTAAATTTCACACATTCATTCTGTGTGCATATAAATTTTGATTGTAGTAATTGTTTCATTAATTAAATACTAAAATTAGTTTTTGTTCTACTATAATAATTAATAAAACAAAAGAAATATTAATAAGTTATTAGAACAGTGAATAACTGACCCAAACACCCTATATGTGAAATGATATTGTTCTTCCCTATAAGTTATTCAAAAAACTAAAAAAAATTGTTTAACTATGGTATGTAAAAAACACTTGATCACAAATTTTATGTGATTTTTCAAATATCTCCAAATACGAGGGATAATAAATGTTTTGATCATAGTGAGAAATTTGGGTATCAGATCAAAGTGTAAATGATACAAGCCAATTTTAAATGAATAAAATATCATTTTTCAGATATTTCAGGTCAATCAATGCTTGTTTGGTAGGTTTTAATGACTAGAATTGGATTTATCTTTTATTATTATAAAAAGATATAATGTCATTTCATACCTAGTCTCATACTTGTAAATATGAGCATCATATTGGTGTTTATTTGATTCCAAAATATAAATAAAGATTCAAGGATTTCTATCCAAGATTTTCACAGCAAACCGAATTCATTTTCTCATTTTGACCACCTAATGGGAGATGTGTCATTTTATTAAAACTATAAAATGTAACCTATATTGTTAAATCATAGAAAGGGATTTGAGCATCTGATAGATGCAGAGTAGATTCATATAGATCAAAATTGATAGGCTGATCATTCTATAATGATTTGATGTCATGCCAAGTGTGTTCCCTTGGAATTATTTAAATTTATGTGATTTTTCACTTAACTAAAAATTCTAGGGGAAACACCACATTCAATCAAACTAAGAAATTTTGGTTTTAAATAGATGTTACAATAAATCATATAGATTTTCAGTGAATAAAATAACATTTAAATAGGATTACATGTTAATCATAGCTCGTTCAATTTTTTATGGTCCCTTAACATATGATTATTCCCTTTTCTCAAAAATGATAATAATGTCAAATCACATAATAAGTTATACTTGTCATTATGGGGATCAAATTAGTTATTGGTTGATTGAGAATGATTAAAAATGATTGAAGGAATATTCTCCATGATTTTTTCATCAATCCAATACCATTTTATTTCCCCCCATGGGAGATATTTTATTTTAATAAAATAATGTAATGTCACTCATTATTTTCCATCATATCTTGAGTGAATAGAATTTGATCGATATGAAATTGATTCCAACGGATCTTAAGTGCCTCAGTGATCATTCTCCCATAATTCAATGACAATCCAAGTGTGTTTAATTTTTATTAATCCATGTAATATTATTTTTCAATTAATTCCATATTCGAGAGACAATCATGACTTTCAATCATACTGTGAAATTATTGTATCTAGTCGATGTGATATTGATTCCTATAGATTGTAAATGATATATATAGACGGAATAACCACCCACATATAATTATCTACCATATTTTCATATTGAATGACATTAGAATTCTCATATCTAGATCGGACAGAAGGTAAAATGAAACAATCATAATCATGATGGAAACATGACACTAAGAATAAGCCATCAAGCCTTCAGATGAAAACGGGCTCTCACAACCCCATCACAATACATAAATCCTTCACATAAAAATTGGAAAACATGGACCCAATCATTTATCATTATTAATAAATTAGTTTTTATTCCATCATGAATTATCCAACTCATTTCCCATAGGTTGCAACAATGGGAAACCCATGGATTCAGATATATAAAATGTAATTGGGTAACAAACAAATAAAACCCCACCAAAAATAATTTTATGGAATGATTCAAAAAAATAATTATTTATTTAATATATAATATAAAAAAATATACCTTTTACAATGAAATCACTCTATAACAGAGTTCTGATGTTGGAATAGTAAAACAACAATAATTATAAATAAAGAAACATGAATAAAAATACATAAGAAACATCGGGATTTACGTGCCTCAGTCCCATTAGGACCTATTGAAAAAAAATAAACACCTCCCAAACATAGAAAAAATTATTAGATTCTCAAAAAATCGATTAATATTTTGAGTGGAAAGAAATATACGAAAACTAAAATGCATAAACGCACTGAAGTAGAAACTGCACACTAGAAGCAAAAAACATAGATGGGATCAGATTTTAAAAAATCTAATAACCCTTAACAAATGTCCAAGAATCCAGGTAAATTCAAGATCCAATAACAAAAATCTTGCTTATTTTTTTTATCTTTCTACAGGATGATCCCAACATGTCTCAACATTTGAGCAGTAAATACACATCTTCATATAGGAAGAACCCTGATAGGATCCACCATGTGCTGCACAACGGTGGCATGTAGAGGGGTCAGTGGGCCACCAAAGGAGTCTTCTACTGTGGATTATATCACCTCCACTAGTGATATTGAATCCAATGAAGACAATTCTCAACATTGAGAAAGAGAAAAAGAAGACCAAACCCCCAGCTGGGAGGAAACAAACATCTAATACTTAGGGGGAATCAATTTTAGGAATCTAGATATATGATTACCAAAGGAACAATAACATCTATGAATATTATTATTAGTTAAGTTTTGTATATAGAATTTAGGTTCCATAGTATTGATGAAACCCACTACCATAACCTTATCCGAAAAACTCAATAGAAATGGAGAGTTTTCCATGAAGCCAATGCTGAACTACCAACATAGTTGAATAGAGAACAAATCATGCTAATAGATGGCTTGGATAGATTAGGCGAGAACATACATTGATGCACATAAATGAAGAGAATATGTATACAACATATTGATAATGTTTCATCCCAAATCAAGCATTTTAAACAATAGAGAGGGCCACGTAAATCAGCTCACATGGTAAAATAAAACCAAAATCATAGAGATATTAAATTGAGAAAAATGATTATTTAACACTGCATGTATTTAAATAAATTATGTATGAAATATTTAAATGGGTTAACTTAAATATTCAATATGAAAAACAATGAAAATACAAATTCAAAAATAAACATCATTTATAAATTAAATCTGGGGATGTTATTGAGCCTAAATTTTATTTATGTGGAGCCATGTTCATGATATCTAAGCAATGTTCGAACTAGAATTATGTTGCTACTTAGTCAAAATATTATAGGTTATTTCATTGGTGCGTGTCATTGTTACACACCATTATCCAATATCAAAAACATCCATAATAAAATAAAACCTAACATCTATGTTATTAGGCATACCATGACATACAAAATATTTTATTAAATAAATGGAATATCGAGAATCAAAATTTACAATAATAATAGAATTAATAATACTATTTTCTGAAATGGAACCCTTCAACCATATAGATACATTGACTACTCCTATCAGTTCTATGTACTCGTATATAGTGGTAAAGAGGGTCGCCAAAAATTTCATCTTTCACATCCATGATATAGGTACTCCACATGTAGTAAAGACATAACTAATTAGTGATTTCGAAATATTAGAATTTATCACATAGTTATAATCCACATAAACAATCACTAATTTAGAAGAATTGGTATTCTTAAAAAAATTGAAATTGATGAAGTATAATAAGTTTTACTAATTTCATTTTATGAGAATTACAATGTGAATTTCATGGATTCCATTAAAAATTATCAATGTAAAAACTGAAAATGATACATCTAGAAGACTACCAATCGTTGAATACATAATACATTCCACTACATTAGCATAAAATATTCTACTCATATATTCAATATGAGAAGCTGTTTTAGGTGGCTGAGACAATGAAAAATTCAAATGATCACCTAAATAACACCACCAGGATTCAAAGAATAATACTAATACCATATAAGCATACTAAGGATATAGGAATGATGAGACACAAAAAAATCATTGCTCTATATCCCCATATATTTCCATTCAATGAATTTAAATATAACATCATAGATGTTCCATTTCAAAAGTTGAAATTAATTTAATTTTAACATGGGTGATTAATTTCATATCAATACATGTGATTAACATGTCATCTATATTGAGTAGTAAATAATTCATGGACTTTTTAATAGATTTAAAATATACCCAAGCATCAAACATACTCCTACTAAAACATATTAACCCACTATCTTGATGCTTTTTTTAATCCACATAACGATTTATTAATCATACAAACTTGGTTAGCATTAAATTCATCTTAAAACCCAATACGAGGATTCATGTGAAATTTTTCAAGGATATCACTAGGAAATAATATAGTTTTGACATATAGTTATTCTATATTCTAATCAAAATGGATAAAAAATCAATAAATAATTGTTATTGAAGAATTTTTTACTACATAACAAAAAAAATCAGAGTAATAAATTCCCTACATTTGAAAGAATACATTGGATAAGAGTCTACCTATAAACAAAATTTTAGTTAATATAGTACTATATTCTTTTCTATTATATAAAAAATTACCAACAATCACCTCATCAATATGTTATTTATTGAATATGAACCATGTATGGTTCTATCTTGGGGCACTTGGGAGGTAGAAGGAGTCTGAAAAGTAGATTCACTAACACAAGGAGGATCAAACTCAAGATCCATCTTTTAAGAATGATCAACACTATCATCAGTGGCATGATTTAATCTAGAAATAAAATTATCATAAAACACCACATCCTGACTATGTATAGAATTTTGAAAAAATGGTTTATCTACCCAAATCATATACCCCATCACCGATAAGGATACTATATGAATATTCAATTGACATCTCTAGGAACATGTTTATCATCCATAAAATGATTGTAGGCAATTCATCCAAACACACTATGATGTTAATAGTATGGGCAGATTTCTCCATAGTTCACTAGATGTTATAAACCTATTTCAAGATTAGGGAAACATAAATAGTACGTTAACTACTTTAGTGACAGTTTCTTCCCAAAAGCATTTGGGAATGCCCATGCATGCAAGCATGCTACGTACCCGCTCAAAAATGGCATGATTCATACGATCACCTAGACCACTATACTGTGGAATATGACTTAAAATTTGATTCATTAATATTCCCTCACTATCATAAAACCTAATAAACACAGTAGATAGGTATTCAGAAATATTATTATTCCTCAAATCCTTTAGCTTCTTTACAGATTTATTTTTTATTGTGTATTTCCACATTTTAAAAACCTCAAAGTCATCAGATATGTTTCCAAAAATATATACCCTTACAATCCTTGAAAATTAATCAATAATGGGGAAAATGTAAGAGCCTCCACCATATAAGGTATTCATAATATGTCCCCACAAATCATTGTGAACAAACTCATGTGGGTGACCATATTTATTGTTGGACATATGAAAACTAAATCATTTAGACTTACCCATGATGATATCTTCTCAAAAGGGTTTGTTAAATGGTGTAATATTTCTAGGCAACCATCGGTTGATAAATTTCTCTATACATTTATATCTCACATGTCCCACCCATCTATTCCAAAGAATAGTGTTTTCATTGTTAGTGGCATAAGTGATTCCAAAATTATTGATGTATTTTCTTCCATAAAAACATATAAACCATTCTACATGGAGCCATTAAGAATTGTATGATTTCCCATGGAGATTTTAAGACAACCAGAATAAAATTTAGAGGAAAAACAACTTTGATCTAAGAAACATAGAAAGGTTAAGTTCTAGTGTAAAGTTAGAAGCCATATCACATGTAATGAGGTTTTATATGAATGGTCTGGGTCCTCTACCATAACAAAACCTCTACCCATGATGAATCATTTATTATTTATGCATATAACAATGTATCCTTCGACTCCCTCATTCACACAAGAAAAGGAACTCTAATTCGGGATCATTAGTAATGAACATCATTAGTGTAAGACCCACTCAACATAAAGAGTTTATTGGGACACTAAAAGAAACTCTTAACTTCTATACCCTTAGTCGAAAAGAATAAAATGATCCCTAGACTCTTTATATGGTTTTCTTGAATTCAAATTATGTAATTTGTGTTTAATATGAAAAGGTTTCCCACAATGGTATCAAATAACATACATCAGATTCAGTTTAGATTAATGTTTATGTGATTGGATCTCACTCATAATTCCCCTCCTACGTTTTCTTTTCTTCCTCACCCTAAACTCCAAACATTCCATCACATTTTGACACTCATCTTCTTGATTAACCTTATCCTTTCTACACAACTCATATAAAATCCAGATGGACATGACATTCTATAAATTCCTAGAATCACTATTATAAACCATATCATCAATAATAGATTCATATGAGCTATCTAAAAAAATTAACTGTCTGATGGATTTTTCCTCATATTCAAGATAAAAATTTATATTTTTGAGATCCAATAAAATTTTATTAAACACATCAAGGTGTGTTTTGATAGTGTATCCATAATGCATATTGGAGGTATATAAATTGTTATTCATTAGTATATGGGAAATTAATGACGATTTCTGATACATTTTTTTTATGTTTAGACCTACTTCTGGATATATAGGTCTCATAAACAACCTCCCATTGGACTATATCACCTAAATAAAATGTTATTAAGCTATGTGCTTTCATCAAATAATTAGGTGGGACATATGAATAGGTTCTTGTATTTTGACCAAAATTTGAAAGAATTATGTGGGGGTTTCATAGTTCCATAAAGGGATTCTTGCATCACATTTTGGAATAATTGTGATAACATTTTTAATCACCACAATTCAAAATCATTTCACCCATCAAATTTGTTTGTTTCATATTTTGTCGAAGAATATTTTTATTCGGGTTGATCTGATACCACTTTGTTATGAGGTAATAGAAGAAAACAACCCCCTAAAAAATAATTCCATTGAACACTGAATAAATAATATGGTTTAGTTCAAAATCTAAAACTGAAAAAATAATTTAATTACAAAGAAAACATGATTAAATATTATGTTGAAGTGAGAATAGAAAAAATGCTACAATTGAAATATAAGAAATAATTATATAAAATAAAGGAAACACAAGAACATTTGTCCTCTAGAACCTTAGAGACATACATCATGAAAATAACACAACCTAAACCCCAAATTTTATTGGACATTAATAACAAAAATAGATTACATGTTACATAGGAAAAGCAGATAGCCAACTCAAATACACAGAAGGGATTAAAAATTAAATTGTGCACTATAAGAAGAAACATAGTTGGAATTAGTTATAATAAAAACAAACAATCTTGGAAAAATTTCACGTCATCTAGGTCAAATCATGATCCAAGAACACAAATCATGTTTGTTTTATGGATCACTATTTATGATGATAATGCCAGGTCCCTATATTCGATAAATGGTCACACATCTTCAATATGGAAGAACCATGACATGCTCCACCATGAAAATCACAGTAGTGACATGTATGGGGGTTGGTGGGACACCATATTATTTAACTGATGTGGTTTATAGTACCACCATTGGAAATATTGAAGCTGATGAAGATGATTCCCAAGACCATGTGAGATAACAAGCAGACCGAACCACTAGAGGGATGAAAACTAACCACTAGTAAAGACTGGTCATTAATATCATGAATATGTATCTCTACTTACCATAAGAACTTGAAAGGAAAATAAGATGATATTTAGATATTTTTCATATATTGAAGGCAGAAGCTGCATTGGTGATTAAAACCCCTACCAGAACCGTATCTGACTAACTAAATAGCCAATGAGAGGCAGCCACGAAGCCAATGCCGAACGACACACCCAATGACACATGGAATGAATCTAATCAATTTATGGAAATTATATATTATGAAAAAAATCCATTAATGACAATAAATTAATAGAATTGTTTCATCATAGATAGAAAATATCACATCTCAAATTGAGTAGACCCAAAAATTTGAACGTGCTATATAAATATGCTCATGCTGTAAAATTAAACCAAAAACCTACATATAATAAAATGTAATAATATATAACAATAAATTTCGTGTATTTAAAACAATTTAAATGTAAAAATAATTTAAATCTGTTAATTTCACATTTCAATACGAAAACAAATAACCCCATATGAACAAAAAACTATAATATTATTTAAACATGCTCTATGACCTAATCATAAAACTCCAAGAAAAATTTAGAAGAAAAAAATCATTAATCATGAACATTATTATCATTAAAATGAATTATAAATTCATGTTCCTAATCCAATAAAATTAACCCATGGAATAAAACATATTGTTAAATATGCATACTTGCTTCAATTTGATTACAATACAATTATGAGAAACAACAGATTTGTTAGACATATATCCATTTTAATTATTTTACAACCAAAAAAACCTTATCATATTTATTATCATTATCCAATTTGATCAATTTAAACAATACAAAAAAACCATAGCAATATAATATTCAATTCATTGTATAGATAGAACAAATTCTAGAAAAATAAGAATCAAAATATTATCATTATGCAATGCAACTACATGTGACCAATAAACATAATCTAATTACCTTCTTTAATCTAGTTTAATCATTATTATGAAAACTCCACCACATCAAAATGATTAAACAATTTTAAATTTATGATTTCACATAAATATTTGTGATATGATATGAATCATCTAACTTAATGATTCAACATTAATCACATGAAAATGAATCAATGTCACAGATCTCACAACACATATACTATTTGGAATCTAAGATATATCAAATATTACATTACATGAATGAATTGGTAAACAACAATAAAGACTCAATTAGAATTATGGAGATAATCTTCGATAACATGGAATGAAGGAAAAAAATAAAAATAGATCTAATGAAGAGAAACCACCTAAAAAGGGGAGGATCATAACTCAGATCACTGTGGATTGAACTAGTGAATTTGGGATTAATCCATATTGAAAGGGGGATTAAAAGACATAAAAAAACTATTGGGTGCCAATGGTTTAAGAGTAATGAGAGAGATAAAACATGGTCTAGGGTAGTTTGGGGTATTTATAGGAAAACAGAATTCAAATGGACCACGACATAGCCCCTAGGATCACATAATAGTTCACCTATACCACTGCTCAGTGGGAGGAGATCATATCACAAACCCTAGTAAAAACCATGTCTAGGATCCTATTCAAGATCCATTCTGCATATCCTATTTATTAAGAGGAGGGATGATGGCCCATCCTAGAACTCATGTGGCAGTCACCCTCGACTCTCCCGTAGACTCAGAAAACAATATGGTGCAGCTGCCTCACACCACACCACATCACTCAAAATGAGAAAAGGAACAATGTTATAGCCAACCACCACATGACAGCCAGACCTAAATAGAATGTATCCTCGATTACTATCCTCCATGACTCCCTACACTAACTGTGAGACCACGCCATATAATCCTAGATTATGACACATCACACGACTCTACACCACAAATTTCCCTCAAATGGCAGTGGAACCCACTATTTTTTCTCCATTTATCGACAAAAATCCATGATGTATCCTCCAAGTTCCTCCAACACCCAAATCACATTAAACGGAGGGCCACTAATGTTCAAGTTAATACATTGGTTATGTACAAAAAATTACACCAATTAAACACGATTTCATAGTAATTGAATTTTTTGAATTTTAGATGTCACAATATATTTAAATAGTTGTATGGTACATATTTTTATAAATTATTATTTTATATTGATCACTATTCCAGAATAATTTAGCATATCTATCCATAATAAATGAAAACATGGGATCAAATATGATTGAAAAATTATAGATATATTGTTTAATCCACAAATACTCCCTGAATCCCCCTATAGTGATAAAACTTTCAGTGACAATGTTAATCAAATTTGTAATTGATTCATCGAAACAATTATAGAGACATGAAAATATTTTATCTATAGATAATGTCGTTCTCATTTACATTTGAATTCTTTTTTTTATATTTTTAAATTTATTCTTATATTTATCATTGTTTTTTATACAATTATCATAGTGTCCAACTTATCCTATAGATACACTAGTATAAAATTTCATCCAACTATACATCTTGAAAATATTTATTTCAATAATATTGATAATAAAACCATTATCCATTGAAAGAATGGTTATTTCTATAGAATATAAAACTTAAAATCAAAAAAATAATAAAATATTAATTCAATTTAGAGTCTAAAACTAGAATTTTATTTTTCATTTATATATTGTTGAATATAATTTTGTATATTATAGTATAATAAAAAAGGATGGTCAAACTAAAGAGAAAAATCATTGAGGTTATTGAATTTTTAAACATATCTTGTATGTCAATGTGTTGAAATGTAGATTTTTATAATATCCTCTTCCAAGAGAGATGTTCCAAAATTCAATAAAGAATATGTTTCCCAGTCGATCTTATGATAAAAGGATTATTAGAATGAAATAGAATAAAAAGAGATTGAACATATTAATTTAGTCTTCATATTGGAATGGATAATTAGATTGGGATAATTGTATTGATAATTCTGGTATAAAAAAAATATATTCAGAATTGTTTCTATGGAATTTGAAGGGAGTTATAATTTCTATTTTGGCCAATCAGACTTTGGAATTAGAAAAAGAAATCAGACTAGTATCATTAAAATTTCCATGATGTTCTTACCAAAATCTAGGTTAAAATGTGAATAATTTTTATAAATGGTCATATTATTAAATATTGATCACGAAGCACCATAACCTGTTTGGAACAAAATTATATTACATAATTTTGGGCAACATGATGCACATGCACCACTGTATTGGACATAGTGCTACATGAGTGTAAGGGAATGTCCCAATCGTTGTATTTAACAATGAAGGATTGTTTTATAGTGTATTGTGTAATATTATATTATTTAAAAACCAAAAATTTTACTACCAAATCTAGTTTAGTAGAGAAAATTGAATATTCTTATGTTAATGTTGTTATGTACATGATTTGTTTTCAGAATGGAAATAAATCATTAACGGTAGAAAAATGTTTTTCATTTAGAATGGATACGTAAAATAAAAATATATCACTGATACACCCTACCTATCTTAGTGATATATAAATATTTATTTGGTAATCCCTAGAGTTTTCAACTACTAAAACCTAAAGAATCAACTATAAAAAGCTATTAAACTATTTTAGATACATTCTCCAGAATAAGATTCCCATTTAAGCAAATATATTAAAGATCTATTCTCAATATTCTTTCCATTTATTATAATAAAAAATAATTACATCTTCATCGTGATTATCCAATATCATTAACACATGGAATAAAAAAATTCCGTTAAACATGCATACTAGCATCAATTCGATTACCATCATGTTATAAAAAACACTAGATGTATTAAACATGCAACTTCTTTAATTCATTATCTAGGCAAAAAAACATTATCCAAATCATGTTCTTTATCAAAATTATTCGATTTCAAGATTATGAAAGAAAAATAGAAAAATGATAAACAATTTAGAGTTTTAATATCACACTATCCAGAAATAGAATAAGAAAACCATTATCATGGTGAAAAACAACATCTTACGACCACTAGACATAAAATATTCCCATTAATTAATTTGGTTTAATCATTATTAGGTAAATTAAACTACCATATAAATAGATATACAATGGTGTATTTTTTATTTCACATAAATAAATAGGAGAATAAATGAATCCCCTACCGCAAAGCATCAATTTTTGTTGCACAAGAATGAATCAATGTCACACATCTCTAATCACTTCTACCATGAGAAAAATATGATCTCCCAAGGATATTTGTCCTTTGATGCATTGATAAAATTCAAGTAAACCCCTATTAGGATGATGTAGATCATCCACTATAATATGGAATGAATTAGAAAGAGTAAATGAGATCAATTAGAGAGAAACCTCTAGAAAAGAGTAAGAGCATACCTAAGATCACCACAAATTGAACATAGGAATTTGGGAATGATCCCTATCAAATGGTCGCTTCAATGCCTTAAAAAAACTATTTACTAGGGTTTAAGAGGAAGGAGTTTGAGAAAAATAGGTACATGAGCCTTAAGTGTTTTTATAGGTCTACAGATACCTAGAGGACTAGAATAGAGTCCCTATGACCACATAGTAGAACACCTGGACTGCATTATAGTTAGAGGATACGATATCACATCCCCTAGTAAATCTAGCTTAAGGTATCCACTGCGGGATCCACAATGTAGTTCATATTTTTATAGGTGTAGGTACTATGAATCATCATATTCCTCACATTGTAGCCACCCTTGATTTTGAAGTATCATAAAAACCCACTTTGGTGGAGCTGCATCAATACACCCTATAGCGCTCGACCAAGAGGATAGTCTTACACTGTAGACAACAACCATGGTGCATCCATGCATAAAGTATAGTAGCTCATATTTTCCACCTTAAAGCCTCCCTATGTCGCAGCCAAGAGACCACAACGTAAAATATTGACTTACGATGCAACCCATGGCTCTACATCATAACCAAATCTCATATACAAGTGGCACCCACTTTTTTCACCATTTACCCATAAAACACTCTGAAACATCCTTTGGAATAGTTTAATACCCAAACACCCTAAGGGAATGGCCTCAGAGGTTTGAGAACCTTCATTATATATGTAAAACAAAAAATAACAATTATATAAATATTAAGTGATGTTTTAGAATTTCATATCACAATAATACATTTAATGTGATATAAAGTAACCATTAAAAAAATATTTCCTATAGATCAAAAAAATAATTCGATATATATAGCATCAATAATTGAAAATATAGACTCAAATATGTATGAAAAAATATGATTGTTTTATAAAATCCAGTAATGCCTCACCTTATCACCTTATAGTGATCCCAATTTCCATGACCGTGTTTAATAAAAATTAAATTTATTCATCAAAAAATTATATAATCATAAAACTAGTCTCTCTATATATAATTATGTCCCCATTTATATTTGATCTCAGTTTCTATATATTTTAATTTATTCTGAAATTTCTCAATGTTTTTATCCAATTAACATAGTGAATTTATTATAATATAGATATTCTAGTATATAATATCATCCAAATATCAATCCTAATGTTATTTTTCTCAATAAGATTCATAATAACACTATTAAATAGTGGATCTAATGTTATTATAGTAAAATATATATCGTTGAATTAAAATATTAATAAATAAGGAAATATATTTAGTTTTAACTAATGGAAGGAATCTTATTTTTATATCGTATTTTGTTTAATATTTTTTTTATATGATAGTGTAATAACAAACCAAAGTTAAACTAGAAAAAACAATCTTTCTAGTTAATATATTTTTAAACTCCTCTTGAATGTCATATTGTTGAAATGTAGATTATGGTATGTTATTTAAAATAAATATAACATTACATGGATACACTCAATCAATATTTGAAATAATTTATTAAGGATTAATTTAACTTATGAATTTTTAGTGTTAAAAAATAACTATATATCATTAACAAATTTTCAATACAATATAATAAAATAACAGTCTAAATTTACTCAACAATGGATCCCTAATAAATAAATCATGGGGTTTTAATCATAGAAAATAATTGATGAATAAACATAAGGTGAAAGAGAGGGAAATAAATGATTTTTCTAGAATCTACAGAAGACAAGCAGGAACCCCCAAATAATGAGTTTTTTTAAATGAATCATGAAATCATATTGAAAAAAAATTAACTATTGAATCTTTAGAATGACAGAGGGAACATGCATGGAGGAAATGGTGGTGGTAAAGATCGTTGGTTGGCCTGAATCAATGGATATTGATAGTGGGATATGTGATGCATGGTAACCAGGATATTCGATGGGATCAGACAGGATGGTGGTGGGACTGATGGTGGGTATTGAATGAGGTGTATCAGTGAGGGTGAATAATTGGAGTTGTGAGGTCACAAGAATGGTGGTGACATAGGTAATGTTTTTTAGTGCAATGAGTAGAAAAAATTTCCATCACTCTCAAGGTACAAAAAATATGAACTCTCAATTTTTGCATTAAATGGTATAATATCACATTAAGGGTAAGAAATTTATCAAAGAAAATAAATTCATATTTATAATATTGTAAATTATTTAAGTTATTGACCAAAAATCCAAATGATGATATCACTGTTCCCATAATTGTTTTGTGAAATTGAAGTCATGTATGTGATTTTATTTAGAGGAGATTTTTTCCACATAAAGGGTGAAATAAAATACATTTTCATGTGAATAGGTTACAATAATTGAAAATTAATTTTGTTGTCAATTACACGAATATCATTGAAAAGATGATCAACTAATTTCGATAGTTGAAACTCACAAAGAATGTCATAAGAAGAATATTTTAAATATAGGTGAACGTTTGAAAGATTAAAAAGGGTGAATATTTCAATATCTATTAGAAACTAATAATGACATATATAGATGATGGTAGATATAAATAAACTGGGTTAGCCAAAGGGCGAGCACCATGAGCCCCAAGGCCAGGGCAGTAACAAACATGGGGGAAATTGACAACCCTCTTCCAGTCAAACATTTTTTCTACAATCCTAGAATCAGAATTCATTTACAAACATTAACCTTCACATTTTCCTATGACGGAATTGTTGCATTTTTTCATTCAATGAAGAATCTACCTTATAACTATTCTATAGGGTGATTTGGTTGTATTTTATCTTTGTTGTATTTCTAGTAATTCCTAATTCGTTGGGGTCATCATCTTGATTTTTGTACTACCCATGGATGCCTAACAATAAATTATCATTTATTCTGTGATGTGTAGTAATTCATTGATTTTAAATTTCAATATGGAGGGGATAGAAAATTATTAATGCATAGATTTATCTCAACATTCATAGAGGATTTTCTACCAACATCAATTGAAAATTATTCTTCATGTAAATTGTTGAAATAATGAATGTTGACTTATTAATGGAGATATGGATGGTGTTTCTATATAAAAAGATTTGGTAGAATGTTTTCATGGAAGGGATGGAAAGGTTGTAGTCACCAACATATAACTATAAAGGTTTTATAGTATGATGTAGTAGGTTAAGATATCTGGAAATGGTTTTCTATAGTCTCACTGACTAGTGTGAAGCGATGACGATTATATTAAATTGAAGCAGTGACTACATCAATGATTGTGTGTCGATGAAAATTACTAAAATCATCTAAGATGGTGTGTGAAAATGACATTGCCCTGTTCAGAAATTACTCTTGGTTTAGGATTTCATGCAACATGTCTTGGTTATGACGATTATTGGTACATCTACATAGAGGGTTTATATGATTAAGTCAAGAATTCCATCTGGTGTTTCAATGGAGAATTTTTTTTCGAGTGATAAAATTCCATTGGTTGGTAAGAAGCCTCTGTGGGATTCTTCTCTTGTGTGATTCTATGACATCTTTCGTAGTGGCATCAGGTTCTACCGATAAAGTGCTATCATAGTATTGGATGAAGTGTTCGGTTGAAGAACCCATTTGAAGGAATCAGTTGGAGTAGTTTTTCATGAACTCGAATGAATTTAAATTTTAAATAAATTTATAGATTATTTTATTTAAATTAGAATTTGAATATTCTGGATCCAAAAAATTAGTAATGGATTGATTTTTTTCAACATGAATGGAGGATTTTCTCCAAGCATTAATGGTGGTATATTCTCAAATTTAATTGACGAAATTATGAATTTTGACTAAATTAAAGGAGATATGGACTCGATGCATACATAATAAGATATAGTATCATGTTTTGAAGGAGGGTCTTACAAAGATATGGCCTCCAAGAGTAAACCCAAAAGGAGTCCCAACATGATGTAGTGGGAGAATGAGAACAGGGAAGGGGTTTTCGAATTTTTTTCTAGCTGGTGAGATGAGATTATGATGAGAGTGAAAAAAATATATTGATTATCTTAATAGTTAAATGTTGAAGAAAATAATTTAAACCATAATAGATGTAATGAGATGATTATGATGCCATGTATTTAAACTCCTCTTTCCTGTATAGATCAAGCGATGTGTCCCAATTTTGATGATCAATAGTGCATTGAAATGGTTGGTTCATTTAAGTATATAAGAAATTCCATCAGGTGTGTTGAGAGAAAAAAAACATTTGGATGAATAAAAGCCATCAGGTTATAAAAATCTTTTAGGTGAATCTTATCATGTGGATTTCTATGACTATTTCTGATGGAGTGTTTGGTTGTTCGCTAAAATGATGATGCATTATACTCTACGCATTTTATTTTATGCTTTGGAATCTTATGATAGTTAATGAACCATGTGGAATGATAGTCTAGGTATACCTTTATTCTCTATGTTTCCTCACCCTCCTAAATCCCTCCATGTTTTCCATTTCAACATAACTCTTCACTTGGACAACATAGCTCACCTAACCATGACTCATCCTTATCATTTACCTCTTAGAAAATGTATACCCCTGCCTGTGACATGTATTCATAAGAATACCTCTTGCATGAACTTGGTATCAATAGATTCTTTAGGTGGAGTCTGGTCTTACTCAAATATAGATATTTTAATTTTGATTGCAAATACTCTAATAATCTTAAATAATTTTTACTCATTATTATAAAAATAGTTATGTCAAAATCCTATAATTTAATTTGTTGAACGTGTACACTATATTCAAAAAATGAACTTAGTTCATGTATAATCATAGTTCAAGGATTATGTTTGAACCTTTAATTTTATTAATCACCTCTTAAGTATTTTATTTATTTTAACATAAATCATATTTTCCCTGGTTAAATTCTATTACAGACTTATAGACATCATGTTTTTTCTAGATATTATACAGCATACATATGGATTCACCTAATCATTTTGTTTTCCTTGTTGTAGGTCATCCGATTGATATTTCTTCTAGTACTAATACATGTTCCACTTTTAATTTTATGTAATTGAATTAAACTATTTGAATTGAAAATCCTCTAAATTATCCATCATGATATAAATCTTTATAGAAATATAAAAAAATCACAATAAAATAAATTTATCAAGAACAAATTGTTTGAAAATATAATAATTTATAAAGGTCCTTGTGATCAAGTGGTGGCTGGGTGGTGACCAGATATTATTATAATGCAATGAGTGGATAGATTTTATTTATTATCATTTTAGTTTTATTGATTCATATTTTGTAGAATAATTTCTTATGTATTGTTTCTGATAAATATAATGTTTCTTTTGTTTTGATAGATAAAACAGATTATTTCTAGTGATTATCTACAACTATTATATTCCTTCATATCTTTACTTATCTTCTTCCCTTGAAACTCCAAATGGTCCCTCACATTCAATCCCTCAGTTACATGTTTAACCATGTCCTTTATACACAACACATTACAAATAAAGAGGACAAGAATTCATTTATGTTAAGAAATATCTATTATAAAACATAGCATAAAAAATATGTTTATATGAACTATCAAAAGAAATGAAAATTATTATGGATTTTTCCACATCTTTAAAATTAAATTTTATATAGGATATCCCTAATTATATTTTATTAAAATCAATAGTGTGTATCTGGATTGTGTTTCCATGATGCATCATGATGTTATATAAATCATTATTCTTATATTGATGTCCAATTATTAATGTTTTCATATACTATTTTTCATTTTTATAGAAAGTACAAGATTTCGAGGTCTCATAAGAAACCTCACATAGGACATTATCACTAAATGAAAAGGTTAACGATCTATGTTCTTTATTCTTAATGTCAGGAGTGATATCTGAATTGGTTGGGACAATTTGAACATTAGTGAACTAAATTATATTGAGTATAATAGGAACAAAAAAGTCATATTACATACCAATATTGACTAATATAGATCAAATTTTTAATCACCAAAAATTAAAATCATTATATCCATCATGTTTTTTTATTTCCTATTTATCAGACGTCATTTTTTTGGTGTCTCTTACTCCACATTATTGTGGGGTAATAGTGGAATACACCCCCACCAAATAATTCCTTGGAAAACTGAAAAAACATTACGTATAATTTAAATAAAAAACATAAAAATGTATTTGATTAAAATGAAAAATACCAAATTGGAGTGTGGCTATGAGAATAATGAAACAAAAACAATTGTAGAAGAAGAAACAAGAACAAAAAAAAAAGAAACATCAATATTTATATTCTTGGCCCCCTTCGGTACCTACTATATAGTATTAACACCACCCACAAATTCACATTTATTAAATTCTAAAAAATAGATTGATGTTTACATATCCAATAAAGATAGAAAACTGAAAATGCATAAAAGTGATAATACATAAACTGTACACTAGAAGCTACAACACTGAGGTAATTATATTTGTAAAAAAGTTACAACACCAAAAAAAGATATGGGGTTATAGATTACTACATGATCCATGAACAACAATCACTCTGCTCCATTAGATTTTTTAGTAGAATAAGCAATCCAATAATATGGATTAAAGTAATTGTCACATGTCTTCAACCAGGAAGAACACTAAAGGATCCCCCATGAGTCTTTCACCAAGGGATATAGTGGTTTAGAAAATGGATGATAACACAACCACTTGTGACTATATTGGGGTTATAATATATCTATATCAATGGTTTATATAAACCATTGGTATATACAAGTTATCATAAAATTATTTAAGAAATCATTAGTATGTTTTGAGATATACAATTGATTTGTTAAAAACAATTGGGATATCTTTATCTTCACTACTAGATAAATTCCCTTTAACGACATACAATATTGATTTTAACAGTGCAAAAAACCCATTGTTAATCACAGAAGTGAAAAAAGTATAGATTCTGAAAATTTGCTGATAATATAATTTCACACCCAACATTAACCAATAATTCCAGCAAGAACCAGTAATTTCAAAAAAATCTATACAAATATTATGTGACACAATGAATAAATTTTTTTCATCCAATGTATATATGCAAACAATATTATATATATTTCAAAAAATATTTTATATTATTACATTTTACTATTATCTAACAAAAAATTTAAAACATCAATGTTCCATAATTTGAAACCCGTGATTTCCCCTCAAATATTTTCACCAATGGTATCAGTTTCTAAAAAAATCATCTCTACTCAAACAATGGATTCTTCCTATATAATAATAAATCCTTTTGTAAATAATTCTATAAATAATTAAATTGAAAATTAATATTAATGAATACATTAATAAAATATAAATATTTAATTAAAAAGACACACATGGAGTAATATCATTCACATTATGCATCATATTGAAGTGGGATTGAGGCCTAAACATCATAAATTACACTTGGATGTTCTTTAAATGTGAAAACATCACGAATGTGTTTTCATTGTAATATGTATGTCACTTTTTCATTTTATCTAAATTAATCACAATTTTAAATAAAACGAAACACCTAGAGTCATTAAAGTCATACCCTACATCATGTTGTAGTGCAGTTGACTCCTACACATCCCTAATGAATCATGGATAATTTTTGAAAAATATCAATAAAATCAGAATGTATTTTATTAGTTTTCCGTATTCTAGTAGTTTAATTTTACTATAAGGTCTTTTCAAATTGAAAAACACATTTTTAGTCATTCTGGTCACATTGTGCATTAGATTGGAATGAGACTACATCATACACATAAGAAATGACATATAAATCACTATACTAAATTATCAAAATAGTCTGGTCATGTTTTATTGGTTTTCAGTGAGTGACATATTTTGAAATAAAATGTCAATTTTAAACTCACAATAGAAATTTTCTTTCATGACAGTCACACCATGCATTAGATTATGAAAATAATCCACCAGTAAGAAGGTATATACCTATATATGAAACCAATTATTATGTGAGAAATACAACAAAAATATATTAAACATAAATATGAATCAATCCATTATTTCTATCAAAGTAACATCTTTATGCTATTTTTTTACATTCCATAATCTGGTGTGTTGCCCATTTATTTTTATGAAAATCTATATCATCTTGGGAAAATGAGTCTTTTTCACTATCATATTTGTGCTGAAAAAATATAATTCTAAAACTTTTTATAATTATTTTAAATTTAATTTTAATTTACATTAAAAATACCTCTTTTTGGAAGCTAGTTTGTTCATGGGATATGATATCTATCATTATGTGTGGAAGTGTTTCAACATCTAATTTAGAGTAATTAAATTCATCAGGGAATGGATAATAACATAATGTAACACGATGTATATTTCAATTAAATATATAACCTATTTATTTAATTCCATATTTTTGTAATGGTTGAAGGGATTTGACCCCTCTATAAAATATTAAAATCCATTCATGGTTCCTCCTTCGACAAGAAAATACTGTTCGTATTGGGAACTCTGTGAAAATATTACAATGTTACAATGAAATGGTCAATCTCAATTGAATTTACATGTATCCCTTCAATGAGTTTGATCTATAATCGAATAATGGATCTATATATTTTGTTTGATCAAGATCATAAAATCATCGAATGTCCTATGAATCCAATATAAACAGTTCTCCTGTGTACCCTTCCTTACTAAAATCTATAGTCATGAATCACTATTCATCTATTTTAACTGAACTCCTATTATCAACTCACATTTACATAAAAATTGGCACTTGGAATGTTATGTAATATAAATCCCATATTTTTTAATGATGCCAAAGTATGTTATTTTTGCGTAAATTATATTTCATTCCTTTTTACTAGAATCATATATCACTACATCCACACACATGACTCTGCTATTTTTTACTATTTTCATGATGTTCATTTATATACAATGTATAACCATTAATTACATAACAATTTGCAAGATAATACAGACACACATGGTTTATCAAGTATCCATAAAAGTCATTCAGTAATTGAATTCGTATTTTCATTAGACTATATTAGAATATGGTCCTAAAACCATCTTTAAACTATTTATTATGTGTATATGATATCCATCATTCATCCCTTGATTGATTCAAATGCCAAAAGAAATTCTTTTGGGTTACAACATATGGGGAAAATTAAAAATTTGTATACAAAACATAATGTTTGGTCTGCCCCTCATCTATTATATTTATTTTAACATCTATTCGAGATATTCCTACACACTCAAGCCACATGGTGTGAAAAAACATCCATAAACTAATTATTTCCACAATAGATATGTATTGGAACATAATTCAATGACATTATATATAATATATCGCTCTGTAATACATCCCAGATTAAGAAAACTATTTTGGAAAGACCTTTTTTAAATAATATTATATGTTTCAAGGGGGACATCTATTTATAGTTTATTGAAACATAGTTGGATCTCTCTCATCATGAGAACAATAAAATGAAGAACCATATTGAAGAATGATGGTGGAAATATTTTTTACAATTATGATAATATGAAGACAATTTCTCTTTATGTAGCCAGAAATATCATTGGGTCTATAACATTACATAAAATAATTTTGAGGAAGAAATAGATATTTGATAAGGTATGATTGACATTCACGGAAACAATGCAATTCAAAGAAATAATTATTTGATGAGTTATCAAAATATATCAATCATGTGACTACAAAACCTTTAAATTTAAATCATTCATCGACATTATGTTATTGATATTTTTAATACACCTATAGAACCATTAGGTTATTCAATAAGTTGAAGAAATGATATCTCTTCTTCACAGAAGGAGTTTAATCTGTTGGATGAAGAAAAGTTTATTATTCACCCTTTACATGCACCAAATATTCTTGTATTCCCATGTCAACCATGTAAAAACTATGATAAATTATATCCTTTTTATTTCTGGTTTCATTTAGCAACATGCGGATACCACTATCCCAAATATTTATCCACCAGAATGACATTAAAGAAAATTTTTGATGTTCAGAAATTTACAGTATGGTAATTCAAAAAAATATGATCTCTTTCACCTGCTGGTATACATATGTTTTTTCAAAAATGGTTTACAAAATAGAGTGTCCACATCTATTACTTTCTCAAATAGTTTATCACATATTAGTGTAGATAGTGTTGAACATTATCTAGATCTTCTATCAATTTCTTTTGTCCCAGATAACCATTTATTCTATCGAGGTATAAAT
Organism: Viscum album; assembly: GCA_963277665.1. Lineage (NCBI taxonomy): Eukaryota > Viridiplantae > Streptophyta > Magnoliopsida > Santalales > Viscaceae > Viscum > Viscum album. The sequence goes on from OY728139.1 coordinate 872,689,582, forward strand.
ATGACATGTCCTAGAAACATGATTTACGATGACTGCAACAACTTAATTGATTTTATAACTTCTTCGATAATAGGAAAGCCAATAATTCCTTTAATTCTATCTCCTACAAATTTCTATAAACATGATATTATTTTTCCATCCCACACAACATGGATCTCAGAAATAAATCATCATTTATGTATAAATGATACAACATAACACTTGAATCCCATAATAATTTTAAATCCACAATAAAAGGAGCCAAATAAACAATAATATCATTACTTTGTGGTTTTAGAGCAGATATAATCATTGAAAAGTTGATGTATTATAATTTCATGAATTAACATGGTGGAAAGCTATAATTTAAAAACATAATAGACTATGTATTGTGAGTGATTTATTGATAAACAAAAGGATTCACATCCTCTTTAGATAAATATAGAATAAGGTTTATTAGCTCGTTTCCATATTTAGGATACTCATTTTCAATTCTCTTCCACTGAGTAGGGTGTATAGGGTGATGTAGTTTCCTGTCCATAATTATTTTATGTGTGCTCTATGTAAATTTCTATGTAGTTTCCTCACGACCATATTGGAGAATAAATCTTGAAATTATTGTAAATTACCAAGAATCTTTTGTTTGACTAGATTCATCCATATTATATTAAAGAGAACCATACTTTGGGCATTATGTATGTGATTATTGGTCTTTCAGACAGAGTATAATGTCATTCGGGCATGTATGTATTCTTTTTAGAAATCATACCAATCGAGCATAACATTTGTTTGGATTAATTTATTTAACTTGTGAGATCATTATATTCTTGGTATAATTTCACTCATGAGATAATGTTGTTCCATATAACTATTTCCACTCCATTCATTATCTACTTTTAAATTTTATAGCTTCATTATGGTTGAAAATTCAATATATTTTTTGGAAAAAAATCATAAAATGGAATCTTTTCAATACAAATTTAAATCACAATAATATTCAGGAAATCCAAAACATCATCATCAATTATCCATGGAATTTATTTAGTACAATCTCTCTCATTATTGACATCTTTAATCACATCCTTGATATGGTCTACTTTATTTTCCACACTTGTTATCATATCGTATGATCCATAAAATGCAGTGTCATCCCAACCATGATCTATATTCGCATTTCCATGGGTTTATTCCAACATTTATAATTTAGATTAATTCCATGACAGATCATGAGTTCGTCCAAATACTCTAGACTAATTACTCATGAATAACTAGAGTGTGAATAAATAGAAAGGATTTGAGAAGGGTGATATGAATGGGATTTGGAAAAATGGTTAACTAATTCACTCCGTCTTCAGACTATTTTGTCAGTTGATTATCATCCATCCATTATTTATCCATATCCATCTTATTTTATTTGTTGGTGTTAATATTTTAGAAAATAAATACATAAATACATGAAAACATTGATAACAATAAAAATTATTAAAAAGGAAATTCATCTTTTTCATGTAAAATTGTTTTCACAAATTCCAAATATGATCTCTCATTCTTTATAATAAAATCATCCACAAATAAAAAATTTAATTTTAACTAAATTACATTTTATGTGGAATCCTTCACACATGGTATCAGAAATTAATGTATTTATCAAAATACCCTTCTATTCACAATACCTAAAATTCATTGTAAAAATAAAAATAAAAGAGAAAGCATATTTAAAACATTTTACCATTATTAAAATACGTTTAATTAACTAGAAAATTTGTTTTCAAAAACTAACTCAATAAATAGAAACTAATTTTATGTTCAAAAATATTATTTTCAACAAATAATACAATATTTTACGTAATAAAATTTGATATTATCAGAAAAAATTTATAAACTGGATTATAATACACTTTTAACATTTAGAGGATTGTTGAAAAAGTATATCAGTAAAATTTTAGGTTAGGATAAATATATAAAACCATGGAATCAATATATCTCCCATTAGAACATTAATCTTGCCACATATAGTTCTATGAAATGAAACAAACAGATAGATTGGTATAATATAAAGGGGAATATAATTTTTCATGTTCATATGATGGGCAATTATTTCAACAATCTTATCAATGATGTTCCAAATATGAAAGTAATCACATTTCATTGGGTGGTATATTTGGTCTTTAAATCAACCACGATAGGGAGAGAACTATTGTGCCTCTCAGAAATCTCCAAATACTTTTAAAACTACACCAACAGATTAAAAGACCAAATCATGAAAAAATATATATAAACCCCTAGAAGGAATTGTCAATGACATAAATCCTTATTCAATTAATGGATATCTTTACATAAATCATTTAGTATCTTACAAAATTAGCATTATCATTTATTTTTTTACAAAATTTAATAATATAAAATATCATCAATTATTGTCAAGAAATACCATATTCAACATAACCTTATATACTTAAGAGTATTATTTGATTTACCACTATTCATATATGGGAAAATTTAATGTCTATGATAATGGTAATTAATCAATATTGCAATGTCAACATAAAATCAGGATCAAGTACCTCTATTTAAATAGAAACAATGTATTATATCTCTCACGACCATATTTCTTCAAAGTGAAATATAAAACATATATTCAGAAATAATATCTATATGCACATATAATTTAGACCATTGGAAACATATGATCCAGCTGTATGGACAGATGGGGAAGTGGTGGTGGTGGCGATGAGGGTAGCGGTGGAGGTGGTGGTGGTAGTAGAGAAGGGGGCATTGGAAATTAAGGTGGAGACATTGGAGAAGTGGGTGGGGTATTGGAGGCAGATGCAAGGGAGAAGGGGGTGATGGTAGAGGTAGAGGTGGAGGTGACCGATGTAGAGGAGACACAGTCATGGGCGTGGATGGAGGTGAAGGAGACAGAGATGGTCGATGCAGTAGAGGTGGAGGTGGGGTAGAGGTGGAGGCAATAGAGGTGAATGAGATGGCGGTGAAGACGGAAGGGGGAGGAAGAGGGAGAGGCACTAACAGTGGGGGCGGGTGCAGTGGAGAAGGGTGCAACAGAGGTGAAGGAAGATGAGGCGTAAGCACCTATGGAGGCAGAGGTGACTAAGGCAGAGCTCAACTTTTGTGAAATCATGAGGCTATAGCGGAAAAAGGATCTATTAAGGTTCAATATATTTAATTGTGAATAGAATTTATCAATGATTTATTAAAAGTATTGATAAAGGATGCTTTTATTATCCATAAGATATGAAGCACTAACAAACCAAATCTTTATCATCACAAAAAATAGCTAATAAAACAATCATTTCTCATCGATAAAAATATATCACTAATAAATCATGTATTTTTCAGCACTGTTTTATCATTGATAAAGGCTTAACCCAATTAGTGCTATAAAAGCATTCATAAATACCTAATATTAATAAATTATTTAATATTATAAAATTTAAATTAATTTATATATTATTTTTTAATTATAATTATAAATATAATAAATATATTTACAATTTTTTAGTAATTATTTACGTATAAATATTATTTATAATTACAAATATAATAATTTGTATATATGTATCAATATTTGTGTGGATATATATAAATATATATATATTTTAATTATATATATTTTAAAATTATAATTACTATAAATAAATTTAATTAAATTATGTAAATATATATATATAATTACAATTATAGTAAATATATTTATTATATTTTAAATTATATATTATAATTTTTTTAATAATATATATTTTTATATTTATTAATATAATATAGATATTTAATTTAAATATAAATATATAAATTTATAGTTATAATGATATATAAGTATATATAAATATACAAATATTTATAAAATTTTATAAAATACATATATTATATTTATAATTATATAAATATATATAATTTATAAATTTAGGATAAATTTATAATTTTTAAATATATCTATATTTATTAATAATTCTAAGTATAATATTTTCATATATTTATAAATATTTATATTTTCAATTATAATTATAACTAGAAAAATAAATTTATAATTTTTTAAATGAAAATTAATTTATATTTAGTGATATTTATAATTATAAATATATGATTTTTTTTAAATAATAATAATATAAGAAATATCTTTATTAAACTTATAGTGTTATAAATGTATATAATTAAATAAATATAAAAAATTTGTAATTATAATTATAAATAAATATAGATATATTTAAATAAATATAAAATTATAATATACATAACATAAATATACATATATTTATAATATTGACTATATATAAATATTTTGAAATACAATAAAATATAATAGTTTTCTATTTTAGAAAAACAATAACGAGATGAGATAACATCTTTCTACAAATAATTCATAGAAATCCATCCATTCAATGAAAAAACCATTGAAAAAATCAAATACTGATTAAATGCCTTTGAAACACAAAATGAGGAAACTTGCATCAATGAAAATAATTGAAAACATATATTTTTAGATATTATTATTTAATTTTATATATTTATTACTTTATTGGTAAAATAAATATATTTATTATAATTTTATAATTATTTTGATATATATATTTTTATATTATTAATTAATTAATTTTATAAATATTTCTGTATAAATATAAATATATAAATATATATGTATAATTGATGTATCTATTTTAATTTTATAACTATTTAAATTTATATATATTTAGTTATAATTATAGTTATAAAGAAATATACTTTAAAATTATTTATATATAACAAAAAATTAATAATTATAAATATATAATATATATTATTTATTTTCATATATATATATTGTAATTTTATAAGTATTTATGGGAACATATATAACATATTTATGTGTTTAACATGAATGAATCATATACCTAGTAAAGTCTAAATCATAAAAATGACTCATCATATACATGGACAACAAGAATAGATTGAGGGTGTAATGTATTAATGAATATTCGTAATGAATACACAACATATGAATGTCAATTATACTCACGCATCAATATTTTTATTGATCAAATTCATTGAAAACTTATATAAATTGAAATATATATATATATATATAATTATAATATTTAAAATATATATTTAAAAATTATTTATATATAATTTTAAAAATAAAATTATAAATAAATAATTATAAATAAATATTCATAAATATATATTTATAAATATATAATTATTAATATAATAAATATAATTATTAATTAAATAAATTTATTATACTCATATAATTATTTAATTAAATATATTTATTTAATTATAATCATATAAATATTTTTTAAAAATAATATATATTTGAATTATTAAAAAATATATATTAATTATAAACATGTGTATATATTTAATGTATATAAATTAATATTACTTTTGAATATACATGTTATAATTTTATACAGATTAACAATATTATTTATTAAAATATTTTTTCAGTGCAAATAATATCAACGATAAATCATCCCTTTATCTGCACTTTTAGCTCACGCTTATAAAGGCCACCATTTTATGAATTTTTTTAACATATCACATATAAAGGTAGGCATTTCCCTTGTTTGATTTGTGGTAGTGCTCATATCGATTTGCCTCCCACCAACCATGATTCACTCGTGAGCCTTATTCTCACCTCACCCGACCGTAGACTGACTCTCTTCTCCTCCCACATGCTTTCCTATTGTATGGATATTTTTATTTCTATCTTATTCAGCATCATATAATTGACTTCTAAATCCTTCCTATACATTGTGGATTATTGTTTTCATTTTTATTATTTGCATAATAAATGTGATTAAAATAAATATGTCTGTTTTAATTTTGTTATCCACTATATTTTTACAGAAATAAAATACATTCTTTTGATATATATAAAATACTTATATAATTAATTTGTGTAGTAATTTTTTTAATGTATTTGGGGGTTTATTTTATATCCATTGATTATATTTAATCATTCATGACTTACCTTTACATTGATCAGTATACCCCTATGTTGCCTTCAACATTTTACTCTTAACTATACATAGGTCTACCTAAACTTACACAGCTTTACACAGGTATTATAATTCTTTAATGGCCCTTATCTAGAATCTTCAATGGGATACTACCACCCTTACACATGGGTGAAGAAGATACCATATGATGATATAGTTGACCTCACCATAAATCCATTTCATCTAATTTATAAACAACGAATCATTCATTCATGTGAGGCTATGTATATTTTAGGACCCAATATTTATCTCCCCTTGATTTTTTGAACCTCTAGATTCCACATGATGAAACAAAATTGTTGGTAGAATTATTTATCTATGTATCTTTAGTGTATCTGGAAAAGTACTTAGACGACACCTGAATTTCTGTTTATAATAAATCACTTGATCCTCTAGGGTTTTCACACCCATTCCACTATCATAATCGTATTTAGCCTCTTATTATCATAACTTGACTAATCTTCCTCTATAAATGGTCCCACTAATACGATATCCATATTCTATAATGTCTCCCCATAAATTCAATCTGTATCCCACAATGTATGTGTCACATCCATTTCCTAATGTCCATATACGATCTCATGATTGTTTTTCTTTTATCACGAACTCCAGTTCATGTATATGACCTGGTGAAAGTATTGTAACAAACACATACATTAGTGGATACTGATCCAAGACCACTCAATGATCTTATGTGAGCCAAATGACAGGCCTACATCATGTTTTTTTATAAGTTTTTCAAATTACGTCACATTATTTTTTTGGTGTTTATTGTGAAATAAATCATATTTTCTCCAATTATCTTATTCTATTAGATCTTTTAATATTCTTAATGGGTGCACCCATATGTGTGATTCTTGAAATAAATAAACATAAATAATATGGTATTACAATGAGAACATTCAAATTATTTTTAAATATACATAATAGTGAATACGATTTATGACATCTTCAGTAAAGAACAATGATATTTTTTTTTTGAAAATTTTCTCATGGAGGCATATCTGCAATAAAATCAACAAGAAATCATGGTAGAAGATATTATTATTAAAATATATTAATATCATATCTATATTATTTTTTTGTTTATATGAATTAAAATTTTCATTACAGAATCAGTTTAACATTCCCGATAGTGAAGAAACTAAGGTCGCACAATTGATAGATCATCGGTTGTTTTGGTGATCATATAATCACATGTTATATATTGGTTTTTTTGGAGTTGGTGTCCTATAAACAACATATCTATACTTTATAACAATTTTCATTCATTGTTTTTAATATTAATATAAGTAATTACATAACATGATTGTTCTTCTATGTGACCTAGTATGTGATAATATCCAAAGAGCAAGTGTCGTAGTGAGAGGTCATAGTAGGTCACTACTATAATGAGAAACCATATGTTTCACAATAGTATTCTTTAAATATAAATTCTATTTCAGGATTATATCATTTGATTGATATAAATGGAAAGGCTCTCAGGGGGGGATACTCAAAGGAATTTAAGTCTCCTTTTTATAGTGTACTCCATTGGTAATATCCAGTTTAGGATATTATGAGAATAAGACCCACATGTAGGGAATCAACATTTAAATGTTTCAATGGATGTTACTATCTATTGACATGTGTATTGATCGTGGGAGTAGAAAATTATTATTGAAAAATACTACAAGTGTACTAGTTTTATGTATTGAGGAAAATAATAATGACATATATTCACTGTGATGTATGATAAGATCGGTGCATCATGAGTAATACAAAATTAATAAAAAATATGAGAAATTATTTTTCCCTTGTTCTCTTTAACTGATGTTGATATATATGGAAATATAATGAAAATTATATAGCTAAAATAAATCCCTAGCCATGGTGTTCTATAATCATGTTTAATTTCAAGAAATACAATGAAAAAGACATCAATATCATAGGATAATGACGTCAACATGAAACCTACTAGATTACATATATCATGATAAAGAGATTATGTTATAGAGTGAGTGCTCATATGAGGTATTATATTATTCCTCCATTAACATCATTCTCTCTATGTATCTTGGCATTTTCTGATATTCTAATCATGGACTTCAGTCTAATTAACCAAATGCCACTATGAAAGAGGAATAGTGGATAACACACTAAATGTATCCAGAATAATAGTTAAATAATATATTAGTATTTATTATTTAAAAACATGAATATAATTTATTCTATTATGTGGATTAATAATTAATTTGTTTTTCATGATTTCATATATTTTTTCACCATTTATTAGAGAGAATGTTATTTTAGAGTAATATTTAAATAATATTTATTTATTTATTTGAAAATAATGATGCTATAATTATTTATTAAATTAATATACATTATTCAAGTTTTGATGAATATTGTGGAGGAATGAAAGATTGAGTTTATAGGGTTAGTGAGACAACAAATATTGAATATTATTTGATTAAAAGATATTTAATTTTTATTACTGGGTTTAGCCCATATCATGAAATATTATTATTATTATTATTATTATTATTGACATGAGGCTCCACACAGATTAAATAAATTATAATAGGCCCTAGTGTTATCATTTTTTTCTATCCATAGAGATATATAAACACAATAATATATTTTTTCAAAAGAGTAAATTTCATTTGTGTTGTGCACAATAATAGCTGGAGAGAATCATCTCATCCCCTAAAGAGCTAACTCTCCATGAATGATCACACAAACTGAGAGTGATCTTCCTCCACCATCATCACTCAAATCTATAGAGTCAAAGGAGAATCGTTTGGAAGTGATTATTGTGTGGATAATAAAATTAATGTTTCATGCATTATGATATGCCATGGTACCATTTAGAGATTCCTATAAAGTTGTTCATAGAATTGTGGAACACATGAGGAACACCACATATAACATCCCTAAAAAAGAAGACACTAAACCAGTGCTAAATGATGGGTTTCCACATTACCTCAAGAATGACTCCATTTAATCTAGATCATGTTCACAAGAAATGATGGTCTAATAGGTCATGTGGTGAAATTATACCCTCTTTACTCGATATTTTCACAAAATACAAAATAAAAAAAAGTATACAATAAACCAGACCATGCATTACCAACAATTTTACAAACATGTTACAACCACAACCAAATAATAAACATTTCATTTCATGCTAGTAATACCAAATATAAAGGAACCCAAAAATGAAATAATAACAAAAAAATCCACAAAAATGGTCATGACTCCATATCCTAATCCTCATCCATGCATATCCTAAGCCGAACTCCACTCCCTAGCAGAAGGCTCTTTCACATACCCAATCCTACAATAATGAAATTTTCTCAGGTACCCAATGGAGACCAGAGCAGGGTGTCAGTAAAACTCAGTAGGTGACCACCAATGGTGTCTATATACTAACCATTATAAAAACATCGTGCATGGATGTACTAAATAAATGGATCGATAATAGAACACAACATTTGTTCTATTTGTTAACAATATTAACATTAGTGATGTTGATAATTTATTCCATTTGATTAGTAAATCAATTTTTACCACTTATTCCATGGGTTAGGAATTTATATCATTTACAAAAAATCCTAATAAAATCAACTATCAAATACAAGGGAATAAGTGATGATTCTTATATCCTTAGAGATAAACATTTTATAACAAATACTTCACACTCATAATGGAGCCTCATCCCAGGTTGTATCATCAAATTAAACTAGTAGGGGAAAAGAGAATTAGTATGACTACCTAAGCTATTCATTCTATAGGTTTTGTTTGGAGCCTCTATCCAATATGACTCGTTGGGGAGCATCATCTTAATACACCACATATAACCAAGCCATGTTCACATGTTTATTCATCCAATTACCAGATATACCAAATCATAGACTCTGCATAATCAATACATTTAACATTATAAACTCACATTCCATTTAACACTTATTTCATCTGTGGGCCTTAAAACCTTAACAAATTAACAAAACACCTTACATTTCACATTTAACATAATTCACTTTCATATCTCAACCCATTTTACTTGTTCCACAATTCCCATGAATTAACCCATGTAACATATTTCATCATTTGAAATGTATTATCTCATTCATGCATTTCATTTTTCATCCAGAAAGCCATTAGACACATTCATCTTATTCAATTTATTGTAATTTACATTGTTTCAAACAAACCCTTATGAATTTATCATATTCTTGTCACAACTATCAATAATCCCTTTTACAACTAAACTAACCTATCAACATGTTCATATTGGGATCTACTTTATCCCATGTAAATTCTATACTTAACACTAAAATTTTCCTGGTTCAAAAATATTGACACACCCCATGGGTGGTAGTAAATCACTCTAGTCAACAAAAATGCATCACATAATGATCCTGAAGGGTTTAATTCATCATTTTGACAACCATATTACCAACTATATTTAATGGAAAAAAATTTAGAACTACGTAGAACCATTAACACAACCACACATGCCCAGATAGACATCAATACCATGTATTATAACTTATAGACCTCCAAACTCAAAACCCTGGAACGCCTGCTTAAACATAGAATTAAATATGGAATCATGCCTCCATAGAATCCTGAATCATTGATCCACTGTAAAAAGTGGGTTTTAGGTCTTTAAAATAATAAAAATTTGACCACAAGACCTAATCCATAAAATGGAAGCAATAGGAGCATAATACAAACATGTATCATCGATCAGAAACAAAAAACCCTATAAACGGGTGCATGAACATCAATGTCAACATCCTCGAAATAAAACAAATTACAGTTGTTATTGTGATATGGTAAATGATATGGCACTTGAAAAACATCATACATGCAACTATACCACTATGGAAGAGCCAATCAGTATGCCATCAAACTGATCCTCTCCACAATCTCAATTGACCCCACATACTTGGAGACCAATATTCCTTGTTTCTATATTCTATGGTGCCCCATCCTTGGTTAAACAAAGAATATAGAATATCACCTACCATATACTCATGATTTATATGATGCTACTCCAATACGATGTCCCCCAAAACTGGTCTATTTCTATATTTTTCTGAATCAATGGAACATGACATGACATCTCTTACATGAGACCCAATCCTAACAATTCAGATTATCATGCCTTAATCCAACTCAATGAGGATTTATAGGGTCCACCATAAAGTTCCTCATAAAGTTTCATCTGATTTTTCACCATGTAATTATTATTATAGGTGAATTGAATAAGTTCTATGTGCTTCTCCCATTATCCAAAAAAATAAGGGACAAAATCAGTCGACATATCCTTATGTAACTAAATATTATACACTGATTTCCGAACTTCTTTTAGGTGGAATGGCATACTCCAAAAACTTGGTAAAAAACACATTCTATAATCTATAATAGAAACGTGATATAATATGTGACCATGATTCCAAACTATAGTATAAGGTACTCCATTCAACTTCATTATTTTACAATAATACAATTAACCTATTGATCAATGGTGAATGTCTCTCAAATTGGAATGAAATATTCCACCATTGTTAAATGATACACAAACACCCACATAGATTCATTTATATGGGGAATACTCAAAATAACTACCAGTAAATACATCATTACATCATCCCATTTCCATTTCTGAATGGGAAATGGTTGTAATAAACATCATAGTCGATGATGCTAGGCCTTCAACTATTAAAAAGTAAGGCATCATGTCATGTAACCTGCAGCCACTTTCCACATTCATGGCCATAAATACTGACAATAATGGTCATGATATATTTTTGTCAAACCAGGCTGAACAACCCACCTAGATGCATAAAACTCTTAGATAATATCTTCCTATATACTTGATAGCCCAATAACATAATCACGAACATCAATATTCCCATCATCACTAATGTTTAAATGTGATGGTGACTCCAAAAATTTAAAGCTCTCCATTAAAAAAATCATTCTGAATCCTCATGTTGTCTTTCCTTGATATTTCTCAGAATAAAAAACTCAACTTAAAAGGATGAAATTGTTTTATACCTATTTACATTATGAAACTTGAGATTCATTTTGACAAACAATTCCACCAACCACCATGCATAACTAGATTCCTAAACTGAATGACTTTGAGTCTTTTGGATTAAAGTAGTTGGAACACAATTCTACTTTCCTGGAGTGTAATCTAGCTCAGAGAAAAAGGTATTCATGTACACATCCCATCATTTCAACTAAAGGTTCAAATCATTCTAAGATATGTTTTAATTAAGGCTTATATGATCAGTATACAAGGTAAACTATTCTCCCATCCATTAGTGTTAATGACACAACAATGAATAAACCATTACAGCTAACTCAAGAGAATGTGTGTAAAAGTTTTTTTAACGAGGCATCAATTTTCATGAACCATATGCCACAACCTGATTATTCTACATCAATAAAACCCCATATAAAAAACTAGACATTTCGAAAAAAATGTTATACCATGTACCATGGTTGAGTCAGCATCAGTGCAGATGTCGACTAATTCGTAAACTCTATGAAAACATCATCACATGCCCAAAAATATTCCCACTTGATTCCATTCTTAGAAAAACATGAAAGATGTATTTTCAAATGTTATATTTCCTTAATTAATATTTAGTAATAGCAATAAATACCTTGAAAATATTTTATATTAGAAACATTCATGGGTTGTTCTAATGATACAACTGCTCAAAAATCCATTGAGTCCCCTAACACAACTTCATATGAGATGATGTGACCTAACAAATTCACCCTATTGATTGAGAAGTGACATTTGGATAGCTTGGAATATAGAATATTCTCACTTAGTGTACTCAAGATGATGTCAATATGTTTGTTCATGACCATGACGAGTTTTAGAGTACAAAAAAATGTTATCAACAAATAAATAGAAATTTATATAGGTATGGGGGAATTATTTGGTCCATTAGATCCAAAAACACTACTAATGAATTGGTAAATCCAAAAATAATTACCAAAAACTGATATAAACTACATATTCTCCTGAATGAATTCCACGATATATCATATGGTCTCACGCTTAGCTGCTAATACCTGTATCTCAAATCAATATTAGATAAAACTTATGAATACCTTTTCTAGTAAAAAAATATAATTTATTTGTGGTTGTAGGAATCTATTCTTAACTTTCATCTCATTCAGTTTCCTATAATTTACACCCAACTACAATGATCCTTCAACCTTATTATGAATCAAAACACTAGATACCCAATGTGACATAGAAGGGAAATATTCTTCTTATTTTACAATTCCTCTTACTTGGATTTAATATATAGGATTTTTAACCACACTATAATATATGACCAAACATAAACCTGCCCTTCTCCTGACATCAACTGTATCTTTAACTCGATATCTCTTTTAAAATTCTAGAAAAAGATTTCATTAGTTAAAAGGTCCTAAAATATATCAACCAAAAGTGGAATGAAAATCTACACTACTCCCCCATCATCATGTATAATAAAAACCACATGAGTTGTGAGCTCACCCAACTGTTGAAAAAGAGGTCATTCATGACCTTCTTGAATGCTACACTTACCACGATGGACATAAGTGTCCCCTTCATGATATGTGAATGTCAAACTATGATGAAAATAGTTGATATGGGTTTGGTAAACCACTATCCAATCCTTTCCCAAAATAAAATAAAAAACCGAACTGTCAAGAACAAACATGTTCCATAAGAAACAGTACCCACCATCTTCCACAACACACCCCTTACACTACCCAATATTCTTTTTATGCATCGCTAACTGTGTATCAATAAAAAGAAAGTAAAAGAATATTCAATTTCTAGACCCATCATAACCACAATATTAGTTGAAATAAATTAATGTTATGAATCTCTATAGAATCAATCACTAACAAGAATGGAAATTATAAGGATCATACCTCGAACATTTGATGGTCCGGGCTCACCACCTCCTGGTGTAGACTGAATAGTTTAAATATGGCCTTCCCCTCTACCCTATGCTCCTATATGAATTACATGCAATATAATACCTTATTGATTTAAATTATCTCAACCAAGATTGCCACATAAACCACCTCAAACATTAAAACTAGTAAATCTTCAACTGCTTTCCTGTTATAGGGTATCCAACCCCCTTCCTGCAATTGAATCATCCTCAACCCTCTATAATATCATGTTTTTTGAGGGTTCCTACAGAACCATTACACAATACACATTATGACACCTGCTTGACACTAGATCGGTGTTTGGGGGAACTTACCACACATGTTACACATCCTTCCACATAGATAGTAGAAAATATGATCACTAACATGAGGGGATGGTTCTATCTCCTCACTATTCTATCCACCACCACCCGGGATAATGATATCAAAATGACGATTGCTTCCATTTGAAATTTAACCATGGGATCATCTAACAAGAATTAAATTCCCACCAATAGGGGCCTCCTCTTGGATTCCCTTTGAAATAACATCCCTATCAACCACCTCAAAAATATTTATAAACATAAGATATTCATTGGTTTTCTAATATAATGTTTATTCCTATCCTAATAATGTATTTCAATATCCACCTCATCCCCTTTAAATTTTGGAACAAAGCATTGATTTTCATTGAATGAAATTGTGTATTCCATCATTTTCATTAACCCTTTGGTCATCCCCATAAACCATTCATCCATGTCCTACCTCAATGTATCTTAATATATATATTCCAGAAACAATTCCTAGAAATATTACCATGAAATACCACCAACCTATAAGGTCAAAACCAAAATTTCCCACCAACACTTTACCTTCCCTCAAAACATGTAAGACGCCTACTTGACTATATTCATAGGAGGAATATCTATGTTACAAATAATTTTTTGGGTTGATTTTATCTAGAACACACCACCATCAGGTCCACAATTTCTAGAAAATGTCAGAGGGTGTTGTAGCTGAAACCCATTAGTCATCCATATGATACTTACATAAAACACACTAGGTCCTATTACATAATATGAATAAAATGAGCAATGTTCACACAAAAATAATTCTATCCTATGTTACCCTGAATCAATGGGTTTTCTTACTCTGCTTATAGATGTTCTTTCTTGATGAGGACCTCTTATAGCCCAATGATCACAAGACATTGTGCTGTCATATTCATACAATGAAATCAAACATCACAAAACTCATAAAATAAAATATCCACAATAATCATAAAATAAGGATCTTCACTATCCATAAAAAAACCCCTTTTTCATACACTATTCCCAATATAAATCATCTCACATTGATCACTACCTTCGACTATCCTACCATGGGAAATTTTCTACAAGGGGTAAACCAACATACACAGTCAGAAGTCATTACATTAACACCCTTTATAAACCATTTCTACATTCACAATGTTAATATTAATCTATAATGAACCCTTATCATCTCACAATTTATTATAACCATCATTTTTAATCATTTACCTCCATTTATCAAGAATAGTTCTTCAACCATTCATCCTCAATCCTTTCATATACCCATTCATTTAATCTTTATTATACATTACATTATTCTTATTTTATTTAATTTTAAATGTATTATAACCTTACTATCTCACACATCCATAAAATGTGTTCCCATCACGATGAAATCCACATATATCAGTAGGTGTCTTTCAGGATGCATGTATTTACAACATCATTTCATTTTGGCTGTGCTAAAAATATCACAAAACAATCTCATCACACAATAGGAAAATCACTCACTGGTGGAATATATTTAAAATATAATAACACATATAATTAATAAAAATTCCCACCCATAGTATTTGGGTTTTACTCCATGGATGGTCTTGCTACTACCAAACACAATCTCATCACCCGAACAAAAAACATTTGAATCTCCCATATACCATCCCCAAATAGTAATACAATAGAATAGAACTACTCTTATTCCACTTTATATCATCCTTGGTCTAGAATCCACTAAACTAGTGGTCTGATATTAGTCACCACATGACTATAAGATCACCTCCCCATATGCTAGAGGCTAGCAACTAATTTCGAGTGTCTAATATTCATGTATGGGAACTATACCCTATTTACCAGAGTATTCCATAGTGGATAACATAATTAATATGGGAAAAATTTGAAAATAAACTAGAACATTCATGATAAACCATTTCCAAATATGGTATAACCATAATTAATATATAAATATTCCATGTCATGCTATCAATTCCAAAAGTGACGGAAACCCAAAATAAAGACTGCTGAAAAAATAGCTCAAAATCGATCATCAATACATGTTTAGATCATCATCTATGCTCATACCAACCCCATCACAACTCCCCAGCACAAGGCCTTTACCATTGAACAATACCATAATAATTAAATCTTCTCAGGTGCCCAATGTTTTCTTGGGTAGGGTGTGAGTACAACATAGTATGAATCCACCAACATTGTCTACAAAATATATAGTAATAACAAATAGGGAATGAATGTACGAAATAAAAGTCACAATAAAAAATTAATCTTGGGTTCCATTAGCTAAAATATTATTTTTAGAAACATTTATCATTTCTTCCATTTAATCACATAATCTATAGGTTAAACATTTACATCATTTGCACTTCGACTTAAGCTGAAAAATTATTATACATAAGGGATTGAGTCATGTTACCTATATCACTAGGGACATACATTTCATAAAAAAATACATCACACTCATCGTAGAGTCTAATACTAGGTAGTCTCATAAAATGAAACTATTAGATGCATAGAGACTCAATGTGACTACATAACATTTATATTCTGGGGGTAGGGCATATAGCCTTTGTCTTACCAAAACCATGAGATGAGCCTTACTCCAATATACCACAAACCTCCAAGCCATGCACACCTAATTTTTCATCCAATTAACACATATGAAAAATAAAATACCATGGATAATGAATACACAAAACATTCACAATTCAAATTCCATTTAATATGTAAATCATCATTGGGTTTTAATCCATTAATAACTTCACTAAAATCCCAACATATGACATTTTACGCAATTAAATTTTATATCTCAACACATTTATCTTATAAAAAACATTCCATACATTAACCCATTTAACATAATTAATCAATTCACATCCAAAATCCAATTCATAAATTTTAATTTCAATCTCAAAAGTCATTAGAAATATCCACATTATTTAATTTAACCCTCTTTACACTATTTCAAACAAACAATTATGCCATTATCAAAGTCTACGCACAATTATTAGTAATCCCTCCTCCAATATAACTATCATTTCAACATGTACATCTTGGGGGTCTATATTATCACATGTCCACTCCCTAGTCAACAATACAATTATCAATCTTCATGATATTGGAACACCCCTTGGGTGGACCTAAATTGGTATAGTATTTATCAAATCATCCTACTAAGATCATAAGTGAATAAATTCATCATTTAGCCGATCATTTTACCAAATATATTCAAATAAATCAAATTAACAGTAATTTCGAATCATTATCAATACCACATATACAGAAATCTAATTCAAGACCACGGAATATAACATGTAGACCACCTACCTCAAAACTGGAGATAAATGCATGCTTAAACATATCCTTAGACATAGATTAAAGTTCCCCTTCAAGGATACTTATAGGATCCACATGAAAAGAGTATTTTAGGGATTTAGAAGTATAATAATGATACTAGAATCTCTAATATAGGGAAAATAATAATGAAAAACATAAGATATTAATGTAGTTTCAATCCAAAAAAAACATAAAACATCATAGAATTGAAGGAGATAAATCCTTGGGAAGATTTGTGAGGGTAGGTTAATCACTAGGGTTGATGGAAGAAGAATAATTCATAAATCGTGCAGTGGAATATAAAATCTTGAGATAGAAAAAAGTTATAAAACATCATTTAATGAGGCACATGGTTTGGAAAACATTTTTCCAAATCATGCGCCAACTATGCTTCTGCTACTATAAAAGAGGGACTGAGTCACACTATTAAATGGGGTGCCCTGAAGAGTTTGAAAAATGATGTTTTTATAGTGAAAAATTACCCTATTCAGACCCACATTTTTTTCCACCCATCTTGGATGGTTTACTAAACTTTTAACCCCTTCATTTAGGCTAGAATGGTTTGGCATCACAATTACTACTATTCATGTTCTCACCATGAAACAATCCCATTATTTTCCAAATTTACCTTCCCTCGTTTATCGATACCTAGATACACCCACTGAGATTCCTCATATATCCACAATAATTGCCCGTTGAACACAATAAGGATACTTAAAACAAAACATAATGATGAACGCACCATGAGAAAATCCATGATCTTACACCGCTAGAGGGAATCCTCCATAGATTCTTATAATGAAATGACTATACAATATAGATCTGTTTTCTAATCCATTAGCATGGAAATAATTTCATAGATGGTAATTTTTTAATTGATTTAAGTAATTATTAATAATATTTTATGATCCTCAACTCAAACTTTCTAATTTTATAAAATGTCTTATTTTATTCAATATGATTTTTCATTATGTTCATTGTCATGTAAATAATTTATTTACCATTTATTATGACAAAAAGAAAATTTAATCATTACCGATCACACAATTCTGTTACACTATAATCCTAAAAGATGTATCAGAGTGGACAGATAACTATTAAAAATATATATAATTTTCATTGATTGATTTATGCTTTTTGAATTTATTTTTCAGTTTCATTTTATACGTTGAAAATTAAAATATTGAGATATCTTTCTTCATCTTTTGTTTACCAGAAATATAATCATGTTTATAAAATATATGTTTGAAATAAAATTGAAAATATCTTCTTGAGGTGCTAAGGAATCTTGGAGGATAAATCAAGAGTACACCCCATGTAACCAAGAGGTACACCCAATGTACTAGTGTCCAATGGCCCAAAAATTAATTCATATTTAATTAAAATGTGAACATTTATTTCATAATGTAACTTAATATTACACCAAGTGTTGACCAGGCTAGTCTGGAACATAGTTAGTTGGAGTACACGTTGTAAAGACCGTAAAATTCAAGGGAAATTTTTTCTTAATTTTCTTTGGATTTTTACAAGAGCGCGGTTTCAGACGGCACCTGATTCCGAGGCCCGGAGTGCCCGGAATTAATTTCCGAAGTTTGGCTCGGGTACGTTCAGTGAACGAACGAGCGGGAATTCCTAACTTTTGATCCGGTGCTCGGAATTGAAATCCGAGGGCACCGATGAACTCGCAGCGCCGATATTCGCTTAAAGAGACCTTTCCGGGAGTTGCGTTTGTTGCGGGTTGAAAGTTCCGTTTTGGGGTTTTTCAGTTAAGTTAAATAAATTGTGTTAAACAAATTTTATTTTTAACTTATTAAAAATCTACCCAAGGGGGTTGGAAGTGGGACCCACACCCACTTAACCTCCCTTGGGAGGATTA
This sequence comes from Viscum album, assembly GCA_963277665.1. Classification (NCBI taxonomy): domain Eukaryota; kingdom Viridiplantae; phylum Streptophyta; class Magnoliopsida; order Santalales; family Viscaceae; genus Viscum; species Viscum album. Next base: position 872,709,051 of record OY728139.1, read on the forward strand.
AGTGTGGTGGGGCCCACACGAACCCCTATCTTTCAAAATTCTCTCAACGTTCTTAACCCTTAATTAATTTGGCCTAAGTAACTCTTATTTAATTATGGGAGTTATGTCTTTGTTTGAATTTTGAAGTTTTGAATTCCTAGGTTGGTAAATAAAATAAGGAGGGACCTTATTTCATTTGGTTAGCCAACTTGTGTGGAATTCATTTGAGAGCTCCTCCTCCATCTTCTTCATCTTGACGAAGAACGTTCATCTCGACGAAGAACGCCACGTACTCGGGAATCGTCTTTCGCGACGCCATACCCGCGACACCGACGACGTCTTCTTCCGCGTCATCTTTTCCCGCGACGAAATCGTCGTCAAAGAACTTCGAATCCTCGCTTCACGACATCGACGTCCTTCTTCCGTGACGCCGACCACCGCGACGCGTCTTCCGCGGGTCGTTGACGATCTTCGTTCTTGAAACCAGAGGTAGGGGATGATCTTTATTGATTTTTTTTATTCCTTTCTTGAATCGTGGATTTAGCATGACTTAACGTGTGACTTATTTTATTTAAGTTCCGTTTTTATTTCTTTAACGTGAGGGGGACCGGACCGCACGAACACGGCCGAATCCCCCTCCATCGTTCATGTTGTTCATGCTGGAGGAAACAAGTAACGTGGTGCCGTCGCACCATGCGGATGAACGTTCAGATATTTTTTTCGCAACGCCGTCGCGCTTCGTCGAGGAGTGATTTCAAGAACGCGACGCCGTCGCGCCGCGTTGGGAGGATTCTTGGCACGGAGAAAGGGGCGCGGTGCCGTCGCACCGCGCCGGACGACGAACACCGCGGCCGGTTCCGGGCCGCGGTGAGACGAGGAGACCGCGGCCGGTTCCGGGCCGCGGCGGAAGGAAAGACCGGCGGCCGTGCCGCCGGCGTCGGAAATCAAGGGCGGGACCGGAAATTCCGGTCCCGTTGGTAAAAACCGGCCGGCCAGCGGGCCGGCCGGACGTCATAAAAACCGGGGGGTTTAAACCCCCGGCCGGCTCTTCAAAACCCCCCTCTTAAAGAGGGGGGGGCGGTTCATTTAAGGAGGGGGGCAAAGCCCCCCCGGTTTTGTCCAGCCGGCCCCCACCTGCGGGGGCCGTTTTTATTTCAAGGCACGGCTTTAAGCCGTGCCGTTTGTTAGAAACGCGGGGCTTAGCCCCGCGTGCCTCCCGCATGCGCCGCGGCATCCCGCCGCCAGCGCGGTCCGCCAGCCGCCGCCGCCACGCGGCCCGCCAGCCGCCGCCGCCACGCGGCCCGCCAGCCGCCGCCGCCAGCGCGGCCCGCCGCCGCCGCCACGCGGCCCGCCGCCGCCACGTGGCCCGCCGCCGCCGCGCCACGCGGCCGCCGCCGCCACGCGGCCCGCCGCCGCCACGTGGCCCGCCGCCGCCGTCCGCCGCCGCCGGCCGCCGCCGCCGGCCGCCGCGCCACCCAAGGGGGGGGGTCGGGCCGGGTCGTTCCGGACCCGGACCCCCCCGTTTCGGACCAGATTCGGTTTTTGGCTCATAACTTGAGCCTCGGACCTCCGAATGACGAACCGTCTGCGGCAACGCGATCCTTGGATCGAGACGGTCGTTTCGGTATATCGCACTCAAGGTTTCGGTTTACTTTGAGTTCGGCCGGGTTGGTTCGTTCACGAAACCAACCGGGCCTTCGGAGCGGAAACGCTCATATCTTGAGCTACGGACGTCTGATTGACGCGCCGTCAGTCGCGTAGTGTTCCTCTTAGTGAGACGGATCTTTTGGCATACTCCGCCCGAGGTTTGGACGCAGGTGGAGTACGGTCGGGTTGGTTTTGCCTTAAAAACCAACCGGGCCCCGGAGACAAAAATGCCAATAACTCTCAGACCAGGCGTCCGATCGACGCGCCGTCTGTTGCGTTGAGTTCCTGTTGACGATACGGAACTTTTGGATACATCAACTTCGGTCTTCGTGACAGTTGATGTATCAGCCTCTCGGCTCGTGGAGCGGACCCTCCGTACGAGCTTGCTGTGTGCGAGAACCCTAGTGCTGGCTGCGACTGTTCTACTGCTACGACTGCTACTGTGACTGCGACGACGACAGTACAGAGATCCTGTGTGGATTCGACGACGACAGTACAGAGATCCTGTGTGGATTCGACGACGACGACTACAGCACTCAGCGATCCTACGTGGATCAGTGCTACAGGTTCTGTGTGAGCCCGATCCTGTGTGGGTCCTTGCGCTCAGCGGTTCTGTGTGAGCCAGCGCCTACAGGTTCTGTGTGAGCCCGATCCTGTGTGGGTCTTCTGCGGGGGTTAGTTACCTATCGATCCTTCGTGGGTCCGACGACTTAGATGGATCAGTGATCATCTTTATCGTCCTTGAAGAAGTATACCTGTGTGAGCTGAATCCTGTTACTTTCCTTTGTGGAATACGTATACTTTCCTGCGTGGACTGAGTTATACTTGAGCTCGGAGGTTGGAGCGTATTTGAATTGATGACTTAGGTATATGTATGGGCATATACCTAAGCAGTGTTGGTTGTTACTTCGTGTTTGTACTTTGCTTCGTGGTTTATCCTTTGTGGATTTTGAGAGACCTTCAGGGGTCTCGGGGTCCCTACTGAGTAGCTTATACTCACCCCTGCACGGGCTTCGCCCGCACTACGTTGTGTTGGTTGCAGACGACGGACAGCGTTGACCTTAGCTGAGGTTCGCGGAGCGGGTCGGTACCCGGAGGTGGACCACTGGGCGGGACGAGCACGGAGCGGACGGTGGGACCCGTGGAGCAGAGGAGCTATCTGTACCCACCCTTCAGGTGGGATTTCCGGTGGACAGCTCGGAGTAGCGGCCTTTACTTTTCAGTTGCTGTTTTTCCCTTTTCGAGTTGTACTTTACTTTCAGTTTGGGTTTGTATTCTGGCCCATTTACTTTTCCGCACTTCAGTTGTACTCTGCTTGCTTAGTGTTTACTTTCCGCTTGTTTACTCTGTGGTGTGTGTTTACTTTTCAAAGGCAATGCCTTCCCAATTTGCTGGGATCTACGCCTTGGTGCTAGTCGCCAGCCCCTGGCCTATGGAAGGCGGGCTTGGGGTAGTCACGGCACGGTCCCCGAGGGCGGGTCGTGACAAATTGGTATCAGAGGAGTTCGGTTCTACCGCGAACTCTGATCTTTTCTATGTGGAGCAATAATGTTTAGCGTATTGAGTGTGGTTATCAGTCCAGGGAGTCCAGTGTTGGTGCGGCGGCCGACGTATCCATATACCAGGACCCTGACTTCTGATTTCCGACTTAATGCACGGAAACATTGATTGCGTGTGTGTTTCAAAGTTTTCTTTGTGATTACTTGTGTCAGCTCACCGGGTATACTGATCTGCTTAATGAAAGTCTCAAGTTTTCTTTGTGATTACTTATTTCAGCTCACCAGGTATACTGTTCTGACTATGGCACTCTTGATCTCCTTTTCAGGATGGCCCCACGACGACAGCCAGCTAGGGTTCCGATGGTCGAGCGAGACGACAGCCCACCGAGCGACGAGGCTTCGGTGCAGGGCCCTTTTCCAGTAGTGGCACCGGCGGTAGCTTTACCCGCCGAGCCCCCGATGCTTCCAGCAGCAGCCGCTGACGATGCACGTCGCCTCAGCGCACTGCATGAGTTTCAGCGACAGCGACCGCCCAGGTTTCGCGGGGAGACGGATCCCCAGGCAGCAGAGGACTGGCTGGAGGCAGTGGTTCGAGTGTTTAGGCTAGTGAGGACACCAGCAGACCTCATGGTGATCCTCGCTGCGAGCCTACTACACGCAGCAGCTGGACGATGGTGGAGCCTGATGCTCCAGGTGCACGATGAGGCATCTCTACTCTGGACGGACTTCGAGAGCCTCTTCCGCTCTGAGTTCGTCCCGGCCACCCTTCGAGCGGTGCGTATCCAGGAGCTTCTACAGCTGCGGCAGGGCAGCATGACGGTCGCCCAGTACTCGGCGAGATTTACCGATCTCTCGCGCTACTCGACCGACATGGTACGGGACCCATTCTTCCGGGCCCGGACCTTCGAGCAGGGTTTGAGACACGAGATCAGGGCATCGCTGATCTCCCTCAGCATTCCGACTCAGACAGGAGTACTGGAGCGGGCTCTTCTGATCGAGAGCTTCCTTGCTGAGTCTACACCAGCACAGCGACCCACCGCAGGGCGGCACGTGGCAGAGTCATCTACAGCAGGCAGTCGACGGATGACTCAGGGGTCCAGGCAGACCAGACCTTCAGGCCGACGATCTCAGGGCACTGGCTCAGCAGTGCGGGGCACACAGCGCGGAGCCAGTCTTCCGAGAGGCAGGCAGTGCTACTCGTGCGGCGGACAGGGCCACATGGCTCGTGACTGCCCGACCCGCCGTGCCGAGGAGCAGCAGTCAGTAGATGGACCACCGAGGCAGAGGCAGAGGGTCGACCGTGGCGGTCCGCAGGGAGGAGGCGGACGAGGCAGAGGAGCTGGACGAGCAGCTGGTGGTGGCCGACGCTTTGAGGCTTTACCACCACCACCACCAGGAGGTCCACCCCGACCACAGGGAGCTGGCGGGCAGCGTCAGGCACAGCTCCAGGCAGCAGAGGCCTACGACCACGGCGCACCCGAGATGATTCGAGGTACTATCTGTGTCTATTCCACCCTTGCTGCAGTTCTTATAGACACAGGAGCGAGTCACTCTTTCATAGCCGCTGCCCTTGTTCGGAGCTCGGAGATTCCGACAGAGCCGTTGGCTCGATCCTTACGGCTAGAGACTCCTACGGGAGCAGACTCGACGATTACGCACTGGTGCCGGCAGTGTGAGCTTACTCTAGGAGGCGAGAGCTTCGGCTGGGATCTTCTTGTAGCAGCGTCGAGGCCTTACGACGTCATCTTGGGCATGGATTGGCTGTCTACGGTCCATGCTCAGATTGACTGTTTTAGGCGCAAGGTGCGATGTGTACGCACCGACGGAAGCAGGTTCACCTTCACCGGCGAGAAGGGAGCCTTAGCAGCACAGGATGGACTTCCGCGGAGGAGAGGACAGCCCATCACTCATCAGTTGGCTAGCCTTATCCTTGGAGCAGTTGACGTGCGGAGTCCTGGTTTTCCTGCAGTGGTGGATCAGTATGCGGACGTTTTTCCCGACGATGTTCCAGGGCTACCTCCTCGCAGAGAGGTAGACTTTTATATTGACTTGTACCCCGGGACAGCCCCGATATCCACTCCAGCATATCGGATGGCCCCCGCCGAGCTTCGAGAGCTACGGGTACAGTTGGAGGACTTGCAGGGCAAGGGATTCATCCGACCCAGTGTTTCACCATGGGCTTCCCCGATATTGTTCGCCAAGAAGGCGGACGGAAGCTTGCGACTTTGTGTTGACTATCGTCGCCTGAACCAGGTGACAGTGAGGAACAAGTATCCGCTACCGAGGATTGATGACCTCTTTGATCAGCTCAAGGGAGCACGGTGGTTCTCGAAGATAGACCTCAGGTCAGGCTATCATCAGCTCAGAGTCAGAGACGAGGATGTGCAGAAGACGGCCTTCAGATGTCGGTATGGCCACTATGAGTTCTTGGTTATGCCTTTCGGTGTAACCAATGCTCCAGCAGTGTTCATGGCTCTCATGAACAGGATCTTTCAGCCATACCTCGATCGGTTTGTCGTGGTCTTCATCGACGACATTCTGATTTACTCTACGACAGAGGAGGAGCACGCCTATCACTTGCGAGTTGTTCTTGACACACTCCGAGAGCACCAGCTTTATGGAAAGCTCTCGAAGTGCCAGTTCTGGATACGTGAGGTCCACTTTTTGGGACACGTTATCTCTGAGGCGGGAGTTGCAGTGAATCCCACGAAGATTGAGGCTGTCTTAGCATGGGAGCCACCCAGGAGCGTGACTGAGGTTCGGAGTTTCTTGGGACTAGCTGGATACTATCGGAGATTTGTGCCGAACTTCTCCAGAATTGCGGCATCACTCACAGCGTTGACGAAGAAGGGGAAACCCTTCGTGTGGTCAGACAGTTGTCAGCAGAGCTTCGAGGAGCTGAGGCAGAGATTGACTAGCGCACCTATCTTGAGGTTGCCTGAGGAGGGAGTAGGGTACGTAGTCTACTGCGATGCATCAGGGACCGGACTCGGATGTGTTCTGATGCAGGAGCGGGCCGTGATCGCCTATGGATCACGTCAGTTGAGGCCGCATGAGCAGAACTACGCTACCCATGACCTAGAGTTAGCAGCAGTGGTCTTCGCTCTGAAGACTTGGCGACACTATCTGATGGGCGAGCGCTTTACGGTCTTTTCCGATCATCAGAGTCTCAGGTATATCTTCTCGCAGAAGGACCTGAACCTGAGACAGCGACGATGGCTCGAGTTCCTCCAGGACTATGACTTTGAGATAGTCTATACTCCTGGGAAGGGGAACGTAGTAGCTGATGCTCTCAGCAGGAGGACGGGCATTCAACTACTTGAGGAGGCGACGGAGCAGCTAGCCTCTTTGCAGATATCCTTCGTGGATAGAGATGGAGCAGCCTTTCTACAGTCTCTCACAGTCACTCCTCCACTACTGCAGCGAGTCAGGGAGGCACAGCATGGGGACGCTGACTGTGAGACACGGCGTGCACAGATATCCTCGGGACAGACACCTGATGGTTTCTCCCTTGGAGCAGAGCACGACATCCTTTTCAGAGGACGTACCATGGTACCAGTCGCTTTGCGAGAGGAAGTGTTGAGGGAGTTTCACACTTCACCTTTAGCGGTACATCCTGGAGTGGCGAAGATGTACCAGGACCTCAGACGACAGCATTGGTGGCCGGGCATGAAGAAGGCTGTAGCTGAGTTCGTTTCTCGATGCCTTACCTGTCAGCAGGTGAAGGCAGAGCATCAGGTACCAGCAGGCTTGGTACAGCCCTTGGAGGTTCCGGAGTGGAAGTGGGACGGCATATCTATGGACTTCGTGACTGGACTTCCACGCACTTCCAGAGGTCACGACTCCATCTGGGTGATTGTTGACCGACTCACCAAGTCGGCACACTTCTTACCCATCAGAGAGCAGGGCTCGGTGGAGAGCTTGGGACGTCTCTACGTTCAGGAGATTGTGCGGCTCCACGGCGTGCCATCATCTATCGTTTCCGATCGTGATGCCCGTTTTACTTCCCGGCTTTGGAAGGGGTTGCAGGAGGCGTTCGGGACGCAGCTACGTCTTAGCACAGCTTTTCACCCTCAGACGGATGGTCAGACGGAGAGGACCATTCAGACTCTCGAGGACATGCTCCGCGCATGTGTCCTCGACTTTGGTCGTAGCTGGGAGGACCACCTACCCTTGGTGGAGTTCGCGTACAACAACAGCTACCACTCCACCATCGGGATGGCACCGTACGAGGCGTTGTACGGCCGACCATGTAGATCTCCTTTGTGCTGGACAGACCCTGGGGAATCAGCACTGGTGGGACCGGAGATGGTCCAGGCCACGACAGAGAAGGTCCAGGTCATCCAGGAGCGGATGAGGACAGCTCAGAGCCGGCAGAAGTCATACGCTGACAGAAGGCGGAGGCCACTGGAGTTCGAGGATGGCGACCACGTCTTCTTGCGGGTCTCACCTCGACGTGGTATTCGGAGATTTGGCCGAGGCGGCAAGTTATCTCCGCGCTTCATCGGACCTTTCCAGATTCTCAGCAGGATTGGCGAGGTGGCTTATCGCCTGGCTCTACCACCTCAGTTGCACCGGGTGCACGACGTCTTTCACGTATCCCAGCTGAGGAGATACGTGCACGACCCGACGCACATCATTGACCATGGGGAGCTTGACGTTGACGATGGGGCGACTTTTACGGAGGTCCCGGTGGAGATAGAGGATCGACAGGAGCGGGTCCTACGTGGGCGATCGATTCCTCTTGTGCGCATCAGATGGCAGCACGGGAATCTCCAGGAGAGCACTTGGGAGCGGGAGGCTCAGATGCGTGCTCAGTACCCTCATTTGTTCCCCTAGTATTTGTTGTATCTTTACGGGGACGTAAAGCCCTGAGGTGGGAGTAATGTAAAGACCGTAAAATTCAAGGGAAATTTTTTCTTAATTTTCTTTGGATTTTTACAAGAGCGCGGTTTCAGACGGCACCTGATTCCGAGGCCCGGAGTGCCCGGAATTAATTTCCGAAGTTTGGCTCGGGTACGTTCAGTGAACGAACGAGCGGGAATTCCTAACTTTTGATCCGGTGCTCGGAATTGAAATCCGAGGGCACCGATGAACTCGCAGCGCCGATATTCGCTTAAAGAGACCTTTCCGGGAGTTGCGTTTGTTGCGGGTTGAAAGTTCCGTTTTGGGGTTTTTCAGTTAAGTTAAATAAATTGTGTTAAACAAATTTTATTTTTAACTTATTAAAAATCTACCCAAGGGGGTTGGAAGTGGGACCCACACCCACTTAACCTCCCTTGGGAGGATTAAGTGTGGTGGGGCCCACACGAACCCCTATCTTTCAAAATTCTCTCAACGTTCTTAACCCTTAATTAATTTGGCCTAAGTAACTCTTATTTAATTATGGGAGTTATGTCTTTGTTTGAATTTTGAAGTTTTGAATTCCTAGGTTGGTAAATAAAATAAGGAGGGACCTTATTTCATTTGGTTAGCCAACTTGTGTGGAATTCATTTGAGAGCTCCTCCTCCATCTTCTTCATCTTGACGAAGAACGTTCATCTCGACGAAGAACGCCACGTACTCGGGAATCGTCTTTCGCGACGCCATACCCGCGACACCGACGACGTCTTCTTCCGCGTCATCTTTTCCCGCGACGAAATCGTCGTCAAAGAACTTCGAATCCTCGCTTCACGACATCGACGTCCTTCTTCCGTGACGCCGACCACCGCGACGCGTCTTCCGCGGGTCGTTGACGATCTTCGTTCTTGAAACCAGAGGTAGGGGATGATCTTTATTGATTTTTTTTATTCCTTTCTTGAATCGTGGATTTAGCATGACTTAACGTGTGACTTATTTTATTTAAGTTCCGTTTTTATTTCTTTAACGTGAGGGGGACCGGACCGCACGAACACGGCCGAATCCCCCTCCATCGTTCATGTTGTTCATGCTGGAGGAAACAAGTAACGTGGTGCCGTCGCACCATGCGGATGAACGTTCAGATATTTTTTTCGCAACGCCGTCGCGCTTCGTCGAGGAGTGATTTCAAGAACGCGACGCCGTCGCGCCGCGTTGGGAGGATTCTTGGCACGGAGAAAGGGGCGCGGTGCCGTCGCACCGCGCCGGACGACGAACACCGCGGCCGGTTCCGGGCCGCGGTGAGACGAGGAGACCGCGGCCGGTTCCGGGCCGCGGCGGAAGGAAAGACCGGCGGCCGTGCCGCCGGCGTCGGAAATCAAGGGCGGGACCGGAAATTCCGGTCCCGTTGGTAAAAACCGGCCGGCCAGCGGGCCGGCCGGACGTCATAAAAACCGGGGGGTTTAAACCCCCGGCCGGCTCTTCAAAACCCCCCTCTTAAAGAGGGGGGGGCGGTTCATTTAAGGAGGGGGGCAAAGCCCCCCCGGTTTTGTCCAGCCGGCCCCCACCTGCGGGGGCCGTTTTTATTTCAAGGCACGGCTTTAAGCCGTGCCGTTTGTTAGAAACGCGGGGCTTAGCCCCGCGTGCCTCCCGCATGCGCCGCGGCATCCCGCCGCCAGCGCGGTCCGCCAGCCGCCGCCGCCACGCGGCCCGCCAGCCGCCGCCGCCACGCGGCCCGCCAGCCGCCGCCGCCAGCGCGGCCCGCCGCCGCCGCCACGCGGCCCGCCGCCGCCACGTGGCCCGCCGCCGCCGCGCCACGCGGCCGCCGCCGCCACGCGGCCCGCCGCCGCCACGTGGCCCGCCGCCGCCGTCCGCCGCCGCCGGCCGCCGCCGCCGGCCGCCGCGCCACCCAAGGGGGGGGGTCGGGCCGGGTCGTTCCGGACCCGGACCCCCCCGTTTCGGACCAGATTCGGTTTTTGGCTCATAACTTGAGCCTCGGACCTCCGAATGACGAACCGTCTGCGGCAACGCGATCCTTGGATCGAGACGGTCGTTTCGGTATATCGCACTCAAGGTTTCGGTTTACTTTGAGTTCGGCCGGGTTGGTTCGTTCACGAAACCAACCGGGCCTTCGGAGCGGAAACGCTCATATCTTGAGCTACGGACGTCTGATTGACGCGCCGTCAGTCGCGTAGTGTTCCTCTTAGTGAGACGGATCTTTTGGCATACTCCGCCCGAGGTTTGGACGCAGGTGGAGTACGGTCGGGTTGGTTTTGCCTTAAAAACCAACCGGGCCCCGGAGACAAAAATGCCAATAACTCTCAGACCAGGCGTCCGATCGACGCGCCGTCTGTTGCGTTGAGTTCCTGTTGACGATACGGAACTTTTGGATACATCAACTTCGGTCTTCGTGACAGTTGATGTATCAGCCTCTCGGCTCGTGGAGCGGACCCTCCGTACGAGCTTGCTGTGTGCGAGAACCCTAGTGCTGGCTGCGACTGTTCTACTGCTACGACTGCTACTGTGACTGCGACGACGACAGTACAGAGATCCTGTGTGGATTCGACGACGACAGTACAGAGATCCTGTGTGGATTCGACGACGACGACTACAGCACTCAGCGATCCTACGTGGATCAGTGCTACAGGTTCTGTGTGAGCCCGATCCTGTGTGGGTCCTTGCGCTCAGCGGTTCTGTGTGAGCCAGCGCCTACAGGTTCTGTGTGAGCCCGATCCTGTGTGGGTCTTCTGCGGGGGTTAGTTACCTATCGATCCTTCGTGGGTCCGACGACTTAGATGGATCAGTGATCATCTTTATCGTCCTTGAAGAAGTATACCTGTGTGAGCTGAATCCTGTTACTTTCCTTTGTGGAATACGTATACTTTCCTGCGTGGACTGAGTTATACTTGAGCTCGGAGGTTGGAGCGTATTTGAATTGATGACTTAGGTATATGTATGGGCATATACCTAAGCAGTGTTGGTTGTTACTTCGTGTTTGTACTTTGCTTCGTGGTTTATCCTTTGTGGATTTTGAGAGACCTTCAGGGGTCTCGGGGTCCCTACTGAGTAGCTTATACTCACCCCTGCACGGGCTTCGCCCGCACTACGTTGTGTTGGTTGCAGACGACGGACAGCGTTGACCTTAGCTGAGGTTCGCGGAGCGGGTCGGTACCCGGAGGTGGACCACTGGGCGGGACGAGCACGGAGCGGACGGTGGGACCCGTGGAGCAGAGGAGCTATCTGTACCCACCCTTCAGGTGGGATTTCCGGTGGACAGCTCGGAGTAGCGGCCTTTACTTTTCAGTTGCTGTTTTTCCCTTTTCGAGTTGTACTTTACTTTCAGTTTGGGTTTGTATTCTGGCCCATTTACTTTTCCGCACTTCAGTTGTACTCTGCTTGCTTAGTGTTTACTTTCCGCTTGTTTACTCTGTGGTGTGTGTTTACTTTTCAAAGGCAATGCCTTCCCAATTTGCTGGGATCTACGCCTTGGTGCTAGTCGCCAGCCCCTGGCCTATGGAAGGCGGGCTTGGGGTAGTCACGGCACGGTCCCCGAGGGCGGGTCGTGACACACGTCGTGTAACAACCATACATGGGGTGTAATATTTTAATCACAGATGGTTCTTGTGTCTTCTTACATGTCCCACCTCACTAGTGACAATGTTACTCAGAGATCACAAGACATGTGGCCCATGTAAACATTTTGTGCCCTAACTTTTTATATTGAATAGTTTACATGAATGTTTCTCGGATAGATGATGAAAATAATGCACATCATGTAGTTGGAATGTATACACCGTGTAATTTTAACAAATTTTGAAAAATTAAAAAATGATGTATTATACTATAAGAACTTTATGAACATTTTATTGTGTTTGTTCATTATGTTGATAGGATACTCCATGTGATGATTTTTAATATATATAAATTTTTTATTATTTTTTGTATAATGTTTAGATCTACATATCATGGATGAGTAATATTATAGTTATTTATCTACATACTTTGAATCATAATATGTGATAAAAAGATAATGTAATCATTGTAATTATTAAGATGATAGTACATGTCATTAAATAATCTGATTAGCCATGTATGACCCATATCCCTGAGTAAATGGTATATGAGTATAATACATAATTTTTTCTTTAGATGGGTACTCACTGTGTTGTGTCCAATGTACATGAATGTATACAGTTAATATTAAATCAATTTATTTTTTAAAAGAAATTAATATGGATGATAATCTTGAGGAAATTTAGATGTTAATTAATATAAAATAATTTAATAATTAAATAATATAATAAAATTATTTGAGAATGATTGATCATAAATAAGATCGATTAGAACTGTATGATAGTTTTATCAAATTCATAATTCATTGCATGCATGTGGATGATCATGATTCTAGACCATAGAATAACATGTGATTGGTTTTATTAAATTTATTATTATATTAAATTAATGGTGTGTACACCATCTCTCTTGTTAATTTTTAAGTGACTATGTGCCCATTGCTTCATTCATGTAATCCATTTTCCTTCACTAGTGTGTGACTAAAAGAAAATGTAATAGGTTGCGATCCCATGTTAGTGGAGGGAGTTCAAATTTTTAGATAAGATAAAACAAATCCAAGAGAGATACATAAGTGTACAGGTGGAAAATTTCAACATAAAACAGAAAGAGTTCAAGGTGGTTTTCCCCTCAGACAATGGTTACATTATCAACCACTAAATAAACTAATCATTTGTAAAATCTCTATAAAAATGAACCTTCTATTTTCATACAACCCCAACTTACATACTTAGATATTATTACTAAAAAAAATTTCAGAAAATGATAGAATGTTACTATTATGTGAAAGAACTTAATAATATAGTTCAAATATTTTTCATCAAGAATATTTTAAACTGATTATTGATGAAATGGATTTTGGAATCCCAAGATGTCTAACGACTCTTAGGAAAACTTATAGTGACAATATAATTGGTGATGTAGATCAATTCATTTGAAGAATATTGTTTTTTGAAATGAAATTGAACATATGTCATTTGTATCACAATTAGAACTTAATAATCTCAATGTGTCTTTATGTTATAGGGATTGGACTAATGAAAATCAAGATGAACTCATTGAGTTTGAATTGAATGATGTTTTTGATTTGGTTTAATATCCAATTAATACTTCTATAATTAGAGTAAAATGGGTATTTTAGAACAAATGAGATGAAAAGGAATAATATTTAGAAATAAAACATTTATTGACACAAATGGTTATAATCGACTAAGAGAAATAGACTATGGAAAAACCTATGCACCAGTAGCAATACTTGAACATTTTCAAATACTTCTTACTTTTAAAACATTCTCATATATTAATATATTTAAAATCTATATGAATTATTCCTTCCTTAATGAATATTTATATGAGAAAGTTTATGTATAAAAAACCATAAATATTAAAATCAAAAACTTCCATAACTTTTTATAAACATATAAAGGTGCTTTATAGGCTAAAACAGGCCCCTAGAGATTTGTATTGTATGTTAAATGGTCTTTTGTTTCAAAAAAACATTGTTAATGGAGTTATAGATACATCTATTTTTATAAAATAATTATATAAAATAATTATTATGGTCCAAATATGTGTTGATGACATTATATTTATTTCAACTCAATCAGTTACATATTATATTGAAAATCTTATGAAATTTAAGCCTGAAATGAGTATGATGGATGAGTTACCATACATACTAGCTATTCAAATTTCAAAAATCCCAAAATGAACATTTATATCTCAAAATAAGTATTTTAAATTTATTATTTATAAATTTATGTATAAAAAGAGTAAATGTAGTGGTGAACTCATTTGAACCCCCAATACAATATATCTTTTTGAAGCTAGTAAAAACTAATTGATCAAAAGAATTTTAGAGGTATGATTAAATGCTTAATTTACTAAATAGCTCGTCATCCAGATTTAATTTTTTTAATGTTATATTATTCTATATATCATGCCCTTCCAAATGAATCTCATCTTAAAGATGTAAAACAAAATTTTAGTTATCTTCAGAAAACTGTGGATTTAGGTTTATTATATTCTTCTAGAAATGATTCTGAAATGAAATTTTTTTAGTTGTAGATTTTGGATGATGTGGAATGGAATGGAAAATTTCTTTTGGAACATGTCATTTCATTGTAAAATCTTTAGTTTTGTTGTTATGTTTGAAAAAAAACTCAGTAAACCATTCCACCACCAAAGCCAAATATATTATAGTTATATTTAATTCCCTTAACTATTTTAGATTCAACACACACTCAATAACAATGGAAAGAGTTTTACTAAAACTAAAATTTTGTGTGATAACACATATACCATTGTGATGTGTAATAATATATAACATCACTCAACTACAATAAAAATAGAAATAATAACCTATTTACATTGAGAGCACACACTTGTGTGAGATATTATATTATAATTCATCATAATTCAATAACAACTTTATGATAATTTTACTAAACCCATTAGTTACATTTAATTTGAATACATTAAACAAAATATAGGAATGATCCATAACCGGTGATTATTAAAATATACTTATTTTTATCAATATTTTTAAATAAATGAATTCTTTTTGAATGGGGTAGTACATATGATTTTAATTTCCTAGAACCATTTGGTTTCATAAAACTATATGATTCTGAAATGTTTTTGTTTATATATTTAATTTTTCAGACACTAATTTTTTTTTAAATTTTTCAAAGTAATATTTATATATAAAAACACTCCAAATATAATTTGTTTAATAAAATGAAATTTAGGAGTCAACATAGTATTTAGAACCAAAATTTACTCTTAAAAGTTTACTACATCAAAATATTTTGTAAAATTTTTAGACTAAAAAATTATTACAAAATCATGGGACAAAATGTTTTTATAAACATTATCACAATATTTATTATTTTCAAAAATCAATAATATTATTTTACTCATACCAATAAAACTTTTTTACTCCAAATGGTATTCATCTTATAGTTTTTATATTAATTCATTAAATTATTCATAAATGTTCTTGTTTACTGATTCTTTTAGTTTTAAAGAGTGAATCTTTTATATTATTTTAAGTGGTTCTTACTATAATAAGACTCTGTATTTCAATTTTTTACAAGATTTATTTTTTTTAATATGTATTAGAAAGCTAATTTTTATAATTATCTTGAAACCAAATTATTTTATCACGGTGCATGTGATACTAATAAATAATTATTTAATCAGATTGTATCTAGCTCTAATTCTATTAAACTAATCTTCATATGATCTATGATTCCAATCAATATTTTACTAAAAATATTTTTTATTTTGTTTTAGAATAATTTTTAAACTCGAATTCACCAACCTCTTTGATCCATCAAATACTATTTTCATCCAATTGTTTTGGTCATGTTAAAGATCACTCAAGTAGATAGAAGTTCCATACCAATAAAAATGGTGATGGTGATTAATTGAATGATACCGAACATGTTAATTGAATTGGATGATTTAGAAAAAATAAATAATGTAAGATATCATGGGAATTCAACCATAGTAACATTTACATTTCACACATTCATTTTATGTGAATCTACATTTCAAATCAATTCTTTTTTTTATTCATAAAAAAAATTTGTGCTATTTTCATAATTAATAAAATAAATGTAATATTTATATTTTATTAGATTAGTGATGAACCAACATGGAAAAAATACTAGGGAAATGATATTTTCATCCCTATTCTTACTTCCCATCTTATTATTAAAAATAACCTTTGATTGTAGTATGAAACAACTCCACAATCACCCATTTTATGTGACTCGTCCCATAGCTCCATATGCGAGGGATAACACCAGTTTTGAACATGTAGATCCATTTTTTTATTCGATCAATGTGATAATGATTCATTATTATTTTAAATGACTAATATACCATTTTTATGATATTTAATGTCAATATGAGCATTTTTTGTCTGTTTTAACCCATCTAAACATGATTTTTTTTGTTATTACAAAAAAGTTAATAATGTCATATCATAACTAAAGACATATAGATCAATATGAGAATAATATTTTTGTTTGGTTGATTCCAAAATATGAAAAATGTATCAAGTAATGTGATACTATATTTTCATGTCATTATGTAGTAATTTTCTTGTATTTGATCCCTCAGACGAGAGATATGTCATTTTAATACAACTATAAAATGCTATCAATTTGTTTCCATTATAATGTGCAATAAGAGTAACAGATGCATCCAATGTTAGATCTTATAGATAGAAAATATTAGGAGATCATCCTACCATGATTTCATGTCAATACAAGTGTGATATCATGGCATTATTACCTTTTATGTGATTTTTCACTAAACACTAAATTCAAGGGGAAACACCACTTTGGATCATACTAATAAATTATGGTATCTAATTAATGTGACAATGAATCTTGTAGATTGTAAATTATATAATGATCGTTTTCATAGGATATAATATTAATCAGAGCTCATTTCGTTAGTTTGGTCAACTAAACATATGATTTTCCCATTATTACCAAAATGTAAATAATGCCAAATCGTACTACAAGTTAAACTAGACAATCTAGGAATAAAATTTATGTATAGTTGATTAAAAAATATTAAAAATGATTCAAGGAATATTCTTAATTATGTTCACATCAATCAAAAGTAGATTTACTATTTTTACCCACCCCCAAATGGGAGATGTATTATTTTAATAAAACATTGCAATGTTACAAATTGTTTTCTATCATATATAGAGAAACCTGAATATGATAGATGAACAATTGCTTCCTATAGATCCAAAACGTATCATTTATCATCCTACCATAATTACATGTAAATAAATTGGTGTTTACATGGTATTAAAAAGTTTTTTGTGGTTTTTAACCGAATTCCAAATCTAAAAGATAAACCTGATTTTCAATCATACTATGAAATTCAGGCATTTGATAGATGTTCCAATGATTCCTAATATTATAAATGGAATAAAGATCACTTTATAATGAATTCATTTCAATAAAATATCTTATTTTTGGTTTTGAACCATATTCATATACCTTATGCCATACTGATCAATCTGGGCATTAGATTGACATGTGATTTTTTCAATCATTTAGAAACTCACTTGAAGAATTTTCTCCTATATTTTCACATCATCTGAATGTCATTTTCTCATTTCTGATTCCATATGAGAGATATAAAATAAATATTTTCAGACCAAATATGATCCCATAGATTTTAAAAGTCATTATGAAATAATAAAAATGAAAACATAGATAGTTAAGGGTGCAAGTAAAACACCATCAAAAAAATACAAAAGAACAAATTTCATCCATTATCTCTTCTATCCCAACCATGAAATCCCCCTTGACCTCTCATATTAATTCCCCTACTCCACTTCTTCGAGGTGTTGAACGTACCACCTTGATCATCAGTGTGTGTAATCTCATCAACCTGACATTGCCCCTGGGTCATAGCCTCAACATCCACTTTATCAATATTGATAGGTTGTATCTCATCCAAAATGTACTCCATTGGGAGCTTCCAAAACTATTATACCTTAAATCTATACTATCTGATGAAATTCAATACATTAGTCATAGGACCTAGAATGAATTTATTACCCTTTATTTATATTCTTTCCCTTCATATTTTATCAAAATTAGGGGAGTTGATAGACTCCAACATAGTAAAAAAATTAATCTTCACAATAGAAATACATGGTTGATAATTATCCTCCAATGAGGCTTTAAAATATACTCTTGTAGAAGTATCTGAGTCCATCATATTTATTCTAGTGGTAGTTGGAATTGGGTTCAAATTCCTAAATTAAATCATACACATAGTTTTACTAACGGAAGCTGCAAAAGGAGATATCACCTCTACTGAATATCTAGGGTAAACATAAAAAAATATGAATCCCACACTATAACATTAGTTTCAAACAAATGACATCCAGAATAAGGTTTAAATGTTCTTTGTTCCCAGATGAATCACCATGATAAATAGTAAAAATGGTGGAATTTTTGGGTGTAGCATGCGCAATATTAGCTATAAGGAATGCCTGCAAATTTTCTCATATCCCAACATAAGAAACTCTATTTAGGGGGATACTATCTATATTTCCTTTGGAGGATTATTTTTCCACCATAAAAAATATCCACATCTATGTCACTACCTTGACTACCCGTAAACATAGACCGAGTGACATGAGAATTAGAAGGATTAATTATTCACTCCTTCAATTTCATATCAATCCATGTTGGTTTTCATTTTATTAACACCATTTTTGTTTTTATCTAAATTAAAAATTACTCTATTGATCATATCAAAAAATTTGAATATTATATCAATGTGTGGATGATTCCAACAGATTTTAAATGACTTAAATATCATTTTCCGGGGATTTCATGTTAATTTATGATCATTATTATCTTGCGATTTACCACTAATACATGCATGTTTCCCCATTTTGACTCATTAACCAGTAATAAGTCATTTAAAAATAATAATAAATGTAAAAATTTACATTAAATTCTACCAACTATTTTAATCATACAATTGAAAAATTTATAAAATTTAATGATAAAATATAACATAATGGTTATTTTATTAAAATTTATCTTCAATATATATTCATTTATTTTCTTTTGAATCATCATAATTTAAAATATCATTTTAATTAAATATAAATATGATTTCTGATTTTCCTAAAAAAATTATCCTCAAAATATGAATGTGAAAGTAGAATGATAAAATGGAACGCACCTCCTAGATATGATGCCTCTTGTAGGACCATGCCTTTTACATACGTCTGTTGAAGTATGGGACTAAAAAAAGTAAAAAATTATACATCTGCTAATAATGAATATAAAAAATAGAAAATATATTATAACTACCATCATAGGATCGTATAAACCCTCACCCTAGAAGATATATTCATAAATTTATCTAAGCATGGGTTGTTGTAGTGTATTGTCCTTCTCGAGAGAATTCATGTTGTATCCAAATCTTTATCCCGCCGTTTCATCCAAAAAAATTAGAGGCGCAACATTAACACAGTAAACTATAGAAGGATGAATCTCAATTCAATATGTCATGTAATATACATGTCTATCCTAATTAATGAAGTATTGAAATATCTCATCTGTCTATATGAAAAGTTATCGATGGTCATCTAAAAGCTATGATAAATTTGCCTCAAATTGATCATTTGTAATATTTAAATATAATTATATTTATGTATATATAGATATATGTATCAATTTTTTATTAATACTAGAACCTTCTATAATATTTTTAACCTCATGATCATTTTTATCTTAATTTATATTCCGCATCAATTTAATATCAATTACTGTTCCTTTCTCTCATAAAAATAAACCAATATGATATAACTATATAAAAAAACAAATTAAATAATAAATATAAAAAATAAATGATAAATACAACATGTAAAATCTTTGACACCTGTTGAGTCCCAAGCCGATGAGGCAGTCCTTGCATCACATGATTCTCCAAATGTTCCACCACGACCACCTAAAATCAATTAATTCAAATTCAAAACATCTAATATGTGACACATTAATTGAAATATATAAACCATATATGTGAAAGTCCATTTTATTAGCCTCGGTTTTTTAAATATGTAACCATTTCATGCTTCTGATATGGGAGAACAATTATCGGGACTCTATCCAAAATGTCTATATGAATCAACATTTTGTACCCAATGCTCACTAATCACTTAGACTATATAATATTTTCAATTTTTCATTAGTATTCCTTACAAATAAGCTCAAAATAATTGGGGATCACTCTCATGTTGTCCTTTTTTAGAAAAACAACTATCAACAATCTGTGTGTCATTTATGAATTGAATAGAAACTAAAATGATTCTCTTACATAAACATCCCTCCATAGTCAATCTAATATGTAATGAGGGAATAAATCCACGTCATATGTATTAAATGGACATATATTGTGTTCATGTATGATATTACACTACTATAGAATAAATTAAGGGGACCCTCTCCCATGGGATGGTTTGTCTCATAAAATGATATATTAAGGGCCTTATCATGATTTAATCCCACAACCAAGGAATCTCTTGTTAATGGTAGAATAAGTTGAGTTGAATACTATTGAAAAAAATAATAATTTTAAATATATGTATATATATTAATACATCTTAACTGAAAATATAAAAACACATTTACATTCTTACATACTTCAACCCATTGATGCAGTCTCTTCGCCAGAATAATGGGGATATGGTTCCAGTTTTCCCATCCTATCTACAGTCATAGAAAGCAATAATAGTTGAACACACATATACTGTATGTCAATTAAAGAGAAAATAATTAAATAAATAAAACATTTAATAAGTTAATAATGGTTTAAATAGTTTAAAATATATTTAAATCCATAGAGCTTGAGAAACAACATAACATTCACTATAGAGAAAATCAATCATTTCATCATCAAATGACTCTATAAAATATTGAATATATTCTTCACAATTATATATAGTTTCTTGATCTAGTTATTGTGAAAAAATTAAATAGTAAAGGGTGTATATCAATCAATTAAAAACAATCCCCAACTTGTTATTTTCAAAAAAAACATTCCTATTTTTATTAAAAGGAAAGGTGATGTATGAAATTTGTTATACTTGTGATGAAAAAAATGAAAAAAATGATACTAAATGATTCATCTCAATATATCATACAGTTAAAATTCACCATTGTAAACTGAATTGATAAACTATTGTAAAACGAACTGGATCAAAACAATTTCACTTTAAGAATTTGTTCTTCAACCCATGTGCATATACTACATCAATGATATCATTCAATTGACCACAGTAGTAACCAAAATAAATAGATGGATAACCAATGACATTATTTTTGTTTCTAGTTTTCTCATCAATGTATTATATGTGAATTTTAATTTAATTAACATATAAATATTTGTAATGATGAGATGTTATAGATTTATCATCAACATGTTGGTAAAATTTATCAATCAGTGTAGGGTAAACTGATCTTATAAAGGTTGTGTACATATTTATTTTAAGGAATTCAATAATTTGTTATGCAGAATGAAATAAGAACTATACATCAATCATAATTAAAATGCATTTATACATACAAAAGCCTTTAACAAATCATTAAACGATGAATAAAGGGACTGTTGATTCTCATAATCAGTGGCACAAGGAATATCTTGTTTTATCTTGTTAATATGTTTATTTTAAATTATAATTACATTTTTAAATGATTAACATCTATATGAAAAAAAAACATATAAAATTGGATTAGTAAAAGATATAAGAAACATACTATAAAAACCGTGCATTTATTCGAGTATTGAACAAGATTTATCGATGATAATTTACAAATTCAAGGATGGTTATATGAAATTTTGTTCATTCTATATCAATCCTATCTTGAATATAAGAGGGATTATAAAATTTTGATTCAACATCCCTAAAACATACATCATCAAAAGCAATACATTAATCCATCAAATAACCACTGTATATAGATACATATGGATGACATCATTAAATATAAATCCTTTTAATGTATTCAAATGATAATCAATATGATACATCCACTAGAATTTCACAATACCAGTTGAAATTAAATCAATGGATATGTGAATCATAAAATGAATAATAACAGTGATATATGAGTGTGGAATTTGTTTTTTTAAGTGAAAAGAATAATTAATATCACATCCTATAATATTTTTCAATTACCCATTATCTTTATTAAAGAGTGATGTCTAAAAAATCCTCATCTCCTTCAATGTATGAACACTATTTACTGATGAGAAATCACACATTATTATGGGAATCAAATATTGAAGTAGTATGTTATTATCATGAATATTCATCATTTTTTATGAAATTATCCATCCAGCACCATGAGAATCATCGAAATGGATGAAAATGTCATTTTTACTAAACAAATACTTTGTAGAAGGCTTGTATTCACCATTTCTCTCACCCAGAAATAAATGATATTGTTTCCTTAAACCCATTTATTCTAAATGATTTAATGCATTGAAAATTTCATTTTATCTTCCACCAACACCCACAATCATCAAAAAAATATTATCACAAAAAATTCAATTTCCATGAAATCCATATTATACCATAATATATTATTTATATAGTAAAGGATATTAAAAAAATATTTTTTTCCTTCCAATTGTGACTATATTTTCAACCCATACAATGAATATAGAGTTATCAAAGAGAAAAAAATCATAAATATCACATACCAAGTAGATGTATCTTTCTCAATTTTTATTAATATTTCTACCCATTTGATTGTTGTTGGTGCAGGTTTGAATTATCTACAACCATAAAATTCCAATTTGTTCTTTCAAATATTGTTCCAAGGGTGAAAAAACATATGTGGCTCTTTTATGTCAATTTTTTACCATGTATAGTCCATTTATTATTTTTACATTTACATCAAAATTTGAAAAATAATAATACCTTTCATAATAAACATGATTTTTTTTCAAATGTTGAAAATTCATTGATTTTCTATAAAAATATATCCTAAAGTTGTAACATCTATTTTATTTCAAAATCATAATTTATCACATAATCATGCAAAAAATCATTCAAATTGTCAATCAGTGGCAGAAGATAAGCATCAATATAATCCCACAAACATGTTGGTCCATCAGAAAGTGTAGAAAGTAATAAACATATTGTTTCATTAAAGTCATAGGAGGAATATTAAATAAAACCAACACCATGGGCCATGTGTTATGAATTGAACTATAAATAACCTCAATGAATTGAAATAATCTACTACCAACCCCAATATGAAATTTTTCTGTCATTATAAAAGTTATGATTCCTCTGATTAAGATCCAATCTTTCATGATATTCTATCTGGTGGGTTATCATATGATGATAATTGTTTTTCCACATTTCATCTCATTATTTTAGAAAAAATGGATGGCATAGATAATATTTTAAACCTCAGATTTAGCGTATTATGACGCATTTTCATTACGGAAATTTGTTTCACCTATTTCTTAATCTTAAAATGATAACTCCAATTTCCCCCACTATCTTTACACTTGAAAGAGCAATATACTATACAATTATTTGAATAGTAAGCTTATTTCCTAAAAAACATTCAATAGTATCCACATGTATATATGTTCTCATAAGTGAAATATAAGTTCTTTATAAACATATGATATTAAGAATATGACTATGGAATCATAGAATTATTAAGATGTACTTTTTTCAATTACAACAATTTCATGATGAATGGTCTGTCTGACCACTAATTCAAAACCTTTATATGAAATCACACCATGAATAAAGACAATTTAATGTATGTAGTTACTAGAAAATATAATCTAGTTTGTGCATCATCAGGTTATTTATAAATACTCAATGAATCAAGTTCTACAATAGAGCACAAAGTTATCTCACCAGTATCAACATTTATGATCTTATTTCCATAAGTAGCCAAACCACATTACATTAGATTAATCAGTTTTGGCATCAAATCCGTTGTCCTCACATAAAACATCATATGAATAGTTTCTATTCATTGAAAATGAATATATTATTCCACATAATATGATCAAATAATATAATTTTTCAAAAACCCATTCATTAATATGTGCTACCTCATCGTATCTCATGTGAATTGATATTTTTTTGAACATTTTCTAAACAAATATCTATAATTGAGAATTTTAAATCCTCTAGTAAAATAAATAAACTGCCTAAACCACTGAAAGAAATATTTAGATGTTCTATTTTGATGATTAGTACAACTCTTATCCATATATCTATGTCATCACCCCTCACCCCAAAGTGTGTTGTTCCTGTGATGGAAATTGGACTAGAATGATAGTGACCGCACAAGCCCTTCCACTAGCAGGCCCTAGGTTGGATAATATCTACAAGGGTATATCATACATATAAATCTATGGAAATAACCTCAAATATAGACATTTTAATGAAAGAGATAAAATAGATAGACCAGTCAACTCATTCCCATAAAGATAAATAAAACCCCATGTATACATGTCATGTCAAACCAAACTGAAACAGTGTACAAGGAAACTAAATGTATCAAATATGTAAACTCAATAGAAACCACAATTCCCAAACAGATCTTGGAAAACCAAAAGATATTAACATATAGAATTATTTCTCACATGATCATACTGACATGAAAACCTTTTTATATATGTGGGGTAATAATAATGGTAAATTAAGTAGGATCCTCCCCAGATCCTCTCAGAAAAAAGATATAGATCATTTACTACTTCCCAATGAACAACAAGTGATATTAACTCTTCACCTAAATTGGTATACTAAGTATTAATTCCCATCATGCCTATTTATCAGAAAGTCAAATATATAATACATATCATATAATACAATAATAAATTAATAAAATAACCCTTCATCAGCTTCCTTCTAGTTTTTTTCTATGTCCTAACATCATACGTCTTGATCCATCTCTCTCAAAAACAAATTAGTATGAGTACACTAGGGATAAGTATCAAAAAATGAATCTCATTCACCACATATTTTCATTATCTTATGGAAAATCTCCTTATAGTAATAATTTTGTTTTTGGGAGCCACCACTTCCTATATGATGTGTACCATACATGACATATTATACCTTAATCTATTATAGCTCATACATCGATTATGATACCTAAATCCATAAGCTTCAATAAATTTCATAATTATTATTATTTTTTAGATATTGTATCTGGAGACACATGTTTTTCAAATAATAAAAAGTCATTACATCCTGATACACACATATATGGGGAAACTAATCCCCTTGTGTACCTGCTCATAATACTAATTAGAGAAGAGACTGGGACAACAGTATGTAGTCCGTAATCTGTCCCTCCCCAACCATAAGATGAAGAAAATACCCCCTAGAGTCCACTAGGTGTCATTTAACCTACCAATATGGGATGGGTACAATAAGAAATCACAAAACATTAAAGATATAGTATATCCCATGACCACACTATTGGCATTAACTGAATTCTTAGATCAACTGCAGTTATCTTCTCTCAGATACCCGACTGCTGCATTTATGATTTTGAAATCTTATATGTACCCATGAATTAAAATTATCTATATTAAATTCAATCATTCCATTCAATATTTCACTTCACATTTTCTAATTCATTAACTATTTATAAAAATTATATAGATTATATTCCTTTAACCTTGCATGTGAAGTCCATGATCTCCAAGAATAATCCAATCATGTTAATGGTTTCTCAAGATTAACATTAAAATAATCATTTAATCGAGAACTAAAAATTTGGATAAACATTTATTTATAGTATAACCATTCTATAATTATAGGTTCTTTAGAAATACATCTTACTTCTACCATTAATATACTTAACCCAACACATCCATCTACCTTAATTAATGTTGAATGAAATGTAGGAAAAACAACCAATCCAATCATCCATCCATCGAATTGATTCATTAAGAAATAATATAAGTATCTTGTAAAATAATGAGTAAGTATTACTTCAAAATGTCTCATCATCTCTTATGTCATCCCATTAAATGTCATTTATATCCCCATGTATATCACTTTCATGGGAGTCAAAAACTACCAAAAACATGGTCCACACTACATATATCTCATCAGCCATCATTGTCTCATATTTCATCACCAAAAAGTCTCATATCTAGATATCATTGAAGGTAGAAAGAAATAGACATATTCAAGAAGGAAACATGTCCCTAAAAACAACTCGTCTAGCCTTTGCATCCCATTGTTCTCTCATAGACCCAATAGAATAAATTATGCCATCACTTGAAAATGGGAAAACATGGACCAAAACATTTACCATTATTTTACAATCAGTTTTTATTCCCTCTTGAATTATCAAAATCAATTATCATAGGTTCAAACTTTTTGAAACCAAAGGAATAAGCTATAACAAATTGTATGGGGTAACAACGGAATAATCCCCCCTAAAAAATTACAATAACCACCAAAAAATAATATTGATTAATTCAAAATATAAAATATAAAATTTTATTTTGTTACATGGTAAAAACATGAAAAAAGAGTTTTAATTTTTTTAATTGAGGATAAAAAATTGCCAACGAAGAAACACGATTAGAAAATAACCAAAACATGACGTTTTAAATGATTCAATAAATTATGTCCTTTCTATATGGAAAAAAACCACCTACACGATCAAATTTATCCGATTATAATGAAATGGATTATAGTGTACGTAGGAAAACCCGATAGGCAATTGAAATGCATAGAATCACTAAATAAAAAACTACACAATAAAAATAGAAACACATAAGGAATCAGGTTTAAGAAAAAACTATAACTGAAAAATATTTATAGGTTTCCATATAAATTTAATATCCATGAACATCCATCCCACTGATTCATTGGATATCACGATATGATGATCACTCTAGGTCTGTAGAATCGAGCAATGGTCACAATTATTCAACCTGGAAGAACCCCGATAGATGCACCAATTTTTCAAATATGGATCTTTACATAATAGATGTACTTAACGACCTAAGAATAGGATTTTTCAGATCTATTTCATATATCTAATTTATGGTCCACATGGCTGATGAATCCTATTGATAGAACCTTAACTAGCAAACTATACATCCAATGGGAAGCCGCCATGATGCCAATGATGAACTTCCCACCAAGAGGGAATTAGAATTGATCCAATCCATGGATATCCAAGATAGATTTGGATACAAACTCCATTGATGGATAGAATTGAATATAATAGTTATATAAGATATAGTTATGGTGGCATCACAAATCAAGCATGCCAAACAATTATATGGGCCAATGAAATCATCTAATGCTGTAAAATGAAACCAAAATCAAAAGATATTAAAATAAAAAATTATTATTAATAAATTGAACATATTTAAAACAATTGAAATATATGAAAAATTTAAATGGGTTAATTTATATTTTAAATAAGAAAACAAAGAATATCCAAATTAACATATGTCAACCATTTTCAATTTTAATTTTGTGAGGATATTTCATCGAAATGTTGTTCATATAGAGCCATGTTCATGACATTTCAACAATTCTTGAACTTGAATAATGTTCTGGCCTTCTTCAAACTATTGTATGGGTTTAAATCCATGTGTATTATTGTGACACACACTTCTCCACATTGAGTAACATCTCTAATAAAATGAATCCTATTATCTTTGTTCTTATAACAACCATGGAATAAAAAAATATTTAAAAATAAATGGATTATTTTGAATGAAAATATAAAGTTTTAATATAATTACTTATACTATGATCATAAATCCAAACCACAAGAAATATTTTTCTTTGACTACTTCTTTCATTGTTATGTACGTGGCTGTAGTGGATGAGAGGGGCACTAGCGATTACATATTTTAATTCCATGTAATAGGTCCTCTACATGAGGTAAAGACATAATCATTAAGTGATTTCCTAGTGTCATCATTTCTAGCATATTTTGAATCCAAATAAAAAGTAACTAATTCATAAGAATTAATTTCCTTACCATAGAAAATTGAATGATATGAAGTAGATGAAATGTTCCTAAAAAACCATTTAAGTCCAAGTTAATGTGGGTAGAATGGCTTATCCATAAACTATATCAAAGTAATTATAGAAAGGAAACATCTGATCGTGTAAAAATAATAGTGTATATAATACATCCCACTACCATATCATATGGGATTCTACACATATATTCAACATCAGAAGTTACGGTAGGTGACTAAGATAAATACAATTTAAATTGTGGACCTAATGGAACACTAATAGGCTTCAATGAACGAAACCAATATCTCTTATTCACATTAATGTTTTTGAAATGATGAGATACAAAATAATCATCTTCAACTTATCCTTAATTATTTTCATGGATTTTTTTATCAATTACAAGATTATTCATTTCAAAAGTTGAATTCAGTTTCATTTTTATATGGGTGAATAATTTCATATCACTAAATATGAGTAACATGTCAACTACATAGATAAATTAACATTTCATGGATTTTAACATATTTAAAATATACACATGGATCAAACCGACCCCTGCTGATATCATTTTCATAAATTAGTAAATCAATATTCATATATCTTTATCTTGACTCTTATTTTAATTCATATAAACATTTATTATGATAAAACCTATATTGCTTTAAATTCATCATCGAAACCTATAGAAGACAAAATTTATAAATTTTGAATTAAATCACTTTGTGATAAAGATTTTTTAACATCAATTTGTTCTATTTGAAGATCTAAATGGACAGTAAAAGAAAGAAGAATTATTACTGATGAGAGTTTCACTATAGGGGGAAACATTTCAATATAATCAATTCCATCTTTTTTAAAGAACCCTTTGGCTAGAAGTCAATATTTAAAATTAATTTTATTACCTATAGTAATATTCTATTTTGTTTTATATATATATTTACAACCATTTACCTTTGATATAGATGGTTGGTTGACAATGGACCAACTATGGTTCTGGTTATGGATTTCATCTCTCCTTCTTGAGTGGAAATCCAATGCTTAGAGTTGCTATCATGGATAAAATCATTTTATCTTTTGGGATCTTCTTTACTGAAATCCTATTCCACATTGAGGGAAAAATAAACAATATCAGAATGGATGTACTAAGGAGGATGTCTAATGACCTTCCTCTACCAATCCCTAGTGAGCTGATACCCCTAAAGGTCACTAAAAACTCCATTATCAAGAGTATCATCATTATCAAACCACGATTTTGGCTCATCTTGAGAAAGGGGGACCTAAGAGGTTGAAGGAGTCTCCACATGAGAGTTACTAACACTAAGAGTATCAACCTCGTGATCCCTCTTCTAAGAAGGATCATCGTTTTCATCAGTGAGAGGTAGGAATCCTGCAAGAATAGACTCTTGAAACACCTCATCTAGATAAGAATACACTTTTGAAAGTATGGTTTATCTTCCCAAAGCTTATACAGCTTCACCCCCTATGGATACCGTATGAGTATTCACTTAAAAATATTGTTTAAATTTTATAATTTAAAATATCAGTGTAGGAAGTGAATCCCGCCACCCTAATATTATCATAGGATGGGGGTGATAGCTCCACAACATAATAGGTTTATTAAATCTATTGGCAGATGAGGGACAACTATTTATTAGGTAAAATTCAAATGTGAATGCTTCTAACCAAAATTATTTTAGAAATACCAAGCATGAAAGAATTCCACGAACCTGATCAAGAATGGTGCGATCCATAAGCTGATAGAATATTATTCTAAAGAGTTTGTCTATTGGTTTGGTGGTTTATAATTTATTCACTTTCACAAAACATGATAAACTCAGTAGATAGGCATTCATGGCCATTATTTTTCCTAAAATCTTATAATATATTCGTTTATTTATTTTCTATAGAGACTCTCCAAGTTTTAAATATTGTAGATGCCGAAAAACACTTAAGGGCTGAAGTGGGGGTTTACCCGACAAAGCGAAGGCATATTTGGCTCGGCGATCCATTCTTGATCAACTGGAAGGGCCGCATGAAAAATCTCAGGTGTGCGCAAAAAATAACTCTCACATGTGGAAAATTGTGGGATCTACAGATTTTTTCCGTGCAGGCGTGGAAACTTCTACGCCACCGACCCCCAGCGCGACAGCTTGCATGCGCGCCAACCTCGGGTGCCGTCTTTTTTTCGTGCTGCCGACCCAGTAGTGCAATTTTTCTCATGGTCTGGCTTCAAGATGATTATGTGGCCTGGAGAGATTATAAATTGAAGGTCTCCCCTTCACCTTCCATCATCTTAAAAATCATAACCTCCACTAGTGCGCGAAATCCACCTCTTCATCATGAAAAAATGGCTTTCAAGTATGAGATTTTTCACGACAGGTTGCCTAAGGGTCTTCTTTCGCGCAGGACCAACTGGGCTTAACCCTCACCCAAATCCATTTAATACATGGTCCTTGTGTGCCATCCTTTTTTCTAGTGCACAATCCATTCCCCTTGAATGAAATTCAATTCCCTTGTACGCAATTCATTTCCCTTATGTTCAATTCATTATCCTTTCACGCAAGTCATTTCCCTTGCGCGCAAACGTTGACCGGTTCTAGCTTGCCACTTCTTAGACTTGTGTGCCCTATATTGATTGACATCCATTTTTTTCGTGCACAAAACCTTGACTTCACTTTGAGCGTGAATCTCCCTGATTACAAGCACACCCTATCCTTTTCATGCCACTATTCCAGTTGTGCATCAATAGCGAGCTACTCTAACCAATTGCGCGCGGAGCTCCAGGACCACTCTCTCTAGCCATTTCTGAATGTGATCAATGTCTTTCATTCAGACATCATCTTTGGGTGCCTCTTGTGACCAAAATATTTACATCATAGCCCCTTTTCCCTTGTGACCTCCTAGGTTTGCACAAAACAATTTCAAAGTCCCTTGGACGATACTTCCTGTTGTGTTGCTTCGCCTCATGAACCTTCAAATAGTCACACTGACAGCTCTTACTTCTTCACATAACAATGCTAATGTGGACCCCCCAATGGGATCACCTATCGACACCCCCAGGTCATGGAATTTCTGATGCCTTCCCTCCTATAAGGGCGAGTAGGTATCAGTTATGTTAGTCCTATGGGTGCGACGCATACCCACCTCGTCCAAGCATCACAACATTAAATTTCCAAGCTCCATCGTCCTCACCACAAAATGTTAATCTGTGGCCTCACCCTATGACGTGCACACAGAGTGCCTCATCTTGGACATTCTCTATGCCCATTGGTCTTCATGGGAGTGAGAGCATTTCTCACATGAAATGAAATCCTCATTATCAGAGCGACGTCCATCTGTAAAGAAAGGGAAACCGCCCTAGTGTAAGCCCCTATATTTCCGTATAGGAGGTAACACCCCTACTCCTCCTCTTTTCCTGGGTGCCAAATCCATCTCCCTCTGGGCTTTATCACCACTCAAGACTCCATCCTGGAGTGAGTCCCAATATCCATCAACTAGGAATTTTAACCACGCGTAAGCCCCTTTTTCCTCTTTGGGCCGCCAACTACATGTATCCCTCGTCTACTTCCCATGGATGCACCATTCAAAATGTGATCATCAGGTCTTAGCTACCTCTTATTTCTCACACTAAACATGACTCGCGTGGGCTTAGAGTAAGCATCGACCATAAAATCCTCTCTGGGTACCCTAGAGTGTAAGCCCCAACCCAACCTAAACTATGATGTCTTTCATCCTTGCCAAGGAAGGGTACGTAGGAAGCCTCTATGAGGTTCGAGCCCTACATCTGGTCGTTCTTACCACCTTCACATCAGTTCACCAAACCCTACCTGAACTATGAGGTCATTGATCCTTGGAAAGGAAAGGTACGTAGGAAGCCTCCCGGAGGTTCCATCCCACCACCAATTGGTTCCGAACCACCTTCACGTCAGACAACCTTCATCCATCATGACATTAAACTGCATCCCCCATTCAGCAGTAAGGTGTTGTCACACCATTCAGTGGTAAGACTTTGTCAAACCATTTCAACGGTAATCTTTCTTCAGATGAACTATATAGACTTTGATTTCCTACCATAGGGATACGTAGGATGCCTTTTTAATGTGCCAACCAATCACTCATGTCTCATCCCAATATCTCCCTCGACCATATGTGCTTCAGGAAGGTCCTAACACATCTTGGAAGTTCTATTTCCTCTAGGTCCTATCCATGTGTCCATTATCAAGGATCGCGTCCTCAGGTGTCTCACCGTCCCACTAAACTACTCGTACATTGATTCCGTACCACGTGGATTCATAGGAGGTATCATAGAGACTCATGTCCAACATCACCAACATCCTTGAGTTGACTCCATCTCATTCTCCACCTACTTAATTATTCCCTCCATCATCCATCCTCATTCTTACCCATGCCACCACATCCCGGTGGGATCATGCCACCTCATTCCCCATTCCCCTTAACAACAGCTGGGAAGCTAACAACATGTTGGCCCCAACATCATTGTTCCCTACAGGGGTTTCACCCATCTGATCCACTCTAATTAGTGTTCTAATCAATCTGATCCATCTCCTATAGTGGCTAAACTCGCGGCATACCCTGTGTTAAACATGGGAAGCTAAGGAAAACCTCAGATACATGCCTAGGGCATAAAATTCCCCATGTTTTACTTGGGATGCCTCGGGTTTCTGCGCCCTCGAGAAGCCCTATAATAAGTGGATGAAACCCAGACACGCTAGCATCCCAGCATCCAGACATTCCAGTGAAATCCAACATGAAAACACCCCTATGCCAAGGTTGCTGCCCTGACCGGACCCTTTGGAAGGTCCTGACAGATGTAGTATAATTAACTGGTGTCCATGAAGATATGTCACTAGGAAGTGTTTCACGAACAACATCTTAAATCTATAAGGGAGACCCGAACTATATGACTAGTTCTGAGGAGGAATCCACGGAAGGAAGAACCAACATCCCATAATCTCATTTCAATCAAGGAGGAAACATCACTAAACATGGAACGATTTCCACCCACCTTTGGAAAGTAGGAATGTGGGGAAACAAACAAAGCTGCCGTCCTAAAACAACACGAACGTGGGAGCCCCGATGAAAGCATTGGAAATAGAATTTGTGAACCCAATGTGAAGTTATTACCTTAAATATGGATATTAGTAGAATTTGAGACATCAATGGACTAGCATGTCACTGGATCTAGCTATCCAGTGCTGGGTGCTACCATGTAAATAGCGGTCCTGGTGTGAAAGTCACCAGAAATTGGGGAAGTCAAAATGATGGGGATTCTGGTCTGTGATGTTGCCATCATGGATCCATTTTACTAGCCATGGAAGACTGAATGGCATTGGGGCACTGGTCTTCAATTCTCGTTTTCTTTCAGCACTGATGAGTTAATCTCCCTGCTTTCAAAAACCAAGATTCAACACCCGGAACTTGATCCCCACTAGCACACTAACGCAGGGATAGGGGAAGTACCTGCGTGGCAGTCACGCGTAGTTCTACCACTTATACAATGGTCTCAATGACCATGACTATTGGGAACCTCCACCCCATCTCTCCCTCAGAGTTCATCCAACGAATGGTGATCAATGACCTCGTATGCCGGTATGAGGTGGAGGTTATTACACTGACTCGGGATATGGCCTTCCTGGATTTAGAGGAATTTGTGCCTCATCATCAATACCACCCCTGAGGTCCACACAGGGAGCCACTTCTCCCCACTCCAACAAATAACCGTTTCATGAGCCTCTCCTTAGAACGCCCCCAATGACTCCTTGCCCATGCCGATGATCTTGGGGATATCCTGGTCAGCCTAGCTAGGATCCCATTCTAGGGGATCCTAGCAAGGGCTCCAACCAGGCCACATCTGCACGGCCTCCCAGTCTTACTAGCTGAGGAACATGTAATCCATGTACCTACACCATCATCTCTAGTCCATCTAACTCGACACCAGCGTCGAGCGCAAGCCGAAGAGGATGTCCTCCAAGGGGCATCAACGACAGTGGCTACTATGTCCCGAGCCACCGCTGACGTATATCACCTAATACCTGTGCACGTAGAGTAGGGACATTCATTTTCCCAACCTAGATAGAGTCCCCACCCAACCCACAGGTAGGCTGGGTCGACTCTCTTGGTCGCCAGTACAGGCAGTGGCTGTTGTGGACTAAGCTGCAGTGATGCCACCCAGTACGAAGGCCTTCCCCATACCATTACCATAGAGAACAAGGGACTTCACCACTTCCAGACTAGGTATGGAGGTCCACCCTATGCCACATTCAATCCAAATGAGCATCCTCCCTATGGTGGGGATGCTCAGTACATAATTCTCTCTCATTCCCACTACATCGTAAATGGAGTCATTCCACCCACTACAGACTGTTGGTACAAGGAAGTTGCACATCCAGTCACTCTCCAATGTGGGGACCCTTTCCATGTCATTGTAGCAGCTTGAGAAGGACCCCCTCACTCTAAAAATCAGAGGAGTGAGGGGCAGATTCACTTCACAAGCGCCCACCAGGGTGGTCCTACCCATGTTCAGCTCGACCTGCAAAAGGACATTCCTCACAGTGATGTCTCTAGGGGAAACAAGCACGGGGATCCCACCAGGGCTCTTATGGGCTCAAGTTGAGGTCCTACCCACTCCAGCACTTCCCATAGAGGTCCTTCCCATATCCCCTTTGATATCTTTCCCGATTCTCCTTTCACTCTGGCTTGCTCAGGATAATGCCCGCTTTGCCCAAGCAACATTATGACCAAAGGTCCCCATCATGCCATAAATCTTCCAATACCTGAAGAACTTTCTCAGGGCAGGAGGGTGGGTCTTCGCTGCCATAAAAGGAACTCGAGGAAGATTTAAACTGAGATCAAACCAGTCTACATCTCAAATTCTGAAGCTGAATATGACTCAACGATGGAACTCTCTGCTTGTTCCTCCATGTCAATGGCGGTGGTAGGAACAATGCACATGAGCCTAGTACTCCCAGATTGTGAGATCCATCATATTTACACATCCCTCCATAGGTATATCCAGGAGGAAGAAAATTTGTAAAACCTATAGATTATGGTCGTGGAATCACCACCATCATCACCAGAATCACTCTCTACCAAGACAAGAGAAAATGAAGAGCTATTCTGGGGACCAATGGTGGATGGGTAGTAGTGTGGTCTACTGCCAGCAGCTGTAGTCCCAGCATCAGAAATTTTAGTGGTCAGACCATCTTACCACGACATCATGGCTATGTCACTTCACTATATAGAAGATAGCGAGAGATGAGGCGGTTTTTCAGCTTTCTTGCCGTATTTTCCACTAGCCAGCCTACCGTCCCAGCGGTCTTCTTTGGTATAGCTATTGGTTACTCAGAAACATCTTCTTGATGAGTGGGGCCATGAATGGAGAGACCTTAAATATGAGTCATGGAGCTTATGGAATATCCTCACAGCGGACCACTTCCCTGAGATGTTTTGGACCGTGACAACGCCAAATTTCAGGGCGCCAAAATACCTCACCCCAGAAGAAGATGAGTGTTTACATCAAACCCTCTAGGAGACAAACATCAAACTTCATCACCATAGGGTTTCTTATTAGAGGAGCTAAGTGAATTTTGAAGGCAATGGAGAGAAATTCCATCTAGTTGATTTGTCCGCACTCCTTATAGCCCAGTGCCCTGAGTCACCAGGTCTCCATAGGTCCCTCCAACACCAATGCATTCATGGTTTCAAGGTACTCCACAAGATTATCAAGGATGTTTCCCCCCACATGAAGATATGTGGCTGGGGGAAATATGATTCCCTTCTCTTCAGTCATATTCGATGGAAACCCAACTCTCTAGGAGACATTGGGGATAGGCCCCCAGGTAGAGTCGCAATCAACATGGACACCTTATCGGAAGAGGAAAATGAGATGGAGCCCCTGGATGGGGACCTCCCCTGGAAGCTATACCATAGATACTGGATCACTCGAGGAGGGTTACTCGACAACAGAAGAGCCTGCAAGGACTCTCTACACCCGCTGAGGCATTAGTCCATAGCTGAAATCACAGTAAGGGTAAAGAGAATCTCGGAGCTGCTAAAAACTCTGACTCATTCAGATTAGAGAAGAAGAAGGTGGAAGACACTGAAAAAGCTGTGTTGCGTTAGATTCTTTCCGAACAGAAGAAGGTGGTCATTGACCTTCTCGTTGAACGTGTAGTAGAACATCATCCAGACTACAGTAATCCTATTCTTGGACAGCAAGGTCAAGAACAACTTCCCCTCACCAAGCTGCCTCTATGTGACCTTGACCATCCTGCCCATGTAGATAGGGTTGAAGCTAGAACTTACCACAATAGGAAACAATATGTCTCTCCTAACGCACCAGAATGGAATGACAACCCAAGGGACCTAGATCGGGTTCCCCCAGCTGCCCCGAGTGTTGTTCCACCTACAACTTCTGTATCCATTGGGCCTACATACCATGTTGAAGAACACACCAATGCACACATGTTTAGGGATCCCCACCAAGATAGGCACCCCCACCCAGACGATCCAATGGTGGCACTCATTGCCTGCCATGAGAAGTTGGAAACCTGACAGGTGGCACTCCCACTGATGTAAAGCCGTATTCAGTGTCGGTGGATGATATGCCAACACCCCGGGTTTTTGGAATCCCACATTTTCCCCATTCAATGGGATGGGCGACCCCTCGCATTGCCTCTCCCACTTTACCTCAAGGTGTGGCCCCATGTAGGGAACTCTAGCATAGCAGGAAGCTTCCAAACTCTGGTGTTTTCTGCAGACATTGGAAGGCCCAACATTTTTCTGGTACAACCAGCTCTCGATCGGATCAGTGACCGGTTGGGAGGACCTCCATAGGAAATTTCTCATCCAGTTTATCTCCACCATACGAAAAATGAGTATCGTGGAACTCTTCATGTGAAAGAAGAGTCTTGATGAGCGTGTCACCAACATTGTCAATAGGTGGAACGGACTCACATATTACCTCGACATGCCACTGACTCAGAAGCAATTATTGATGATGTGCGTAAGAAATGTCAAGACGGAGCTGGTCCCCTCTCTGATAACACAGAAATATCCCAGGTGATTTCGAGACTTCTCTAATAAGGCCCAGGGCCTAGAGGAAGCCTTAAAATAGGCTATGTGGGCACATATGTTGCCTCCTGCAATCCCCGTGAGAAGCGCCTCCAAGGCCAAGCCCGCTGTAGTGGCCCAAACAGAGGCCCCCCAAGATATTAGAGTGATTTCTAGTGGATCTGCATCCATAGCCATGTAGATGCCCTCTACCTCAGGCGCAGCCTCCAGCACAGCGTTGTCCACCTCAAAATCAGAAGGTTCCCCCGTGCAATGCGCGGCCACTACCCAGTTAGGTTAACTGAGTTCCACCTCCCCGACATGTTCCCCCATCCTTCGTTAGGGTCAGGCTCCATGGTCCACCTTTCTAGAAAGGACAAAACAGACCTACCCATTCAACTAGACACAGGTCCTCGGTTACTTCGGCAGTGCCTCGGAACAAGGGATCGTACATTTTCTTGAGTGTAGAAAACTAGAAGAGGAAAATCATACTAATCACCCTAATTACTTCCTCTATCAACGGATCCTGGGGCACACTCTCAAGAAGTGATATTGTACAGTGACTAGCTCCAAGACTAGGTTGACAAAAACATAGTCAGGCTCGGACCAGCCCTGATGTAGGTATCATGCGTCTTTGTGAATCCAGATAGCAACATCGATATTGAGGGTGGTTGGCATTAGTTTTCCAGTCATGGATCCCGAAAGTATGATATTTGGATGTCTCTCAAAATATTCTTCTGTGCCCATGCTGTCATCTAGAAACCCTTGAATCGGACAGATCCTTCAGAAGCTGCAGCCACCACTTCTATATCGTCATCTCAGCCAGCCTTTTCCTAGAAGATCAAACACCAAAGACAAAAGGGAAAGAACAGTCCCCCACTGATGACATCATCACCCCACACTCTTGGAATCTTCATGCCCATGGAGATGGTGATCCCTCCCAAAATACATCCAGTAGTGGATGAATCTTCATGTCACGATCACGGGTATGACACAGTTAACAACGTAGAGCTGGTAAATCCATACATGATTCTTGATGATGTGGAGTGCCAAGAAAATCCTCCCAATGTCCCCATTGTCACCAATGTTCACAAAGTAGTGGCTATATAGGCCATCAAAGTGCATCAGTCAGTACTCTCTTCTAGGTTGTGCATGCTATCGAATCCAAGAAATAGGCTCAGCATAGATCTCGACATGTGCAACCTTCTCACATAGTGGCATCAGGCCTTCTTTCACCATCATTTGTGTTGCTGGATCAGGAAGAGCTGCCGTAACCTTGCTACAACCAGGAACACCCTGAAACAGGACAATATCAGTCATCTGACCCTCATCAGGTAGAAAATTTGTAGGCCTTGACCAGTGGGCTGCGAAATGTTCCCAGTACCAGTCAGCTACTGGTCTAGTCGGCAAGGCCCTCCGTACCTCCGATCATAGATCGACCTCCTACAAGTATAAGTTCACACCTGGCATGGAAGTACGACATTATTAAGCATCTTTCTAGTATCCCAATGATTCTATCCATCCTTGAGCCCCTTATCTTATCATCATATATGCATGAGTCCCTCATTGAGGCTTTAAGAAACCCCCTCTAGTTTGAGACGAAAGTAGCCCCCACAGAATCCTTTCAGGTGGAAGCGGTGGAGAATGATCTATACTAGGCTATAATCTCATTCTCAGGAGAAGATGAAGGCTCTCCCATACAAGGGCACATTCTCCCAATGTACATCACTGGCCAGTTCAATGGCATTGAGGTTCATCCTTGTCTTATTGACACAGGCCGTGGAATTAATCTAATCCCGACTCAGACACTGCAAAATCTAGGATTGTATGAAGATGAATTGAGTCCCTCCAACCTAATAATCCATGGTTATGATAGGACAGAATGTACACTGGTCGGTAAGATCTTCTTGAAAAACTAGTTTGGTGGCCTAGTTTCCAACATCAAATTTATGGTAGTCTCCCAGGACACCTCCTATAATGCGTTGATTGGATGGCTATGGTTCTTTTTGTATATGGTGGTTCCTTAATAATATCACTAGTTCAACAAGTAATCCATTAATGGGCCAGTGGGCATGCTTCAAGGAAACACAACTCCCTTTGCTTCATGTGAGGCCCTATATCTGGATGCCAACTACTGCAAGAGAAATGATAATTTGATTCAGTCCCATGAGGTCAAGCAGGCAATAGCTATGACTGACCCGTGGATAGATCTAGACTATTCCTATGTCCTTCCAATACATTGATTGGATTCTATGATCCCATACTTGGGAAAATGATTCTTTGTGTTTGGGATGAGGAGGGAACACAATACTAGGTCTATGTGATGGTGGAAAATTACATCGTACTCTTATTCAAATCAGGCATAGGTGATCTCGGGGCCTTCCATCCCTATAAGGTATCGGGATGTCTGCCCTATGGCAATGAGAATACGTCATACGTGCTTGTTCTACTGAGAAATAATTAAATGGATCAA
This sequence comes from Viscum album, assembly GCA_963277665.1. Classification (NCBI taxonomy): domain Eukaryota; kingdom Viridiplantae; phylum Streptophyta; class Magnoliopsida; order Santalales; family Viscaceae; genus Viscum; species Viscum album. The sequence goes on from OY728139.1 coordinate 872,748,184, forward strand.
GCCAACATGCCATTATTGTTTTAATATAATAAATTGTGGCCCCTTAGGCCGAAGGCTGGATGGGATCAGATCAACATCCTTCATCGCTGTGGTTGCAGCAGCACATGAATCTTTTGATGGGGTGTCAATTGCAGCTCAGGCTGGTACGAGCCTCCCATTGGGATCTGCAAACTCAGAAGAAATTATTACCATTGAGGATACCTCTCTATAAGTGAATAATAATATTTAGAGGATTCTCCCCATACCTTTAAAGTTGGCATCTCTACCACAGTCAATGAGTTGGTACATGTGAATCTAGATAGCGTGGCAGACCCGAGACCCACATTGATCAGTACCTCCATGTCCCTCGAGGAGTAGCAATAGTACAAAGACATCCTAAAACAACATCGTGAGGTATTCTCTTGTATTTATGACTTGATGCTAGTACGAGATCCTCATGTATCCATCCACTGACTCGGTCTCCCTGCAAACCATCACAGGTTCAAGAAACCTCCCAGAAAGATACACCTTTCTCACAGTGTCGTGGTAGAGGCTATAGTTGATAAGATCAACAGAGCCAATTTTTTTAGGGAAGTCCAGTACCCCAAATGGATAGCAAACATTGTGCCAGTCAAGGAGGAGAATATACTGAATAGAGTCTGCATTGACTTCTAGGATCAAAACTATCACTGTATGAAGGATGATTTCCCCCTTCATGTAACAGAGTTTTTGATTGATGCTAAAGATGGATTCCAATCCCTCTCTTTCTTGGATGGGAACTCTAGGTACAACCATATCTAAATGACCATCGAGGAATAGGATTTCACATCCTTCAGGGTGCTTCAAGGGAACTTTTGTTACCATGTCATGCCCTTCTGTTTAAAGAATGCTGGGGCACCTACCAGCGAGCTATACATCAAATATTTTATAAAATCATTGGGTCTTTAGTGGAATTCTATGTGGACGATCTCAGGGTCACATCCTGCCAGTTTCAGGACTATCTCATTGACCTTGAAAAAGTTTTCAGCTTCCTCCGTTCCCATCACCAGAAGATGAACCCATTAATGTGTTGTTTTGGGGTCACCTCTGGAAAGTTTCTCGGCATCATTTTTAGAAACATGGGCATTAAGATCAACCCAGACAAGATCAAGGCCATTATCGAGCTGTCTCCCACAATCCATACTCGAAATCTATGAGGTTTCCATGGCCTCCTAGACTACAATCGTCGATTCATTGCGAATATGGTCGTCAAGTGTAATCCCTTTTCTCAGTTCATGAAAAAAGAAAGACTATATGAGTGGGAAGAAATGTTTCAGACTACTTTTGAGGAGATCAAGAAGTATCTACTCCAGCCTCTGGTCTTAATGTCACCAATCTCGAGAAAGCTATTGGTCCTTTTATGTCACCACCCTGGAATGGTCTCTCAGCACCCTTCTTTCTCATAAGAACAATGTGAGGACAAATGAAAACCTTTACTACCCTAGCCGCATGCTCCTTGATACGGAGACAAGATATCCCCCCCCCCTTGAAAACATCCACCTTTCGCTCGTATTCATAGTATATAAATTTCAACATTACATGAAACACCATGAGGCACAGCTAGTATATCGAGTAGACCCACTGATGTACATTCTGAACTTTCCCATGATGGCAGGTCGTCTCGCTCAGGGGGTCGTGATTCTCCAAAAGTTGGATATCACGTTGGTCCCTAAGAAAGCTATTATGGAGAAAGAATTGGAAAACATCCTTGCTTCCCATCCAGCATCTGCTGACCAGTCCTTGGATCTTGATTTCAAAAATGAGTTAATCCTATCAGTAGACCAAGCCATACCGTACCGGCAGATTCACTTTGATGGTGCTTCCCAATGTCCCATCGGCAGGAGGCTCAATGGTCCGATGCTTAACATGGTAGGCTTGGGTATCATCTTTCTTAGTCCGACACAAGGCATCATGCCATACACATTTCTGTTGTTAGAAGGTTGCACCTACAATGAGGCAAAGTATCAGGCTCTTATCACTGGCATCAAGATGGCTCTCGAGATTGAGGTACCCCATTTGCACGTGAAAGCAGATTCTGAACTAGTTATCATGCAAATCAACAGAGACTACATCATTACAAAACTAGGGCTCGTACCACTATTGGAACGCACTATCTAGCTAATGGCCCAGATCCCATCTCATCCAGAAGTTACTATTTTCCCTTAATCTCAGAATGGTCAAGCTGATGCCCTGGCCATCCTGGCTGCATCACATGCAGAACCCAAGTAGGATGATCTGATTATCAACATTAAAAATCATAGATTCATCGATCCTGTAACCCCTGATGATGATGACAGCCCACGAGTGAGACAGTTTACTACCGAAGCCTCCATATCAGGACCATAAGTTGTCGTGGTTGATGTGACCCCGACTCGAGAGCCCCATTTTTTGAGTATCTCTATAATTGTAATCTCATAGTAGGTTGGGCCGAGCATGAGTGAATACGCCACTGCGTGTTATGGTTTACCCTTCAGGACGGTCTGAGGGGTGATCAAATCCTCTACAAGCACATATTTGATGGGGTTCTCTTACATTGCATTAAAGGAGTCATGATTTCTTAGGTCATGCAAGAGTTACACATCAGTTCATGCATGGATCATCAGGTCAGGCCAAAACAATCTCAGCAGATCCAGAGACTGTGGTACTTTTGTCCCTTCATGATCCATGAGTGCATCATGTTCTCCAAGATATTCCATGAATGAAAATCCATGATTACATTATGCATCGACCTCCTGAGCCTATCCAATCCACCAATTACACATAGCCATTTGTGGTACGGGGACTCGATGCCATGGGACAATATCTACATGCGACAACTCGCCAGTGCATATTCATCCTGACGGCTACCGATTTCTTATACAAGTTGGATGAGGATGTTCCATTCAAGGAGGTCAAGCCCCATTCCATCGTTCACTTTGTGAGTTCCAACATCATAAAATGATTTAGAGCTTCCCATTCCATACTCACCGACAATGCCATGAACATACGAGCTGTTGATCTGAATAAGTCATAAGCTAAGTACACCATCTGTTATAACCATACCTCACACCATCATGCGCAATAAAATAGAAATATTGAGTCATTCAATAAAACCCTCACTAACATTTGTTAGAGAATGGTTGGTCTGAATAGGAAGAGTTGGCTGAAAAAGCCACCCAATTCCCTCTGGGCTTATCGGGTGACGATAAGTAATTCCACCCAGGTGACCTCATATTACCTAGGGTACGAAACGGAGGCCTTCCTGACCATCAAGATTCAATTTCCCTCTTTCTGCACAACAGTATATGATCAATAAGCTCCAGATAAAGTAGCCAAAATCCATCTGGCTAAGTTGGAAGCACTCGACAAGAACATGATTCATGCTCTGCATAATCTTGGAAGGCATATCCACATCTTTCAATAAGAATGTTCTCTTTTGTTCCTCCTTGCAAGGTCACTTGGTATTGTTCATGAGAGAACCAATGATTCCTGGTTGGAAACCACCCAAGTTGGCACCCAAATGGGAAGGACCTTATATCATTCACATGGTTTACTCCAATGGCCCGTAGTCACTGGTTACAATGGATGGTGAGCATATAACTCCTCCACAAATTCTAGGTTCTTCATGAAATAATTTTCTTGAGCCATAGGGTCCCACATGACCATAAACTGTATGGTCTTACATGAACATAAACTTGTCAGTCCCCCACAACCCTAAACTGCATGACGGTCCTGTATGACACTAAACTATAAGATGCTCCTACATGACCTCAAACTACACGGTCCTACGTGACATCACACTATGCATCATCATACTTGACGTTAAACTCCATCTCAAGAACTATGTACAGCTTGATTCCCATTCCCATGGGATTCATAGGAATGATTAGACACCCCGTCATGATCCCTGGCCATGTTTCCTCTTTGAATATCCCCTCAAGGGCCTAGTTATTTAAGGTGATATCACATGGAGGTGTGTATGTTTCTTAGGTCCCACCAATGTTAGTGTTATGATGATTGCACCATGTTACCTTGTTCATTCTTCTAATCCTCCCACGTCTTTACCGCATGATGCTAAACTACATGGCCTTTTCTGAATTGCGTGTGGTTTAATTCCTATCCTATTCAGATACGTTGGAACTCCCAGAAATTTCATCCATACGCCCAACCACAAAACATCAGGACCATCCATTGGGACGAAACACATGGTGTGACACGTGCCTTTTCCCTCATTCCTGTCAAGTTTATCATGACAGTACCATGTATCATTCTCCCCTAATGATCTCTATATCTTCTCTTGTCCAACATTATTAGTAATTGCACAGATGCATTCATGGTCCACACACCCCACCATTTGGGTCCCCATTATCTTTCATATCTGATAGGCCCCCCAAACGATAAGGATACTTAGCCAAAGGTGTCTCCTATCATTTCGGGCCAACACCCTCAATTTTTTCAGACAACTAATCGATATTAGTACCACATTGAGAATATGTTCAATGGTAAATGCTCATCTGTTACTCCTATTTTGGGTCACAAGATATAGATGTTGTGTTTCAAATCTGGTCAACAAGCACCCGTTTTCATTGTCACCACCCCCATTTGTCACAATCATGGAGTGTAGTGGTTCATTCCACCCCACCATATCTCCAAATCAAGGTCTTCCTTGAGCGTGAGTGTGGTTCCAGCATGCAGACCCTTATGTGATGGGGAGATCCTTGTACTACTCCTAGTTTCCCACACTGAGCATTACTCACATGGGTTTAGGAGTTGTGAAGGTAATGCCCGCATGAGAGGTCATATGTCTACATGTTGGTCGGGATGCTCTGCCTGAGGTTGTTCAACCCCTTTGGGCCCCTAGCCCATGTTCTCATGTTGGATTGTGTGGTGCGGTACAGACACATATCCTTAACCACATCGGGCTATTTCACCATGCCACACATATCCCCTTGAGATGTCCCTCGCTTCGTTTATCATTCGTCCCATGAGCATGGGTCCTTCCATGCTTCGCATGTCCCATCATTTGGGCTTCCATCACCTTCTTAATCCAAAATAGCCTCCGAATGGCATGGATGCTCAGACTAGGGGCTCTCCGAGTATTATCGGATAATTCCCTCGAGGATTGTGATTGACAAGTTGATACAAGTACCATGTTGTGAATATGCTCAACGGTCGAGGCACAATTGTTCTCCCCCCTTCTGGTCACACAAGGGTGGATACTGTGTTGAGAACCTAGTCCTCAGTTTTCCTCCATCATTGTTTCTGCTTTTTGGTCTTCCATAATCATGATGATTCTCCCTCTCTGTCCCACACATATGACATTAAACTAGGCATATACATTCTGACCTCTATAACCATAAACTAAGATAACATCTGTCCACACTGCAAGACGTTAAACTACAAGCTAGACATGACATTATGTCCATGGCCTAGCCTCTAGCCCCTTCGCCTTTTTGGGCCACTGGATGATATTCTCACTTAGGATTGTATGGTGTGGTGCAGGATTATGTCCTCATTCACATCTGGTTTCTCACTGTGCCGTACACATCCCCGGATGAGATACCATACCCCTTCCTTCGTCCTCACTGCAAGATGGTAAACTGTAAGCTGGCCCTGGCATTTTATCCATGGATCATCCCTAGGCCCCTTGGCCATTTTGCACCACTAGCGCACGTACTCAACTAGGGTTGTACAGTGTGGTGCATGATTGTGTCCTCATTTACAATGGGTTACTCTTTATTTCATACACGCTGCACGCTGGGGAATCTGGTCCTTATTTTCATCATCCCTTTTCTAGAACTACATGTGTCTTGAATCCCCTACTAATGGGATAAATAGGACCACTCAAATGTCTAGACTTCGTGTCCAACCCCATCTCTTAGAAACCACTCTATCATTTTTCCTTGTTGGCAGATGTTCTTCCAGAATAGGGATATCAAATGTGGTATGGGTTCATGTTCGAATTCACATAGAATTTATAACAAAAACGTCACAAATCTCTCTCTCCTAAGCGGCCTTCTCTCCCTTTACGTACTTTCGACTCTTTGATTCGGCTGACCTTGAGTCAAGTACCTCAGCCCTCTTCGGCGATTCACCGATTGGCCCATGAGTACTCTAGTCTAGAACCCGAAGTGTTAGATTCTACGTAGACATTATTTCACCCATTTTTCAGGCTCGATGTTCCCCTTCATTTTGGATTACATAATTTTTCACACGCGAAGGGACTCCCAAATGGAAGGGATGCCTGGAATAAGGTCTCACCTACGATTATGGGACAACAACATCGAGGGTTGCATACCACAAATCGATACATGTCCCGCGTTGAAAATATGGTTAGATGTCGATGCTCGTTTGTTTATCCTCATTTCAGGAAAACATGATCTAGATGTTGGGTTTCAAGTACCATCAAAAGTTATCATCCCCCATAATGCTATCCCCTTCATTCCTTAAATTTTGGTTACATTATTAACATTATTTTCCACCCCACCATGTCCAAATAGAATTTTGACACTCCTAGCACTATCCGCCAGAGCACATTCTCATATTAGGAAGAAAAAAGCCATTGTAAATGCATAATTTGGGGCTCTGCACTCACTTCCATTTGGCATGCATTCTAGGTATTGAAAAAGCCTCTTCCTCCCTTATTTCCCATACAGAGTTCGAATCATGTGTGCGTAGGGATCGGGTTGAGGTCCGCACTAACATTGAATCATTTTTCTCCTCTCTAGGCTAAGATCTAAGAGAATATACAAAGATCTATTTTAGAAATACATATAGCTTGATTCCCATTACCATGGGAGAAGTAGGAACACCTAGACATCTTGAATTTGGGTCCTGCTTGAGTTCCACTAATTTATCTCTTATATTTTCCCTTCAAGGTTTTAACACTTATGGGACTGCGTGGAATGGTATGGGATTACGTCCTAATTCATGCTGGGTTTTCTGTAGTCTCACCACGTATGCCCCTTTCTAAAAGTTAGCCCCCCTACTTCCTATCCCACATGAAATTAAATTGTATTTTGTCCCTCAAGATGCTAATAGGAACCTTCAAGAACTATGTGTGGCTTGATTCCCATTACCATGGGATAAGTAGGAACACCCAGTCATCACTTCGTCAGGTCCAGTGCAACTAGGGATAGCATCTCATGTCCCATATCCTTTAACCTTTACTGTCCCCTTAGCCAGAGGTTTCCTACTTAGAATCATGCACGGTATGATGTGGACCTCATCTTCTTTCACGTAGCATATGCTTTATAATGTTGTGCACATTCTCTGATGAACCTCATCATTCATATATATATTTGAGCCATATGAATTTAAATATTGTTCTCTAGTTCCACATGACATTAAACTATTATTTATATACAACACAACATTAAAATGCATGGTTGGTCCCATCACATGTCCCTAAATTGTGGCATTATCATCCTGGCCGAATGATAAGCATTGCACTGTGATATCCTCACTCGAGGGGGAATCATGTTTGGTATCAATCACACACCATACCATTTTTTAATGTCTGCATACTAATTGACTGCTATGGCGTACCTGGATTTTCTATCCTAGGAAAATTTCTTAAAAAACACACATTCATCTTAAAGGACAAACAATATATATCAAATACCGCTTATTTAAGTGCAAGGGCCAAACCCGCACAACCTCATTACCTCTGACACAGGTATAATATAGTGTCTCTTTTAGAACTACGTATGGATTGATCCCCATCCTCATGGGATATGTAGGAACGCCCAAACACATTGCCTTCAAGTCCAGCACTAGGAATACAAAATCATGACCCCTTCTTTTTTCCCCTCAGCACAAACTAATTCGCGAACATGTGGGTGGCGAGTACCTTATGGACTTTTGACCTCATCCATGTTGGGTTTTGAAAAATCTACACCTTTTGCCTCTTGTGTCTTCTCCCCACCTTGTCCGAGCTCTATGACCCTAAACTAAGATCTCCCCATGGGAATGGCGTGTCATGTTTGGACACTTCACCACCCTATGCATAGTCCATTAAATTAATCTCCCCTTAATGGATCATCTTACGAAAATTATGCTGGAAGCGTGAAACCTTAGGATCCTTTTCCTTGGGGGAAGGGACTTGAATCCCTCTATCTGATACGTCTTATAGTCATATTCAGATGTGTTTTGAAAAAGACCCAGAGTGTGGTGTTTTCAATGGGAAATTCCCCCCATTCCATTTCCAAGCTTTGTGAGAGCATTATTTGGATCCTCACCCTCTTCCATGTCTAAAGGGACCCCAATTGCGGCCTGGTCTCATGCCACACTGGCTTAGCTATCATCTTGGGCCAACGTCGCTGAAGACCTCAAACAACATTTGCGATAGGTCCCGTGTTTCGAACATGGTCAGCGGTTGACCCTCATATGTCTTTCCCCATTCCAGGATAACATGATCTGGATACGATGTTTCAAACATGGTCAATAACTATCCCCAATCGTCATGCCGCCATCAGTGTTTTCCATAACTCGAGCATCACGATTCACAATTTTCCACATTCTTATGTCCAGGTGGAATTTCTATATACTCAATTTTACTCTTCCATTCATATAGGTACATTATATAGTCGGATCAACATCATTGAGATGTGATTCACCTAGTTTCTTGTCACCCCTGACATGTTCCTTCCTATGTTATGAAAGTACCATCACTACTCCTAGTTTCCCACATAGAGCACGACTAACGTGGGCTTAGTAGTTTTGGTAGGACATGTACTAGCGCAGCCATGCCACGCATGCCTTTCATTGTCCTAAATGACGTTAAATTGTGCCCTCAAAACTATGTATGGCTTGATTCCCATCCTAATGGGGTACGTATGAATGTCCAGAAACCTTGACATGGGCCAAAACTAACTTTCACTTTTGGTCCATTGACCTGAAGATCCTCCACCAGGGTTTTGTGTTGTGACTTAGACCACCTATGTCCTCATTCACATTGGGTTTATACCTACCACACCACATAGTCTCTTCCTGGGATCTCCCCTTTCACTATTCTTCCTACCGTATGACATTAAACTTCATGAGTCCTTATATCCTAAACACATGACAGTAAACTGCGGTTCTGCCAAGAAAAAGTTCAATATGACCCATGTTAATCATGGGATGCACTAGATCCCTTGCTATAGAGGATTTTCCCAATCAGTGTGGTCCCCCAGCCACACCTTGTTTATGAATTAATTTTGGATTGATTTTCAACCTTATGGGATATGAAGATACACCCAGTAATTCCACCTCGGACCCAGCCCTAGGGTCATTATCCCTATTGGCCCCTTGGCCCCGATCACGGTCACTTCCCTATGACCTTAAACTAGGATCCTAAAATCCAGGTATCATGAATTTTAACTTTTATCCTTGGTCCAGGATGTATGACCATTAAACTATGTGCACATTTCTCATTGTATGATGTAAAACTATGTGTCATTCCAGGTTCTTACCAGATAGTTCCTGTCTAGAAATAGGAATGGTCCATAATCAGACCAATATGCCCAACAATGTGCTTCCACCGCAGTGGTGTAATGACAAAGTGTGTTGGATTTTATTCAAAAAAACCACCACTCCACCTTCCATTATTTTCATACCCACTATTCAGACCCTCATCCTCTTTCATGTCTATTGGAACCCCCTACCTATATGGATTCTTGGCCTATGGCTCTCCTACTATCCCGGGCCACCGTTTAGGTGGACTAATGGATGACGTTATGAGTCAGGTCCCGTGTTTCGAGCATGGTCAATAGTCGATCCTATTTTTTCATCCACATTTCTGGAAAATACAATATGGTTACCATGTTATGAACTTTGTTAGATGATATCCTTTAATGTCACACAATCCCCACACTATTCCGAATCAGGGATATAAAAATTCACCCTATACACTTCCTCATGTTCTGATTAAATTTATACTCCCATGGTGTTACCCTTATTGTGCACAAGAGCCCATTGGGAAGACGACCCGTCAATTTTTCTAAGGACCTTGTCCACTAATCGGGCCTCTCCCTTCTCTTCCTGGAAATCTGAATTGGTTTTTCAAACCTCGTATTCCCTTAATCAAGGTTGGTACTCCTACATTCAAATGATGTAATAATACAAGAATCCCTTGTTTCCCACATCATGTACGACCCACGTGAGCATAGGAATTGATTGCAATTTATTTCAGGATTGTGGTTGGATGATGTTAAACCAAAAGAAAAAGTAAATAAATAGATCCATACATTAAGTTTAGAACAATAGCACGAAAGTAGAAATAAGCTTCTGAGTTTTGACAAAACATGGCCCTTAAGGATCATCATCTTGGATAAATCATTTCAGCATCACTACATTTTGTCTTGTGGCATCTAGGATTTCTTCTCACCACCTGAGAACCATTTCTTTATCAATGTCCATAGAGTGCACTGCACTTACCCTAGCCTATCCATGTTCCTGTTCAGTTTGAAGTTCAGTCATTTGATTAACCGCTTCTACTAGCTGCTCTTGGGTGTTCTCCAGCTAGGACTTCAATTGCTCCACAAGCTCGAAACAGTTTTCAAGGAATATCTTCTTATCCTTCATCTATTATTCGAGGCGTCAGACCTCATGTTCCACCTTTAGGAATACTTGGGTACTCCTCCACTCTTCCTGACACAGTTAAAAGACAGAGCGTCGACTACTATCGTGCAGCTTCTCGTCCTTATTGTCGCGAACTGTTGAATAAAGATGGTGAGAATCCACCCCTCTAGCATTGAGAAAGCACAGACTGGTGTGTAGCGATCCCATCCATTTTAACCACTTTGCCTGAGGTTGACCGAGAAATTGATTGATACACTTCCACCCTTTGTGTCGTGTCATACGGCTCTCATCGGCCACCTCCGAATCAAAATCATCTATCTCATCGGGATATGTAGGCCTATTGTCATGGAAGGAAACCAAGAGTCCGGTTGCTTGGACTTCACTAGGTATTCCTCCCAAAGTGTTAGACTCTTCAGCAACTGGTTGACCTTACTCTATGGCCTCAGTCTCTGCAGCTCCATCGCCATCCTCTGACCCCTCCCTAGTAATAATTTCACTGATATCCACAGCACATTGCTCATCGAGTTCCGAGATGACTCGATTTTGGAAGTGTTCCCATAATGAGAGGGAACATTTTCCATTGGACCACTCATGAATGACCTGGATTCCGCAGCCTGAAGAGCCCCCAAGGTTGTTATTAATGCACAAACAAATAACACCCTAATCATTTGAGCTCTCTAATAGTAAATACTAGTGTCTAGGTAACAAACAAACATGATATCAAGGCATCAGTCTCCAGTGTTCCAACTGCTATAGGAGCAGTCATTTTAAGAGATCCCTTAGCACTAGTTAGCTCAATAATGGGCATCGTCTCCCCACCATGTTCTATTGGATCCTTCTCCCCCTTTGGATGGATCCTCCTAGTTGATGCCAATTTGCACCTGACTAGGATAAAGAGATCTGATTGAGGGTTACGAAAGAAAAACAAACTGGGGAAGGAAATATAAGAGCTAAGACATACCTCAAGTAGCTCAGTTATGTCCACATTAGAGCCAATGATACCGCCACTCTCCCAAACACCCCTTTGGTTAGACATCCCCTGAGACCCTCCACCTCGAAGCTCCTCTTATCCTTCACATGATCCTTCTGCATCTTCCTCTTCCATCTCACATCCCTCTAACTCCTCGTCCCTGTCATCATTTTAGTACAACATCATGTCTAGATCTTAATTCTAAAAGAGCATTACCTTCACTAAGAGTAATGGTTCATCACGCCAACCTTGATGGCATTCATATGCATCCATTACGGTCAGGTATGCATGATGATGATAGGAGTTTACCCTTTCATCAATATGAATGATCCCGAACTCTGGAAACTAGAGTCCGTCTCATATTTTCTTTTTCCAGAGGTCTTTGGTACCCCTCGACTGTCGTAGAGTCATCCAGGATGACCACAGATCTAAGAAGATTAAATCATCGAAAGGCTGAAGCAGATACCTTATCTGCTTCCCTGGAAGTTCCCTGAACGCTCTGTGAGCCCCTCTCCCCCTAGGCGGTGAGGGAACATTCACATAGTGCGATGTTCCTGCTAAAGTAGTTCTGGCCTATGTGGGCCTATTTGCCCTATGTGGTTCCAAACATTCCTCCCCAACAGTGCCCTATTTTCTCTCTCACCACCCAGGTTCAACACTGGCTATGTTGAGTTGTTGTACTTGCTTCTGCAAAAGTCCCTCAGGGTATGCCACGACCCAATGTTCATCATATTCTATCGAAAGTCCAGCATCAACTATGGTGGGGGAAAGGTAATGTCGTCGGTAGATCCATGGGTTGTGAACATCAGCCACAATTGAGAAAGAATTCTAGGATGCCTTTCCTCCCATATATTTTTATACAAATTATTCAGCATCCGCTGGAGGCATTCAAACTACCATGTGAATCTTGACTGCACATAGGACTCATGAAGGATCTTCCTATCAATCTAAACCACAAGAACCCCACCTCTGATGCCCTGGAAGTATTCCATTTCCCGTAGTGAGATTTCCCCATTGTCTATTGTTTGGCCATTCAATGTGGGGAACAATCTAAAACTTAAATTTTCATGATTTAGAATTATAATCATTACCCCATCCTTGTTAATCGTCAATGGCATAACCCCAAAAACATTCAGCAAGGAAGGTAACACGTTGTTACCCAGAATATGAATTGATATCAGAAAGGTATACCTGCTGCAATGAACTGTGATCCAGTCATTAAGGATCTGGAAGGTACCGCATATCCTACCCGGTGAACCCCCTCTCAAAATCTACCCCATAATAGAATAAAAATGGGCTAACACGGGGACTCCTAGATTAAACATCTTATTAGCAGCTCTTATGCCAGCCATCACCAATGTCGTTGGAAGAACTCCCATCCAGGGGTCCCTCACTGGTATGAGCCACCCACTCAAGAAGGTTGTAAGAAATCCGGTTTACCAGACGTTTGGGTCCCGACACTCATTTATACTTAAACCATATGATGGATACACCCCTGCTTCCATGATCCTTCAGTAGGATCCGCTCTTGCTCCTTTGTGCCACGGTCATACATTGTCTTCCTCGACCCAACATCTTGAATTCTGGATCACTTTGCAGAAACATGAAAAAAACTTTTTTATAGGATATTTGATTCAAAAAGACATGGACTCCCCTACTCTCCTTACCCAGCTCCAACAGATGCCATGTTAGGATAGGTGTTTGTGATCTGTCTCCCCAGATGTTCCTCATCGGAAGTAATTCATCGTACTAGTGCCCATCCAAAAGGATACCCATGATTCAATGAATGTCCAAATGGATAATACCAACATCAAAATTGGGAAGATGGATGGTATTTGTATCGGGGGACCATCAGGTATAAATATCCGTCTCGAGCTCATTTTGATGGTAGAAATGAAACTATGATGTCCATGCCAACTCGAACAAACTGATGTGCCAAAGTTCATCCCCAAACTGGTCACACGTCTGGTGTACCCAATATTCCCAGGCCCATTCAATTGTATAATTACCTCTAGACTATGGGTCCCAATCCTGCAGCCAGGATTTCGTTTCATCAGAAACACTCTGTCAGAAAGTACTTTTGTAATGGGCTGGATAATCCTTTGTGACTGGGTCATATCCTGAAGTAGTCCTGGTACTAGGATTCAGTATGTTAACATTCATATGCCTGGTTTCTCTAGTAGGTTGGCCATTGTTAGTGATATGATATTGAGGTAGGTCTTCCTCGCAGGTCACCGTTGACAGCTGTGTGTCGAATTCAAATCATGGAAAGTGTACCTCATCCAAAATACCAAAGTCACATATTGGTATGTTATAAGACATACATACTCTTTCTAGGATGGGGTCAACATGTTAAAAATGTTTAGTTGTTGGAAAAAATCTTTGGGGCTCCATAAACCTCAGGGTGGGAAACCATCTCGGCCCTTCGAGCAGTGAACACTGCCTCTCTCTCACTTTTATCCCAATTGGCATCTATCTTATTTCAGCGGGTCCTAAAGGAGTCTAAATGAAAAGGATGATACGATGCGAAAGTACAGGAGGCAGTAGAAAATATTAGTTTTTGGAAAGAAAAATAGAGGCATTGGATTGAAAAGCCCTGGGTCTGCAAGAAAAAAAATGCCAGAACTCGGCAAATTACGCGCAAAAATGGTTTTTCATACAAGATAGGGGTTGTTTTTTGTGCGCGAGAGCTCAGGACATATCGCGTGAGAAAAATACATATGGACTGAGGGACATGAGAGGGTTTTTATTGGCATGGATCAGGGATTTTTCATGCGCAAGAAGTGGTTTATGTGCAACATCTTGGTTTTACGTGCATCTACTATTTTGGGCATGCACCAACCCCAAGAAGTTGTGCATCTCGATGTTTCACTCGGAATCTGAACTTTGTGTCCCCTTTTCAATCCGATTCTGAGGGGGCATTTGTAGATGCCAAAAAATGCTCAATGGATGAAGGGTGGTTTTTTTGTGACAAAGCGAAGGAATATTTCAGCCCATCGATCCATTCTAGAGGGACCAGAAGGGCCACACAAAATATCTTAGGAGGGTGAAAAAAACATCTCTCACATGCAGAAAACTACAGGATTTGGGGATGTTTTCCATGCAGGAGTGGAAACTTCCACGCCATCGACCCTTGGCATGGAATCTTTCACACACGCCGACCTCGGGTGTTGGCGTTTTTTGCGTCACTGACCTAGTCGAGCAATTTTTTGAACATTCTGGCTTCCACGTGGATCCAGAAGCCCCACGAACATATAATTAGTAGGTGACCCCTTCATCTTTTGATGTTTGATAAATCCAAACCACCTCTAGTGCGTGAAATCCACCTCTTCATCATGCCAAAATTCCATTCAGGTACGGGTTTTTTTGCGACAGGTCGCCTAGGGGTCTTACTTCACATAAGACCACCCAGGCATAACCCTAGCCCAAATCCCTTTAAGACATGGTCCTTGCGCACAATCATTTCCACTTGTACGTAATTAATTACCCTTTCACACAATTCATTTTTTTTATGCAATTCATTCCCCTTGGGTGAAATTCATTCCCCTTGTAAGCAAACATTGACCGGTTCTAGCACATGACTCCCCAGACTTGCGTGCCCCATCTTGGGTGCAATCCCCTGATTTCATGAACAAAACCTCAACTCCTATTCACGCATGAATCTCTATGATTGTTTCCACAACTTGTATTTTTCGTGCTGCAATTCCAATTGCGCATCAACTGCGTGTAACACTCTCCAATTGTGCGCGGACCTCAGAGACCACTCACCCTGACCATTTCTGCACGTGCTCAATGTCCCTCTTGTAGAAATCATCTTCAGGCACCTATTGTTCCCAAAAGATCTACATCACACTCCCTTTTCCCATGAGACCACCTAAGTTTTCACGAATCAATTTCAAAGTCTCATGGATGATAATTCTCGTTGCATTGCTTCACCTCATGCTCTATAGCGTAGTCACACTAACGACTATTTCTTCTTCCCATAGCCATGCTAATGTGGACCCCCACCCCCAATGGGATCACCTCTCAACACCCCCCCAGTCACGAAATTACTGATGCCTTCCCTCCCTCAAGGGAGGGTGGTATCGGTTATGTATGTCCTAGGGGTGTGGAGAAAACCCACCTCATCTGAGCTGCAGGACGTTAAACTGTCAAGCACCATCATCTTCAGCACATAACGTTAAACTATGGCATCACCCCGTGTCATGAACAGGGGGTGCCCCATCTCAAACATTCTATAAAACCACTACTCTCCACTCGAGTGATATCATTCCTTATATGGAATGACATCCTCTTTATCGAAGCGACGTCTGTCCCTGGGGAAAGGGAATCAAACCTGGTGTAAGCCCCTAGCTTTCCTTGAAGGAGGTAGTACCCCTTCTCCTCCTCTCTTCCTGGGTGCCAAATCCTAATCCCGTTGGGCTTTGTCACCACCTGGGCCTCCCTCATGATGTAACTCCCAATATCCATCACCTTGGGCTCCTAACCACACGTATGCCCCTATTTCTTCTTTCGGCCGCCAGCTACGTGTAGCCCTATTCTACTTCCCACAGACGCACCTTTCGCAACATGATCTTCAGGTCTTTGCTACCTCTAGTTTCTCACATAGAGCATGACTAATGTGGGCTTAGAGTAAGCATCAGCCCTGAAATCCTCTCTGGGTAGCCTAGAGTGTATGACCCGACCAAACCTGAACTCTGAGGACATTGATCCTTACTGAAATATGGTACGTAGGAAGCCTCCAAGAGGTTCAAGCCCAACACCTGGTTGTTCCGACCCCCTTCACATCGGTTCCCCAAACCCAACCTAAACTACGGGGTATTTTATCATTGTCAAGGCATGGTATGTAGGAAGCCTACCTGAGTTTCAAACCCACCACCCATTAGTGCTGACCACCCTTCACGTTGGACCACCTTTATCCCGCATGATGTAAAACTACATCCCCCATTCAATGGTAAGCCGTTTTCAACCCATTTGGACGGTAATACCTCTTCAGATGAACTACGTAGACTTCAATTCTCTACCACATGGATATGTCGGAAGCCTCCATGATGTTCAATTCCAATAATCATGTCTCATCCTGATATCTGCTTCATGCCTATGTGTTTCGGGAAGGTCGTGACCCATCCGGGAGGTTATATTTCCTCCAGGACCCATCCATGCTTCCATTCTCTAGGATAAACTCTATAGGTGTCCCATCATCCTACCGAACTACATAGACTTTGATTCCCAGCCACGAGGATACGTAGAAGGTTTCTTATAGACTCATTCCCAACATCACCGTCATCATCGAGTCTAATCCATATCATTCTCCACCTACTTCATTAAACCCTCCATCATCCATCCTGATTTTTACCAGGGCCATCACATCCCAGTGGGATCATGCCACCAAATTCCCCATTCCCCTTAAGAACAATCGAGAAGCTAACCACATGTTGGTCCTAACAACAGTGTTCCCTCCAGGGGTTGCATCCATCTGATACACTCTAAATTGTGTTTGGATCAGTCTGATCCGTCCCTACTAGACGTTAAACTCATGGCATACCCTATGTTAAAAATGGGAAGATGAGGAAAACCAAAGATAAATTCATATGGAATAAAATTACCAACATTTGACATGGGATTTATTGGGCATCCACACCCTTGAGAAGCCCTATAATAAGGGAAAGTAAACCAGAACTGCTTGTGTCCCAATGTCTAGACATGCTAGTGATTTCCAATGTGACCACACCCTTGATAGAAGTTTTCTACCCTGACCGGACCCTTTAGAAGGTCGCTATAGAAGTAGTGTAATTAAATGGTGTCAATGAAGATATGGAACTTGGAATAGTTTCACAAACTGTTGAGCCCTATGGAAGATTGTTGATTTCATGTCTATGATTGATGTTTTAATAATCACAAATCATCACATACCATTAATGCTTAATCTGGTTTGTTTTCTCATAAACTTAATTACAATCTGTAAATGAATCTGTTATCATGTTTTTGTCTATGCTTATTGACTTCCAAAGTATGTTGGAAGTCTTCTGGATTCAACAGACATCGGAAGCCCTGATCCAATATCAAAGGACAACGGTCGCACTGATCAAAATGACTCACCGATGCTGACCAATCTGAGTCACTGATGCAAATGACTCACCGATCCATCAGACTCACCGATCCATCAGACTCACTGATCCATCAGACTCACCGATCCATCAGACTCACCGATCCATTAGACTCACCGATCCATCAGACTCACCGATCCATCAGACTCACGGATCCATCAGACTCACCGACCCATCAGACTCACCGATCCATCAGACTCACCGATCCATCAGACTCACCGACCCATCAGACTCACCGATCCATCAGACTCACCGATCCATCAGACTCACTGATCCATCAGACTCACCGATCCATCAGACTCATCGATCCAAGGACTCACCGATGCAAATGAGTCACCGATGAAAATGAGTCACTGATGCATCTGACTCACCGATCAGATGACAAACCGATGCGAATGACTCGCCGATCAGATGACAGACCGATGCTGATCAAAATGACTCACCGATCAGATGACAGACTGATGCTGATCTATCTGAGTCACCGATCATTACTCCAATGCTGATGACCTACCGATCACTTGAACAGTCATAAACAACTGTTTGAATTTCTTTATTTTTATCTTTATTTATTCTAACCAACGGTCATATTAGTTATATTTTAATACCCTGACAATTAATTAATAAAGGGTGTCGGATGTCAGGAAACCGTACCTCGTACCTGCGGAAAGGAAACCTTTTTTGTCCTACAGAGCACGTGACATAAATACAAGAAGACTCTGCTGAAGGAATCAGAGACAACACACACAGAGACAAGGAAGACATACGACATACTCAAGAAGAGCTCTGTGCATACAAGAAGAACTAAGCAAGACAGAATCACACATACAATCAAGCCTACTCAAGAAGAGTTATGTGCATACAAAAGAATATCGAAGAGCTTCATCGACTACATTTTTCACTACCTGTGAACCTGAAGCATACGACACTCTGCTTCTCAAACAAAATCGAGAAGAGGACTCAGAATCACTTCTGATCAATTCCAAAACGAGTCCAGTGCTACACTGAAATCACTAGAGCCATTTCTAAACTCTGCATCTCTGCTCTATGATTTATCTATTCTACATTTTGCGCAGTGTGTGTTATCTGCTGTATTAAACAAACACACTGACTCTTGTACTTTCACTGGAGGATCTGTAAATCCTCAGCAAACCTTTTACACTTCATTTCCCACTCTGGATAGTGGTAGAGGTCTTGTGACCTGGACAGCTGGCTGCTGTTGTTTGTTTTCCCACGTAGAACTGTGGTAGAGGTCTTGGGACCTGGACAGTGTGTTCACTGTTCTTAACCCCGATCCAGGGTGTGGATCATTCTTATATAAACTTTTGAGAGGACTAAGTCTCGGCTTGAGACTGAACCTCTTGGTTAATTCTCTGTGTTTGTAGCTACATACTTTATCCATACTATACATATTTATTTCATATTCCGCTGCTATTACTTTGAAATATAATCTATCTTCAAAGCTAATTTGATAATTAAATTCGCTAGTGTTTATATTTATTATAAATCAGTAAGTTAGTTTCAAAAGTTAATTTAATCATAAGATTAAGTTAACTGAGAACTAATCAATCTTTGAGAATCTAATTGAACCTTTATAATCTATATAAATTCACTACAGTTTAATTTGTTTTTGAAATTGGGGTATTTTAATAGAAATTGTTTTTAACAGAAATTTTAATTGGAACTCAATTCACCCCCCCCCCCTCTTGAGTGTCCACTCCGACCAACACTTGGTATCAAAGGTTTGAAAAATACTTTCTAAAAGTACTCTGCTTTTGAACTGTGATTTTAGTTGTATTTTAAAGTTCTTAGAATTTCTGTTATATCTAAATTTTTATCTCTTTAATGTTCTCTCGTCATGGACAATAGACTTGAGGGTGCTGCTACTAACCGGCCACCTTTCTTCAATGGAACTAATTATGCTCAGTGGAAACTGAAAATGAAAATTCATCTAGAAAGCATAGGTTTTGATATTTGGACTGCTATCGAATCAGAATACAAAATTCCCACTACTGCTAGATCTACTTGGGATGAACCTACAAAGACTTCTTACAATAACAATTGTAAAGCTATGAATGCTCTGTACTGTGCTCTAGGAGATGAAGAATTTAATAGAATTTCTGCATGTAAAACTGCATATGAAATTTGGGATACCTTAGCTGTTTCTCATGAAGGAACAACTAATGTTAAGGAGATGAGATTGAATACCTATACTATTAAGTATGATAATTTTAAAATGAAGCCTGATGAACCCATTTCTGATATGTATCTCAGGTTCAATGAAATTGTCAACACAATGACTTCTCTGGGAAAGGATGTTCCAGCAAAGGAGCAAATCATGAGAATTTTGAGATGTATACCTGAAAGATGGAGAGGAACCTCTGTCTCCATTAGAGAATCCTGTGACATTGGAACACTGCCTGTCAAGGAATTAATTGGTAAACTGATGATCTATGAAGAAGAGCTTAAAGTGAATAAGGAGGAAGAAAATGAACCTGCAAGAAAGTCTGTCGCTTTCAAATCCTCAACCTCAAAGAATAAGGATAAAGAAAAGCCTCAAGCTATCAATGAAAGTTCAAGCAGTGAGGAAAGTGAGAATGATTCTGACAGTGATGCTGAGATGGCTCAAATAGCCAGGAGATTCAAAAAGTTTTATAGGAAAAAGAAATTCTTTAGGAAACCAAATTACAAGGCAAAATATGACCAACAAGGCAAATGGAAAAAGGATTGGAAGAAGGCTGACAGAACTGATGAAGTTGTCTGTTATGAATGCAAAAGAAAAGGGAACATAAAAACAGACTGTCCAAAGCTGAAATACAGAAAGAAGTATGAATACAAGGATAACAAGTACAAGAAAGCCATGAAGGCTACTTGGAGTGCTTCAGAAGACAGCACAAGTGAAGCTAAATCTTCAGACTCTGAAAAGAACCGAGCCAACATGTGTTTCATGACAAACACTTCTGAGGTAACATCAGAGACTCCTGTTTTCAATTCATACTATTCTGGAGAAGATTCTGACTCAGAAAACATGTCAAAATCTGAATTGTTTGAATACTGTGACATGTTAGAAGAAACTTGTAATGAGCTAAAGTATAAATATAAAGGTTTAAAGAAACAGTATGCTTTAAGTGTTAAGAATAAATCTGATCTGGATATAGAAGTAGAAAAGAATGATCAGTTGCTTAAAGAGAATACTGAACTAAAATTGTCTAATGAACAACTCAGAAAAGACTTAGAGAAGTTCACAAATGGCAAGAATACTCTAACACAGATGCTAGGAAAGCAAGTTGCACCTAAATATACTACTGGTATAGGATACCAACCTGGACAGAGGAAAGTTTCCAAAACTAGATTCATTCCTAAATCTGGACAGAAGATAGTTAATTCTGGAACTTCATATGCCTCAACCAGTTATATTCATAGTTATGGATCTAATAAGGTTTATCTTTCAAAGAATGATAATTCTACAAATTATATGAGACCCATTAGACAAATATGGGTACCTAAAGTGTTATTGGCTAACCTGTCTGGACCCAAGAAGATCTGGGTACCAAAATCATCTCCCATCTAAATCTGTTTTGTAAGAGACCTGCTTGAAGAGCTGTCACAAGAAGATATGGTACATAGACAGTGGATGTTCAAGACATATGTCAGGAGACTTTTCTTGTTTCAAGAGCTTAGTAAAAGTTGATGGAGGCTTTGTCACTTTTGGTGATAATTCAAAAGGAAAAATCATCGGCTTAGGCCATATTGGTAACACTGATTCAATCATGGTTTCTGAAGTTTTATTTTTCGATGGACTTAAATATAACCTGTTAAGCATTTCTCAGTTGTGTGATGATGGTTTTTATGTGAAATTTAAAAATGATTCTTGCAGTGTTTTTAACTCAAAAAATGTTTTAGTATTTTCTGCTTTAAGAAATGAAAATGTTTATGCTGTTGATTTAGATTCCTTAGCTAAACATAATATTCCTTGCGTAAATGCTTTTCATAAAGAGTATTGGATTTGGCACAGAAGATTAGGACACTACAATGTACACTCACTTAGAAAAATCTCTAGGAAGAACTTAGTTATAGACTTACCCAAACTTGAATTTTTAGCAGACAAAGTTTGTAATCCCTGTCAAAAGGGAAAGCAACATAAAGTTTCTTTTAAATCAAAGAAAGAAGTGTCAACTTCTCAACCTCTCGAGTTGGTTCACATGGATTTGTTTGTACCATCAAGAGTTTCTAGTCTAAATGGGAAGCACTGTGTCTATGTTCTCGTAGATGATTTTTCTAGATATACTTGGGTATACTTTCTAGCTCACAAAAGTGAATCTTGTTCTTACTTTATTAAATATTCCAAGTCTGTAGAGAACCTTAGTGGACTTAAGATTAAAACCTTGAGGAGTGATCATGGTCGTGAGTATGAAAATCAGGATTTTGAATCTTACTGCTCACTTAATGGCTATTCTCATAACTTTTCTGCCCCTAGGACACCCCAACAGAATGGTGTAGTAGAAAGAAGAAACAGAACCCTGCAAGAAATTGCTAGAACCATGCTCAATGAATATGAACTACCTATTTACTTTTGGGATGAAGCTGTTAATACAGCTTGTTATGTCATTAATAGAGTCTTAATTAGACCTGTTCTTAAGAGGACCCCTTATGAGTTGTGGAACCATAGGAAGCCTAAGGTTAACTACTTCAAAGTTTTTGGCTGCAAAGTCTTCATTCTCAACACTAGAGACAATGTTGAAAAATTTTCATCCAAGAGTGATGAAGGAATTTTCCTAGGTTATTCTATCTCTAGTAAAGCCTATAGAGTTTTCAATAAAAGAACCAAATGCGTGGAAGAATCTGTTCACATCAAATTTGATGAAACTGATCCACATGAACCTAAAATCTCTCTTGAAGATGATCTCTCTGGTTTGAATCTCAATGATAAATACAATGGACCTATAGTTAAAACATCCAGCTCTGGAAATTCTGCAGAACCTGCTTCTGTTGAACCTCAATCTATAGATGAACCTGAAATTTCTAGTCCAACCTTTTCCAGATCAACGAGGATTCTAAAGAATCATCCTTTAGATGCTGTTGTAGGAAATCTAGATAGAGGAACACAGACTAGAGCTTCTCTAAGAAATCAGGTTGAACATCAAGCCTTTCTTTCACAGTCAGAACCTAAAAATATCAATGATGCTATCAATGATGAGTTTTGGGTAATGGCTATGCAAGAAGAATTAAATCAGTTTGAAAGAAACAAAGTCTGGGAATTAGTTGACAGACCTAAGGACACCTTAACAATAGGCACAAAATGGGTTTTTAGAAATAAAGTAGATGAATCTGGAAATATAGTTAGAAACAAAGCTAGACTAGTTGCACAAGGATATAGTCAAGAAGAAGGTATAGACTATGGGGAGACTTTTGCACCTGTAGCTAGACTAGAAGCCATTAGGATCTTACTTGCATATGCTGCACATCTGGATTTCAAGTTATATCAAATGGATGTCAGAAGTGCATTTCTAAATGGTTTTATAATTGAAGATGTTATTTTAGAACAACCACCTGGATTTACTAATCCCCATTTTCCAAATCAAGTTTTTAAACTTTCTAAAGCTTTGTATGGTTTGAAACAAGCTCCAAGAGCTTGGTATGATAGACTTAGCAATTTCCTTATTTCAAAAGGTTTTACTAAAGGGATTGCTGATCCAACTCTTTTCATTAAAAGAATTTCTAAAGATGTTTTAGTTGTACAAATATATGTTGATGATATTATTTTTGGATCTTCTAAACACTCTTTATGAACTGATTTTTCAAAAAGTATGCAAAATGAATTTGAAATGAGCTTAATGGGAGAGCTTAAGTACTTTCTTGGCTTTCAAGTATTTCAAAATGAAAATGGTATTATTTTGAATCAAAGTAAATATACAAAGGATCTTTTAAAACGTTTTTGATTGGATAGTATTAAGGAAAGTGATACTCCTATGAGTACTACCTGTAAATTGGATGCAGATGAAACTGGGAAACCAGTTGATCAAACAAATTACAGAGGTATGATTGGTAGTTTACTTTATCTTACTGCTAGTCGACCTGATATTATGTTTAGTGTGTGTATGTGTGCTAGATTTCAAGCTAATCCAAAAGAATCTCATTTTCTTGCTGTTAAATGAATTTTTAAATATCTCAAACACACGGTTAACTTAGATTTGTTTTACCCAAAAGGACAATCCTTTGAGTTAATGAGTTATTCAGATGCTGACTTTGCTGGTTGTAAGTTAGATAGAAAAAGCACATCAGGAACATGTCATTTGCTTGGAAAATCCCTAGTATCATGGTGTAGTAAGAAACAGAACTCAGTTGCATTGTCTACTGCCGAAGCAGAATACATAGCTGCTAGTAGTTGCTGTGCACAAATTTTGTGGATGAAACACACTTTATTGGATTATGTATTTGATTTTAAACATGTTTCAATTAACTGTGACAATACTAGTGCAATAAATATATCTAAGAACCCTGTTTCACACTCTAGAACTAAGCACATTGATGTCAGACATCACTTTCTAAGAGATCATTATCAGAAAGGTGATATTTCTCTAGAATTTGTTAGTTCTGAAAATCAATTAACTGATATCTTCACAAAGCCCTTATGCTCTGAAAGAATGAAATTTATTAAACAAGAGTTGTGTATGATTGATCTGGGAAACTGATCTGTGAAACCGATCTGTGAAACTGATCTGTGAAACTGATCTGTGAAACTGATCTGGGAAACTGATCTGTGAAACTGATCTGTGAAACTGATCTGTGAAAATGATCTATGAAACTGATCTGTGAAACTGATCTGTGAAACCGATCTGTGAAACTGATCTGTGGAACCGATCTGTCACACTGTTCTGTCAAACCGATCTATTTTCAATTACTTTTTATTAATTAGTAAATTAATTTTTATGGGAACCCTAAATGATAAAATAAATGATACGCGGCTATTTGTCTTCCCTAAACCTTTTGACCTTTCATTTCCTGCCGAACCTCTCAACATCTCTTCCCCTCTACTTCGAACCTTCGAACTCATGCCTTCTCAAAATCCTCGAATGGCTAAGAAAAAGAGACCGATCAAAGGACCGGATAGCCCTGGACCTTCAAAGCGTGCTCGAGGCGAGTCGAGCAGTACCTCTCAATGATCAGTAAATCCGAACCTGGAAACTCGGATTGTTGCTGTAGAAAAAGAAGTAAACTCTGCCTGGCTTTTGTCAAGTAAGTCACTGTTGCTGCAAGTTCTTGAATCGCAAAGATGGATAGACTGGTTTTCTGACAACACTCGAATAGACTACCCGAAGCGGGTACATGAGTTCTATATGAATCTGGAAATCACTTTAGATGGTGTGGAGGCTGCCCGGATGTCGTCTGTGGTAAAAGGAAAGAAAATATCCTTCTCATCTAAGCAGTGGGCTGAGTGCCTGAACGTACCTCATGAAGGTCGGTATGAGGATTATGCTGGGAATATACCTCCAATCACTGACTATTTTTTCTTATGAGTTAGCTCTGGAGCTTCTGACAGGAAACAGAGAGTCACGAAGAATCACAGCTTCAGAATTAGATGGTGAGTGCAGACTTCTTTTCAAGTTTATTCAGCACCAACTTTTCCCTAGGAGAGGAGATTTTGCTGCTGTAAAATACCAGGATATTTTCCTGTTGTTTCTTCTGAAAACACATGAGAAAATAAATTTGTGTAGATATGTGATGGTACACATAGCTGGAATGATAAAACCATCCAAGAAAGCCACTGCCTTGTTTTATTCAAAGATGATATCTACCATGCTCAAGAATCTAGATTGTCTTGATGAAGATGATGAAGTTAATGAAACAGACCATACCTTCTGTCTTAACAAAGAGATCTGCAAGAGGATGAAAATAAATTGGAATCCATGGAAGAAGTGCTGGGTTGCAGATGAAGACAAATTGTATGAAGCCTACAATCCCATAGATCATGGCAAGAGGCCAAAGGATTTGAGAGATCCTGGATTAAAACCAGATGATGAACCAGTTTATTCTGATGATGATGAGCAAGAAGAAGCTACTACTGCAGAAGGAAGTGTGTCTTCTCCTGATGATAGGAGTGACCCTGACACTGCTAGTCCCAAGAAAAGAATAGAATTTGGACCTGCTAGTCCACCCTTAACCCTACCTGAATAAGAACCTATTCTTGGTGATGAAGAAGATTCTGATACTGAAGAATATCACAGTGAAGCCTCTGATCAGAGCAATAATGAGCAAGGTGATGCTGATGACAATCATGATGGTGATGATGATGATGCTGATGTTGTTGAAGCTGTTGCTGATGGTGAAAACAGACCAGTGGATGGTCTTTCTGTAGATCAAGTAGAACAACCTCAGTCAGTACAAGAAATCCATATCAGTGGCAAGGACGACTCACCAAAAATCAGTGGAATAGCAAGCTATGAAAAACCAAAATACACTCTGTGTGCTGCTGTTTGGGATGACTACCCTGGTTATGCTGTATTGGGCTTAGAATATTCTGAAGACGAAGAAGCAATGCCAGAATCTGTTGCAGCTGTGAAGAGGAACCTCCCACGAGAAACAAGGCATGTTCCTACTGTTGATCCTACCAATAATAATTTACCTGGTTCTGGAATCAGTCAAGCTGATCTTGATAAGTTTAAGTTTGAATTGCTAACTGCTGTGAGAACCATAGTTAGAGAAGAAGTTGCTAATGCTCTTACTCAAGTGTCTCTACAAGTTTCTGAAAATTCTTTGGAAGCCTTCTCACAGAGAGTATCTAATGCTCTGAAGCCAGACCTAGCCAATACTGGTGAACTTATTGGTAGGCAAATAGCCTTTTTGAATTAGACTATGAAGGATCTTCACACTGGCCTGGTATCTCTATCAAGCGAATTCCGATCAACCATCTCTGGTATGATGGATGTTTTGAGAAATCTGATTGAACATCTCAACAAGTCTGACCTGAGGAAGTTGAAAGCTGAACTAACTCACATAGTCGGTCAAGACAGTACAGGCAAGGTAACCAAGATTACTACCCGTGAGATAGAAGCTCTAAAAGAAATTGTGCGCGAAGAGTTAGCTGTTGTAAGACAAATTCTTGATTTAGAATCTTTGAGGAAGATGAAAGAGCTCTGTGATAACAGCCATAAGATGGCCTTGGTATATTCAGCAGATGCTAAGAAAGCCCTGCAAGAGATCAAAGAAAAAGTTGATACTTACTTTTCCAAGATTTATACAAAACATGAGATGACTGCAAGCTTCAAGGTGTTAGCAGAGAATCTGAAATTACCTCCTGTCACTCAGGCCTTCAAAACTCAAGTTCGCCAATTGCAAGATTTTGTCCCTTCCTTGGTACAGTTCATGGAGAATAAAGATGATTTTGAAAAAGCTATGAAGTATGCAGAAGAAGTCATTCAGGACTTCATTCATCTGTTGAAACCTTATTTGGATGCACAGGCCACTGCAATTGTACTCCCTACTTCTGAACCTCTCAGTGCTTCTGATATAACTCCAAATTAGTTATCTGTTTCTCAAGCTCTCTCTCAATTAAGACCAGTTCCTCAGCAAGCTTCTCAATCAGCTCCTGTTTCTCAACAACAACCGTCTGTGGTACCTGCTCCTACACCTGCCCGAGTTGTCCTACCACCACTTCAGATTCGCCAAGACCAGCATGTCTCCAAGCCTTCAAACTTACCCACTATTGATCCCAAAGACAAAGGCAAATCCCCTTTGTATCCCACCAAATAGTTGTGTATTGTCTTTGATGGGGTGAACAATGTGCTGCTTGTAATAATCTATACTGTATCATTTTTTTTATCTCTCTTCTCTCTACTCTCTGCTTTTACTTTCACTTTCTCTTATCTGTTTTCCCTCCTTTTTTATTATCCCAAAGGGGGAGAAAGATCTGATATATATAATGGGAGAAAGATCTGATATATATAATGGGAGAAAGATCTGATATATATAATGGGAGAAAGATCTGATATATATAATGGGAGAAAGATCTGATATATATAATGGGAGAATGATCTGATATATATAATGGGAGAAAGATCTGATATATATAATGGGAGAAAGATCTGATATATATAATGGGGGAAATATATCTCTAAGGGGGAGAACGATCTATATATGTATGAGAGATGTGAATATCTCAGAGGGAGATCCATATCTCAGGGGGAGCAATCTGAATATTATATATATGGGAATGTTAAATTAAGAAGGAGATTTATATCTCTTTACTCTTATTCTCATTATGCTTTTATTATTGATTGATTGATTTTTATATATATATATATATGAAGATTTGTGATTATCAAAAAGGGGGAGATTGTTGAGCCCTCTGGAAGATTGTTGATTTCATGTCTATGTTTGATGTTTTAATAATCACAAATCATCACATACCATTAATGCTTAATCTGGATTGTTTTCTCATAAACTTAATTACAATCTGTAAATGAATCTGTTATCATGTTTTTGTCTATGCTTATTGACTTACAAAGTATGTTGGAAGTCTTTTGGATTCAACAGACATCGGAAGCCCTGATCCAATATCAAAGGACAACGGTCGCACTGATCAAAATGACTCACCGATGCTGACCAATCTGAGTCACTGATGCAAATGACTCACCGATCCATCAGACTCACCGATCCATCAGACTCACCGATCCATCAGACTCACCGATCCATCAGACTCACAGATCCATCAGACTCACCGATCCATCAGACTCACTGATCCATCAGACTCACCGATCCATCAGACTCACCGATCCATCAGACTCACCGATCCATCAGACTCACCGATCCATCAGACTCACCGATCCATCAGACTCACCGATCCAAGGACTCACTGATGCAAATGAGTCACCGATGCAAATGTGTCACCGATGCATCTGACTCACCGATTAGATGACAGACCGATGTAAATGACTCACCGATCAGATGACAGACCGTTGCTGATCAAAATGACTCACCGATCAGATGACAGACCGATGCTGATCTATCTGAGTCACCGATCATTACTCCAATGCTGATGACCTACCGATCACTTGAACAGTCATAAACAACTGTTTGAATTTCTTTATCTTTATCTTTATTTATTCTAACCAACGGTCATATTAGTTATATTTTAATACCCTGACAATTAATTAATAAAGGGTGTCGGATGTCAGGAAACCGTACCTCGTACCTGCGGAAAGGAAACCTTTTCTGTCCTACGGAGCACGTGACATAAATACAAGAAGAATCTGCTGAAGGAAGTAGAGACAACACACACAGAGACAAGGAAGACATACGACATACTCAAGAAGAGCTCTGTGCATACAAGAAGAACTAAGCAAGACAGAATCACACATACAATCAAGCCTACTCAATAAGAGTTCTGTGCATACAAAAGAATATGGAAGAGCTTCATCGACTACATTTTTCACTACCTGTGAACCTGAAGCATACGACACTCTGCTTCTCAAACAAAATCGAGAAGAGGACTCAGAATCACTTCTGATCAATTCCAAAACGAGTCCAGTGCTACACTGAAATCACTAGATCCATTTCTAAACTCTACATCTCTGCTCTGTGATTTATCTATTCTACATTTTGCGCAGTGTGTGTTATCTGCTGTATTAAACACACACACTGACTCCTGTACTTTCACTGGAGGATCTGTAAATCCTTAGCAAACCTTTTACACTTCATTTCCCACTGTGGATAGTGGTAGAGGTCTTGTGACCTGGACAGCTGGCTGCTGTTGTTTGTTTTCCCACGTAGAACTGTGGTAGAGGTCTTGTGACCTGGACAGTGTGTTCACTGTTGTTAACCCCGATCCAGGGTGTGGATCATTCCTATATAAACTTTTGAGAGGACTAAGTCTCGGCTTGAGACTGAACCTCTTGGTTAATTCTCTGTGTTTGTAGCTACATACTTTATCCATACTATACATATTTATTTCATATTCCGCTGCTATTACTTTGAAATATAATCTATCTTCAAAGCTACTTTGATAATTAAATTCGCAAGTGTTTATATTTATTATAAATCAGTAAGTTAGTTTCAAAAGTTAATTTAATCATAAGATTAAGTTAACTGAGAACTAATCAATCTTTGAGAAACTAATTGAACCTTTATAGTCTATATAAATTCACTACAGTTTAATTTGTTTTTGAAATTGGGGGATTTTAATAGAAATTGTTTTTAACAGAAATTTTAATTGGAACTCAATTCACCCCCCCTCTTGAGTGTCCACTCCGACCAACACAAACAATGTCTTAAATCAATATTGGAGACATAGACAAGGTGACAAGTTCTGAGAAGCAATCCACGAGAGGAAGAACCAACATCCCATCATCTCGTTTTGATCAAGGAGAAAATGTCCCTGAACAAGGAATAGATGTAGCCCCCCATTGAAAAGTGGGAATGTGGGGAAACAACCAATGCCGTTGTCCTCGAACAAGACGGACACACATGACCCGACGAAATCGTTGGAAACAAATACCTCAAATACATTGTATTTATTTCTCAAAATATAAACCTATATATTCATTTAAAATTATTATATAATGTTGAAAATGGAAATGCCCCCACCAAGGGTGGTAGTGGTAGAAGGTCCCCACAAATCAAAGTGAACATACTCAAGTAGGTGACCAATATTAATGATGGTTCTCTAAAAACTAACACTTTTAGACAAATCATGACACCGTCTTTCCAAAAGGGTATGTTACATGGTTTGACTTGTCTGATAATCCCTTTCTCACACAAATTCAATCCATCATTATCACTCACATGTCCCATTTTCCAATCCTAATGAATATTATTTTAATTGATATTTACAGAAGTGATTCCCAACATCTTGATGTTGATTCTTCTATCCAAAACATATTAACCAATCAGCATGGGGACTTTATAAATTGTTTGATCACCCATATAGATTCTAATACAAGCAGTTTGATATTTAATGCTAAAACCTATATAATCAAAGAAACCCAGTAATATCACATTCCAAAGAAAATCTAAAACCTATCTCAAAACCAACTAGTTGAAAATAGATTTTATTGAGATCTATATGATAAAAAACATCGTCCTATGTTGACAAATAACATTGTGTTATATATAATAACCATTATTTCAACTACATTGGTCAAAAAAGAAAAAGAACTCCTATACAGAAATGTATAGAAAGAACATCCCAAGTCTAAGACCCACTCAACAACAAGAGTATATTGAGATATAAATGACATGTAAACACATTTATAGCCTTTTTTAGAAACAATGAAATGGTCACTAGTCACCTTAAAGAAGGGCATCGAGATTTTATATGGGGTTATTTTTGTCTAATATACCCATGTTTCCCTTAGTGGTAGCAGTTAACCTCATCCGGAAAGGGTAAAGTTCAATGATCATGTAAATGGATTTGTAATATACTTACCCCTCATATGTTTATAATTCTTTTTCCCTTTAAAATCTGAACTACCATATACATTCAGACCCTCACCTTCAAGTTTAACCTTATCCTTGCTATGAAAATCACATGAATGAATATATAAATTGAAATCCTATCAAGTCAAGGACTCTCTATCATACATCATAAAATCTATAAAATGTTCATATGAATTATCTAAATAAATTAAATGTATGATTTCATGGTCATAATCTATGGGCGAGATTAAATAACATTTTATTAAACACAATGTGGTGTGTCTAAATAGTGGTTCCATGAAGTATCTAGAAGGTATTGAATTTATGGATATTATGTGGATGGATAATTTTTATTTCACATATAGTTTTAACTTTTTTTCCCAAATATTGGTTGTGGAGGTCCCATAAGAAACATCTCACTGGGATTTGTCTCTTAATGACAAAGTTAAAGAGCTCTATTCTTTTATCATAATGATTGGAGGGACAACAGAATTGTTTATGAATGTGTGAACTCATATGGAGAGACATGCATGGGAATTATAATGTCTGAAAATGGTTTCATTCATCCTTTCATAGACTGAAAGTCATCACATTTCTAATCACTAAAAAATTCAATCAATTAACCAATAAAATGTGTCAATTTCATATTTCAATGATGCAATTGATTATTTGGGTTGATCGAATAACACATTATTGTGGGGTAATTATGGAATACGCCCCCAAATAATTACAAGGACCACTGAATAAATAATGTCGTTTAATAAAATTTAAAAAATAGAAAAATTATTTTGATTACGATGAAAACTCACCCAAATAGAGTGCTGATGTGGGAATAGTGAAACAACAATATTTGCAGAATATGAAACCAGAATAGAACAAAAAAAAATATATTTATGTTCTTTAGTCACATTGTTACCTATTACATGGATAAAATACCACCCACACAAGAACATTTATGATATGAAAAAATTAGATCACATTGTACAAATGTAGGTGAGATAACCATGTTAGATGGACAAAAGTACAAAATAGAAACAATTCCCTAGAAGTTGCAACACCGAAGGAATCAGGTTTATGAAAAACATATAACCTTAGAAAAATTTGTGAATTTCCCAAACACTTCATTATCCAATAAAAAAAATATCATTTAATTATTAGATCATGTTAGGTATATGGATTTCACCAATTGCCACACATCTTCAACCGAGAAGAACCCCGACATGCTCCACCATGATCTACACTCTATTGACGTGTTGGGTGTCAGTAGGAGAATAAATGAGTTCCTTAATGAGAATAATAGAACCACTACATGTGATATTGAATCGGAAGAAGATGATTAATTTCATTGGGAAAGTGAAAAGTAGGATGAACCCCCAGTGGGAAGAAAATAAACCACAAATGGTTAGGGGTTGTCAATTTCAAGAATCATGATCTCTGATTGATACATAAAATCCTACCCAGGAAAATTATTATCAGATATGTTTTTTATATCTAATGAATCCACTATAGGTGTGATAAAACCGCTTAATATAACCAAAATCTACTATCTTTATAGCCTAGGCGATTTTAACGTAATTCCAATGAAGAACTCCCCACCCAGCCACACATGGAATATCTCAAATCAATGTATTACCATGATGGATTATCCATCATTATCCATTGATGACTAAAAATGAAAATAATATTTTTACAACACATAGCTATGTTGGAATCCAAAATTGGGGAGGCTATACAATTGAACGGGCCACGTAAATCAGATCATGGATTAAAATGAAACCAAACTCTTGTAGATATTTAAATGGGAAAATACTTAATAATAATTTGAAAACATTGAAAATAGATTAAATAGAAGAATATATTAAATGGTTTAATATTAATTTTCACTATGAAAACAAGGAATACCCAAATTAAACAGAAGATATTAAATTATTTAAACATTCTCTATGAAATAAGTCTCATTTTTCTACAATTACAAGGAAGAATAAAACAAATTAGTCATTACTTTTTTATCACAAGTAATATTTGAAAAATTAGTTTCTTTTTCCAATTAAATTAACACATGGAATCAAACATTAAATTAAACATGCATACTTTCATCAAATTGATTTCCATTGAATTATGAGAAACAATGTATTTTTTCAACATGTCTCCTCCTTAATTAATTATTAAACCAACACAACATTATTGGATTTATGTTCATTATCCAAATTAATTAATTTAAAATCTATAAATCATGCACAACGACATTCTATACAAAAAAAATTTAGATAAAAACCTATCTAAAAAACAAGATGAAAACCATTATCATAGTAAAAATAAACTACATTTGATCACTGAACATAAAGTAATTCCATTCTATAATTTGGTTTAATCATTTTTATTTACAATAAACAACCACTAAAAGGGATAAACCATAGTCGATTTATGATATTATGTAAATATATTGGAGATGTAATGAATTATCTTCCTCAAAGAATCACCATTATTTTCCGAAGACTGATTCAATATAACAGATCAATGATCACCTAATCTGTGTGGAATCTACGATATATCATTGATTTCTACCAACTAATTCAATTATACAAGAAAAATAATATTCAATTAGACTGAAATAGATCATCTTATATACAATTGAAATAAGTAATAAGAGTAAACAAGATCAAACAGAGAAAAAATGCTGCAAAATATGTACAATGTACCTCAGAACACCACAGATTCATCTCAAGAATTTGGTATTAAAACATATTGAAAGGGGGATTCAATGCCTTCTAAAATTACCCATTGGTGCCTAGTTTGGAAGAGTAGATAATGGGAGAAAACCTGGTAAAGGGGCCTGATATGTATTTATAACAAAACATATTTTTAGAGAACCATGACACAAGACCTAAAATAATATTGTATATGACCTAGACCACTGCATATTGGGAGGGGACCATATCACGACCCATGGGAAAAATTTTGTTTCTTAACCATTGATGGATCCATGGTTCATATCCTATTTATGAAGGGGACGAAAGAAAAACCATCCTATATCTCACGTTGTATCCACCCCTGATAATGTTGTATCCTCAAGATCCATAAGGGTGTAGATTCCTCATTGCACAAAATAGTGCATGACCTCGGGGGAGGGTCTATGCTGTATCCAACCACCACAGAACTGCCATGCCAAAAAAGGTAGTAGCCCCAATATTCCACCTCCAAGTCTCCCTATTCTGCAGTAGGGATACAACACCACATTATATTATCTTATGAAATATTCCATGGATTCACCCTTTTAACTAACCTAAAATGCAATTTCCACCCACCTTTTTTCTTCATTTATCCCAAAAAATCCTTAAAACAACCTCAAGGATCCTCCAAATAACAAAAACACACAATGGTATGGGCCACAATGCTTTGATCCCTTATACTGTTTATGTACATAAAATAGTTATAAATTTCATTATAAATGAGTTTTTGGAATTTCAGATTACAAAATATATTTAAATAGTTCTATAGTACACAATTTTAAAAAATTATTATTTTATACAGAAAACTCTACCATAATAATTCGGGATATCTAGATTCAATAATTGATATCATAGACTCAAATATATATGAACAATTATTAGTATATTATAGAATACTCTATTAACTCCCCATATCACCTTATAGTGATCCAAATTTCAATGACCATGTTAAGAAAATATTAAATAGAATAATGAAAAAAAAATTATATGGACATGAAACTAATGTATCAATATATAATGATGTTCCCATTTAAATTCGAACTATATTTATAAATATTATAATTAATTCAAATATATCAAATTTTGTTTTTATCCAATTATCACATTGACCTTTTAATCACATAGATACCCTGGTATAAAATATCATCCAAATATCCATCGAAATAATAATTATCACAATATGATCCAAATAAGATAATTCTCTAGTGAAAAAAGTTATTTCTACAAAATATTCAACTTATATCAAAATAATATAAAATAAGGAATTAAATATCTTTCCTACTACTTAAAAAATGATTTTTATGTAAAATAATGAAGAATATTTTTCTTAAATGATAGTATAATAACAAACCAATGTTAAAATAAAGTGAAAATAGCGTTAGATAAAATATTTCAATACTCCACATGTAAGTCAGTGTGTTGAAATATTTATTTTGATAAATATATCTTCCAAGGGAGGAGTTCATCATTTCTAATAAGTAGATTTTTCCAGATCGAGCATACATGAAAATGTTCATAAGATGGAAGAATAATATGAGGATGAGATTTACCGTATTCACTTGTTTATAGTATTGGGATGGATAATTAAACTGGGAAAATTGTATTGAGATTTTTGGACTAAATAAGAAGAAGTTCATAATTTTTTCAGTAGTATTCTGACAGTGTTTCTTTTTCTATATTGAGAAATAAGACATAGGTATCATATTGGGAAATACTATTGTGTATCATTACAATGTTCATGAAGTTATTACTATATTTTGGGTAATAATGTAATTAATTTTGTTAAAAATTCATTATTCTTGAATGTTGATGTGGAAGAAATTTAACAAGTTTGTTACAAAAAGATTACTATATCATTTCATTTTACTTAATTCAAATGCACTATTGTATTGAACATAGTGCTACATTAGTGTAAGGGAATATATTAGTCATTGTATTTAATACAAAAGGATTTTTTTTATAGTGCATGTGATGGTTTTTTCATAGGAAAGTAAATTTATAGGAAAAAGATAACACTGATTCAACCCTCCCCCACTCAGTAATTATTATATCATGGTTGGGTAATATCAACATATTCCAACACAGAGAAATGAAGGAATCATCTATAATAAGATATTCAAATATTTAATCACACACTATTGCATAAGATTGATGTTTCAAAAAATATAAGGAAGAATAAAACTGATTAATAATTACTTTTATTATCATCAATAGTCATTCAAGCTTTATGTTCCTTATTCCATTACGGTATCAAGTTAAATAATACATTTAGTTAATCATGAAAACATGCATAAATTTTATTATGATAAAATTATGAGAAACACCAAATTTATTAAACATGCTGCCTATTTAATTCTTTAGTCAAAAAATAAACATTATTGAATTTATGTTTGTTATCCAAATTCATTAATATTAACTTGATAAACCACTAATAACAACATGTTATACAATGAATATTATAAATAGAAAACAATCAAGGAAAACATGAAGTAAACCATTATCACTATGTAGAGAAACAATACGCGATAACTAAATATAAACCATTTATATTCTTTAATCTAGTTTAATAATTATTAGGTTAATTACACATCCATCCAATGGGATAAAACATGGTTAATTTAGGATTTCACATAAATAAATAGAAGAATTAATGAGTCCAGTAACTCAGGGTTCAACATTCATTGCATGAGACTGAATAAACCGTGGATCACTGAACACCTCTACCATGATGAAACTACATTTTACAAAGCCTGTTCTTCCATGAATAAATAGATAAATGAAAAATAAAATCCCATTACAATGATGGATATCATATACCAAAAGATTGAATGATAGAATGGTAGGAAACAATATCTAATAGAGGGAATCTTCTAGAAAATGGGAAGATCCTACCTACAATCACAAAAAATTGGACTTGGGAACAAGGTATTTATCACTAATAGAAGGGGGATTCCATTCCTTCGAGAAAAACCCTTTGGTGCTAAGGGTTTAAGAGGAAGGAGTGGGTTAAAACTAGGTCTAGGGGCATGGAGGGTATTTTTAGGTAGATATATTTTTAGGGGAGAAAAACACAACACCTAAGAACATGAAGTAGACCACTGAGACCCCTACATATTCAGAGGAGACAATATCTCACCTCTGGTAAAAACTATGTCTTGGATCCACAGTTATATCCATAATGTAGATCATGTTTACCTAGGGTTAGAAAATTGACCCATCCAACATCCCATGTTACAGACACCCCTAATTTAGCTATAGACACAAAAACCACTAAGATGAATCCACCTTAATCCATTTCACCTCACTCGACACTGAGGATGGGCCTATGTTGATCCAACTACCACGTCTCATCTAGGTCAGAAAAGGGAGTAGCCCCGATTTTCCTCCTTTGATCCTATGTATTCCAAAACTGGGAGACCACACTATAGAACTATGGCTTACGTCACAACCCATGTCTCCATGATGAACCTTAGCCTCAATTAGTAGTAGCACCCACCCTTTTCCAAGTTAACCATCCAAAACACCTAGAAAACTCATCGTGGTCCCTCCCACTCCAAAAACACACAATGGGAAAGGACATTGTGGTTCAATCACTTACATAATATATGTAAAAAAAATAGTAACTATTAATCCAATATTAAGGGAATTTTTAGAATCTCAGATCTCATAATATATTTAAAAAATTCAATAGTACCCATTTATAAAATTTTATTATATACAGATAACTCTAAAGAATAATTCATGATATCTTGATTCAATAATAGATAATATATACTCAAATATAAATGAAAATTTAAGAATATATAATACAATCCTCAAATGAAACACCATATCATCATATATTGATCCCATTTTCATTGACCATGAAAAACAAATTTTCATTTGATTCACCAATAAAATTATCAAAACATGTGTCTATTGTCTCTATATATAAATAAGTCACCATTGAAATTTGTACCCCGTTTCACAATATTTAAATTTATTATTATATTTCATATATTGTATTTAATCTGATTATCATATTAAAATATATATCATAATGAGACTTGGGTATTATATTTTTCTAAATAACCATCATAATAATATTTATTTCAATAAGATTCATAATAAAACCATTATCCTGTTATGAAATGGTTATTTCTAAAGAATATATAACATAGAATCCAAATAATAATAAATAAGAAATTTAATTTAGTGATTACTGCTAGAACAAGTATTTTTTTAATATGTATAATGATTAATATTTATGAATATGATAATATAATAACAATGAAAGATTAAAATAGAGAGAAAACTCATTGATGGTAAGGTATTTTTAAAATCCTCTTGTATGTTTTTGTTTTAAAATATATATTTCGTTAAATTATTTAAAATAAATAATA
The DNA here is from genome assembly GCA_963277665.1 of Viscum album. Classification (NCBI taxonomy): domain Eukaryota; kingdom Viridiplantae; phylum Streptophyta; class Magnoliopsida; order Santalales; family Viscaceae; genus Viscum; species Viscum album. Next base: position 872,786,341 of record OY728139.1, read on the forward strand.
TATTTTACAGATACACTCTATATATACATGAAAAAAATAATTCTAGATGTAGTTAACATTAAAATTGTTTGGATTCAAAAAATAATTGTATTTAATTAGAAAACATTCAGTTAAATATAATTAAATATCAACCTAAATTCACTCAATTAGGGAACCCTAATAAATTAATCCTTATTTTTTTCCACATAGAACAAAATCGATGAATATACATAATTAGAATGTTTTGGTGATAAGATATTTTTCTAGAATCTACAGGTGAAAAGATGGTACCAAAAAAGAATGTGTTTTTCAATGAGTCAATAATACATATTGAAAATAGGGTTTAACTCATGAATATGGAGACTATTGAAGGGATGAACCCTAGATAAAATGGGGATGGAGAATATGGTAGAACTGTACTGAATCAATGGAAATGTTATGTGGGGGTATGTGATGCTTATAATGTGGTATTATTGATGTGACTTGGCACTACATTGGCTATGTATATGGTCGGTGGGGGTGAGGGAGATGGTGGAGGGTTCATTGTTGGTTTAGCGAGGGAATGACCAGGGTGGGGGTGATAGGTAAGGTCACCTTTTCAGTGAAATGAGTTCCAATGATGATTTTTTATGTCAAGGGAGTAAACATATCACCACTATAACAGTTAATTAAGTGGGATAAGCTCACATTGTGGGGAAGAAAATTACTAAAAAGGTGTAAAATCTTATTTATAATATTGAAAAAGAACTATGTTATTGAAAACAAATCCAAATGATGAGATCATAATTCCAATGATTTGGGTGGGAAAATGATATCGTGTAAATCATATTATTTTTGAGAGATAGTTATTCACATGTAGGGTGAAATAAAATACATGGTCATGTGAATAGGTTAAACTTGTTGAATATTATAGTTTTTTTCAATAACTTGAAGCACATTGAATACATGACTGAGTGATTTCAGTCATTGAAATGCACAAAGAATTTCATACATAGAAGATTGAAAATATCGGTGAAAAATTGAATGTTAAACATGGGTGATGATTTTAATATTAATAGAAGACCATGAATGTCTTTCAAAGAATAGGGTAGTTCCAACTGATCATGGCCGACCTGAGGGAGAGGCCAATTAGTCATGAGGCAGGGGAAAAAACTACTGGATGCCAAATAGAAGATGACCTACATTATCCCATTTTATATGATACCCTTGAAGAATTCATATTTTCAAACCGTTTCCCCTCTCTATTTCCCTTGATGACCTCGTCGCATTGTTGTTGTCTCCAAAGAATCTGATTTGGCTCCGATTTTTAGGGTGAATTGGATGTGTCATCTATGATTTTTCTTGCTAGAAATTACTTGTTCTTTGTGGTCTTTTCCTTTATTGTTATACAAGATAGGGCTTCCGAAAACGAACACATACACTATTCTATGTTACTTCCTTGTTCTCCAAAAATTTGGTGTTATTATCTAGACTGTTATGGATGTGAACATCCCATTTGAAATGGAAAAATGGGTCCTCCTCCTTGTCTACCTTTATCATCATCCTCTTAAATCCCTGGATCACGCCCTTGTCAATGCCACTATAATCTAGGGTATCTCACCTCAACTAACTATGAACCATCCTTTTCTTCTTCCTCCTCACCAATATTTAACCCTTACTACAAGAGATAAATATAGGACTCCATCTTCCCCGAACTCAGTAACATCAGATTATTCATGTTGAGGTTGGTCTTTAGCAAACTTAGATTTATGAAGATTGATGGATGATAATATAATAATATTAATTGATTTGAAAATATTTCATATAAAAATATTTATGTTAAATTCCTAGAAATGAATTTTTTTAACATCTCCACTTTGGTATAAAATTGTAATTTGTTTATGTATAATCTTGGTTCATGGATCTTATGTTATAATTTGATTTTATTAATTGAATATACTATGTTTAATTTAATTTATCATTGAACATATTTTTCCAAGTTAAAATTCATTATAGTCTTAGATTTGTTCTTGTTTTATTGGTATTTTATGAATATTACTTATCGAGTCATAGTTAATTTTTATTATCCATGTTGGAGGATTTCTTGGTGGAATTACTTCTAATACTGATACATGTTAAATTGTTAATTTTATTTAATTTAAGGGGCTTGTTTGAATTGAACCCTTGAATTATCTATCATGATATAAATAGGTATGATAATATTACAAGTTCCAAATAAAATAAAATTATCAATAAATAATTATTTCACAGAATTTATAATTTATAAAGTTCCTTCAGATAAGTGGGTGGCAGGGTGGTGACCAGATGAGATAAAAATAATTGTGTGGATATATTTTATTTCATCTCTTTTTTTTATAATGATATATTTTATTCAATTCACACTATCTCATCTATTTTATTAGAGAAACTAATTCAGTTAAACATCAATAAAGTTTCCACATTTTCCCAAATAGCCCCCATATAGGAACTGGCCACCCCAATCATGGATAAAAATCATACATACACAAAGTAAAAAAATCATCTGACAATAATTGCACATATTCATATATGGTATCAACTATGAATTTATAGCTTCTCCATGCTTGATCACCTCTTCGTAGGCCCTTCCTCCACCCTCCCTCTAGGAAACAAATAAATATAAATGTGTTAAACCTTCTATGTCAACCTATGTGAGGACTCGAGTCATTGTTAGGGTCGAATCGATTGAAAAATAATTCATGAAATTCCAAATAAAAACTCTCTTCTCACAAATTCATTCTATGTTTAGAAAATAACTTCTTCCCTATAGCCATCAAATATGCACAACAATAATAAATTCATGTTTATTTTAGAAAATGAGAAATACCAATTTACACTCTATCAAATAATCAACAAAGAGTCAAAATAAAATATTCAAAACCTTTGAAACAAGAGGTTTCATACTCAAAAATTAACGAAACATTGGTTACATAAATTCTAAATTATCCAAATGTGAGTTTCTCTTTCCCCCTTCCTCCATATATTGTAATCATAGAAATAGATATTTTTCCATGTATGCTTCCCAAAATAACACATTATCAGTAGTTTATGGAGATATAAAAGATTATTTCCACTCCACAAATTTTAATATCATTGTTTTGGAGGTAATAAAACTATTCCCCAATGCCGACCCACATTGCCCGATCCCTGCCGTATCTCCCGATGCGGGTGGGTGCCCGACCCGGTGAAGTAGTTGGTCCGATCTAAGCCCTGGTTCACCATTATCTAGACACATACAAATCTGTTATGTTGGCATGCCTGATTATGGTGGTAGGAGAGAGGGGCACATTTCACATTAGTATTGGATGATTATTTATATTTTTATCAATAATTTTATATTTTACATGATATTATTATACCATATTTTTTGGATTTGATTATTGGGGACATATTGTTGTTTTTCATGAGTAAATGTTTTTCATCATTATGACCAGTGTACATTTCATTCTTATCCAAATTATGAAATATATTGATGAAGTTTTAAGGTAGAGATTATTTGATAATGATAAATAGATGAGGGAGTTTATGTTTTCTCCTCCAGTTCCCTTAGTGAGTGTAAAAATTGTAATATATATTTTTTTGAATTACATTTAATGTCATTTTCCTTGTTTTTATATAATTTTTTAACGATTTTTGACTAAACCAGATTTGACTTATTATTCATATAATAGTATGATTCTAAGTGGGGGTTTCCCTATTTCTACATGGCGCTCCAATCATACGAATTCACACCCTGTGCCACCTACAGAAAACCCATATATCCCCCCTTTTCATTCCCCACATGAATCTCTATGGTTATTCCCACCCATGCCTACATCATTAGATTATTTATCCATTAATTATCATACCATGTCTTGTTCTCATCTATAACTTTTTCCACCTATACCATATACATATCCGATTATTTATCCCCACACCTTCTATCCTTATCACACCTTGTATATACAACCTCATTTTCATACAATCCATCCAGGATCTGATAATTTGTTTTGTTCAACTTCAACTATAGTGAATTTAATTGACCCTTTGAATGCATTAGAATAGGTAAATCCTTCAAAGGATGTTTATCGACTATAACCCACATATCCATATGAACTGAATGAGAAGTCATCACTATGTGTTTCGAATTAGGTCACATTATTTTTTCTTCTTGTAATATGAATTAATTTATCTTTTTCTCCATTTATTTTATTTGTTGAGATATTCTACGAGGTGATGAGGGTGAACCCATATTTTTGAATCATTGAATAGTCAATTAGAAATAGTTCTTGATTAAAATAAAGAAGATAAAATTATATGTAAAAATTTCTGGCACCATAGATGTTTTATGGAAACATTAATCAACAAAAATGATATCATTATAGTGTAACTATTCAGACGAAGGATAATCTATAATATAATAATGTATAAATCAAGGGTAGATATATGGTTATGAAAATTTATTATATTGATATCTATATTATTGTTTTATTTATATAGATTATCATATTCTTAATAGCGTCAGTTTTACATTCCCGATAGTGAAGGTACTACGGTAGCATGTTTGATGGATAATTGGATGTTATGGAAGTCATATAATCATTAGTTATATTTTTGTTGATTTGGATTAAGAGTCTTCAAGCCAACTTCTTTGTAAATTATGATTAAATATATTCATAGTTCTGAATGTTAATAATCTTATTATCACATCATAATTTTTATTCCCTTTGACATTGTATGTGATAATTTCTTATGATAAACTATCACAATGAATATTTATTATAGTTCTCAATTTTATTATGAGAACCCAAACATGTCACAACAGTATTCTTAATCTATATGTTCTATAACCAAATAATAACATTTGAGGGAAAAAATGAAACCTTCTATCAGGGCTGGAGACTCATAGTACATTGATAAACCTTCTCATGTTGTATACCCTTGGTAATATTCATTATATGATATTATGAGAACAAGAACCACCAGTATTAAATACACATTTATTTGTGTCATTGTTTGATGTTATATATGGATGTGTGTATTGATCCTTTGACTTTATGATTATAATTATTTATTATATTAGTCATGTACATTGATGGATTGATTAAAATCATTATGAAATATGTTCACGGTGAGGTATCATACATTGGGTGCATCACAAGTATTATAACATTAATAAATATTGTGAGAAAGGATTTTCCCCTTTTTTCATCAATAGAATTTTACATCTCTGACCATATATATAAAATTATATAGCATAAATAAATCCATGGCCATGATGTTCAATATGAATGTTTATTTTTAAGAATTCAAATAAAGAGATGTCAAGCAAAATGGTTTATGACCCATACATGAAACCTTCTTGACTATTGAAATCATGAAAATGGGATTGTATTAAAAATGAGAACTCATAATAGGTATTTTATTGTTTCACCATGAATCCTTTGTAATAGGTATTTTATTGTTTCACCAATATTATGACACCGCATGAGTGTCCATGAGTTTTTCTTTTCAACCTCAATGAATCCCACGAGGATAAGGAGGGGATTAGTTAATAATTTTTCATTGTATTTTACCAAAACCATTCAAAAAAAATCTAATAAATAACATGATGAAACCATTTACACCACCATACATTCATGAATCAACATGAACTTTATTGGATATAACATGTAGACCAGATACCATGAAAACTGAAATTAACACATGATTAAAATTAACCTTAGATATAGAATCAAAAACTTGTTTATTCCCAAATCTATGATCTACTATAAAAGGAGTGTTTTAGGGATTTAGAAGAAAATGAATCCAAAAATTAGCCTTAATACTCACAAGGGAATCATGTTCAACATATTTCTTACATGCAGCTACAATCCACAACAAATGGAACACCAAATGGAATAGAAACAAAGGAGATTGTTCCATGGGAATATTTTGGAGTTTAGGTAAGTCATTAGGGCTGGAGGAGGAAGAATGTAGAACATATTAGGGAATTTAACTTAATATCCTTATAAAAAAAATGGGAATATCCCACTTTTAATGGGGCCCATGGTTTTGTGACATAGTTTTCCAATCCATGTGCCAATTGTGTGCATCCATCTATTCAAGGGGGGTAAGTCACACATTTACCAAGGGATCCACACTTCTTGAAAAAAACATTCCCTATCTATGTGGAATGACTATATATAGGACCGAATGATATGCCCCCCGCCTCATCCACATTTTACTAAACTATGAACCCCTTCCTCTTGGATAGAAACGTTTTGTAGAACAATTTCTAGTAACCATGTGCCAACCTTGCAATAGGAACTTGATAGAAGAAATCTCAAATCATTCATATCCCAATCCCCAAAACACCTCCATACTTCCTCATTCATCTAAAAACAATTCGATTTACCACAACAAGTAGATGTAAAACAAAACATAAACAAGAACGTACCTAATGAAAATCGAGGATTCACAACCTCCATACCATATAATGGGTTGCCTTCGAGCCACATTCCCAATCATAACCAAACATTTAATGAAAAGTGATATGGCCACTAAGCCCACATATCTATCTCTCCACTCACATGTTTGTTTATAGACAATATCGTTAAACTAATTAACTCAAACCAAAAGCACAAACATGCCTCCGAATGATTTGTCAATACGATCCACTATAAAATATAGATGCCCCTACAAGCATATGTCATCCTAAAGCTCTATATTGTAGTCACAAAACACATGACATGGGATAGGGTGATACTGTTGAATCTATGACACATAAAAAAAATCATGTATGACACCATACCACTATAGAAGATCCAATCAGTACTCAATCATCCCGATCCTATCTACAATATCAAACATCACAACATGCATGCATGCTGACATTACCTATTTATGTATCCTATGGAGTCCCAGAATTGGAATCATTTGAAGAAGTACATGATCACCCACAAAAAACTAAATAGTTCTATGATGCTGATCTATATTTGACTTCTCCCTACTATATTCCATTTCCAAAAATTTACGAAATAACTAAACCTGTTCCGAAATATCCTATATGATACTCAAATAATAAAATTAATACTATTTTACCTTGATCCAACACCACATGGGTCTACATGGTCTACCATAGAGCGCCTCATAGAGAATCATCTGGATCATTTCCTAGTGACTCTTATATTAAGTGAATTCAATAAGGGCCAAGTTATAATCCAATTGTTTTCCAAAATATAGGACAGAAGCCCTCAATATTTTTTCTAGTACTATAATGTTATTCTCTGATAGTAAATCCATCTGTAGTTTATATATAAACTCAAAAAAACATGAGAACCAAATGATTTTGGAAATCTACTCTAGAAACATGATGAAAAATGTAGATACTGATCTAAAACTATTGTCTATGGTACACCATGAAACTGCACTATTTTTCAAACATTCAATTCACTCAAATGATCAATGATGATAGTGTCTCAAAAGGGAATGAACTGTGCAATAATTGTCACCCAATCTACAACTACACAGATCACATCAATCTTTTGAGGCATCCTTATAAGACCAACCATGAAATCCATCATTACATCATCCCATTTTAATTCAATATTGGGAAATTGATGTAACAAACTACCCTACCATTGATGATCAAAATTAATTTATTGATAGGTAAGGCATCACTACACCAAACCTAATAACAAATTCTTTCTTCCTAGACACCATACTATCTAAGAAGATCATGATACATTTTGATCAAACTACGATGCACTTCTGACCTCAATGCATAAAAAACATGCATCAACACTTTCTTAAAACATGTAGGCAAAAAAAGATGGCAAATAGAAATTATCCCATCATCACTAGAAATTCAACCAGAAGGTGACTCAACACCTTTAAGACTCCCCTATAAAGCCAATCATTTGGAACCCTGATGCTTCCCTTCCATGATTTGGATCATGAGGTAGAACTGACAAACAATGATTCAATGTTCATATTCCCATTATCATTCTACACCTTGAAATGCATCTCAGTGAACTATGCCATCATCCTCTTTTCAGAACTATATTCCTAGGCTTTTTGAATTTGAGTCTTTCATATAAATAAATCTTCAACACTACTTCCCTTTCGTAGAGTGTAAACTATCTCAAAGTCAAAAGACAACATGTAATCAATCAATATTTTCATCTGAATATAAAAATGACACTTATAAAATATTTAATTAATTCTTCTATGATTGGTAGACACAGAAAATGGTTTTCCCAAAATGAAATGTAACTAATACTTTAAAACATAAACAATTTTGTTCAATACAAGGACATGTGTATGGTAATTTATTTCATGATGCCTCAATAGCCTTTCCCCATACACCCCAACTCAATAATTTAACATCGACACTTCCCCATGTCCAACACAAGAACCATTACAAAACAATGTTTACCCCTTACCTTGGATGAGTAAGATCAAAATTGGTGCATATGTTAATACATTCTTTAACTCTTGGAAGACAATATCACATACCCAAGACCATTCCAAATTTATTCCATTATTAATAAAAACTGAATATAGTGATTCCAAATTGAATAATTCATTAATGAACATCTGGTAATATATATCCAGACCCAAAAAAAAATCTGATATTAATTATATTCATGGTTTGTTCCCAAGAAACAACTTCTCACACATTCTCTTGGATCCTTAAAACACCTTCATTGAAGATGATGATTCTCGTGAAATAAACCCTATAGATTCATAAATGAAATTTTTATAGATTGGGGTATATCCTATGATCTCTTCTTTTACATAGAATCATGTCATGATTATTGGCAGGATTATCATGAATTTTAGTGTACACCTAGATGTAATTGAAAAACAACTAAAAACTAATATAGGTAGGAGTAAATAATTTTTTACATTAGGGCCATAGACACTCCCTTTGAATTTTTCAATCCAAATGGAATTACCAAAAACGAATATAAAACATATCTGATATTTAAGGAAGCCCAAATTATATCAAAATGTCTCAACCATAACTGATGATACCTTGATCTCATATCAATAATAGAGAACACTAAATCAACCTTTAGTGATTCAAAAATACCATCGATCCATGGAAGAGAATATTAGTTCCCAATCATCATATGATTAATCTTCCAATAATTGTCACACAGTCTAATCAATTTGTGAACCCTCTTAGGAGACATCACCTGAGATCCAAAATGATACATACTCACGTGTCCAAACTACTTGTATTAAAAATCAATCTAACTAATTTTAAATTTCATGTTGCTCTAACAGTTCTATTATAATATATGGAATAGAAACCAGATGTACTCCAAGTAGTGACTCTATCATGAACATGAAATATCCATTGGGAGATATCATTGAGTTATCCTTAGGAAAAACATCTTGAAAGTGATAAACCATAGGAGAAAGTAAAATCTATCATACTCCCCCATCATTAGGAATAATACATGCCACATAAGTTTCAATCTCAATCAACCATTAACAAAATAGACATGCATGACCTGATTGAATGTCCCACTAACCATGATGGGGAAAAGTGTCTACATCAAGAGATGTGAATGTAAAAATTGTAAAAAATAGTCAATATGGTCCTGGTAAAACACTATCCATTCCATGCTCACAATTATATCAAAACTTGATATCTCCAGAAAAAATAAAGTCCTTAAGAAGTTGCACCCACAAACATCATAAGAACACCACTTACATTGGTTAATATTATCTTCTTTCATCCCTACTATTGTATCAATCTATATGACCGCATAAAGCATTACATCTCTAAACCCATTATAACAACAAGGTGATAATAAATAAAAGTATGTGAGGAACCGGTATGAAGAATGCACTAAAAAATGTGGAAGAAAAATTGTCTATATATGAAAATTTTGATTGTCAAGCCCCACCACCTACTGGTGCATAATTAACATTATAAACATGAACTAACCCTATACCCTAGGTTCTGGTCAGAATACCTGGTGCTGCACTACCCTGCTGATTTAGATTCACTCACCCAAGTGTAAAATATATGCCCCCTCGATGAGTATGACTAGTAGATCTCTAATTTAGTCCCTTTCATAGGGTAACCAACCCCTTATTTGAACTCAACATTAGAATCATCGCATTATCATTTCCTATCATTCAATGGTTCCTATAGAACCATTGAACATTCCATATTATGCCACATGATTAGAACATAAAATACGGTTTGGGGAACCGACCATGCATGTACCCCATCCTACCACACTAATATCTAAAAACTAGATTAAAACCTAGAGGGGATGGTTCTGCCTTCTAGAAAATCCTTCCAACACATCCAAAGAGAAGTTTCACATAACAGATCATCCTACCATTGGATGCCGCCACACTATATCTCGCAATTGGAAGTATATGCCCACTAATAGGGGACTCATTCTGGTTTCCCTAAAAAATAAGTTCATGATCCACTAACTCAAAAACTCTTTATAATCATAATATATTCACATGTGATTTAATATCATGTTTAAGTCTATCCTAAAAACATATTTCTAATCCACCTCCTCCACTACCATAGATAGAAAAAAATGTTTCAAGTTAGTGATTCAACTAGAGTATTCTATCACTATATTCGACCCATGGGTCACCCTAATATACCATGTAATATTTTCCTAAATCAATGTATCCAAATAGATATATTCTGAAAATTTTTCCTATAAATATATCAATGACATACCATCACCCAACTGGGATTAAACCATAAAGTCCCCCAAGGTATTTGTCTTATCTTGAAAAAAATATGTCAACATGACTATCTTCACATGAGGAGTCTCTATGTGACCAAGAATCATCTGGATGGACTCTATTTAGAACTAAACTACATCATGTCCACACTCTCCACCATATTCCATATGTCGTTACAGTTGAAAGATCATAGTTAGCTTAAACATACTTGGCATGACACACCCTAGGTCACATTCCATTGTATTTATAAAATAATTGTAATTATCACAAAAAATATCTCATAATATGTTACCATGAACCTCTAGATTTTCATACTACTCTTTTAGAGGAGAATTTAGGATGAAATCTTCTCATTTCTTAACCGACACATTAAATTGTTGTGGCATGTCCTATAATTCCACAACACAAAATGTAAAACCACCACAGTTCTCATAAAAGGAGGAACTCCGCTAGCCATAAAAAAATACATTTTTCATACACTATTACCAATAGAAATCATCTCTCGTTGAAAACTACCCTCATCTATAAATATCATGAGTCATGTCCAATATGGGGTAAGCAAACATAAATGTTAAGAAATCATTTATTTGACACACTTTTTAAACCATTTCCTAATTTTAAAACCAAATCATTCAACTTTAAGGTATTTCTAATCTCACAATTTATTTTATCCAAAATTTTATCTCATTTAGTTCCTTCATAAAAAATAATGACATAATCATTCTTTAAAAATCTATCCATTTAACCATTCATTTCATCTTTATTTGAAATCAAATTCTTCATATTTTATGAAATGTGAAAACAATTTTACCCTTCTGGTCTCACATATCCATCTCATGTGTTCGCATCATGAGGCACCCACCAATAATCATAGGTGCCTATAAATATTCATTTGTGCACAATAAAATAAAATTATAAACAAAATTAAAATATCATAAAACAATATCATCACACAATAAGTGCATAACATAATAGTAAAATTTCACTCATCTTTAAAAACAGAAATCATGGAAAATAATTCCCACATTAGGTAGTTAGGTTTTCTCCCATGGATGGGTATCTACATTAAAACACAATCTCATAATAGAAACCTATCACATATTAATTTATTGTGTACCATCCCTAATTATTAATATGAAATAAAATAACAACATTGTTACAACATTGTAATTCCCCTAACTCAGAATCCACTAAATGGGTGCTCCATAAACTGTCTCCACATGACATTAATCATGCCTCTCCTTTTCTAGGAGATTATGACTAGTAGTGAGGGTCTAGTAAATCTTGTGGGTAGAATATAACATCCCTACCAGGGTGTTCCACAATATCTAGCACATAGAATAGGGAAAAAGAAACAATAAACTATAACATTCACTACCCACTCTTTCTCAAATAGGGTACAACCACAACCGAAATATAAATATATCATGTCATACTAATAGTTCAAAATTTGAAGGAATCCAAAATTACTGAATAATGGAAATTTTTTGAATAATGGTCCTAAATCAATTTCTAGATGACCATCCATTATCATCCAATTCCCATATCAACTCTTCAACTCATTCCCCTTTCCATTTTCTCTTTTCCAATCCTTCATCAATGAAATATTCGTGGCTTCCCAAAAGAGGCCCACGATGTGTGTGAGTAGAAACAAGTTGTCCCCCTCCAATGGTGTTGAAAAAATATCCAGTCAAAAAAATAGTTCATGAATGATGAAAATAGATTTAAATATAGAAAAATGAAAACTCAGGTTCCATTAATTTACAATATTAAATTTTGAAACATTCTTATTTTATTTAATTTATTTACATTAACCATTTCCATCACATAATACATTGGTTAGGAATTTATACTATTTACACTTCATCCTTAGTTGATCAATTATTAGACATCAATGAATATGTAAAGTTACATATCTCAATAATGATAAATAGTTCACACAAAATACATCACACTCACCTTGGATTCTCATTCTAGGTAGTCACATAAAATGAAACTGTTTGGGAATTTGATCCTCAATGCCAATCCCTAACCTACAAAATCGAGGGGTGGGGTTTGGAGCCTCAATCCAACCTGGCCCCTTGGAGGTTCCTTAGTACAATATCCCATATAATAGAAATCCATGTTCACATTCTTATTCATCCAATTAACACATATACCAAATCACATACCATGAATAATCAATACACTTGACATTCACAATTAAAAATCCATTTAACACTAAAATCACATTTAGGACTTAACCCGTTAACATTTATTCCACACACATTACATATCCAATTTAATACAATTGAATTTCATATTTTATCCCATTTAACTTATTCAAAAATTTCCATACATTAACCCATTACACAAAATTCATGATTTTACATGGATTATTTCATTAATTCATTTGAAGTTCTACCTCACATGTCATCATACACATTATCAATAATCAATTTAACACTCTTTACATTTTTCCAAACAAAACCATAAGACATCATAAAATTCTAGGAACAATGATCAAAAATCACTTTTTCACGTCAACTAAATATTGACATGTTCATCATGGGATCTAATTTATCACAAGCTTAATCCGTATTTAAAATTATAATTATCCATATTCGGGAATATTGTAAAACTGCATTAGTGACCCTAAATCATTCTTGTCAATATCAATGCAACCACGAGGATTATGAGGGGTTCAGGTCATCATTTATCTAACAATTTTTTTCAAATTCATTCAATGTCATCAAATGAACAATAAGATAGAGCCATTAAAACAACCACCCAATATAAAATTAACTTCATGGAAATGGAATACAACATTTTGACCACCTACCACATAACCTATAATGAATGCATGCTTATGCATTTCCTTACCTATATATTCAATAAAACTTTGAACAACAACATATGATTCATGAGAAAAGATGGTTCTTGGGATTTTGAAGAATAATAATAAAATCATAAGCCCTAATACATAAAATAGAGGCATGAGCATCAATGTACAAACACATAGTTTTGATCTAGAACCAACAACACTCCAAAAGGCCTAGAAATGAAGTAAATCTATACTTAGGAAGATCTGGGAGTTTATATTCATCACTAGGTCTGTAGTCGGATGAATGAGGATGAAATTTGGTCGAAGAACATTTAATATCAATGGGGGAAATGGTAAAATACCACTTTTAATGAGGTTCAGTGTTTGGATACATGGTTTTCCAAACCAACCGCCAACTATGCGCCTGCCTCTATCCAATAGGGGCTGAGTCACGCTGTTTAATAGGGAGCAGCATAATGTTTGAAAAATTTATTCCCCAATAGTAAAAAGGTCCTATGTACATTCCTATAGGTTTTGGATACCACTCATACTTAGTTTACAAAACCATGAACACCTTCTTATCGCAAGAATGGTTTGGGTTCCCAGCTACAACTAACCATGTGCCAACTATGAATCATGCACAAGATGGCCCAAATTTCTCATCTTTTGTGTTTTGATCCCTCAAGACACTCTCTATAATTTTCATACATCCAAAAAACATTCCATAACCACAATAATGAGACTGAAATCAAAACATAATAAATGGCATACCTCAAGAAAATCTAAGATCATACACCGCTAGAGATAATCTTCCCTTGATTCCTATAAGGTTACAAGAATACAACATAGATCTATTTTCAGGTCCACAAACCAAAAAATATTATCTCACAAGGTAAGTTTTTAATTTATCAAATTATTTATAAAAACTATATGATGGTCATTTTCATTGGTTTCCACATTTTATCTACTGTCTATTTTTTATGAAATTAAATTGATCACTAAGTTTATCATCATGTAAACCATAGATTGATAATTGATTATGTAAAAAAGAAAAGTTGGGAATGACACATCACATGCATATATTGCACCAATAACCTGAAAGAGGTATCAGTGTGGTCACATAATTATTTAAAATTATTTGAATATATTTGATTGATTTATACATTTGTAATTTAGTTTTCCATTTCAGTATAACCATTCATAAATTCAAATTATGAAATCTTCTACATCAACTTTTATTTTTCATAAATACAATAAAATTAATTTATTTAAGGAATGATATAAATTTAAATATATAATCATAAATTGATCTAGAATCTAGTAGGATATCAAATGTGTACATGTCATGTAACCCATTGGTACACATATTTTAGTAGTGTTTAATTTAATAATATTATGTTGACAATTATTTCAAGGAGTGTATATTTATTACATGAAATACCATTTATTTTAAACCATATGTTGACTGCACCAGTCTGGGACATAGTTAGCAAGATAAAATGATTTTTAACATCCAAACATAGTATGTAATATTTTTGTCACAAACTAGTAATGTATATCTTAAACTGCCTACCTGACTGGTGACAGTGTAAATCAGAGACCAAACGATGTGCAGCTTTTGTACACATCTTTTACATGACCTTTTCCTGTTGAACTATTTATGTGACAAGTCCCTATGTGTGTGTCTCTGATCGATGGTGAAAATAGTGAACTCCATGTAATTGGCTTGTATATTCTATGTAATTTTAACAAATTATGAAAAATTACAAATTAATTTAATATAAAATATGATCATTATCAACATGTCCTTGTGTGTGATCATAACGTTGATAGGACACGACATGTGACGGATTAATATATATATATATATATATATATATATATATATATATCTGTGTGTGTGTGTGTTTAATTAATTAATTTATTATGTTTTGGTCTTCATATCATTTATGATTCTTATTATAGTTAGTTATCAACATATATTAAAGTATAACATGAGATAGAAAGATCACGGAATCAATGTAATCATTATTATTATAGCTCATGTCATGAATGTATGTGATAAGTCATGTTTGACACATATCTCAAGAGTAATCATGATAAGTGTATAATAGGTATTTTTCACATTAGATAGGTAGTCACCATGTTTCCCCCAAGGTACATTAATGTTCAAAGTAAATTTTAGATAAATTTATTTATTTTTATAAAATTATGATGGATGAAAATTTCATTTAAATTTAGAATTAATTTAAAAAAAATAATTGATTAATTGAAGAATATAATAAATAGATTTGTGAAATACTTTTCTAAAATGAAAATGAATAGATTTTAATGATAATTTAATTGAATGATTAATTTATTTCATTCATGTGAACTATCACGACCCAATACTAAAAAAAATAATGTGATTGTTTTCATTTAATTTATTATTAATTTTTTTTTCATGTCAGTCATCTGTCCTCTTATAATATTAGAGTTTGAATGTCTATTTTTTAATTCATTTAATCCATTTTACCTATCTTGTGTTTGATTAAATGAATATGTAATGTATGGAGCTCTCATGTTATTGTAGGATTTTCATGTTTGATCTGAGACAAAACAAATCCAAGAGAGTTAGATAGGTGGATAGGTGTAAAACAACAACATGAACCATAAATGGTTCATGATTTTCCCCCTTGATCAGTGGTTACTTAATCATGCACTAGATAGACTATCCATTTGTAAAATCACAATGAAACCAGTCCTTTTATTTTTAGACAACCCTAATAGTACAATATTAGATGTTATTTCCAATACTGATTTTCATCCATTGTCTGAAAGTTCTTTATAAGAGGAAAAAATCAAGAATATATTTCTGATATTTATTGAAAATAATATTTTTTATCTTTTTTTGATGAATAGACTTTTGAAAACACCAGAAGTTAGTTGATTATTATGAATAATTATAGTGTTATTATCATTAGTGATGTATATCCAAAGATTAGAAATATAAATCATTGACAAGAGAAATTGAACTTATATCATTTTTATGACAATTTGAATATATGGATATTGATGAGTCTTTTGGTGAAATAGATTGTATTAAAAAAAACATGACTAACTCAATGATTTTGAATGGAACAATGTTTGGAATCTGGTTATATTTCCTAAAGATACATCTATATTTGGAGTAAATTATTTTTTTGAGAAAAATATATTGATAATTGAATAATACATCTAAATAATGATATAATTTTTTCAAATGTATATAATAATCAATAGTGAATAGAATAGGGAGAATAATATGCACTAGTTTCAATACTTTAACTTATTTGTATACTTCTATAATTTGAATCATTTATAAATTTTAATATATTTCCAATGGATGTAATGTGTTCTTATGATAATGGTTATGTTCAGGTGAATATTAATTAATATCAAACTCCGTGTTTTGAATATTCAAAACATCGAGAACATATATATAGACATACCAAATATATTTATTGAAATATAAAATCCATTAATGCTTCGTATGATATGTGAACCAGATTTAAAAAAAACATTGTTAAGGGAGCTTGATATCGAAAATTTATTATAAAATAAGTTTATAAAAACATTATGATTGTATTAAGTTATGTTGATGAAATTATATTTGGCTCAACTATAAAATAATTAACATATTCCTTTCTATATCATATGAAATATGAATTTGAAAAGAGTATAATGTGTTAGTTATCATACAATTTAGGCCTTCAAATTTAAAAAAAAACTAAAAAAAACATCCATATCTCAACATAATTATATATAAATTATTCTTAAGAAATTGAGGTTTGAAAACACTAAAAGTATTAGTAATGATATTGGATCATCCAATACATGAGATCTTGATGAATATAGAGAACCAATTGATCAAAATACTTTTAGAGGTACAATTTAATATTTACATTACCTAGTAGCTAGTTGTCTAAATTTTGAGTCATTAATTTGATAACCTGCTATATATCAAGATAATCCCACAGAATATCTTCATAAACCATTAAAACCAATTATTTTTCATCTTAAGTGAACTATGGATTTAGTCTTATTATATTCTTCTAGAAATAATTTAGAACATTTTTTTTCAGCTGATGATTTTGTTAGATATAGAATGGATAGGAAAATTACTTATCAAAAAATTCATTCCATTAGAGAATAATTCGTTTCTTTTTTATTTTGTAAAAATCACTCAGTAGAAATTTCCATTACTGATGCTAAATATGTGGTAATTGGATGTTGTTAAACTTAAGTGTTGTAGATGCTAGACACACTCACTGACTATTGAATGATTTCTTCTCAATATATATTTTGTGTGATAACACAAGTTCCATTTTGCAATCTGAAAACCAATCACATCACATATATGATATGAAAATAGACATAATTCCATATTTCCTTTGATATCACAGATGTAATTGATATATTATTTTATAATTCATCAGAACAAAAGAACAAATTTATAATTGTTTTTATTTACCACTTTTTTTTTGAAAAATTTAAATACATTAATCATAAGATATAAATGTTAAATATCATGTGATCACTCATATCTAAATCATGTTATCATTCAATTTAAATTAAGTATTTACATTAAAATGGGTGATTAAATATGATTTTAAGAACATAAATCCTTTTTTATATAACATTGAGTTTTCCATGAAGTTATAGAATTAATATTTAGTTTTTGAGACTGAATAACTATATTAAAATTTTATGGATTCATAATTTCTTATAAAAACAATCATAATATAAATTTTTTTACAAATTATTATTCTGAGTGAAGAAATTTTTTTGAATTTTTTTATAAAAAGAATTTTGTATCAAAATTTGTTTCAAAAGTTTTGGAATAAAAAATTATTAAAATATATTCAGAATTTATATGAAAACATTATCATTATCATTTTTTCAAATGACAATGAAGTTCAGTTTACTCATACCTATGAAAATTTTCTAATCCAAAAGGTATATCTTTTTTAGTTTTTAAAATGATTCGTTACATTAGTTATAAATATTCCGGTTTACTTATTCATTTAGTTTTAATAAATTGTTTTTTATTCGAGCTTATATGTTTTAAAATAGGATTGTTACTCATTCCAAATGATATTATTATTTAACTAAATCATGAGTTAAAAATTAACATTGAATTCATTCTTCAATTAATGCATGATTGATAGATCAGATAAGGAAATTAAATCTAATCCATTGAAATTTATGTAATTCAAATGATCTATGACATGCCAATATACAGGTGGTAAAACCTATGTCCCTCATTGGTTCTCCTATACTCTTCTCATTACTTGTACCACTTATTTAGTTTCTCTTTCCAATGTTTTGGAATTTTTATAATCATCAATTGATATTGTAGTACAATGGAAATATTAGAATATTTTTTATAAAGAGATGTCAATAAAGAAAGACTCACCTTGAGGAAATGTCATGAAACAGAGGATTCACATATTAAAAGGATCTTTAGTTTTTGAGGCTGGGAGAAAGATTATGTCGAAAACTCGGATAACTATTTTGATTTACGTTTTCCAGAAATTATATGAAATTTTTTATCTATAGTTTTAGATGGAAATAGAATAAGAGGAAAGGGAACATGTTGAAGAGAATGAAGTGGGATAAGAACAAGAAAATGATGAGTATGAAACAGATGTAGAAACATAATATGATGATGATAAAGAATTAGAGACTAATGAAGAGCCAAATAAAAGAAAACCAAATACTCATCATCATCTTAAAATCCACTACTATCCTATTCAGATTATAATGAAGACATGATAAAAGTTTTTGAATAATAATCATCATCCAAATATGAAGAAATGGAATTACCAAAAGAAGAAGAAAAAGTTAACCAATCCTTAACAAAAGTTTTAGATAAAGATGAATGTGATTAAGATTTGGACATTATTAATGAATCAGAAGAAGAAAATCAGTATTAGAATGAAAAGGAAAAAATGTGGAAGGAAGAAAACTAGATGTAGAGTCCTCAAGACCAAGTTCTCCTAAATATTTATCATGTTGATCAAACTCTGAAGGGATAGTTGGTCAGAATGTTTTTGAATGTTTTATTAAAACATTGAAAATTTGTTGTGAATCTATATCCAATATTCCAAACATAAAAGAAAGGTGTAAATTGGTTCAAAAGTTTCTAAATAATAAATAAAAATCATTGAATGTTTTGACTGAATCAGCTATTCAGAATAAGGTAGATTTGAAATATTTCAATGAAATGAAAAAGGCTTAAAAGTGGTTGTATAATCTGATGGTTATGTATTAAATTAAAGTTGAAATTGATCTCAAGTATAATTATTATTAATTCATATATGTATGGTATCCTTTGTTAAAAATATAAAAATAAATTGATAACATATAAAAGGATGCTTTCGATATAGCAAATTTTGTGGAAGATCACAGAGATACAAAAAATGATTTCAATGAGAAGTAAAAGATTTGAATGAAATGGTTCCCAATTTATAGTTATAAAATGTAAGACATTGAGCATCTAAAGATGGAATTTTAAAAATGAACTAGGGAAATAAAAATATCTATATTAATATTTAAATACATAAGTCAAAATTTCAGAATCTAAAAGTGATGGTGGACCAGATCTTGAATCATAAATCATTGGTTGGATAGGCTTACAAGGATCATAATGCATATAATAAAATGGAGACAATTGTGAAAATATTGATTAATATAGAATGATATTATTTATTGGACCTATTCAAGTAAATTTTAATATAATTTTAAATGATTGTAAAATTTGAATGAATTTATTTCCCAAAAATAATGTGTGAATATATTGAAATTAATATTTGAGTTATTTTTTTATTTTATTTCATGTATGATTAATTATTTTAGATAAATTTGATCCATATGTTATCACTTTCTATAATTTCTAGAGATATACTATAACTATTAACTTTGTAAATCAAAAAGAGGGATAAATTTATAAAGACAGATAAATTTATAAAATCGATGAAGATTATAAAGGTAGAAGACATTGATACATTTTATAATGGGGGAAAAATTTATAAATCAAAAAAGTTGTGTTTGATACATTATAATAACTGGTTGTATGATCAGTGTTTCAATTTATGAATTATTGAAAAAAATCCTTACCATTAGTCAAACCTTAGTATTAATTCATTATATTAACCATTATTCATTTTTTAGAATAAAAAAAACGATGTCTACTAGAATATCGATTTTTTATAAATGGTTTGATTAGAATTATTACAATCATATGGAGTCCAAAATATAATTGAAATAGTGCTAATAAAAAAGTCATCATACAATCAAAGTAAAAAATAATACCTATCTAGTATGTGGAATATGCAGATCATTATGAAAATGTCACATGCTTGAATACAAAGGCGATTTCAACTAACTTTGAAATATGATTGTTGGAAAATTTCATAGAAATATATGTTAATTTGAATAATTTGGAGTTGATGCAATTAATAACGGAAGAAATATAATGATTACTCTACATGAACAACTAGTACCAAGTCATTGTAATCCCTTAGAGAGATGATGTTGCATGGAATCCATGAATGGATTTAAATTCCTTATAAACTATTTTCATTTGAAATTTCTTGTCTAACATGGTACTGATAGGGGGATTATGGGGATTGGAAGATGGTGAATCTGATCCATCAGAACGAGGGATTATATGGATATGAAGAATTACGTTGATCATAATGTCAAGGGATTTGTTGGTCATGGATGATAGAGTTGAATCTGATCATTATATACAAGGCTTTTTGGGGATTGAATGTATAATGTCATGAAATTTGTGTATAATTGTTTTTAAATATATGGAATAATTTTGAGACTGAAAAATTTGAAGGCGCATGAATCTAAGGCCCAGAGTGCCTAGAATGATCCGTCGATGTTTTGTTAAGCTAGGATTAGCACATGTAAGCGGTTTTCCTCAAAAAGTGTAATAACTCTTAAATGTTTTCCCAGACCATAAATCTTAATGTACTGTTGAGTTTAGGATGGTAGTTTTACCCTAGGCATGACATAATTTTTGTTGGCATTGGCCTCTAGTAGGAAAACCTGAAAATGACATAACCGTAAAAAATTATTAAATAAAACTGTTTTATTTTTAAAATTTATAAAACTCATTAATGGTGATTCAATTTTAAAATATGAAACCACCACTGAACTTGTGATGGAATGCTCTCTCTAGGAATATACTAACATTGTCCGGCTCGGGCCACCAGTGAAAGTATGTTTTTTCTGTAAATAAAATAATTAAGTGATAAATATTTTATGATAAAATCCATAAATTATAAATGGTAACTTGTATTAAAAATCCAAGAGTATTTTTGAGCTAGCGAGGGAATTTTCTCCTTAGGTGGAGCCTAACCTCAATCGACACGAGTCAAGGGTGAATGTTAATAATTTTCTGAACATTTTTTAGGTACATTCAGTATACGCACATGTGAAATTTTCTTACTTTTGAACTAGTCCTCACATTAGAAATATGAGGTCCTCGTTGAATCTGCAGCACCAGGATTCGCTTAATGGACACTTCACTTTGACCGCAATAGGTGAGGAGAAAAACATATGTTTTGTGACTTTTTTTTTAAAAAAAAATTATTATTTTATTTTCATTATTATCCTCCAATGGACAAGAGGAGTGTGGGGCCTTTGATGTGTCAAGCCATTAAATGGCTTGATCCATAAATCTTTGTAACATCATCGTTGGGGAATTATGAAACTTCCAAATTAATGAGCCTCCATTAATTCCCAACATCGTTACTTACCCTCCCCCTGTCATATTTATATAGAGCTTGGGGAGGGGTATCAGCACTACTTCACCAATAAATGAAGTGCAGAAGGAGTTCTGAGGTGTCGAACCCTTGGAGGATGGAGCTGATCCTAGTGGGAGGTGATGGGTGACACTGAACCGTGAACTGAAGGATGACGTACAAGTGGCGTCATTGGGAACCTATTGCAGGCACTAAAAACACAATCCACCTTCAAGAGAGGGTTCTCTACAACGGGTTTACGAGGTATGTGGTTTGTTCATTTACACACATTAAAAGTTTTCCTATTTCCCATTCTTGAATAATACGAAGAACACGGACCAAATGACTGACAAGTTGATCCACGATTCATTCATTTCTGTAGGAGGTTGTAGTGGGTTATCATTGTAGGGGTTTGATAGTTGTTTAATTTAATTGATTATTAAACCCTTAATCCCATCATGTTTACGAGCTTATGCAGAGGGCACAGTCCTAACAGACCCATCCCAAATCCTCTGCTATCTTGATATCCTTGAGCCTCCATGGGAGACCACAACCGCGATGACACCAACCAGCTACGTTGGGGATAGAGCATCGACACACGCCGCAAGAGGAGACTGCGACACAAATCTGAAGCGGTCATCAGAGTGGCTGGCACTGGATGACAACAGAAGAGACGTGGCGTGCTATCGCGCACTACTGGTTAGTAAAGGGGGTCGCAGCTCATCTGCCACGACGACCGGATGGCTACTTTCGACATA
The DNA here is from genome assembly GCA_963277665.1 of Viscum album. Lineage (NCBI taxonomy): Eukaryota > Viridiplantae > Streptophyta > Magnoliopsida > Santalales > Viscaceae > Viscum > Viscum album. The sequence goes on from OY728139.1 coordinate 872,809,377, forward strand.
CCAGCCGACCATGGGTAGAGTAGTGGCGCACCATCATGCACCCATGTATAATTTGTCTAGAACAATGGCCATCCATGATGGAATCGGAAGGACCCACTCTAGAAGGTCCCACATGCCCCTAGGCAGTGCCACGTGGCACCGCTTTTGCAAAGAAGTCTGAAGGGCCTTCATCCGTTTGGGAAAACCAGGGCTCACTCCCCTGGTAGCGGCTAGGGCGGACCTCCCTTTTGGGTCATTCTACTCGTGTATGGGATGCCTCCTAGTGGGCCGCCTGCCCAGTGGGCCACAAACAGTGGGCCATGCCATACGTAGGTCAGGCCTCCCCCTTGCGGGCAGCACCTCATGCGGGACGGGCCACACTCTTACAGTCTGCCCACTTGTGGGCCACCCAGTTGTAGGCCATGACCTACACGGGACGATCCGCCCCATTGTGTGTTACATTATATGCATGTCGGGCTGTACACTAGTGGTCCACCCTTTTCTAGCTTCCCTATTGCAATCCAGGCTTTCCTTACAGGCTAGGTCCATCCAACCGGGTCAACCGGGCCTAGAAACACATAGAAGGCCATATCCTGAGAACCAGATTTCAGTTTGATGAACCATCTAGGGAGTTGGGGTCCTCGGATCAAGAATATCATTTTTTTTATAATCCTATTGGGTCTTTTATATAGTTGGAGTATGTTCGGGTTGGATCAACCCTAAATCAAACCGGGCCCATGGAACTAAAATGCTTATAACTCACTAATCAGGCGTCTGATTGGAGAACCATCTGTCTTGTTGGAACCTTAATGACATGGATGTTCTTTAGGTTACTCCATTATGCATAATAGTGGTGGTCAAGGTACGATCGATAACTCGAGGGCAGAATATACAGTACTCTAGTGCACAGAGTTCGAGGAATCCAGTGGCTGGTTGTGAGGTGGAGGTTATAGAAATATCATACAATGGTCAGTACCGAGTGATCCTGTGTGGGTCAGCACCAATCCCATGTGGCTCATATCTATTGTGGGTCAGCGCTCATCGATCTAGTGTGGTTCAGCGCATACTGATCCTGTGTGGGTCAGATAATGTGTGGGTCAGCGCTCATCGATCCTATGTGGGTTGACACGCATAAATCCAGTTTAGGTTAGATCCTGTGTGGGTCATTGCGGGGGTTATTACCTATCGACTCTAGGTGGGTTAGATCCTATATGAATAATTTCAGGGGTTAGTACCTATCAATATATTTGGTTGAGACTTAGTATGGTCAGAAGCAGTGCCTCTTGACAGAATATAATGTTCTAGCTTCACGACTAATCATTTGTACTTCAATACATTAGTAATACCTGGGGCCAGTTGAGTCTTTACCTTCATGGTGATAGTTGTGTGGTACTTTTTCCTTGGTGGTAAAATATTCGTGGTGATACCTATGTGATACTTTTACCTTCATGGTGATACATGTGTGGTAATTTTACCTTCATGGTGATATCTTCATGGAGTTACATGTGTGGTACTTTTACCTTCGTGGTGTTATCTTCATGTTTTTACCTCTGTTGTAATTTTACCTTCGTGATGTTACCTTTATGGTGTTTCCTTTTGTGATATTCTACCCTCATTTATGATATTGGCATGTCTTGATAACCTAGGTATATGTATGGGAATATACATAAGTAGAGTTGATATCTTTTTCTACGTGATTTGAGATTGGGGTACTACTTTGTGGTATTTCTTTTGTGGAACTATGGGAGACTTTCGGGGGTCTCAGGGTCCCTACTGAGTAATGTAATACTCACCCCTACATAAGATACAGCCACACCATGTTGTGTCTTGTTCAGATGACAGACAACATTGACCATGGATGAGGGAGTTGGGACTAGACGATACTCAGAGTTGGACCATTTGGCGTGATGTGATGCAGGGGCTACATATCATGAGATATACCTACCCTTCATGTAGGATCCTTAGTGGACGATATAGGAGTTGTTTTTCACTTTTAGGTTCTAATTATTCTTTCAGTTGTACTTTTACATCTCAGATGGTCTTGTATTCTAGCCCCTTTACATTCAACACTCTTTTTACTTTAGCTGATTGCTTCATGGTTGCCTCTTGTTGTGATCTTGGATTTGTATGTTTGTACAGGTTTAAATGAAATTCCTTCCAATTAAGGGATACAACTTTCCAGTGAAAGTCTCCAGCCCTGGCCTATGGAAGACGAGCTTGGGGTAGTCACTGCACCGACCCTGGGTGATGGGTCGTGACAAAGGGGTATTAGAGAGGTCAGTTCTACCAAAGAACTAGGACACTGGTCTTTCCAATGCAGTTATACTATTAAGTGTTAGGAGTGTGGTTTTCTGTTCGGGGAGTCCACTATTGGTGCGGCGACCATCGTATCCATAAACCAGGACCATAAATTCTTATTTCTGACTTAGTATACAGAAACATTGTTTGCATCTATTTTTGAAGAGTTTTTATTGTGATCTTTTTTGTGTCAGGTCACCAGGTATAACATATTGATCATGGCACACATGTTATTTTTTAGTATGCCTCTACATAGACAGCCAGCTAGGATTCCTGAGAGAGTACACAATAACGGACCACCAGGTTATGTGGCTTTGGTGCAGGGCATTCTTACGGTGTTAGCACCTTTATCCGTCAACCGGTACCACCACAACCCATTGGGCAGAAGATGCCACGAACCCCACCAGCAGAGGGTGCATGCCGATTGATCTCATTTCATGAGTTCTAGTGGAAGAATCATATGTGGTTTTGAGGTGAGATAGATCCCCAGGAAGCTGGGGACTGATTGGATGTTGTGTCTGGAGTTTTACGCCTAGTTGAGACATAGAAAAATCAGATGGTGATCTTAGCTACTAGTTTTTATCTTTACGTGACCATTAGGATGGTCCTCATGGTGACGAGGCTTTAAAACATGGGCCATTTCCCACGATGGCACATTCGGTTAGTGTTCTAGCTATATCATTTCTTGTTTTTCAGCATTTACAACTGGCGGTACCATTAGAGGACACATGTTGCCTTAGTGCCTTGCATGTTTTTCATCATCAGATACTCTTCAGGTTCCGAGGAAAGCCCGACACATAGGCGGTGAAGGATATGCTCTAGGAGGTTTCCGAGTTTCTATCTTGCCAGGGGACCATTCGATCAATGGAGGTCTTGGTAGAGAGCCTTCTATGTGGCTCTACAGGATGATGGCAGGGTTTAGATTACATTGATCTTGCGAAGAGGTGACTTTTTCAGTGGAAAAGCATGAGAACTTACCTCAGAGAAAAAGATATATTTGCATAAAGAGCTAAGGGATGAGTGTTCACTAAAGCTTCTACAGCTTCGAAAGGACAACATGTCAGTATCTGAGTATTCATCGAGGCATACAGTCTATCCCATGTACTCGATGAATACAGTATGGTCAGTGCTTCAGGGCTCAGACTTCCTAGCGAGGTGGGTTTACAGACATCTGTTCCAGCACAATTTTTCCTCTAAGAATTCCTACATCAGTTAGGTTCTTAGAGAGGAAATTTGTGGTCAAATATTCTTTGGATGAGCAGATGCAGCCCACGAATGTTTACCGCGGGATGTAGGAAACTGACATCAGTCTCAGAGACTTGGGAATATAAAATGTATTGGGAATATGAAGTGATAGGGACATATGAATCTATAGGGAAGTAGATGTGTAAGTGGAGCTAAGAGAGCAGCATGATCTGTATACTTTTCGACATGTTACAACCACCACCCTAATGTGTACACCACCATGCTTAGGGAGCTGGGGGATAAGGGAATGGATTAGTTTCATTTCGTCAAAGAGTGTGACCCAAGGGCTCCAGGAATGACTCGAGGTAAGGTAAGTGTCAGCTACAAGCTGTTATATTAGTAGACATAGGTACCAATCATTATTTCATACCCTGAATCTTGTTCAAGACCTTGAGTTTCCTGTTAAGCTGAAGACATGAACATTACGTCTGGAGGTAACTTAGGGTGGAGACTCTATAATCACCCTTATACTGATACTGTGATCTGACCTTTGAGGCAAGAGTATTGGTTGGAACCTCTAGGTGGCAGTATCCAGGAATTACGACGTTAGTTTGGGTATGGACTGAACATCAACAGTTCATACTCATATTGACCATATTAGACAAATATTATGTAGTATATCTACAGTTTTGGAATGGGGTTTCATGGTGTTGATGTAATGCCCCGACCACAGTTACCCAGAGTCGGTGCATTATTGCATAACATTGGCATGATCACAAGAGATCAAGTCTTGAAAGACCAATAAGTTTAGTAGCCTTGGAAACACTAGATACATTCATAAGTATTACATTACATCATAAAGTAAAACAAAACTAAAACAACATCTTGTCTTAATATCCCCTCACACTATCCATGTAGTTCATTCATAATATACTTCTTCACATCCTGGAAAAATTAAAACAATGGAAGGGGTGAGCTCCGATGCTCAGTAAGGATGACAATATAGCGGAAGTTTTCATAAATAAACATAAACATTTAAGGCAATGTATAACTAAAACAAAAGCCTTTTAAACTTGAACTTCAACATAATATGAAAAAAGTAAAATGAGATAATGCCATTTACTTATTCACATGGATATTCTACTAGTCAAATAATCACATGCAATATTAATAACCACTTTCATAATGATGGAATGCATAATGCCAGACTATCGTAACCATATAGCCAAGGCCTCGTCCCAAGACTACAAATAAGATTTTGTCAAGGCCTCATGGCAAGACACTATTTTGTCTCATGAGACCAACCAATGCATCAAGGATCTATAGCAGGCTCCACTCGTCACTTGTTATGTCCAATGCATTACTCATATGAACAGGTTTAAACATATCATAAACCATAACATAATTGTATCACATAAATCATGCATAAAAAAAACATAACATTTCCACATTTCAATCACAAGATATCAATACAATACATTGATATAATAAAAACCACTTTCAAAACCATTTTTAATACCAAAATAAAAAAAATAAAAATTTTGTATTTATTTTTTTTTTATTTAAAAAAAGTTATGGATTGTAGAGGAAGCCGTGACTCAAATAATGGTCACGACGGTGGAGAAGTCATTGTATCCACATAGATACGAAAAAAATACATTCCTTTTTGTCTTTTATTAAAATGTTTCATATAAAAAGATTCCTTTTGAATAAACATAAAAGTCAAAGGGGTTTATACACAGTATAAAAAAAAGTTGTGTATAAAAAAAATATGCCTCAATGAAAGGAGATTGAGACAAAGTCCTTAAAAAGATAATTTTTAAATAAAATATATCTATTATGTGTATTCACTATAAGTACACATAAAGAAAGTATAAATACAAGATAGAATATAATAATATCATGACATAATTTGAAAGTTGGAGATTAACCCAAAGAACAGAAATTGGGTTAAGAAGTTCCCTTACAAAGATCATTTTTTAAATAAAATAGATCTATTATGTGTATTCACTATAAGTACACATAAATAAAGTTCAAATACAAGATAGTACATAATAATATCATGACATAATTTGAAAGTAGGAGATTAACCCAAATAACGGAAATTGGGTTAAGAAGTTCCCTTACCTCATGCCCGACTTGACTCGATCGTTCTTTAACCTCCTGAATAATAAACTAGAGTTAATTTCTACTTTTTTAATAACCTTTTTCAAGTTCATTATTCCTTTTATATCACTTATTACCATGTTATGAACATTATGTAATTATTTATGTTAATAACGGTAGTTTTGTTGATCATTGGTACTTGAGTCAAAAATAAACTTCTTATAATTACAAGTTGTTAATGTGGTGAAATATACTTTATATCCATAGTTATATTCATGATTTAGATATCATATATAACATATATATCCAGTATATACATGCATTTATAATATTACATAACATTTAGATGTAAGAAATGAAATGCACCGTTCATGGAGACGGTAAGTCGTACGTACGCATGAACGCTACTTTCATTTCTATTTCGTATTTAGTGGAATGAAATTATAATTATATAAAGGTATATTATAATTCCAGTATAATATCATATATAATATCATTTAATCTATCCTTTATACATCCCACATATGTCATTAATGATTCAAATCACTTTTAGGGGGCGGTAGTCCGCACTTCTTAAAATGAAATTATCACGTTTACCCATAATGGAAATCATAAAGGTATGATATAAGTGAAAAATACATAAGCATAAGGAAAACATAAACATAATATATATCATATATAAAAAATAGTGTCATCATAATGGCCACCATGAGAGGTTTAAAAATAAGATTGAACAATCATCGTTCCGTGAGGCAGTAATTCGCCACCCACAGAAACACTATGTTCTTTAACCATTTGAAGAAGGTGTGTGTAAGTGTCAATAAAATCCTTCTCATAACAATACACTAGTATATATAAGATACTGGTTTTGTTACAAAAGAAAATAATAAAAAGAGTTTAGGGGGTTGGAGAAGCAAAATAAAACAAAAGAATACAAGAGAAGACATTACCTTGAAATCAGGTAACACTTTTTGATTTGATCCAAAGGCTTCCTTGGGAATACTTCTGCCTCAGTTGAGGCTTCTAGGAGTAATAGAGTGAAGTTGGGAGTGTATTTGGGAAGAGTTTGGCCGAGCCAAATGTCTTGATGGTGTGAATAAGGTGGTAGAGGTGGGGGCCTTTTATAAGAGGATATGAGGGGCACTCTTGGAAGGTCATGAAATGCTACATTATTATGAAGTGATTTTCGGATTTCAAAGGTCCCACAATGATATATTTCTAGGATATGGTGATAATGGTTCGAAATATACCCATACAATAAGTTTTATACAAGTGTAAGTCTTAGATTTTTACATTATCTTTTCATTTTATTTAAATCGTTAATTAGTGAGGTAACCACTGCATCATCATGGTGTCATAAAAAATTTAATTTATTTAATGTCTAAAAATTATAAAACAAATATCATGATGTAGGAAATATTTTTAACTTTCCAATGAATATTGAGAGTCAAAAAGTTAACTTATATAACCCCATGTAATAATTGTTTTAGTAAAACAACACATGTTTGTGACAATTTTATTTTTACTTTAAATAAAGAGTTATTAATTTCATTTTTTTACCCAAGTGGCTCCATAGGGTCCCAAAGTTGACCCATGGATTGTCTTGATCGGCCATGACTTATCCAATAAGGGTAGCACAAGTTTAAGGGTATTTTCATATTTTTATAATATCATTTTTACCTTAAATTTCACTAATTACCTTTAATCGCGATTAATTAAACTTAAAAGTTACAATTCACCAAAAAATTATTTTAATCCCATTGAACCACATTTTACTTATAATTACAACCATGTATGTCAGATTTTTGAAAATCAAATCACAGAAGTTGTAATGTTTCATTTAAACGAAAAATCAGTTTTTTAACTACCACTTAGTGGTTTCACTATTCATCAAAAATTGAAGTTTTCCATAACAATGAAAAAATTTCGCCCTAAGCTATAATTGATATTCCGAATTCAAAAATGATGTCTCTTTTACAAAATTCCAAACATATAAGCTGCATTAATTAATTTTATAATTAATTCCCGCTGTCACAACAAATAGCGTGTTTTTAAGAAACAATATATATCAAAAGATTGACAATTGTTTATGTCCAATTTCAAAGTAAAATTAATTCTAATGACCACCATTGGATAAAATGGTAAAACTATATTATAATTATACTTTAAACCTACTCAATAGTATAATTTATCACTATAAATTATTTTTATTAAAAAAGTTCTTTTTAAGTATTTTTCACTATTCATAAAAGATTGGAAGTTCTCAGAAAAATACCAAAAATTCAACATAGCTAATTTTGATATTCCAAATCCAAAAATGAAGTCCATTTTGTAATATAAAATATATATAATTTTAAAAAGTGGGTATTACTATTCATAAACGCTATTTTGATTAGTCGCGGTGTGTTAGATTCTCGAACTTGCGTATAATGAAATCTATTGCATTATTGAAAGAGAAGAGTATCATGGAAGCTTGGGGTGTTACATTCTCCCCTCCTTCAATAAATTGCGACCTCACAATTTGAAATTTTTCTTTGAAAATAAAATGTTGAAAATAGAAAATACCTTTGTGGAAAACCCACATCGGAAATAAGGTTAATAAAATTTAGCCTTAATAAGAGGGAAAGGGAAATGAAAAAGTCACCACCGAATTATGATCTCGATAAAGAGAACATTGGTGGAAATTAGAGACATATAATTGGAGGAAAAACATAAATATTTGTAGGGAGTAATTGAGGTCATCAATCACAAACAAGTGTAAAATTGAGGGCCTCAAAGCCTTCAATCTATGTTGACTTAAAATATTATCAGTTCAACAAGACATAAGGAATTAGGTTAACACATTTTTTGTTTTAATATCACTTTACTAAAGTTTAAGAATTAATTTATTCATAGAATAAGAGATATGTATATATATATTTCTGCTTGACAAGTAGAGTTTCAACCTTCAACTAATTTCTACCACAAACTCATATTTCACTCAAAAAGATAATAGAACTCAAAAATATTATATTTATGTTAACCGTACAGGGTTCAAAATATTAACACATACCATTTAGATTAGGAAAAATATTTTTTAATAACCAGGGACATCCTGTAGGCTAGTGGAAGGTAATAAAGGCATGTCGCACTATAGTTGTGGGTTTGATTCCTACAGCTTTGTCCGACGCGACGGGTTTTCGCCCCGACCTAGAGGTTGTCCTTTTCCTAAAACTATAGTATTATAATATTCCAAAAATAATATTCAGAAAATTTATAACCTTAAACAATACTATCCAAAGATCAACCTAATCCATTCTAATCATTATAGTTATCCAAAATACCTCTGTCCAGACTTTCTCTAAATGGGTCTCTAAATTCCAAAATCGATTCATCAGATTCCCCAAACAAAGAAAAGTTTCTCTTATTGTCACATACTAAAAATATTATTACCTTTATCATATTAAAACCATAATGAAAACAACAAGTACTGCAGTACAATCCTTATATATATCACATTGTTATTATAACCATAATATAATCCTTGAGTCCAGAAGCACCAATACATTAATTATTCTATTTTAACTGTAGTAACATCATAAGATTGTTCTTGATCCCTTGGACTTTTCTGAGGTAAGTTTCTCTAACGCTTAGGACATTAATTTGCATAATACCCCATTTCCCTATAACTGTATCATTCAACATTGATAGCCTCTTTTTTTCCCGTACAATTACGACCCTAGTGACCTTCTTCTCCACAATTATAACAAACTCCCATTCCTTTTAGGCATGTACCTGGGTGATTCTTCCTACAATTATCACATAATAGAAAATCCATCTTTCCCTTTTTCCATTTATCTATCTCTTGTTCCACCGTTCTCTTCCTCTCTTGCTTTACTTTGTTGTCGTAAGACTTAGAGAATTCATTTTCCATCTTGATAGAACATGAGACAATATCTTCGTATGACGAGAAGGTTTTTGAGACTAATGCTCGACGCAGAAATGATTTTAACCCATCAAAGAAACGATCGATCTTATTTCTTGGGTTATGTATATAATCTGGATCATGCCTCACTAACCTTTTAAAGTTAGCCTTATAATTTGCGACATTCTCATCCTTCTTCTGCCTCAGACTCAGAAATTACCTTTCCATATCTGCTCTATGGTCACGAGGGAAGTATTTTTCTAAGAAAAGCTCTTTGAACTCCCTCCATTATATATTAGATACTTCTTCATCTTCTTTCGTGTTTTGAATCAGCGACCACCATTGATCGGCATATCCAGTGAGCCGGTAAACTGCCATGACAACATTCTCCCTTTCTCTACTCCCCAAGGTTTGGAATATTTTCTCTGAGGAGTTTATACATTGCTTAGCTACTAATGGTTTTGTACCCCCATTAAATGTTGGCGGTTGTTGCCTCATGAAGCGGTCTAACATTGATCCTCCACGTTGCGGATCGGGGTGCTCCATCTGAGTATGGTTATTATTCATAACCTCAGTGAGTTGTCCCAGTATGCTGATAAGTTGATCAGCCCCAGTTTTATCTCAAGCTCCACAATAATTATCTTGAGCATTAGGGCAATCCCTACATGGAGTGCATGCATTTATATGGTTTCCATTCCTCCCAATAGGCGCCATTTCTATACAATGGCATAAACTAGATTAGTTTATGAATCAAAATATATAATTCCATACTTGTAAAACACTTAACATAAATTGAACTATTTATGGATATAATCCATAATCATAAAAAGAAATGTTTTCTTTGAGGAAGTATATACTCATAAACCCTTCATAATGGTTTGTAAAGAAAATGAGAATTATCCTAAGCATATCCCCCAGGAGTGTCGTAACCAAGAGAGCAGCAAGGCCGGTTGTCGTGCACCAGTTTCTGTTCGAGTCTAGCTCAAAGCGGTGTTTTTGAGTTTCACCCCTAGGTACATCTGTGCCAGAGCCGCCTCTACCTGCTCATATCCAGACAGGGATGTATTTCTCAGAAAACTCACAAAATCTCTATAATACCAAAATTATAGGAAGTTATTCTATACTAATCCTCAAAGTCTATATTAGGGCTATGTGCTCTAATCAGAGTTTATCTAAATCTAGATTCCAAGGTTAGTACTAAACTGCCTCTGATACCAACTGTAACGCCCTGACCCCAGTTAACCAGAGTCGGTGCATTATTGCATAACATTGGAATGATCACAAAAGAACAAGTCTCGAAAGACCAATTAGTTTAGTAGCCTTGTAAACACTAGATACATTCATAAGTCTTACATTACATCATAAAGTAAAAAAAACTACAACAACATCTGGTCTTCATATCCCCTCATACTATCCCTGCAGGTCATTCATAATATACTTCTTCACATCCTGGAAAAATTAAAACATTGGAAGGGGTGAGCTCAAATGCTCAGTAAGGATGACAATATAGCGGAAGCTTTCATAAATAAACATAAAAATTTAAGGCAATGTATAACTAAAACAAAAGATTTTTAAACTTGAACTTCAACATAATATGTCAAAAGTAAAATGAGATAATGCCATTTACATATTCACATGGATATTCTACTGGTCGAATAATCACATGCAATATCAATAACCACTTTTATAATGATGGAATGCATAATGTCAGACTATCATAACCACGTAGCCAAGGCCTCGTGCCAAGACTACAAATAATATTTTGTCAAGGCCTTGTGCCAAGACACTAGTTTGTCTCATGAGAACTACTGATGCATCGAGGAGCTATAGCGGGCTCCACCCGTCACTTATTAGGTCCAATGCATTCCTCATATGAACAGGTTTAATCATATCATAAACCCTAACATAATCATATCACATAAATCATGCATAAATTAAACATAACATTTCCACATTTCAATCACAAGATATCAATATAACACATTGATATATTAAAAAACACTTTCAAAACCATTTTCAATACCAAAATAAAAGAAAATTAAAACTTTGTATTTATTTTTTTATTTAAAAAGAGTTATGGCTTGTAGAGGAAGCCGAAACTCAAATAATGGTCACGGCGGTGGAGAAGTCGTTGTCGCCGCATATGTATGACAAAAAGACATTCCTTTTTGTCTTTTAATACAATGCTTCATATAAAAAGATTCCTTTTGAATAAACGTAAAAGTTAAAGGAGTTTATACACAGTATAAAAGAATGTTGTGTATAAAACAAAATATGCCTCAATGAAAGTAGATTGAGACGAAGTCCTTACAAAGATAATTTTTAAATAAAATATAATTATTATGTGTATTCACTATAAGTACATATAAAGAATGTATAAATACAAGATAGAACATAATAATATCATGACATAATTTGAAAGTAGGAGATTAACCCAAAGAACGGAAATTGGGTTAAGAAGTTCCCTTAAAAAGATCATTTTTTAAAATAAAATAGATCTATAATGTGTATTCACTATACGTACACATAAATAAAGTAAAAATACAAGATAGGACATAATAATATCATGACATAATTTGAAAGTAGGAGATTAACCCAAAGAACGGAAATTGGGTTAAGAAGTTCTCTTACCTCGTGTCCGACTTGACTCGATCGTTCTTTATCCTTCTGAATAATAAACTAGATTTAATTTCTACTTGCTTAAGAACCTTTTTCAAGTTCATTATTCCTTTTATATCACTTATTACCATGTTATGAACATTATGTAATTATTTATGTTAATAACGTTCGTTTTGTCGATCTTTGGTACTTGAGTCAAAAATAAACTTCTTATAATTACAAGTTGTTCATGTGGTGAAATATCCATTATATCCAGAATTATATTCATGATTTAGATATCATATATAACATATATATCCATTATATACATTCATTTATAATATTATATAACATTTAGAGGTAAGATATGAAATGCACCGTTCATGGAGATGATAAGCCGTACGTACGCTTGAACGCTACTTTCATTTCTATTTCATATTTAATGGAATGAAATTATAATTATATAAAGGTATATTATAATTATAGTATAATATCATATATAATATCATTTACTTTATCCATTATACATCCCACATATGGCATTAATGATTCAAATCACTTTGAGGGTGCGGTAGTCCGCACTTCCTAAAATGAAATTATCGCGTTTACCCATAATGGAAATCATAAAGGTATGCAATAAAAGAAAAATACATAAGAATAAGGAAAACATAAATATAATATATATCATATATAAAAATATTGTCATCATAATGGCCACCATGAGAGGTTTTATAAGAAGATCGAACAATCATTGTTTCGTGAGGTAGTAATTCACCACCCATAGAAACAGTATTTTCATTAACGATTTGATGAAGGTGTGTGTAAGTGTAAATAAAATACTTCTCATAACAACATACTAGTATATTGAATATACTGGTTTTGTTACAAAATAAAAGAATAAAAAGAGTTTAGGGGGATGGATAAGCAAAATAAAATAAAAGAACACAAGAGACGACATTACCTTGAAATCGGGTAACTCTTTTTGATTTGAGCCAAAGGCTTCCTTGGGAAGACTTCTGCCTAAATTGAGGATTCTAGGAGTACGATAGGGAAGTTGGGAGAGTATTTGGGAAGAGGTCGGCCGAGCCAAATGGCTTGATGGTGTGAATAAGGTGGTAGAGGTGGGGGCCTTTTATAAGAGGAGAGGAGGGGCACTCTTGGAAGGTCATGAAATGTTACATTATTATGAAGTGATTTTCATATTTAAAAGGTCCCAAAATGATATATTTCTAGGATAAGGTGATAAGGGTTTGAAATATACCCATCCAATAGGTTTTATACAAGTTTATGTCTTAGATTTTTACAATATCATTTCATTTTATTTAAATCGTTAATTAATGAGGTAATCGCTGCATCATCATGGTGTCATAAAAAATTTAATTTATTTAATGTATAAAAATTATAAAAAAAAATTCATGATGTAGGAAATATTTTTAGATTTCCAATTAATTTTTATAGTCAAAAAGTTTACTTATATACGCGCATGTAATAATTGTTTTAGTAAAACAACACATGTTTGTGAAAATTTTATTTTTACTTTAAATAAAAAGTTATTAATGTCAGTTTCTTACCCAAGTGGCTCTATGGGGTCCCCAAGTTTACCCATGGATTGTATTGGTCGTCCATGACTAATCCAATAAGGTTAGGGCAAGTTTAAGGGTATTTTAATATTTTTATAATATCATTTTTACCTTAAATTGCGCTAATTACCTTTAATCGCGATTAATTAAACGTAAAAGTTACTATTCACCAAAAAATTATTTTAATCTCATTGAACCAAATTTTACTTCCTAATGAAAACCATGTATGTAGGATTTTTTAATATCTAATCACAGAAGTGGTAATGTTTCATTTAAATGAAAAATAATTTTTTAACTACCACTTAGTGGTTTCACTATTCATCAAAAATTAAAGTTTTTCATAACAATGCCAAAATTTCACCCTAAGCTATAATTGATATTCCGAATTCAAAAATGATGTCTATTATAAAAAATTCCAAACATATATGTTGAATTAATTAATTTTATAATTAATTCCCGTTGTCACAACAAATAGCGTGTTTTTAAAAAACAATATATATCAAATGATTGACAATTGTTTATGTCCAATTTCAAAGTGAAATCAATTCTAATGACCACCATTGGATAAAATGGTAAAAATTTATTATAATTATACTTTAAAACCACTCAATAGTATAATTTATCACTATAAATTATTTTTATTAAAAAAGTTTTTTTGAAGTATTTTTAACTATTCATAAAAAATTGGAAGTTCTCAGAAAAATACCAAAAATTCAAGATAGGCTAATTTTGATATTCAGAATCCAAAAATGAAGTCCGTTTTGAAATATAAAATATATATAATTTCAAAAAGTGGGTATTACTATTCATAATGGCTATTTTGATTAGTTGCGGTGTGTTAGAATCTCGAACATGCGTACAATGCAAGCTATTGAATTTTTGAAAGAGAAGCGTATAGTGGAAGCTTGGGGTGTTACAGTTGATGATTCTATCTGTCACAGAGTCCAAGGATTGACTAAGGGAAGTCCCTTAAGAAAAAAAAGAGGGATGGACATCAGGAATTTCACGAAGGCATTAAGGCGCACACGTAGACCTGCGCGCCAGCCTTGGGCGCACACATAACTTGCATGAAAGTCATGGGTGTTCGGGTCACTTGTTCCCCCAATGTGGGTCTTCGACCAAACTCAGGTGGCCTATAAATAGCACCGGTGGGCCCCCCATTTTGAGGATGAACTTTCCAATACTCAGATTCAAGCTATGGTCTCCCAAGTCTTTTCTTGACATCTTCTGAACACTTCTAAGGTAATTCTTTACCTAGATTTGAAGATCTAATGAGGAAGAATAAGGCCTAAGTATTAGAACTCACTAATACTTGCAAACATAAGTTTCCAACCCTTAAGGGAAGTGAAGAAACTTTAGCACTGCATTTATCTCTCAAGGAGACTTGTGCGCC
Organism: Viscum album; assembly: GCA_963277665.1. Lineage (NCBI taxonomy): Eukaryota > Viridiplantae > Streptophyta > Magnoliopsida > Santalales > Viscaceae > Viscum > Viscum album. Next base: position 872,824,420 of record OY728139.1, read on the forward strand.
ACCCTTCAGAAAACATCTAGAGATGATACTAAGGGCTCCAATTCAAAGTCACCCAAGTATCACTTTATGGATTCTTCGTAGCCTAATCGAACTCATGTCACACATTTATACTTGTGAGACCAGGACTTCCATGCTAAAACAAAACATGTGCACCTCCTTCTTTTTCATCTCCATTCCCCAAATCCACCTTTCCTCTTCAAAGATAATCTTCAAAACCCTCTTCAAATCCATTTTTGGCATGGTTCCTTTGTCATAGTACATATCTGAAAGGAATTCTGAGAAGTTATTTTGATTTGTGCCTCCTTATGAGGAGTAAACCCCAAATTACAAGTCCCCTTAATATGGGCATCCTCTTCAAGAGTATTCCCCAATCATAATTTCTTTTGATTTGGGCTTGCTTTTTAGAAATAAAACCCAATCTTAAGTCCCTCTTAATTTTGGATTCCTTTTTAGGAGTAAGTCTCGGGTTAAAATTCCAAATCTATATAAAGTACAAACACCTTTATGGACCCTACTCTTGGGATTCTTTTTTAAAAGTTTTTGTCTTCATTTACTTGGGCAATCATACATACACAATCCCCACATCATTTCTTATGACTGCATATTTTATGGAACAATCATCAGGTTTTACTAATACCACTTGTTTCTCAAACCGAGCATGACTCGTGTGGGCTTAGAGTGTAAAAGTAATTATGAAACATATTTTTAGGCCATCAATCATGAATAAACCTCATAATTCTTCACTTGAACTACGTGGGTTCTAATTCCTTTTCTAATAAGGATACGTAGGTAGCCCATCTATGGGTATGATCCCAACTCTAAAATAATCCTGTCTTTCTGAATGATAATAAACATCAAGTGCCCCAATGAGTTGATTTAAAAATAGTATGGTCATCATAATGACCAAGAGAGTTCTATATAATGTATTGAAATATACCATTGACTACGAATCACTAATTCAAATGGATGATTCTCTATTGATAAAAACCTCAAATACATATAAAATATTCTCTAAATCCCATACATATCAATCATTGATTGAAAGATCTAAAGGAAAAACACATTTTCATGCTTGGCAAATTAATAAGGATTCATAAACATAACTCAAATCTATATGAGAGTCCCGGAGTAGAAAATAATTTCCCACAAAAAGGTTTGATGAGTCTGAGCTCCCATCCTCTCTTCCTATGAAAATTATTAAGCCTCATTAGTACACAAATAATGGGCACCTACCTTTGAAAAGTAGTTCTAAATGGAAATATAATCATTTGTTGTTTCCCGTTCTATGAATAAACCCATTAGAAACTGATTTGAATGTTTGATCCTTAAACAAACAAGGTCATCCCCATTTCTAGAAGAAACTAAAATATTGAACCCAAAGTGAATCCTTAACCAAGATAAATGATGTTTTACTTATTTTTATGCCCCTATTTATCTTAATGTGAGGGCCAAAAAAGCAATCAATAAAATATGTGCTCATACAAAAGATGTAGTCTGGAAAAAATTATATGGATTATGTCTGTTATATAAAAAATGCACACTTTTACAAGATCTCTCTGTATTACAGAAATGGATTCTTTAAGGATCACACCTATGAAGGCCTCAACCACTACTCCTGCTAGATCCTATTCCACTCTGAGGACGACATCACCAACTCAGTGTCTTAAATGATGGGTCTCAAATTAATTGGTTAAGGAATACAGTCAACATGGTAAAGTTTTGACTCTGTAGGCCGATCGACAAGCCCTCCAAGTTAACAACTCACCTTGGTTGTCTGGACAGCGATGACCAGTGGTCAAGAAGCAGGTGGTGCCAACCACCGTCTCCAACCATTTCAGGTCGTTATCCCGGAAACACGATCACCAGTCTCTCCCATATTATGGGGAGGTGAATTAGAAGGTCTCTCAAGGCCTTAATCCAAGAAGACATGAGTCCTTCCCGAGGGATCCCATCAACAATCTCCCCCAGACTCGTGTGGTAGTACACCCTCAACATGATGAGGGTATTGCCTTTAGGGGTTTAGCTTAGGTTCCATAGACCTGAGCATGCAAGATGAACTGTTAGAGGCGAAATCCGGTCAACATGGTGCTGGTTCTTACTTATACCCCTCTCGAGAAGTCCATCATGCCATATTGATGGAAAACAATGAGTGAGAATATACACCCATTAGTCCTATTATTATTGCCCAGCAGACTCGTCTGGCAGTAACACACCAATCCAGCCAGGAAATTCTGGCGGAGTCTTATAGGCAGGCATATACACCTGTTTATAATTCATCAGGTAGTCAGCAGGATCGTCTGACGGAAACCAAAAAAACTCACCAATCAAATGTGGTGGGGAACAATCATCATGAAAAAACACCTGTAATTCATCAGGCTAACAAGCAATCTCATTTGGAATCACCCAGATATGTCAATTGGAATGCTCTAATGACAACCTGGAGGCAGACACAATTGTCTGCCCCCACACATGAGTACTGTAAGAATTCAATGATATAAAAAGGAGGATAGTTTTATGAATACCCACCTACTCCAAGCACAGAATGGACGTATATTCCCATTTCGGCAGCAGATATCACCATGCACATTCTGACAATGGTGAAAGAGGAGGAGCAAATCTCTGCCCATATTCTGGATGCATGTCATAATATTATAACAACCTCAGCAGCATCACATGGAAGGAATCATAAATCTATCCATATTATTTGAGTGACTCATCATCATATCACTCTGGAATAGATACACACCTTTTTACCAGTCCAGGAGGGTTGTGGGGTGTACTCCCTCATGTTATACGGACAATCATGTCAGGCACATACACCGAATTTCAATGGAGATAATCAGCCTAACCTGAACATTTCCCTTCATCAGGAACATACACATGACCAAAATAACCACTTTCATCAACAAGTTGTTCCCAAAGTCAGTAAGAAGGCGTCTAAGAAAAAGACCCCTCTAGCACAGTCAATAAATCAAGATCTAATATCCAATAAGGCCTTGCTTGATGCTGGAGTTCTTGATGTGATCAGACAATTATCTGTTGAAACTCAAGATTCTACTATTTCATTTTTAAATTATGGAAGTAATAACAACAATTTTGAAGGCCTTCATCAGAAATTTCCTCATAAAGTCTTGCATAATGACAATTCGGTCGATCTCAAAGTATCATCTTCAGATAAGAGCCACGATAACCCTCTGTGTTGCTAGAAGATCAAGGAGAAAAAGGTTTCATCTTTTACTGTAACCCACCATGGTGGTCCTTCCCATGATGATGAATGTAGCAACGAATGTCCTCTCCACAGTAGTAATTCAAATTGTCTTGAAAAGCCTTCAAAGGAAAATGCAATAAAGAGAAAGCCCTATTATCTTGAGGCACATGAAAATGAGAAGCCAGTCATTTATAATGCTTTACAGCTATCAGGTGAAATACTTTCTCAAGAATAAGATAGCATGTGGTGTAGGTCATTCCCCGAACCACCCCTGGGACATTCATATGCTAATTGTATAAATGAATTCTCCACTAATCATGTTGAATTTGATGAAGAAACAAAGATGCACCAGCTTTGGTCTAATCAGGTAGACAAATCTTCATCGAATGATTAGGATGAAGTGCTGAATATGAGAAAACAACTAGTGAATGGTGAAGTACCAGTCATGTTTATGTCTTTGGCTGAGTCTCAGTATGATATTCCAGAAATGTTGACGGAAGATTGTATTTACGATATTCGTCTCAACATGTGGAAAACAATTTGTCACTTAATAGAGAGAATTTTATTTTATGATGAATATGAAAATCATGTCAAGATAATAGAAGGGTTACAATGCTAAATTGATTTGTCATCTCTCTTAGTTTCCTGATATCTGAAGGTTGAAAATTAGCAGAGATCCCTTCAACGTTCATGCCTTGGCATGTTAAAAAAGTTGTTCTAGTTAATTACCAATGCCCCATAAGGTATTCATATCAGGGATGGGGTGTTCATGGATCATTGCATGTCACTGTACTCTCCAGTCAACAAAGCCCACCAAAGGTGGTCTCATGCAATGTTATTTTCCATGGCTGGCAACATCGAGCTGGTTTTGTTCATAATCAAAGATATTCCCAAGAACATGCCTCAACTAGTTCTTCTCAAAGTCAGGCATATAAAGAACATGTTTTCTGTATCACCCCAAACATTTTATGGTATTTTTCTCTTAAATACATTATATTCATCAATATGTTCCTTTGAAACGACACTATGTTATTTAGTAGATAGTCAAAACCTAGCCATAAGATATAAATTTTCCACTTTTATGTTTTGAATTTCTAAAAATGGTCATCTAGAGTTGTGATCAGTAAGTCATTTGGAGTCTGATAGAACAAACATGATTTTTGGTGAATAGTAACATACCCTTATGAATAGTAAAATGAATAGTAATATGACGGTTTTGAATAGTATATAATATTATTATTTTATTTTCTTAATTCAATATGATAATGGGATATTAATTAATTTTCCAATGTCATATAAAACTAACTACACTTCAAGATTGTTATTTTTCGAATTAACTATGACCTTATTTAAAAATTAAATTAAAAATATATAGAAAATTATTTTTGAAAAATGGATTTCTCTTTTTAATTATACACATCGAAAAATGGTATGGGTGAATTTTTGGGATTTTTCTGAAATTCTTAATATTTTGATGAATAGTGAAATACGGTAAAATACCATATATTCAATTTATCAGTAAAATAAACTATTAATGACATCATAAGTGATGAAAGGCCACTTGGTTTGAACTCACATGCCATTATCACTATTAGGGGTCACATGAAACAATAATATTGGCTGTCATGATAGAAATAATAAAATAATGAAATTATATATTCAAAATTTACCCCCCTCCTCCACTATAAAAACTCCACAACACCAACTCATCTCTTCACTCCTCTAAGCCTTGAATCTCCTCGAAGTTCTACCCAATAATCCCTCCACGTATATTCCCCACTTCCTATAGCTTCTATTCTCACCAAAAGACCAAAACCAAAGCCCTTAAGAAGTATCTCATTGAGAAGAGATCAAGAGGTAAACAACCTCTTTTATTTTCATTCTTTTCTTTCATTTTATGTTATTCTCCTCCATTACCTTTGGAATGTGTTCAGATATTTCATTAAATATTCCCCCTTACTGTACATATTATGTATGAATGGTGATATATTACATTCCTCTCATCAATCTATTTTTATGAAATTCTAAGAGACGCCATTAGGCTGCCAAATTTTCGTGAGAAATTTATCAAGTTTTCATTCATTTTAAGATTCCTTTCTTTTCATCTTCTTTACTCACCTAATCATAACCAAGAGGAATGTAAGATCTATAATATTGTGTATTTTGTATGTTCTAATGGTTATGGGAAATTATTCATCATTATTCTTCTCCTCTGCCACTTATTTAAGGAATAAAAACATTGTCTGTGATGTGTCGAATTACCGACATCGTGGACGATGTAATTTCATTATCCATTAATTATTTAAATTATGGTCCTGAAACCAAATATATGGTTGAACCATGTCACAATATATGTGTTTTATCTTGATTAACATACTGGAATCTTTATACGTTCATAATATGGAATAATAATACACAACAAGTTTATTGAGCACAAATCTGCCATGCCAAATTCATGTGTTTTTTACTCATCGAATGAGCCATCCCCATGGTATATAACCAGAATCAATATAAGATCATTTATGTCTCTTTAATTTCACCAATAATATATATTAACAATTCATTATTTTTAACCATATTTCAAACCAACTTCCATTCATGAATAAAAGTAAATAAATCATGAAACCATGTAAGGAAATGCTTTCAAAACAATAAAATTGAATCTCTTAAATCAAAAAAAAAATGACCATTAATGAACTTAATATGGTTATACCATATCAATTACATATAAAATAGGTTTTGTATTTAGGAATTAATAATCCTAAATTGTTTATTTTGGTCTTTAATAACAAGTCAAGAACACCTTCAAGCATAAGGTAAGGGGTTTCTAATCTAACTTTCATTTCTGGGAGAATTTCATTGTTCACCAATTATTTCATGTATGTTGTATATGTGTAATAACATTGGATATATAATAACATGATTCTATTTATATTAATTTTATTCAATGATTCACTTGATTTTCATTATCTTCTAGTCATTTGATTCGACTGATTACATTGTGGTAAGGGACTTTGTCTCAACTACCTTTTTGTTGTGAGTAACTTTGTATTGGGCACCTAATAATCCATATGTGGTTTACCTACTACCCATTTGAGATCAATTTTCATTTGAAATTATATTTATATTAAATATCTATAATCTGATTTCATGGATATGTTTGTTTTCTAAACAGTATACCATTTTACATACGGTGTTTATTTGGAAAGATATTTTACTTATGGATATACTGATGATTCCATATATTCTACTCTATACGGATATTGATAAGACATATTGAACTTGTATTGAATCAATTTATAAAGAATTATTTGGACATGCAATGGAGGGTGGGGCCAGCTATAGCCCCTTGATGCATCGGTAGGTCTCATGAGACAAAACAGTTTGGTGACAAACCCTTTGACTTTGTTTCCAAAACTCAGATGGGTTTCTACCCATAGAACTAAACCGTTTTTAGGGTATTATGGTTTCATGTGCTAGATTCATGACACCAAATTAATAATAATTCTCTTTATTCATTATTAGTTATTATTATTATCCATGAGATTTTCACTATGAGAAAATCTATGGATGCAGTTTCATATTTAGTTATTAATGGAATTAATTATTCATTTATGCATTATGCCATATTCATTATGTAAGATTATTTTAGATTCACTTATTATTATTCTCAAGATTCCGCTATTTTTAAACCTTAATGATCATTTCATCTCACCCATTTCATTTTCTATATTTAACAGGTGATGAAGAGAAGGCCTTTTATAGAGTTCCTGTGGATGCAGTTTTAAGTTTTTATTAAGTATTGTATTTTATAACCTTTTCCAATGTAATTTGAGTTACATCAGTGTATCTAGTTTCATCCAGACTACTAAAATGATCATTCCTTCAGGATTTTCATTCCTTCTAACCATGCCAATATCACATGTAATGCACCATCTCCAGCCTAGAGGGTCGTAGTGTTACAGTTGGTATCAGAGAAAGTTTAGTAGAAATCATGGAAATTAGAGTTGGAAATGTATAGTAGAGAACAAATCCCTAAGGTAGTATCTGAGGATTAACATACAATAAGTTCTTGATATTTTGGTAAGGAATAGGTTATGTGGATATTTTAAGTAATACATTCATGTCTGGATACGAGCAGGTAGAGGAATATTTGGAACAGATGTATCTAGGGGTAAAACCTGAAAACCCCACATTGAGCTTGACTTGAACGGGAACGGGTGGACGAAAATGAGCCTTACTAAACTCTTGGCTATGACACTCTGGGGCGATCTGCTTAGGATAATTCATGTTTTCTTTACAATACATTATGAAGGAGTTAATGTTAATTTTTTCTTTAGAGGAATCATGTTTATAAGATTATCTATGCATAATATTTAAATATATGTTGAGTGATTTTTTATTTTAGATTCATAAACAAATATAATGTATCCCATTATTTAGAAATGGTGTATAATGGAAAAAGGGGAATCTATACTAATGTGTATCGTAGGGATCTCCCTACTGAGCAAGTCAACACAATCAACGTTGGAGTAGATCAGATCATGACCATATTGGGACAACTTACTCAAGTTGTAAAAAATAACCATTAAAAACCAGTGTTGGACCGTTTCATGCAACAGAAGCCCCCATCATTCAGTGGGACTACTAATCCAGTGGTTTTTGAGAAATGGATAAAGTCCCTTGAAAAGATATTCATGGAGTCAAGATGCAATGAAAATGAAAAGGTAGTACTGGCAGTATATTATCTCAAGGGCAACGCGGATCATTGGTGGTCCCAGATTCAAAATACCATAGAGGAAGAAGAAATAGAAGATATAGAATGGAGGTATTTTAAGGAAGTATACTATGAAAATTGTTTCCCTCATGAGAAACGAACTGAAATGATGTGGAAATTCCTTCATTTGAAACAAAGGGAAGAAGACAGTGTTGCATAGTATGAGGCTACCTTCACAAGGCTATCCAGGTATTTCATGGAATACGTTTGTGACTCAGTGGAAAATATTGATAATTTCATTTAAGGTATTAATCCATGTCTTAGAAATGGCACTAGCTTCTTAATCCTTTCATCATATGATGAAATTGTATCAAGTTCCATCAAAATAGAGAAGGAATTTTCTAATCGAATTTTTTCAAAGGAAACCAATATAAGAAGAGGCATTATGATAACAAAGGAAATAGAGAAGAAACAAAGAAGACAAAGGGAACCAATATCTTCCCATTATATGAGAACTATGGAATGAATCATCCTAAGAAATGCTTGAAAGGCATGGGATTCTGCAATTACTGCAGAGAAAAGGGTCATCGATCTGATGAATTCAAGGGGAAGAAGCAATTCAATGATGTTCAATGCTACAATTGTAGAGAGAAGGGACACTATGAAAATGAGTCTCATAAGTGCCAAGGGAACATGCCTTAGAAAAATACAATAGAGCAAGGGAGAGCCTATGCGATTACAACCGCAGAGGTTGAAGTTCCTAGTAATGTGGTGGGGGTACTTTAATTGTTTCCTCAAACCTAGCATACACTTTATTTAATTCTGAATCATCGCATTAATTTATATCCTCTCATTTTTCCAAGAATATTAGATATGGCCAATTTGATTTAAGAAAGGAGTTGTCTGTCAAAACTCCGATGGGATGTATCATTTTAACAAAGGCATGTCGACTAGTCCCCCTCCAAACACCAAAATGTGCTTTAGTTTCTAGCCTTATCCTCATACCCACGACTGAATTTGATATAATTCTACATATGGATAGGCTATCAAATTATGATACAAGAATTTATTGAAAGAAAAAAGAAGTTAAAATGTTTGGAAATGGTGTACCAACCCTTGTCTTTAGGGATGAATCATCACCACCTGATTCTTATCTAGAAAGACCCCCAGTAGCTCTACTTAAAGTAATACATGGAGAGAAAGATAAAACAATATCTATGGGAGAGGGAAGAAATATTCAAATTGAAGATGTGAACATAGTTAAAGAGTACATTGACATATTTCCATAGGATTTACCTGGACATCCGCAACAGTAGGAAGTTGAGTTCTCTATTGATTTAATTCCTGATGCAAGACCTATATCAAAGACCCCATATAAAATAGCCATTGCAGAGTTAGTGGATCTGAAGAAACTACTAGAAGAGTTGAGTGACAAAGGATTTATTTGACCTAGTGTTTCTCCATGGGGAGCCCCAGTCTTATTCCTAATGATGAAATATGGATCCATGAGGCTTTGCATTGATTACTGGGAAATCAATGCTATCACAATAAGGAGTAAGTATCCTCTGCCCTGGATTGAAGATTTATTTGACCAAATTCAGGGAGATCTATACTTTTTGAATATTTCCTTCGATCTGGATATCATAAACTATGTGTGAGGAGGGAAGATATTCCGAGCACAGTATTTCGAAGAAGGTATGAGACTTACGAGTTTACAGTGATGCCTTTTGGACTGAAAAATGTACCCTCTATTTTCCTGGATTTAATGAATAGAGTTTTCAAGGAATATCCTGATAACTATGTTGTGGTTTTCGTTTATTATGTCTTGGTATAATAACAAATCACTGAAGACCATGAGGATCATTTGTGAACTATTCTAAAAACTCTGAGAAGAAATCAATTATATGGGAAGTTTAGCAAGAGCAAATTCTGGCTTCAGTCAGTTTCTTTTCTAGGTAATATTGTCTCTATGGATGGAATCCTAGTTGATCCTGCATATACAAAGGAAATCCAAGAATGACCCATGCTAACAAACATAACTGAGGTACGCAGTTTTATTGGCCTAGCAGGTTATTATCGAGGTTTCATTCAGAATTTTTCCCGACTGGCTAACCCACTAACCAAGCTCACACGTAGAGGAGTTATGTTTGTGTGGAAAAATGAATGTACAAAATGCATCGATGAATAGAAAAAAAGATTGGTCAATGCTCCAATTTTTATTTTTCTATTTGGAAGTGATGGATTTGTAATATACAACGATGCATCAAAGAATGTACTGGGTTGCATCCTTATGAAAAATGATAATGTTATTGCTTACGCATCAAGGCAGATGAAGACTCATGAGAAAAATTATCAAACTCATGATCTTGAGTTAGCAGCCGCAATCATAGCTCAGAAAATATGGAGGCATTATCTCTATGGAGAGAGATGTGAGATTTATATGGACCACAAGAGTTTGAAATATATTTTCACACAAAAAGAACTCAATATGAGGCAAAGAAGATGGCTCGAGTTACTCAAATATTACGACTTTTCAATATGCTACCACCCAGGAAAGGCGAATATGGTGGCAGATGCATTAAGAAGTAATGATCATGGCCTTCTAGCTCAAATGAGGATTGAAAGAGATCCTATGTTTATGGATCTACTGAAGACGGATATGGGAATTTTTAAGGAAGTGGAAACATCACTCCTCTTTCAAATTATTTCTAAACCATATTTACTAGAAAAGGTAAAAGTTTCTCAATCTGATGATGAGAATCTGAAAAAGAAAATTAATGTAGTTAAGGATGGAAGGCGGGATGACTTCGTGTATGAAAAAGGAGTTCTGATGTTTGGGAAGAGGTTATGTGTTCCATCAGTACCTGAGTTAAAAAGGGAACTATTAGAAGATTATCATAGCTCAAATTTCTCTATACACCCAAGTAGCACCAAGATGTATAGAGATCTGAAGGAATATTTTTTGTGGGATTATATGAAGAGAGAAATTGCTGAAAATATGTCAAGGTGTCTAGTTTGTCAACAAGTGATGGGGGAGAGACAACATCCCAAAGGATTGTTGCAGCCTTTACCTATTCCTATATGGAAGTGGGATAACATTACGATGGATTGTGTCACCGGACTACCGAGGACACCTAGAAGGAATGATGAAATATGGGTAATTGTTGATCGACTCACTAAAACAACATATTTCTTTCCAATAATAGACGATTTACCACTTGAGTAACTAGAATGACATTATATTAATTAATTTGTGAGAATTCATAGTGAACCTCTATCAAATGTCTCTGATCGAGATCCCTGGTTTACATCAAAATTATGGAAAAGTCTCCTGAAGTCTTTTAATGATGAGCTTCATATGAGTACTGCATTTCACCCCCAAACCGACGGCCAAACTGAAAGGACTATTCAAACTCTTGAAGATATTCTCAGATCATGTTCTCTTCACTTCCAAGGTATGTGGGATCAATACTTGCCTTTGGTGGAATTTTCATACAAAAATAGTTTCCATTATAGTATTCAAATGTCTCCATATGAAGAATTATATGGAAAGAGATGTCTAACTCCAACTTGTTGGGATAAAGTTGGTGAGAGGAAACTTATAGGCCCATAACTTATTGAAGGGACCATGACAAAGGTGAAGAAAATACAAGCCCATATTAAAGCATCCCAAAGTAGGCCGAAGAGTTATGCTAACAACTGGAGAAAGGACTTGGATTTTCTTATGGGAGATAATGTATTTCTGAATGTATCTCCATGGAAGGGCGTCTTAAGGTTTGGTAAGAAATGGAAACAGAGCCCCAGGTACATAAACCCATTTGAAATTTTGGGAAGAATCAGACCTGTAGCTTACCGTTTAGAGATGCCTCCAAATCTCCCCAGAGTTCATGATATGTTCCATGTATCGTTGTTAAAGATGTACATGTCATACCCAACACATGTACTCACATATGAAGAAATAGAACTAGAACCTGATTTAGCATACTGTGAAAAGTCTATTAGGATTCTTGACACAAGGGAGCAGGTACTGAGAAATCGAACAAATCGTCTAGTAATTTTTCTTTGGAGAAATCAGAATATGGAGGAAGAAAGATGGGAACTAGAGGATTTCATGAAGAATAACCACCCACATTTTTTTAGTGGGATTTATTCATAAACTTTCGAGGAAGAAAATTCTGAAGGAGGGAATAATGTAGCACCCCAAAAATTTTATGGTATTTTTCTCTAAAATACATTTTATTTATCACTATGTTCCTTTGAAACAACACTAGGTTATTTAAGAGATAGTCAAAACCTAGCCATTAGATATATATTTTCAACTTCTATGTTTTGAATTTCAAAAAATGGTCATCTAGAGTTGTGATCAGTAAGTCATTTAGAGTCTGATAGAACAAACTTGATTGTTGGTGAATAGTAAAATACCCTTATGAATAGTAATATAATTAGTAATATGACCCTTATGAATAGTAAATAATAATATTACTTTATTTTATTAAGGAAATATGATATTGAGATCTTAACTACTTCTCTAATGTCACATAAAACTAACTACACTTCAAGATTTTTATTTTTCGAATTAATTATGACCTTATTTAAAAATTAAATTAATAATATTTAGAAAATTATTTTTGAAAAATGGATTTCCCTTTTGAATTATATACTTTGAAAAATGGTAGTGGTGAATATTTGGGATTTTTTTGAAATTTTTGAATTTTTGATGAATAGTGAAATACAGTAAAATACTGTATATTAAATTTATCAGAAAAATACACTATATATGACATAATAAGTGATTCAAGACCACTTGGTTCGAACTAACATGCCATTATTACTTTTAGGGGTCACATGAAACAATAATATTGTTTGTCTTGATGGAAATAATAAAATAATGAAACTAAATATTCAAAATTTACCCCACTCCTCCACTATAAACCCCCCCCCACCACCTCTTCTCTTCACACCTCTAAGCCTTGAAGATCCTCAATGTTCTACCAAATAATCCTCCCATGTTTCTTCCCCACGTCCTAGATCATATGGTCTCACCATAAGACCAAAACCAAATCCCTTAAGAGAGATCTCAAGGAGAAGAGATCAAGAGGTAAACAACCTCTTTTATTTTCATTCTTTTCTTTCATTTTATGTTATTCTCTTCCTTTACTTTTGGATTGTGTTGGGATACTTCATTAAATATTCCACCTTAATGTCCATATTATGTATGAATGATGAGATATTCCATTCCTCTCATCAAACAATTTTTATGAAATTTTAAGAGACGTCGTTAGGCTGCCAAATTTTCGTGGGAAATTTATTGAGTTTTCATTCTTTTTATGATTCCTATTGTTTCTTCTTCCTAACTCACCTCATCTTAACCAAGAGTAATGTATGCTCTAGAATATTGTGTATTCTGGATGTTCTAATGTTAATTGAAAATTCTCCAACATTATTCTTCTCATCTCCCACTTATTTAAGGAATAAAATCATTGTTTGTGATGTGTCGAATTACCGACATCGTGGATGATGTAATTTAAATTTCAAATAATTCTTTCAAGACTGTTCTTGAAACCAAATATATGGTTGAACCAGGTAATAATATATGTGTTTTATCTTGATTAAAATTATGTAATCTTTATACATTCTTAATATGGAATAGTAATACAAAACAAGTTTATTGAGCACAAAACTGCCAAGCCAAATTCATGTGTTTTTCTAACTCATTGAATGATTCATCCCCATGGTATATAACCAGAATAACTATAAGATCATTTATGTCTATATAGTTTCACTAATCATATTTATTAACAATTCTTAATGATTAACCATATTTCAACCCAACTTCCATTCATGAATACAAGTAAGAAAAGCATGAAACCAAGTAAGAACCTGCTTCCAAAATAAAAAACATTTATCTCTTAAATCCAACAAAATTTCAAGTAATGAACTAATAAGGTTATAACATATAAATTAAATATAAAATAGGTTCTTTATTTAGGAATTAATAATCCTAATTTGTTTATTTAGGACTTTAATAACACGTCATGAACACCTTCAAGCATAAGGTAAGGTGTTTCTCATCTCACTATCATTTCTGTGAGATTTTCGTTGTTCACCACTTATTTCTCGTATGTGGTATATTCGTACTACCATTTGATATATAATAACATTAATCTCTTTATATTAATGTTATTCATTGATTCACTTGATGTTTATTAAGATCTGGTCATTTAATTCGACTGATTATAATGTGGTAAGGGACTTTGTCTCAACTACCTTTTCGTTGTGACTAACTTTGTATTGGGCACCTAATAATCCTTATGTGGTGTACCTACTGACCATTTGAGATCACTTTTCATTTGAAATTATAATTATATTAAATATCTGTAATTTAATGTCATGGATATGTTTGTTTTCTAAACCATATACCATTTTACATAGGATGTTTATTTGGAAAGATATTTTAGTTATTGAAATATTGATGAATCAGTATACTCTACTCTATACAGATATTGAAAAGGAATATTGCACTTGTATTGAATCAATGTATAAAGAATGAATTGGAATGGAAGTGGAGGGTGGGGCCCTCTACAGCCCCTCAATGCCTCGGTAGGTCTCATGAGAAAAAATAGTTCAGTGACAAACCCTTCGAGTTTGTTTTCAAAAATCAGAGGGGTTTCTACCCATAGAACTAAACCGTTTTTAGGGTATTATGGTTTCATGTTACAGATACATGATGTCCAATTAATAATAATTATCTTTATTCATTATCAATTATTATTATTATCCATGAGATTTTCACTATGGGAAAATCTATGGATGTAGTTTCATTTTTAGTTATTAATGGAATTTTTTATTCATTTACGCACTATGCCATATTGATTATGTCAGATTATTTGTGATTCACTTATTATTTTACTAAATATTATGCTATTTTTAACCCTTACTAAGAATTTGAGCTCACCCCTTAAATTTTATATCTTCAACAGGTGATGAAGAGAAGGCTTTTTATTGAATTCTTGTGGATGAAGTTTTTAGTTTTTATTATGTATTGTATTTTAGAACCTTTTCCAATGTAATTTGAGTTACAATAGTGTATCTATTTTGTTCAAGACTACTAAACTGATTTTTCCTTTGGTATTTTCATTATTTCTAAACATTCCAATATCACATGTAATGCACCGACTCCAGCCTAGAGGGGTTGGGGTGTTACATTGTCGAATTACTCTTGTATCAAGAAAATTATAATATTTAACAAGCCTCTCATTTAGAGCATGAACATCATCAGGTGACAGAAGTGTTAGAAATAATTCAATGATCATTTGAGCAAGGTGATTAAAGTGGATGTCATATGATGAATTTGACCAATTTCAGGACTAAAGTCTACAAAATAAGGAGAGCTTTTACGAAAGTCTCAGATGTATCAGCTCAAGAAACAACTCAAATTTCCAGACTGGGGACTCTTTTAGCTCAACCCTTGGGATGAACAGATGGGATTCAAGGAGTTGATCAGGGAAGGCAGGAACAACCCTAATTCACAGGACTGGGGACTTTTTCAATTCCTCAAAGTCTTTCTCATCGAAAGTTAATCTTCTCTCGATTAGGGAAGAAGCCACAAGAGGAACACAAAGCCGAATTATCAAGATATTCCCACCAAATTATAGTTCATCATGAATTTCCTGAAGGATCAACTCAACAAAAGGAAATGTCTCATCAATGACATGGAAGAAGACAGTATCACAGAAATTCCGACAGAAGGGATGCAATGCGTTATGCATCAATAAATGTCATCAATGTCGTTGTCACTGATCTCCCAGAACATGAGGTTCACTCAGAGGAATCAGATAAAGAAGTTCCCATTCAAGGGGTTGTACGAACAGAAATAAAGAAAGAAGGTGTGTATACCAGAAGCCAGAGAGCTTCCCAGAGGCAATATATTCTTTCAAGAAATGCCCTTCCATACTCCAGAAAGGCACATGCCAATGAATAGGTTAAATTTCAGGTTACATCCCACCCTACCTCTAGAGAAGTCCAATCAATTTCATTATAGGAAAAGTTCACATGACCAGAGGAAGAAATGAGGGAGTTAAAGAGGTTGAATGCAGAACTACTTCATGGTAGTATTCCTCCTAAGAGTGCTGGAGTCAGTCAGTTTAGGAAATTTGTTGCAGTTACTGGGATGGATCAAGAATATCATCCTTTACAAGTACACCCTCACAGGCCCAATACTATGTGTCATTCACAACAACAACCGGTAGTACTATCATCATTTGTAGTACTGGCCACCACACCTATACAAATAGTAGTTATCACACCTGCTCAAGTCCAAGCTCAAACTAATGTTTCTCAAATGTTAATAACTACCATTGAGTCATTAACATCTCTGTTGGTAGCAATGAAAGGAAAGCGTGCACAAGTTAAACCTGAAACGAATGTTTACCCTGAATGGGTTGATGAAATCCCTCTCCCCATAAGAATTTCGAAAATACCACCTTCCAAATTTTTAATGGTTCGGGCATTCCAGAAAAACACATAACAAATTTTGTTTCTCTTTGTGATCCTATGATGGGAACTCCTCAACAACAAGAAGTAGTTAAGCTCAGATGTTTTGTGCAGTCATTATAAGGGATTGCTTTTGTCTAGTATAGAAGTTTGCAGTCTAGGTCAATTACCATATGGGAAGATCTTCGTCAATGATTCCTTCTTCAATTTATCTCTACATTACTAAAGATGATAGTTTTTGATATTAAAAATTGTAAGAAAATGGAAAATGAAAGAGTTTCGGATTCCATTTCTCACTGGAATGGATTAACATATTCCTTAAGCTTAGCATTCCCTCAAGAAGAGTTGTTGCCAATATGTGTGGGAAATTTTCATGACGAATTACACACGCTGTTTACCCATGTGAAATACATAGGAGGGTTTTAAGACCTTACATCAATTACTCAAAAGATCGAAGATTCTATTATAGACACTAAGGTTGAAACTCGGGTAACTTCATCAGCTTCATGAGTTAAAGAACAATGTTTATTCTTTCCTAAATGAACAAGTTCATGGTTATTTCATTTCAGCACTGGAAAATAATTTGGTTCAGTTTCCAAGCCCTAAAAGGCCAAACAAGGAAGGCGATGAAGACCTTCCAAACTATTTCCCATTTCATCAGATGGTGGGGCATCACATTCAAGAGTGCTGGGTCTTCAACGACCTCCTGCAAAAGATTTTGGACTCTAGATAGGTAAAACTGAAAGGCTCTTTAGCCCAGGTAGCATGTGTTGCTGCTACTGATCCATAAGAAGAAGGCACGTTGCATGAAGTCAAAAGAAAACATGCGCCAAAATATGATGATTGGATGGTTAGGAAAACGATAAACCGAACTCATTCCATTTTACGAACACAATTTAATCAACCAATTTTGTCATCTGCTATGAATGCCACTACAAAGCCCCCTTCATCAGAAGGAAAATCCTCAAAGAGGCATTATAATTCAAAGAATTAAGAGCAGTCATAAGAAGATGAGTTCGTGTCAACGCCTAAATTATATTTGACTTTGGAAGATTTTATGTCATTTACTTCAAAATCATGGGCACTGCCCCACCAAATGGTACAACTTGAAATGGTTTATCAGGAAGAATCTTCATCAAATGAAGAGTTGATCTTTGGTTCTGTTAACATGATTCACTTAACTGATCGGTATGCTATTCCCATTTTTGATCTTGATGTGCATGTGTTCCCTATATCTAATAGAGAAATTATAGGGAGTTATATAGGTCTAGGATACAGGGGAAGACATGGATATTTCAGAAGCCACTATTCCAATTCTACACCTTCTAGAACTATATATGCAGTAGAAAATCATGGCAAGGACCTTCAGCGGGCTCAAGAGGAACAAGAAAATTCTTCCACACTTGGCAGATTCAGTCCTGGAAAAATTATTTTGGAGGATCGGTTAGAGGTTATACCTTCTTCCTCTCAGAAAATAAATTGACCTAGTCTGTCTAATCTGCCAATGCCAGGAGTATTTTCAACTCCTACCCCGATACAAGATGAATCTACTTACAAAGAATAAACTTCTAAGTAACATGCGAAACCACATGTTCCTATTTGGAAACGCATACATTTGGACCAAAAGTATGATGTCTTGAAACATTTTTCCCAAGTACCAGCCATGTTATCAATTCTGGATGCCTTAAATCTATCAAAGGATCTTCGGGAGGCACTCATTGAGGCTTTGTTAAGTCCACATGAATTCGAAAGTGAAATTGATGCGGCTGAAGTCTACCATATAGATAATGATCCTGAAAAATTCCATGTAGTGATATCTTTTAAAAATGAAGATGAATATAATGTTGTGCATGAACATATTAGACATTTGTATTTATCTGGCAAGGTAAATGATGTAGACATCCGACGAGCATTCATTGATAATGGTTCAGTAGTCAACCTCATCCCTATTCATACACATCGTTGATTGGGCCTCACTGAATCTGATTTATCTCCTTCAACACTGATGTTGCAAGGATATGATACAAATGAACAAGAACCTCGGGGTGATATTACACTCAGAACATAGTTTGGAGACCCTGTATCCAATTCAGATCTCATGGTTGTTCATCATGACATAGCCTTCAACATTTTTTTGGAAGACCTTGGCTACATCAACATGCAGTTATACCTTCATCATATAATAATTATCTCAAATATTGTTTCAATGGACTAATTGGGACATTTTATGGTGATAAAGCCCCATTCAAAACATGTGAGCCTCAATACATGGAGGTAGAATTCTATCATATGGAGGGAAAAGAGATATCCACGACCAAGGTGGTTACCAAAAATAATGCCCCATATGTTTTGGAAAAGATTACAGTAAACCCATTCATACATGTGAGTACAGATTATGTGTTGCCTATCAATCGAATTGATAAGATAGACCCAAATCCAAATACTCTTATAGAAAATTCCATAATGTCAATTATGGCAACAAAGCCATAAAACATTGTAGAAATTGTTGATTCACCAAGAAATGATGAAAGCTCAAATGGAGATGTCTTCATTTCATCCACTGAAATCCATTAATTATATACATCATCAACAATTCTAGAAGAACTTATAGCAATGTCAGATATGAACGATGGTGTCGATTCTCAATCCATAATTTCGTCTTTATTACCCAAGGAAGACCCTTCATCATCAATAGGGTCAGAAATGGTAGCCTTTTCTTCAAGATGTTAAAATTCTAACTTCTCCCTTGATTATAGAAATTATGCTTCATCATCTACTATACAAGTAGAAAAAAAATAAGTAACACATATTGAAGAATAAGAAGAAGATCTTAGGGATGCTCCTCCAGCATTTGAATAATTACCTCTACCATTGCGGATGAACTCAAGGAAATAAATATGGGTACAAAAGAAGATCCACACCCCACTTTAATTAGTGCATCCACGACTCTTAAAGAGAAAGAAATGTATATTTAATTTTTAAAGAAAAATCCGGATATATTTTCTTGTAATTATACAGAAATGCCAGGGCTTCATCCTGATGTTGCTACTCATATTTCGGGTTCTCCAGAAGAACATCAAGGATTCAAGCAAGCTGCAAGAATAACACACCCAACTTATGCCTCCAAAATTGAAGCTGATGTGGATAATATTATCAAGTCTAACTTCGTCAGAGAAGTTTAATATCCCAAATGGCTAGCTAATGTTGTCCCTGGGAAAAGAAGAATGGAAAAATTAGTGTTTGTATTGATTTTATATATCTTAATTGGCATTGTCCCAAGGATGATTTTCCAATTCCAATCACAGAACTCTTAATTGATGCAACAGCTGGCTATGAAGCACTTTACTTCATGGATGGATATTTTGGGTATAACCAAATCTGAATGTCTCTCAAAGATGAAGAATCTACAACCTTCAGAGCCCCTCAAGGTGTGTTTTTCTATCAGCTAATTCCCTTTGGCCTGAAGAATGAAGGTGCAACATATCAACGTGCCAAGAACCTCATCTTCAAACCCTTTTTAAAGAAATTTGTAGAATTTTATGTGGATGATTTGGTGGATAAATAAAAATAAAATTCTAATCACTTGTTTGATTTGGAAATCATATTCCACAAACATCAAAAACACAATTTGAAGATTAACCCATTGAAATGTGCTTTTGGGTTAACCTCTGGAAAACTTTTCTACTTTATTGTATTCCATCGTGGTATAAAAGTTGATCTTGAGAAGACAAAGTCAATCTGTGGTATGCAAACTCCTCAAAATTTGAAAGAATTTAGATGACTTCAAGTACACTTGGCCTATATTCAGCGTTTCATCGCCAATAAAGTAGGAAAATGTTTACCCTTCACCAAATTAATGAAAAAGGGAGTCACTTAATAGTGGGCTAAAAAATGTTAAGAAGCAGTCAATATTCTCACAAAATATCTCTTGAGTCCACCGGTATTAATGCCACCTGTTCAAGGAAGACCACTTATCATCTAAGTGATAGATTTAGAGCGATCATTGGGTGCCTTAATTTCCCAAAAGAATGATGTTGGGTATTAAAACAATATTTATTATCTTAGTGAAACTATGCTTGAGGTAGAAACTCGATATTAATGTATTGAGAAATGCTACATAGAGTTAATATTTTCATTTCAAAAATTGAGACACTACCTGCAACATCATGATGTCCAATTGGTATCTTGCAATAACCTGGTCAAATTTATACTCTATCGTTCAATGCATACAGGACATCTCGAAAGGTGGGAAGTTATTTTACAGCAGTTTGATATCCAATATGTGTCTCAAAAGGAAATTAAGGACCATGCTCTGGCTAATTTCATTGATGAACACCCTTTAGTAGAAGATACATCTTTAGATATTGAAATTCCTGATGAGGAAGTCTTCTCGATTCAAGATAATCTTCAAACATGGGAAATGTACTTTGATTGGGCTTCCAGAAGTCCAACAGGGAAGAAAATGGAAGATCCTAAATTCAACAATGTTGGGTTAGGAATTGTTATTATATCCCCAGAAAAGGTTATGCTACCCTATTCCTTCTTCTTTTTGGAGGGTGGTACAAACAATGAAGCTGGATATCAAGCTCTCATCGTAGGATTGGGGTTGGCACTTTAGGAACAGGTGAATCCCTTTAAGGTTAAAGGTGATTCGGACTTGGTAATCAAAAAAGTCAATGGGAACTATGCCCTCGGAAAAGAAGAGTTAATCCCTTTTTATGATTATGTTAGAGAGTTTATGGCATAATTTCTTTCAGAAATGACATTTTCTTATGTCTCGCGGTCACAAAATACTCAAGATGATGCACTGGCTAATGTAGCCACAGCTCTGGAATATCCAAATCAGGACGAAACAATCATCAGTCTTTCTGATCGTTGTACAGTTTCACCTTATGTTCAAATTAAAACAGATTAAATCAATTAAATTAGTCCCATTTCTGAACCATATGGTCATAATACATGGTGGATGACACCTATCGGGGAATACCTTAAAAATGGAACACTCCCACCTGATAGAGCCGAGAAAGAACAAGTTCAATGATGTGTGGTCAATTTTACTCTTTATGATAGCCTAGATCACCTAGAAAAAATTCTCTTCAAGTGAGGTTATGATGGAATTCTCTTCAGATGTATTGATGGTGATGAGACAGTGGCTGTCATGAAAGAAGTACATGAAGGCATCGGTGGTTCGCACCAGTCTGGACATAGACTGTCTGATCAAATTTGAAGGCTTGGATACTTCAGGCCTTCAATGATACAAGATTGTGTTCATTTCACTATGAAGTGTCATCCTTGCCATGTATATGAAAATTTCATTCATCAACCACTAGAGTTTCTCCATACAGCTAAATACTCATGGTCATTTTCCACATGGGAAATCAATGTAGATGGACCTTACCCCTCAGCCACATCCAAGCAGTTTAAGTATATTCTTACTGCTACTGATTTATCTTCCAAATTGGAAGAGGCAATACCTCTCAAAGAAGTTAGTTAAGAAAGCATTGTTAGCTTCATCAAGTCAACATCATTATCAAATTTAGTGTCCCTCATACCAAATTGACAGACAATGGCCCCAACTTCTATTCATCCATGGTAAGGAAGTTGTATCAAGAATAAAACATCATATCCAACCATTCATCTTGGTATCATGCCGCGAACAATGGCCAAATAGAATCCTTCAATATTACTCTTTCAAACATACTACAAAGGATTGTGGATTAAGATAAGAAATCCTAGCCTGATAAACATTTTCATTTTTTATGGGCTTATCGGATCACCACCCGCACTGCCATGTGGTCAACTCCACATTCATTTTTATATGGAACAGAAGCAGTCTTGCCCATTAAGGTTCAATTTCCTTCGCTCCAAGTAGCCATTTGTGATTAGTTGTCTACAGATGAACAATCTCAAAAGCGATTGGATGAATTGAAAGGATTAGATGAAAAAAGATTGTGCACCCTGCACCACTTGGATGTCTATCCGAATCGAATAGCATGAGTGTTCAACAAAAAAGGACTTCTTGGTTCATTCATTCAAGAAGAACTGGTATTGGTCCTCAAAACTCCAATGATACTAGGAACGAAACCTCTAAATCTTCAGTCAATGTGGGAAGGACCTTACTCAATACATAAGGTCTACTCTAATGAAGTTAATTCTTTAATATCAATGGATGGAGAACTCATCACGACTCCAACCAATGCCAAATTTCTGAAGAAGTATTTTGTGTAACACAAATACATCTTTAGTCCTTACTGCAAGACTTCGAACTTCATGGTCCTTTTAGTCCTTGCTATAGGACATTAAAGTACATAAATTTCTCAATTGTCCACCATGACATTAAACTGTGTCCAGTCACTTATATGGCCTACATGACATTAAACTGTGAATCATTAAAGTTGTTGCTACCTATTTTTTCTCACACTGAGTATGACTCATGTGATCTTAGAGTAAACGTCAACCATAATACCCTCTCTTGGCTTCAAACCATGCATAAGTCCCAACACCATTTTTTTGGTTGTTGTCTTCAATTACAAGTCGATCACCAATTCCTTTTCAGTTGAACTACGCGGACTTTGATCCTTGACTTTTAGGTTGGGTATGTAGGAAACCTCCTGAGGTTCAAGCCCAAAACCAATATCTTCACATAGGTTCACCATCATCCTTGCTATATGACGTTAAACTATATTGTCCCCCATTTTTTTCACTGCAAGACATTAAACTGCATAGCAACACGTCTTAGCTACATGATGCTAAACTATGCAACACCGGTTCTTCCATTTGACCCTAAACTATTCATAATTTTGTCCTGTATGACAATAAACTACCATAGTCTTTGACACCCTCACCTGAGGGGAAATAATTGTTGACATTAATCTCCAACTATGTCATATTCTAAGGACAATGTGCATACATGGCAATGCTCAAACCTTTAAACTTGGGTCAAACCATCATTACACTAAAGTCCCCTTTCACCCTTCACTTATACGAACAAAATTTGTACATAGGGTATTTCAACAAATATATATGGATTGATTATCATCTTTATGGGATATGTAGGAACATTAGAGCATCCATAAAATCCGGCCCCAAGTATTTTGACCTAACCCCAAATTCCACTTTCAGTCCCTTTGCTGAAAAGTCCCCCAGGGAAAACATGAATGTGGTATAAAAACCCTATTCTTCATTCACATTAGTTTATGAAACACACAATGTGTATTCCTCATTATGTTTTGGGAAATATGACCCTAAATTAAGATCCCCTATACTCTCATCCAACATGATGTTAAAATGTATTTCAAGAACTACTTGTCGCTTGATTCCCATCCTTATGGGATACGTAGTGAAGTCCAGCATCCCAATTTAGGACCCAGCCACAACATGATTTTGGTTATCATTGGTCTGTGTATCTCCTTCTTTCAATGGACAATAACCTTTTTGATGTGTCATAATCCTAACTGAAAATGCTTCCAGATCTCCATAACCTTTTTCTTGACTTCTGGTAACAAAATGTTGGATACCCAAGAATTATTTTACCTAACTATGCAGCATGTGCCCCTAGATGGCCTTGCATAAGTAGTCTACATAAAGGACCTGTGAGCCAAAAGATACTATTATTTGACAATGAAGCCAATGCCCTTAAATGGACTTGCATAATTCAACCCCCTAACGGGATTTTCAAATAGTGGTAACTTTATTCTTGGGAGAAAAACATCTTTTTCCCTTATTTGTATTAATGACAATATGTAAGGATCTGTGAAAATGTCCATAATTAACATATTTTTCCCATACACTTTTTGATGAACTAAAAGTATTTATGTCTATGTTTTATATTTATCTTCCCTATGTTTCGGTCAGAACTTCGCAGGAGTGATATTCATCCAATTCATTGACAGTATTGATTGGATATATCCTCTTCATATTCAAGTACCTCTCTCCATACAGCAGACTCTATGCTTTGGAAAATTTGAATCTCCACAAACTTTCTCTGGCTTTTAGCACTAGAAAAGAAAAAAAAATAGAGTTCTTTTGCCTGACTATGAAGCACGTGCCCCTAGGTGGCCTTGCATAAGTAGTCTATATAATGGACCTATCTGCCAAAAGATACTGTTATTTTACAATGCATCCAATGCCCATAAATGGCCCTGCATAATTCAACCCCCTAATGGGTTTGTCAAATAGCGGTAGCTTAATTCATCGGAGAAATACTTCCTCTAATGCCTTTTAGAACTATTTCATATCCTTTCTCATATTCAAAATTTTTAAAGTCATAGTTTTCATGTTTTCCCCCATACTAGAATGTGGTAAAATGTTTTCAGATAAATTATCAAAGAATTGAGTCAATTTTAATCCATTCGGTCAATCCTATTCGACCTTAAACATTAGGCTTTTTATATTCGACAAGCATGACATTAAACTGCCCCAAAAAGACAAGGGAACACTGAACAAAAGTCAATTACCAGCTCACTAAACATACATTTTGTATGATTTAAGTAATATTGAGCAATTAAAAGATGAAATGTTTGTGGGTTTGTTTGTATCAACCTAGCATAAAATCAATCTATGCTTACTAGGCCCATTGGCTTAGGTAAAAATTGAAAGCAGGTAGAAATAGATTGCGGGAACAAATGATTGTAGATGAAAGTGTTTTTCATTGATGTACAAGTGTTAGAAGGACATCCATAGATTGGAGTCTCTTCTCTTTTTCGAGAATTACAAGAGGCTTTCAACATAACTCTTCATTTGATTTACAGCATCCCGAGCATCATCAGCAGCCACCTGGAATTCATTCATTCAACTGGATTCAATAAGTGACTTGGTGATTCCAGCTCTTCTTAGAACAATTGTAAAATAATGTTCTTGAGTGTGGTTTGAGAAAATCTTCTACTGATCAAACAATGAATCTATTTCTGTCCAAGTGAATTGGCAGATGGATACATGGATTTATGAATGTATCATTGGATGTAAAGAGACATTTGAAGAGAGTAATCTTTTAAAATATTGTTTTAATATAATGATAGTCTTCTCTCCACCAATCGGCAGCGGAAAGCATATCATCCCATGGGTTTTTCATTTTCATATCTGCAAGGAAATGGCATGGAGGAAAAAATTGAAAGTTCACACCATTATTGCTGCTCTAAATGCACAACATAACCAAAATAGATGGGTAGTAGTGTGAATGCATCTTAGGCATAAATTTATTTGCATCTGGAACGTAGAATACTTGCAGATGACCATGGACATATAATGATATCATATTAATCATGGACAATGATGTTCCCCATGTCATCAATCCACTAGCTATCCAGCTCATCAGCCGATCCAATTATTTTGAGAGCCATTGAATCTACAAAAAGATCAGAAAATTAACTTTTAAGTAAGTTGGTTTTTCATAAAATTTATATTGAAATTAAAAAAACGGCTAAGGAATTAAGGTGCACAAGTATAGTGTTGGCGCGCAAGTCTAAGCTGGTCGCACAGGTTTTACCATGCTAGTATGGGAATGCAAGTCAAAAACAGACTGAGGAAGCGTGACACAATGAACAGAAGCGCAGATGAGAAAACATCCAAGACACATGTATGAAGAGAGCTCACTTTCACGATGAGAGCGAGAAGCATTCGAAATCTGGATGATTTGTGTGAAGTCACACCTATATTTATAGGTGATCCGAAAACATGCGTGCTGCAACATGCATACCTTATACTTCCGCGCCGCTGGATCTTGGTTTCTCTTTTTCCTCAGAGTCAAATCCTCTTTCCTTTTATGGATCTAACTCTAACGGGGGAATTTTTTTGATGCTCCGTTCCATCACAGAGTCCAAAGATTGACTATGGGAAGTACCTCAAGAAACAAAAGAGGAAAGAACATCATGAATTTCACAAAGGAATTAATGCTTACAAGTACACCAGTGTTCCAACCTTGGGCGCACAAGTCATTTGTGGGACAGTCATGGGCGCGCAGGTCACTTTTATACCCAAAGTCGCTTTTCCCCCAAACTCAGGTGGCATATAAATAGCCCCTGTGGGCCCCCCATTTCATGGATGAATTCCAAAAATTATATTCAAGATCTGGACACCGATGTCTCTTCCTGACGTCTTCCGAACACTTCTATGGTAATTCTTTATCTATAATGGAAGCTATACAGAGGGAGAATAAGGCCTATGTATTAGAACTCATCAATAATTGCACACATTAGTGTCCATCCCTTAAGGGAAGTGAAGACACTTGCGCACTGCATTTACCTCTCAAGGAATCCTGTGCACCACCCTTATGAAAGCCTCTTGGGATGATTCTAAGGGATCGAATTCAAAGTCACCCAAGTATCACTTTATGGATTCTTCGTCACCCAAGATGACTCATGTCGCACAAGTATACTTGCTTGTCCAGGACTTGCACGCCAGAACAAAACTTGCGCGCCTCATTCTTGGTCACCTCCTTTTCTCAAATCCACCTTTCCACTTCAAAGATTGCCTCCAAAACCATCTTCAAAGCCATTTATGGCAATGTTCCTTTTTCGGAATCATTATCTGAAAGGAATTATGATAATTTCTTTTTATTTGGGCCTCCTTCTCAGGAGTATGCCCTAAATTACATGTCCCCTTAATATGGGCATCTTCCTCATGAGTAATCCCCAGTATTAATTTCATTTGATTTGGGATTCCTTTTCATGAATAAAACCCAATCATAAGTCCCTCTTAATTTGGGATACCTTTTTAGGAGTAAGTCCCATGTTAAAATCCCAAATCTAGATAAAGTACAATCACCTTTATGGACCCTGCTCTTGGGATTCATTTCTAAAATACTTTGTCTTTTTTTACTTGGGCAGTCATACATACATTATCCCCACATCATTTCTTATGATTGCATCATTTGTGACACAATAACTAGTTTTTACTAATACCTCTTGTTTCTCACACCGAGAATTACTCATGTGATTTTATAGCATAAAAGTAATTATGACATCTATCTTTGGGCCATCAATCATGCATAATCCTCATACTTTATCACTGAAACTACGTGGGTTCTGATTCCATTTCTTACAAGGATATGTAGGTATCCCTTCTGCGTGTACAATCCCAACATTAAAATTATACTGTCTTTATGAATGACAATAAACTTCAAGTGCCCCACTGACTTCCATTAAAACCATTATGGTCATCATAATGACCAAGAGAATTCTATAAAATGTTTCGAAGGATACCATTGACTAATAATCGCTAATTCATATCGATGATTCTCTATTGATGAATAACCTAAAATACATATAAATGATTCTCTAAATCCCCTACATATCAATCATTGAATGAAAGATATAAAGGAAAAATTCAATTACATGATTGGTAAATTAAAAAGGATTCCCAAACATAACTCAAATCTATAAGAGAGTCTCGGAGTAGACAATAATTTCCCCGAAAAAGGTGTGATGATTCTGACCTCCCATCCTCTCGACCAATGAAAAATATTATGCCTCATCAGTCCACAACAAATGGGAACCTAACTTTGGAAAGTTGGTATAAATGGATATAGAATCATTGGTTGTTTCTGGTTCTACGAATAATCCTGTTAGAAATCGATTGGAATTTTTGAACCTTAAACAAACTAGGTCATCGCTATTTCTAGAAGAAACACATGTTTTGGAAAAAAATACTCAAGGATCCCAGGATAAACTCATAAATTGGAATGGTGCAGCTGATGAATCTTGAGTCAGACAACCATGCCCTCTTTGTAGGAGGAGTTTTCAGTTTTCAGTTCCCAACATGAGTGACATAGTATAGGGACATATTTTTATAATATGCTTCTAGGATTATCTCCCTGAACGAAGAGGGACTTCTGCTTTGGCTGGGTACTATTGGAGATTTTAACCTGATTTCTCCAGGGTTGTGTCACCCTTGTCATATTTGAAGAAGAAGGGGGAGCTTTTTCTATGGATGGAGAAGTGTAAGGAGAGCATTTTGGACCTGAGACAGAGATTGACGAGTGCCCCCATATTGAGGCTACCAGAAGAATGTGTTGATTAAGTAGTCTGCTACAGTGCATCAGGGACCATATTAGGTTGATTTCATGATGCAGGAGTAGGTAGTGATCGCCTACAACTCACCACAGTTGAAGAAGCGCAAGAAGCACTATGCAACCCAAGATCTGCAGTTAGCAGCAGTGGTCTTTGAGCTGAAGATGTGGAGGCTATTAGCCGGAGAAAGAAAGGAAGTGATGGAAAGAGGGGGGGTGAATTGCCTTTTAAAAAAATGATTAACAAATTAAAAATCAAAGTTGAAATGCAGCGGAAATAAAGAAGGCAAGACACAAAAATTGATAACGGAGTTCGGCCAAAACCCGGCCTACGTATCCGCTCCCAACTCAACCGTTGAGAGATTCTACCGCCTGCTTTTCAATGGTTTTAGCAAGAAACCCACTAGACTTTAAGGTTAGTCTAGAACCTATTATAGCTTGCTTTTAATGGTTATGCAAGAACCCACTTGCTTTCAATGGTTGAGCAAGAACCCACTAGCCTTCTTACAGGTGAAGGCTAGCTCACCTATGTCTCAAGCCTTTTGAAAGGTAAGGCTGGACCAACCTCTTCACACCTTGAAGGTGGTGTGAGAACCCAAAGAAAGAGGGATGAAAGAAGTGGGGGGTTTGTAGGGACAAACCCAAATTTATGTTCAAAATAAATAAAACACTAAAAACCGTAATTGGGAGAAGCCTTGGGCGCCTTTGATTGATTGATGATGTTAAAGGACGCTTCCAAGCTTCTTTGAAGGAGCTCCTTGGATGTGGAAGTTGTTGGAGCAAGGTGGGTTCCTTGAAGGAAGTCCGTCGGAGGTACGCCAAATGATGGAAAATGTGTCCGTTGGCTTGGTATATGATCCGGTTGGTGTCCGGGGCTTCCTCAGCCTTTATTTATAGGCATGGAACCCTTGGGGAGTCTTCGGAGCCGTTGGAGAAGTCTTCGGAGCCGTTGGAGTCCAAAAGATGGTTGACTGGTCAAAGCCAACGGCTAGTTTGACTGGGCTACCGGCTGGCCGGTACAGCTCCACCGGCTGGCCGGTGCCTTGGCAGAGGAGAAGAATTTTGGTCCAGGCTCCACCGGCTGACCGGTGGAGGGGCCACCGGCTGGCCGGTGGGGAGACAGTAGCTGGCCCATTGGTCTGGGTGCCACCGGCTGGCCGGTGACAGAGCCACCGGCTGACCGGTGGAACCTGGCTGTGGGCAATGCCTCTGCCAGGTCCACCGGCTGGCCGGTGCTATCACACCGGTTGGCCGGTGGACTATAATTCAGTCCACTTTGAGATTCTTTCTTGGGCCAACTTCTTGGCAACCTTGTGCCTATCATTCAAAAACACTTCAAACAACATTAGACAAATCATAAGGTGATTGTGATCATGAAAATCAAACAACGAGGGGAACGAGAGGTACAATAATCTCCCCCTATTTTGATGATCACAATCACCAAAACCATAAATGTAAAATACATAAAATAAAGACATTCTTAAAGGATAAAGAAAGTAAATGCTAAGCATGATCAAAAGGATTCTCCCCCAATCAATCAAGAATTTCTCCCCCTTTGTGATTATCAAAATAGCACGGGGCATAAAACTTGATTGAGGGAAAAGGTTTGAAAAACTAGATATGAGAATTGAAAAAAAAACAATTGAGATTTTTGAAATTGAAATGAAAATTTGAATAACAGTTTGAATTGAAAGTTTTGAATCAAAAACCAATTGAAATTTGAAATTTTGAAACCAAATGAAATTTTTGAATTTGAGAGATTTGAATCAAAAATGAATTGAAATTTTAAATTGAAAAATGAATCGAAAGAGATTTTTGAATTTAAGAAAATTTCTCCCCCTAAATAAAACAAAAGATCATCGGGGAAACGAAACTATTTTTGGCCCGGAGAGACTCGCCAAAAGGTATTTTTCAATCCAAATTTGTTTCAGGGCGGGTCTTCTCCTATAAAACTCATCCGAAAAGTAAATAGATTTAGGCATACCATAACGGGCATTTTTGCAATCGCATTCATAAATTAGGTGCCCGGGTTTTTTACAATAATTGCAAAATTTAAATTGAGAGCTCCCCCTTACAAAAATAATAGGTGCATGGGAAGAGGAAGCTTGCTTGGAATAGCCAAGCCCTTGGGTGGTCCTAGATACACGTTGGGAACCTAGAAAATTGTTTAGATTTTGTTCCCCTTGGGTGAACTTGGCTAGAGTCTCCCTTAGATCTTTGATGGTTGATTCCATGGAATCAACATCGGGAAGATTTTGGATTTTGAGGGTCAACTCTTCCTTCTCTTTGAGAAGTTGTTCTTTTTCGGAAGAGAGTTTTTTGAAATTCTTTTTTAAAGAAACAAATTTGGAAGAAAGTTCGTGAAAACCATTTTCTAATTGGTCTCTAGAATGTTGGAGTTCTTCATATGATAAATGATTAAAAGAATTAGAAGAACTAGAGGAGGAAGAGGAAGAAGAGTCGGAAGAAGATACCTCATGTTTTGCCATTAGGCATTTTTTACCTTGGTCGCTTGAGGAGAAGGAGGAGAAGGAGGAGCTATCACTCCATGTTGCCTTTAAAGCCTTCTTCTTTTTCTTCTTCTTGGCCCTTTTCTTGTGAAGTGGGCAAGCAGGTACGGATTTTGCATCGGGTTCTTGCTTTTGAGCGGGTTCTTGCTTTTGAGTCATGCTAGTACCTTCATGGGTTAGCTCTAAATATTTCCAAATATCATGTGAAGTAGAGCAAGTAGAAATGCAATTAAAAACATTACGGTCAAGACCACAATGAAGAGCGTTCATGGCTTTGCCATCAAGCTCAAAATAAGCAATGTCATTGGGGGTCCATTTAGACTCATCGGGAGAAGAGAGCGTAAAACCATGCATAACAATTCTAAAAATAGGATAGCTAATGATTTTAAGAAAAGTTGACATGCGGGTTTTCCAAAAAGTATAATCGGCTCCATCAAAGAATGGAGCACGATCCAAAGAATGTCCTTCGGGGGATTGAGAGGAAGAAGCGGTAGAAGCCATCAAAAAATAGGATCTTTAATTTGAAACCGGTTAAGGAATTATTCAAAATTTGCCTCTGATACCAATTGTTAGCCGGAGAAAGAAAGGAAGTGATGGCAAGAGGGGGGGTGAATTGCCTTTTAAAAAAATGATTAACAAATTAAAAATCAAAGTTGAAATGTAGCGGAAATAAAGAAGGCAAGACACAAAAATTGATAACGGAGTTCGGCCAAAACCCGGCCTACGTCTCCGCTCCCAACTCAACCGTTGAGAGATTCTACCGCTTGCTTTTCAATGGTTTTAGCAAGAAACCCACTAGACTTTAAGGTTAGTCTAGAACCTATTACAGCTTGCTTTTAATGGTTATGCAAGAACCCACTTGCTTTCAATGGTTGATCAAGAACCCACTAGCCTTCTTACAGGTGAAGGCTAGCTCACCTATGTCTCAAGCCTTTTGAAAGGTAAGGCTTGACCAACCTCTTCACACCTTGAAGGTGGTGTGAGAACCCAAAGAAAGAGGGATGAAAGAAGTGGGGGGTTTGTGGGGACAAACCCAAATTTAAGCCCAAAATAAATAAAACACTAAAAACCGTAATTGGGAGAAGCCTTGGGCGCCTTTGATTGATTGATGATGTTAAAGGACGCTTCCAAGCTTCTTTGAAGGAGCTCCTTGGATGTGGAAGTTGTTGGAGCAAGGTGGGTTCCTTGAAGGAAGTCTGCCGGAGGTACGCCAAATGATGGAAAATGTGTCCGTTGGCTTGGTATATGATCCGGTTGGTGTCCGGGGCTTCCTCAGCCTTTATTTATAGGCATGGAACCCTTGGGGAGTCTTCGGAGCCGTTGG
Organism: Viscum album; assembly: GCA_963277665.1. Taxonomy (NCBI): domain Eukaryota; kingdom Viridiplantae; phylum Streptophyta; class Magnoliopsida; order Santalales; family Viscaceae; genus Viscum; species Viscum album. The sequence continues at coordinate 872,856,676 of OY728139.1, forward strand.
AGAAGTCTTCGGAGCCGTTGGAGGCCAAAAGAGGGTTGACTGGTCAAAGCCAACGACTAGTTTGACTGGGCTACCGGCTGGCCGGTACAGCTCCACCGGCTGGCCGGTGCCTTGGCATAGGAGAAGAATTTTGGTCCAGGCTCCACCGGCTAACCGGTGGAGGAGCCACCGGCTGGCCGGTGGGGAGACAGTAGCTGGCCCATTGGTCTGGGTGCCACCGGCTGGCCGGTGACAGAGCCACCGGCTGACCGGTGGAACCTGGCAGTGGGCAATGTCTCTGCCAGGTCCACCAGCTGGCTGGTGCTATCACACCGGTTGTCCGGTGGACTGCAATTCAGTCCACTTTGAGATTCTTTCTTGGGCCAACTTCTTGGCAACCTTGTGCCTATCATTCAAAAACACTTCAAACAATATTAGACAAATAATAAGGTGATTGTGATCATGAAAATCAAACAACGAGGGGAACGAGAGGTACAACAGAGGCACTACATGATGTGTGAACGATTTATTGTTAACACTGATTATAATAGTATTAGGTATATCTTCCCATAGAAGGACCTAAACCTGAGACATCAACGATGGTTATAGTTCATCCAAGACAATGACCTTGAGATAGTCTATACTCTTGGGAAGGAAAACGTTGTAGCAGACACACATAGCAAGAGTTCTGGTCAACAACTACTGAGTGAGGTGTCTGGGATTCTAGTCATGCTACGTATATCCTTCATCGATAAGAAGGGCATATATTATCTTTAGTCTATGACTATCACTCCAAAAATTCTACAACGAATTCAGGAGGCACAACATGGGACGTTAACTTCTAGGCCCGATGTGCTCAGATATCCTAAGGATAGTCTCCTAAATGATTTTCTAAAGATGGGGATTACGTCATCCTCTTTAGAGGATGCACCATGGTACTAGTGATGCTTTAGGATGAGGTTTTGATGTAGATCTATACAATCCCTTATGTGGTACATCCTGGAATGGTAATGGTGTACTAGGACTTCTGAAATCAGTACTGGTGGCCAGGGATGAAAAACAAATTGGTATAATTCTTATGATAACTGGAGATAATGATGTTTGGAGTTCGAGGAGGGATACCTTGTCTTCCTATGGGTCTCACCCTAATGAGGATTGTGAAGTTTTGGCAGTGGTGGAAAACTATATCCATGGTTTATCACAACTTTCTAAATTCTCAATAGAGTGAGTGATGTGGCATATCTTCTATCTCATTCCACACATATGCACCAGGTGCATAATTGTTTCCATGTGTCATAGAGGAGGAGGTGCGTGCATGATCCATCGCACGTTATCGACTTAGATCAAGTTGAACATTGATGATCGGGTGACTTTTATGGAGTTCTTGGTGGACATAGAGGATTTATAGGAGTTATTCCTTTGTGGACAGTAGTTCCCTTTGGTGTGAGTTTTAGGGTAGCCTAGGGACCCCCATCAGAACACATTGGAGTGGGTGGCTCAAATTCATTCGCAGTACCCTCATTTGTTTGATTTTACTTTTTTTGATTCCGAAGAGGTATAGACATAAGGTGGGAGAGAGTTTAATGTCCCCAAATTTCCCTATAATTATTTACAATTATATGAAATAATTTCTAAACCGTGAAATCTGACAGCGCAAGATTCTGAGGCCCTAAGTTCCTGGAATGATCCTCCAATGTTTTGTTAAGATTTAATTAGTTAGCTTAAGAAGTTTTCCATGAAAAGTGGAATAACTCTTAAATGGTTTCCTGGATTAGAAAACTTGAGGGAACCATTGCATTCAAGATGGCAGGTTCACCCTAGGCATGATATATGTTTAGTCGGCACATGCCTCCTATGGGAAAACCCAAATATTTAATAATCATAAATAAAATAATAAAATAATATTATTTTATTTTTGAAATTATTATAACTCATGAACGGTGACTCAGATTAAAAATCTGAGGCCACCACCGATTTTTTGGGATTACTCTCTCTTTAGGTAGATACTATCATTTTTCGACGCGGGCCACCAGTGAAATATATTTTTTGGCTGCAAATAATATAATTAAGTTACAATTATTTTATTATAAAATCCATAACTTTTAAATGGTATCTCTAAATGAAAATCTGAAAGTATAGTTGATCTCATGATGGTGTTTTCTTCATATAAAGAGTCTAAAATCTATCAGCACATGTTGAGGGTGACTGTTAATAATTTTTTGAACTTTTTTTCGGGTACGTTCAGTAAATGTGTCGGCAGAATTTTCTAGCTTTTGAACAGGTGATTATATCTAAAATCTGAGGGTACCGTTGAATCCGTAGTGTTGGGATATACTTAAGGGTCACATCACATTGACCACAGTAGGTGGGGAGAAAAAGTTATGTTTTGTGTCTTTTTAAATGAAAAAAATTATTATTTTATTTTCATTCATATCCTCCAACAGACAAGCGAAGAGTGGGGCTAGAGATGTGTCAAGCCATGAAATGGCTTGATCGTTCAATCTATGTAACAAGAATGTAGGTGAATTAGGATGCTTCTTAATTAATGAGCCACCGTTAATTACTAACGTTGTTACTTACCCTCTCTCTCTTTTATTTATACAGAGCTTGGGGAGGGGTATCAACAATGCTTCACCAAGCAACGAAGTGTTGAAGGAGTGTTGAGATGCTGAACCCTTAGAGGACAAAGGCAATCCTAGTTGGAGGTGACAGGTGACACCAAACCATGAACTGAAGGACAATGTATGAGTGACGTCGTTGGGAACTAGTTACGGGAACAAAGAACATGATCCACCTTCAAGCGCGGGCACTCTCCAATGGGTTTACGAGGTTGGGGGTTTATTCATTTATACATTTTAATTTTTTTATCTTACCCATTATTGAATATTATAAAGAAATTGGAAAAACAGACTAACATGTTTATCCACAATTCATTAATTTTTGGGGGAGGTCGTTGTGGGGTATCTTTATAGGGTTTTAGTTTTTGTTTAATTCAATTGATTATTAATCCCTTAATCCCCCTAATGATTATGAGCTAATGCGGAGGGCGTGGGAATAATTAATATGGCCTGAACCCTCCACAATATTTCTATCCTTCCACCTCCATGGATGAGTGTCAGTGTGGCGACACAAACCATCTTAGTTGGGTATAGTGCGTCGACACACGGTGCAAGAGGAGGCCATGACAGAAATACATGATGTTCACCAGAGCGGCTGACACCGGCTGGCCATGGAGGAGGCGTGGTGTGCCATCACATGGATCCAGTGAGAAAAGGTAGCCATGACTCATTATTTGTGGTGACCAAATGAAGGTGGAAGATATACTGGTGGGTCGTTGGTGGCGGATTAGCATGCAGTCATGTGACATAGGAGAAGGTGTCTAGTACACCGGCCCACCGTGATAGAATTGGAAGAACCCGCTTCAGCCGGTCCCAGGTGCCACCGAGCGGTGCCATGTGGCACCGCCGCTATGAAGAAGTCTGAAGGTCAAACCCTTGAAGTCCTCGACCTACTGTGGTCAAAGACTGAAGGGAAAGCACTTGTCTCCCACACCCAACGTGGGTCAGGACAAGCCCTTGAAGTCCTTGACCTACGTGGGTCGAGCAGCCCCCTTGTGGGCTGCACCCAATGCGGGCTGGGCCGCACCTTTGGGGGCGCACCCTACGTGGGTCGGGCCACACCTTTGTGGGCCATGTCCTACGCGGGCCTGGCCACCCCTTTTCCAGATGTTACATATGCATTCTGGGCTGCCGACTTGTGGCCCACCCTTGCGGGCTGGGTCGGTTCGACCGGATAAAACCGGTCCCGGGCCAACCGGAACCAAAAACACTTAAAGGAATATAAGTTGAGAACCAGACATCTGTTTGATGAACTGTCTGTGGCCTTTAGGTCCGTGGATGAAGATAATAATTATTGGTATAATCATCTTGAGTTTTGGAGATAGTTGGGTTATGGTCGGGTAGGATCAAACCCAAATCCAACCGAACACTCGGAACTAAAAAATTTATAACTAACAGACCGAGCATCCAATTGACACACCTCATATCGTGTTGGAACACTTACGACAAGGAAGTTCTTTGGGTTACTCTTTTGTGATGATTTGTGGTGGTCGAGGTACGACTGATATATCGAGGGAGGATTTTAATGAACTCGAGTGCACCGGGTTTGAAGAATCTAGTGGCTGGAAGTGAAGCTGAGGTTTGAGAGAGATCATACAAACATGAGTACTGAGCAGTCTTGTAAAGGTCAGCACTGATCTAGTGTGGGTTAGATCTTGTGTGGGTCAACACTGAATAATTCTATGTGGGTCAGTACATAACGATCATTTTTGGGATAGATCCTGTGTGGGTTAGCACTCAGCGATCTTAGGTGGGTTAGCGCATACCAATCCTGTGTGGGTCAGATCCTACATGGGTCATTTTGGGGGTTATTTCATATCGACTTTGGGTGGGTTAGATCATGTGTGGATCGTTGCGGGGGTTAGTACCTATCGAATCTGGGAATGTTGGATCTTTTGTGGATCATTGCGGGGGTTTGTACTTATCAATCCTGTGTGGGTGAGACTTCGTAAGGTAAAAAGCAGTGCCTCTTGACAGAATAAGATGCTATAACTTCACTACTAATCATTTTTTACTTCTATACTTCAATAATAACTGGTGTGAGATGATCCATTACCTTCGTGGTGATACATGTGTGGTAATTTTACCATCCTTGTGATATCATCATGGTGATACATGTTTGGTACTTTTACGTTCATGGTGATATCTTCAGGGTCATACATGTGTGGTACTTTTACAGTCATGGTGATACCTTCATGGTGTTACCTATGTGTTATTTTAACCACTGTGGTGAAATTTTTGTGTTGTTACATGTGTGGTAATTTTACCTTCATGGTGTTACCTTCGTGGTGTTACCCATTGTGATATTCTTCCCTCATGTATGAGATGGGTATGTATTGAAAAGTTAGGTATATGTATTGGCCAATATCTTAGTAGAGTATATGTCTATTGCTTCGTTCATTGAGATTGAGGTATTTCTTTGTGGTGTTTTCATTATGGAACCTTGGGAGACCTTCAGGGGTCTCGGGGTCCCTACCGAGTAAAGTTATACCCAACCCTTCATGGGCTATGCCTGTACCTTGTTGTGTCTTATGAAGACGACAGACAGCACTGACCGAGGCTGAGGGTGTTGGGACTGGACGGTACTCAGAGGTGGACCATTTGACCTGACATGTCACAGAGACTATTGAGCAGGAGCTGTACCCACCCTTTAGGTATGATCCTAATTGGACAATCCATGAGATTTTTTTCCCTTATTAGTTGTATATGTTATTATAGTTGTACCTGTACTTTTCTGATGGGATTTTATTTCAACCCCTTTACTTATAGCACACTTTTAACTGTAGCATTTTTTTCATTGTTCCCTATTTTTGTGCTCTTGCATTTATAGGTCTGTATAGGATTAAGGGTAATGCCTTCCTATTAAGGGATCTGCCTTTTAGGTACTAGTCTCTAGCCATTGGCCTATGGATGGCAGGCTTGGGGGAGTCACAACATGAGCCCCATGGGGATGAGTCATGACAGGAAGACATAGATGATTCTAAACTATCAGATCAAGATGTTTTCTAGTAATGATAGACATACAATATAGTAGTTACTAAAATTTTTGTACACCATTAGTATGGATTTATAACTCAATTATATCAAAAGGTTAATGTGTAAATTATTTTATAAACATGTATTCCATATTTATTATCACAAACAATGTTTTTTTTCTTTTTTATACAAAATATATTTTATAAATAATTTAATCAGAAAGTATCTAGACTTGATTACATTACATTAACAATGAGACAATATGAGAGTATGATCATTTTTATATATGAGTTTTTGTAATTAATTTTTGTTAAATTTCTAAACTATAGTCCACCCTATTATATCCATCGAGTAATATTTCTATCTAATATTTAATTTTAAGTTGGAGGGACTTTGAAGTAGATTACATGTTTTATACCAATAAAAATAGTGTAGGGTGAACCTGTGAATGATATTGAACAGGTTCATTGAATTGGATTTTTAAAAAAATGTAAATAAAGATACATCACACTAGAATTCATCATTAAAAATATTTAATTTTCTCATATGAATTTTTTTCAGATATAAAATTTGTTTTTATTTATTTTTATCATTCACAAAAAAACTAAAACACTATGTTTGTTATATTTTTAAAATTAAGAAAAATGAAAAACTAATAAGTGATTAGAATACTGATGAACTAGCCCCCACAAATGCTAGAGGAGAAGATATTCTTGATAAATATAATTCATTCCAAGATTTTAATAATAAAATTTGTTTCTCTGTGGTCTGAAACTACCGAGTGATCATCACTTTTATGTTATTTGTCACATTTATCCAAATCTGAGGGACAACACTAATTTTGGACATACTGAGCAATTTGGGAATCTGATCATTGTGTTAATTATTCATATATTTTTTAAATGTGTTAAATATCATTTTCTTGATATTTCATGTCAATTTGAGCTTGTTTCGTCAGTTTTAACCCCTATAAACACGATCTATATGTAATTATAAATTTTTTAAAAATGTCAAACCATACCTTTAGTTTAAGTGATCAATCTGGGCATGAAATTTATTCATGGTTGATTCTAAAAGAGTAAAAATGTTTCAAGGAATAATATAATTTATTTTCACATCAATACAATGAAATTTTCTTTTTTTACCCCTCTAATGGGAGATATTTCATTTTTTAAAAATATTCAATGTTATTCATTGGATTCTATCTTGTATAAGGAAAAACGAAATTAATCGATGTGGAATTGATTACTACAAATAAGAAATTTTTCAGTGACCATTCAACAATTATTTCTTCTCAATCCATATTTGTTTACTAGGTATTAATCTATTTTTTGTGTTTTGTCACTTAACTCCAAATACAAGATAAAAACATGAATTTCAGTAATATAGAGTAATTATGGTATCTATTCTATGTGAATATTATTTGTATATATTATAAATTACTTACACGTAAATTTACAAATATTTCTTGTTAATGAAATATTGTTTTGTTGTTTTTAAATTCTAGACACATTGTTTAATCCATACATAATAATATTTCAACTCATTTTGTTATCTTTTGTGCTCGGTTGAATTTACATGTACCATCAAATTTTTATTATTCTTTTTGAACTTGTACATAGGAGGAAGAAAACATATGTGGCTCGTTTATGTTAATTTATTACAATGATTTACCCATATAGAATTATTAATGTTATTTAATTAAGGGGATGCAATTTTTTTCATACTTTGACCTGATAAATTTGTATAATCCCAAAATCCATTGATTGATTATAATAAAATAGCCTACAATTGGTACAAATCATTCATTTTAAATTCAGATTTAATCATACCATCAACCCTAATTTCATTTAAATCATCAACCAAAGGCTGATGGTATGTATCTATATTATACCCAGAACTTCTTGATCCAATAATTAGAATAGAATGTATTAGAAATTGTGGTTTCTTACAAAGACACATAAAATAATTATACATAACCAACACCATGGGACATGAATTACGAGATGAACCAACCAAATACATAAACGAATTAAAATAAAATGACACCATCCCCCATTAGATAATTTTACTATCATTAGAAATGTTAGAGATCCTTTTGTTATTCTCTTTCCTTATAGGAGAGTCTATTTCTGGGGTTAGCGTATCATTATCCTTATTTTTTCTAGGTGTCATATCCATAATTTAGAAACATTATATGAAATATATAATATTATCAACCACATATTTAGTGGATGGTGATTCATTTTCATTACGACAATCAGTTTCACCTATTTTCATAGTCTAACAATGATATGTCCAATTTCACCCATTATATTTCCACTTTGAAGAGCCATAGACTATACAATTATATAAAGGGGATGTTTCTTTTCTAAAAAACATAAAATTGTTTGAAGATGAAGCTATGGTTTCATATGTGAAACGTATGTTCAATGTTGACTTTTGAGCATATTAATATGACTCTAGAATCATAGCATCATAAAGAAGTACATATTTCAATAACACCAAAACAATTTTGAACGATGTGTCTGACTACAAATTCAAAGACTCAATGTAACATTACTAAAAGATAACCAACAATTTTCTATATATATTAAAATAATAATATAATTATTTTTGTTAATCATCAAGTATTTTATAAAAAACTCAATGAATCATGGTCTACACTAGAGTTCTATTTTATCTCACCAATCTCATCATTTTGGATGTTAATTCCTTCATAATATATCCAACATAACAAATCATTATGCTTTTCATTCATCAAATATATAGTCCTCACATCAATATCCATTTGAAGAGTTTCTATTCAATGAAAAAGAATATATTATTCCCCATGAAAAGTACATTTCTTATAATTTTACCCATTCAATAATATATGCTCACACATGGTATCTTGTGTCAATGGATTTTTATTTTCACAATTTCTACACGGACAACTAGTATAATCACTTTGAAATCCTCTTTTGGAATGAATAAATTATATAAATCCCCCAAAATATTATTTAGACATTCTATGTGGAAGATCAATAAAACTCTTATAAATATATGTCTGTCAATACCCCTCCCACCTAAAGAGTGCCCCTCGTTAGTTTTTAATTAGACAAAGAGGATAGATACCACCCAAGACCTGCCACCGGTAGGGCCCATGTTGGAAACTATGACAGAGGGTATATCATACTTATAAATTTCAGGAATTACAATAAAATTGAAACATGTAGAAGATAGAGATAAAAAGAAACACCAATACAATCATTCCCATTAAGACAAAAGAAACACATGTTTATACATGTATGGTCATAATAAACTAAAAGAACTGGTAATGAAACAAATAGTAAAAAAATGGAAAACTCAACAGCGACTGGAAAGCCTAAACAACAACTACAAAACAACAATATAGTAATATTTATCATGATCTCCAAAATTATTCTACTAACCTAAAAATAAATTTATATATATGTGAGGTGATAATTATAGTAAGATCAATATGATCCTTTAGAGATTCGCTCACGCTACAGATAAAGAATGCAAGCTAATGGCTAATGAATAATAAGTGAAATTAAATCATCACATAAATACATATAATAGTCAACCAATGTCATAATTTATATCTCTATCCTAGTCAATAATACAATAGATATAATATGTTAATATAATAAATCCACAAGGTAACCCCACTTCCACTTCCCCACAATTTTGCTGTTATGAACTAATGACACATGTCCAATGCCATCTCTCTCTACAAGAATGTAGCATGAAGACACACAGACTATATATCATGACATGCATCTCATTCATCACATATTCTTATAGTCTCATTACACATATACATATATTAACCACTTTGTGTTTGGGATCAATCATATCCTGTCTGATGTGTGCCACACTTGAGTAATTATTACCCAACACATGACAACCCATACACCGGGTATGGTACCAATGAAAATCAAGACCCATACACATCATTGAAAATATTATCATTTGGATACTATATTAATAGATACATGTGTGTAAAATATACCAGATCTATTATATCCCTCTACACACATATATTGGGATACTAACCGCCATGCATACTAGTACATAATACTGTTATGAGAGGAGATAATTACTAGAGGGGGTAGTTACTCATCAATCCCTCTCCAACCATTATGATAAAGAAAACAGCCTAGTAATGTCCACTGAGGGTCATTATCCCTACAAATATGGTGGTCATAATGTTTGAAATAAAAAAATGAAAAATATAGTATAGCCCATGACAAAACTATAGGAATTAACCAAGTTGTTAGCTTTAATATAACTATTGTCTCTTGTATAATCGATTGATAGTTTTACCAACTAGATATCCTACAATCACAAAGGAAATTGAAGGATATGTATTGAATTGATTAATTTATTTTTACATTCAAATTCATGTTAATTAATTTCATTATTATTTTTTTAAATTATTTCTATTATATTTCATTAACCTTATATCTGAAGTCCAGGCACACAAATCATATTCTAGGTGTTTCCATGGTTTTCCCTGATTAGCATTAAAATTTTCATTCTACTAATAACTAAACACATGGGTTAATCATTTATTAACCTTTATAGCCATTTCAAAATTCTAATTACTCTGGAAAAACAAATTAAGCTACCATTAAGAGATATGACCAACCATATCCTTCTACCTCGTGCACCGAAGAATGGAATGCATGTAAAACATGAAACCCAATCATCTGGACATTAAATAGACTCATTAAAAATTATAAACATTAGCATTCATCACTAAAATCAATTAATCCTAACTACAATAAATTATATCATATTTTATTTAATCTCTAACACCCTCATGAATATCACCATTAATTTCACCATCATGGGTGTCAACTACTTCAACAAACTCAGTCGTCCCATCCAATATATAATCATCCACCCGAGCCTTGTACCGAATCACATAAACATGCTCATATCAAGATGATACAGAAGGCATAAAGAATCAAAAATAGTCAACACAGAATATTAGCCCTAAAAATGAGGCATCCAACCATCACATGAAATGTAGTTGTCACACCCCCAACATAATACATTAATCCTTCACATGAAAAAAGGAAACATTATCCCCATGAATTTATTATTTATTATAAAATTAGTTTTTATTCATTCATGAATTAATAAATTCAACTAAAATTGGTTCTATATATGGAATAAAAAGGATTCAGTTATAACAAGTGTCATAGGCTAATTTTGGAATACAACATGCATCAAAAAAATAATTCCAAGGAAAAAAGAATAATAAATACAGTTTAATTAAATATATTAAGCATAAAATGATGAGGAGTTGATGGAGGCGAAATCCGGAGAAGTGGTCGCGAACACTAAATTGGGTGAATCAGATCTCATTGATGAATCAGAAATGATATCTGATCATCGAGATAGGGTTGTGGATTGCATTGGTTATAAGTAAACATTTTGACACTTTGAAAAGAAAAACTATGATGCTCATCAGAAAGGGAATGGATCATATGACAACTATGAGGATGCTGTTAAAGGTGCAAGAAGAATATCTTTTCTTGATTGTGAGACTCAGACCTCGAGAAGAATCATACAAAATGGAGGAATTTCACATTTCTCTATGAATCAGAGTGCAGTTGACGAAAGGATTATGCTCTGTAGGTAGTCATTTATCACTCAGGTTGTGATCCTGAAAAGAGTGAAGACTTGGAAATTCAACGAGCTCACCAAGTGGACTGCTGAAATTTGAGGTTTTTCTGAATGGAAGATGATAGAGATTGTACGTGGTTTCTATCATATTGTGTTTCCTTTGGATGAGTTCAAGCAGTGTGCCTAGAGCCTAGGATTAGTTGCCCTAAATCTGGGATTCATCAAAATTCATGATTGAGACAGGAATTTTGACCCCAACTATATTAACAACACCTCTTCACAAATATAGATACGACTATGTAATCTAAATTGGCTATACTAACATCCTCAAATCCTCTAGGACATTTCCTTGTCTGTTGGTAATCCAATTAGGCTTGGTAAACAGACAGATAATCCCACCTTTGGACATTATGTGAGAATACTCATTAAGGTTGATATGACTCCTACCATAGTTGAAGATGTGATGTTAACTAATCAAGATGATAGTTTCACACACTGTATAATCTACATGTGAAATCATATGTTCTCTTTGAATTGCCATTTCACAGGTCACATTGCCCCTGAGTGAAATTGAAATATGATATGAAATCTCTGTAATGGACAAGGTGATAATGACGAAAATTTTAGGAGTAAAAGTAGTAAAGAAATGGCATTCAATACTAGTTCTAATACCAGTTCTGCTAATGAAGCTCCTAATGATCCTCCTAGAGCCACGGTTAATGGGGTGGGTGAGGGATGCACTTTGGACATGATTTCCTCAGATGAAGTGACTACTAATATTAATAAAATTAGTGTTGGGACTAATTCTTAGTAACCTTCCTCAAGCCATGTTGTTGTTCAATTACCTGATTGCTCAATGCCCGCCCACCATTGGGGATGATTTGAAGGCTAGTGAGTGGAGAAAATTCATAAAGCAGATCCAGTTCTTCTTCTAGTCAGAACCCGAGCACAAACCCAGTTATGAATCCTGTTGACCCTGATATTACATCTAATCAACTTTTGATAAATGATATTGATGTCATGGGTGCATATCATCCATTTAGAGATCCTCTTGAATGTCATGGTGCATTCCCAATTGTATAACCTTCAAATTATTTAGATCCAGGTTATATACCTTCAAACCTAGGGGACATCTCGCTGTTCCAAAATTTCAAAGGCTACAAAAAGGAAACTACCTGCTAGCCTATTTTCTTCTGAATTTGATTCAACCAACATGTTATACATTCTAAACACTATTTGGGAGGATACTGGTCTAGAATCAGTTTATCATGTTCCTGGTATTTCAGTGGGTATTGGTAGTATTTCCTCTGATAATGATGTAATACATATTAATGATGATCCTAGCACTAGGATTTGGTCTAAAAAATGAAAATTCTCTTCTAGAACTATCAAGGGACTGGGAATCATCCAATGTTCAGACCCCTTAGACATCTTTTTAGGACCTATAGGCCCTTATTAGATGGTATTTCTGATCCAAGATTAAAATTTAAGAATTCTAAATCCTTTTAATGGGTTTCTCTAGGTTATTCTCTTGTTGCAAATAATCAATTTACTAGAAATTCTCAATCCTTGTGGGTGATTAAACATGATAGTGTTATAATTAATTATTCTCTGACTGATTTCCAAACTCTTACCATTTCATGTTGCACTGGTAATTCATCTCACTCTTGGTAACTTTTTTCTATTGTATTAATCATTATACCAAAAGAATGGAACTTTGGAGAATATTAGTTGATATATCTGAGTGTGTGACTTATAGTTGGGTTCTTCTTGGTGATTTTAATTCTTTCCTAAGGCTTTATGAAAAAAACTGTTGATTATTTTTGTCATGATTCAGCCTATGATCTCTCATCATTCCATGATAAATGTGGTCTTTATGATGTTCCCATCTCTGGTTCTGACTATACATGGAGTAGGTACACTATTAATGGAAGACTTGTAACACCCGAGACTTTTATGTTATATAAATCCTCAAAAGAATCTTTTTCTACACAACACTTGCTTGGCTTTCTTTACACGCAATCGCGACCTTCCTCGATAGCTTGCGTCGTACGCAATACCGAGTTTCACTAAACAACAATATGCTATTAAAACTAGCCGTTATGAATAGTAATAACAACTTTTTGAAATTTTATAAATTTTATTTTTCAAAATGGACTTCATTTTTGGACTCAGAATATCGAAATTAGCCTAGGGTGAAATTTTGGTATTTTTCTGAAAACTTTCAATTTTTGATGAATAGTGAAACCACTAAGTGGTAGGTTAAAAACTGAATTTTGCATAAAACTTAATTTTACCGATTCTGTGAATGGAATTTCAAAAATCCGACAGACACGGTTGATATCAGTAAGTAAAATGTGGTTCAATGAGATAAAAATAATTTTTTGGTGAATAGTAACTTTTTACTATTTTTTACCGCGGTTAATAGTAAATAGGGTAACTAAGGGTAAATATGATATTAATATTACCCTAACACATGTCCTAATTCTATTGGACAAGTGTAATTCCACCAAAAACAAACTTAGGAATAAAATATGACCATTTAGGCCCACTTGGATTAGATTAGGACATTTATTATTAATTTATTTAAAGAAGGGTTAAAATAGTTAAAATCAAAGTTTAATAAGTAAATTATTTCTAATATGGGGTTATACATAATATAAATTAGATTTTAAATATTCATTAGAAATATAAAAAGATTTCCTACATGATGGTATTTTATTTGTAATTTTTAGACATCAAATAATTTAATTTATTTATGACACAAAGATGATGCAGTAATTATCTTATTAATGAAATAGTGACATAATTGATAATATAAATACCAAAATAAATGTAATTTAAGAATTTTTATGAATTCCACTAATTTATAGATTACTATGATATATTAGTGTTGATTTAATCAACTTGGTTCAAACATATAATTCTGTTATGACTTTCACAAAAATCATATATCAAATAGTGTCAAAATTGACACAAAATAGTTTTTAAATCAAATATTATATTATTAATTGTTATTTTATTCCTAAAAATCTAAGGTTCGGCCAAATGACTTAGATAAGGATATATGTATTAATAATAAACAATTTGGGGTTCGTTTGGCATGTTATAGTAAGTGTATTAACCATATAGTGAAAGAAAACAAAAAGACACGGTAAAAGTTAAATTATTTAACTTAGAGTTAAATCTAATTGATAAGGTTAAAATAATACCCTAAACTTTTCTAAATATTATTGGTTGATAGGATTTCGACCCATCCCCATTTTAGCTCCGAAATAATTCCCTTTGGATCCATTATAAACTGATTTTGACTTTAATATAAAATAATATTTTGAGGTATTCCTAAGGTGCCCCTCTCCACCCTTATAAAAGGACACCTCCTCCCCCTCCTCCTCACACCAATTTGAGCACTCAAGCTCGGCCAACCCCTGCCATTTTCTCCTCTCCACTTCCCTAGAATAATCCTAGAGGTTATTGTCTTCCTCAAAGACCAATTTTAGTGCCCTAATAGGAGGTCTCAAAGAGGCGCTTCAAAGAAGAGGTAATTACCGTTACCAATTCTTTCATCTTTATTTCTTCTTCCACTTATTCTTTTTAGGTTGTTTCATTATGAAGTAATAACATCAGTATCACTCATATACTGATATGTTATTATAAGTATGAAACAAACCTATTTCACCATCTATCCATCCTACGGAAAAATGAAATCACTGCGCGTGCGTACGTACGGAATACCGTCTCCACGCCGTGGTGTAATCTATTTTCCACCACCACCTTACAAGGATGGGTATAATGGTGTAATGAGTAACTATTTATGATTATTATAAAGTAATATTGATACTTAAATAATATACATATACTCCAATACAATTCCACGATCATAGGAACGATATCATCACTCGTGCGTACGTACGGAATACCGTCTCCACGATGTGATGCGACTCGTTCTACATGATCATCATTACATAGTAATTATATAAATGAATTGAATGAATAAATATGATATGTGTTACACTAATACCATTCTGGATATAAGGTATCTATAACCTTAAAAGAAGAATAAGAATGTATTCGGCAAAACACGAATAAGAACAAAAGGCAATAAAGACCCGAGTAACAAGTAACAATGAAATATTACTAACAAGAAGCTAAGAATATGACCATATATGATATCATATCAATATGTATGATTCTGGAATAAGTCAATAACATTATTTAAACCATTATACAGGAGCTTCGGATACATACAAATCAAATCGGACCTAAGGTAAGGGAAATATCACAATCTCATTTTTATCCGAGATTGTTTATTCGTAAGTATTTACTGGGGTATATTTTATCATCCACATCCATGTTTCATCAATATGTAATATTATTTCCATCCACCTACAATTGTTTAAATCCATTTTTACCCTTTGGTGAGTTTTTAGTAATATCTATGAAAGGAATCTTTTGTCGTACGAGGTACTTTTTGACTTTTCCGACAAAAGTACGAAGAATGTTTTTTTAACTTATACGGCATGAATGGATTTTTAAAACATTATTTCCAAGAAGCTTCCTTTACAAGTTTTCAAGTTTATTTTTAATCAACTTCTTTTATTTTAAAGTCGTATGACATGTTATGAAAGGAAAAATGTTTTTGAAGTAGAAAGGATATTTTCCTCAAGAATGGAGTTCAAGTATTTTATAAAAATTATTTTCCATCTAAGACAATAAAAGGGTTCTGTTTTTATCCCTATTATTAAATGGATTTGATTATGTTGTGATGGAAACATTTTTATGAATTCCTTTATCTTATATGAATTGTTTTATGATGTCATGTTGTTTAAGAATCCCATTTTTGTTATGTGGATTACGCTGTGATGTATGGTTTATGATTATGTGGCACACATAAGAAAGGATTCATTATAAGATGGGTGGGACCTATATCTCCCTCCAATGCATTGGGTAAAGATTTTATATCTCATGAGATAGACATGGCTGGAACGGAAGGTTATTTCGGTTCAGTGATACAGGACTGAAACGAGGAGTGAACTCGGTTCAGAAAGGGACTTTGTCCGCTAAGATAGTCTTGGCAATGAGTCATGACTAACAAGAAATGATTTTCCATGATTATGTGTGCATGCCACAAAGTTTCAAGTTTTATGTTATGATTATGGGGATCTCATTTTCACTTCTATGATTTATTCCATGTTAAGATATTATGATCTCTTTTGCAGGTTTTGATTTTCAAAAAGATATGATATGATTTTTATTTCCTTTATTTTCCCTTGCTGAGCATTTGAGCTCACCCTTTTATGTTTTCTTTTCCCCAGTTCAGGAAGATGGATATTAAGTAGAATATGCTAAAAGGGACCCTAGATATGATGAAATAAATGGGAGACACTGTAGAAGATTTATGAACCAGTTGTTTATGTTTCCCAGTTTCTAAAGACACTATACCTATACGGTCCTTTGTGGTTTTGTCATATGTTGTAATAAGTGTGCTTCAATTTTGATGTATTAACAATGTATGTAAAGTATGGGTCGTTATAGTAGGTATCAGAGGAAAGGTATAGTCAACCTTTGGAAACTAGGATGTGAAAGCCTTAGTAAAAACCCTAAGGATAAGTCTAAGCATAGAACACAATATTAGTATTTTAGAAATGGCCCTGAATAACCTAAGATAAGACCTTAAGCATGAAAATTTTATTCTTGAATTATGTGGTTTTCCTATTATAATTAGTGTTGCTCACACTATTCTTCTTGGTTTTAGTCAATGGATGGAACCCGAAGGAACCGTGTTAATGCGGAATGCGATGGGCAATGCAATGATTGTCCCCCTGAGCAACCAAACGATATGGGAGCTGGAATGAAAAATCTTGTAGCCATACTAACACAACTTTCTCAAGCTATGAATCATGCAGGACTTCCAAATGAGGAAAGGAAGGAGAAACATTCTGTTGAATCCTTCATGAGGCAGCGTCCACCTTCTTTCAGTGGGACTACTGATCCATTAGTTGCTGAACAATGGATTAGTACTACTGAAAAGATATTTTCAGTTCTTCAATGTTCTGAACATGGTAAAGTCATCTTAGCAGTCTATCGTTTGGAAGGAGATGCTGATCAATGGTGGAATCTTATTAAGAATACGAGGCAAAGGGATGAAATTGAGTCTATGGAATGGGACGAGTTCAAGAACTTATTTTTCAATAAGTACTTCCCTCGTATTCTCCGAACAAAGATGGAGAAAGAGTTTCTTGAACTGAAGCAAAGGGATGATGAATCTGTTGGTACCTATGAAGCAAATTTTACAAGACCTGCAAGGTACGCTTCTGGTATTATTATCCAACCTGAGAGTAAGATCGATCGATTCTTTAGTGGCTTAAAACCAAGTCTTCGAAGGACGTTAGCCATAAGGGACTTCAATAACTACGAGGAAATCGTTCGATGTGCTCTCAAATTCGAGATGGAGATTAGAGTAACCCATCAGTCACATGGGTTTGATAAGAAGAGGAAGATGGAATTCAAAGAAAAATCTAAAGAGCACACGGAAAAGAAGATGAGCTTTTCCTTATGCTCAAAGTGTGGAAAGAAACATGGAGGGAGTTGTCTTAAAGGGACAAGTAAATGTTTTAAATGTGGAAAGGAAGTTCATCGGGCATTTGAATGCCATGATAATGGGAAGAAGATGTCTAATGACGCAAACAAAGGAAGGGATACACAGAATGAACCTACTACACTTCAATGTTTCAAGTGCAAGGAGATGGGGCATTATGCCAATCAATGCCCAAATCCAAGGGTTGATGATGATGGTCGACGTCAACAAAATCTTAAGGCTAAAGACAAAGGAAAGTCACATGCAATTTCTATCAGCGATGTGGAGTACGATAACGAAGTGGTGAAAGGTACACTTACCATCCACTCTAAAGTAGCAAATGTTTTATTTGATTCTGGATCCACCCACTCTTTTATTTCTAAAGAATTTTCTAAGGGTATCACCGTATTACCTCAACAATTAGATGTTGAGTTAGCTGTGACAACACCTAATGGCACAAAAGTCGCATCAAAAGTTTATAATTCTTCTCCGATCGAAGTTTGTGGGAAAGTGCTTCCTACAAATCTTGTGATCCTTCCATTAGTGGAATTTGATGTGATTCTTGGCGTGGATTGGATTTCTCTACATGGAACTCATATCAATTGCCAAAGAAGGGAAGTCACATTTCATATTCCAGATCAATCTACGATCTTATATCAATGCAAGGATGAACATAACCTTCCAGTGGAAATTTCTTCCATCTTATGGGTATTGATTCCACTAAATGAAGGTTATTTATCTCAAATGGTTGGTGAGAAACTCACGATTCAGAATATGCCCATTGTACGGGAGTTTGATGATGTCTTTCCGGAGGAATTACCGGGTCTTCCACCAAATCGTGAAGTTGAGTTTTCAATAGAACTCGTACCGGGTGCTTTGCCTATTTCAAAGACACCTTATAGAATGGCCCCAATTGAGTTGCAGGAATTGAAGAAGCAACTCCAAGAGAATCTTGATAAGGGATTCATACGCCCTAGTGCGTCACCTTGGGGAGCACCTGTTCTATTTGTTAAGAAGAAAGATGGATCAATGAGACTCTGCATTGATTATCGAGAACTTAACAAGATCACTATCAAGAACAAATATCCTCTCCCATGCATTGATGACATATTTGACCAACTACGCGGAGCTCAATACTTTTCCAAGATTGATCTTCGTTCAGGGTATCATCAATTAAGGGTCAAAAGGGAGGATATACCAAAGACGGCTTTCCGTACAAGGTATGGACACTATGAATTTATTGTGATGCCATTTGGTCTTACTAATGCCCCTGCTATCTTCATGGATCTAATGAATAGAGTCTTTAGAGACTATCTTGATCAATTTGTGGTAGTCTTTATAGACGATATTCTTGTCTATTCAAAGAGAAAGGAAGAGCATGAAGATCACTTGAGAATTATATTGAAGACCCTGAGAAAGGAGAAGCTTTATGCCAAATTTACCAAGTGTGAATTTTGGCTTCAAAAAGTTGCATTTTTGGGTCACATAATCTCAAAAGAGGGGATATCTGTGGATCCAGCAAAAACAGAGGTTATCGAAAGATGGTCGAGACCAACAACAGTAACTGAGATCCGAAGTTTTCTTGGTTTGGCTGGATATTATAGACGTTTTGTAAAAGATTTTTCACGATTATCTAATCCACTCACCAAGTTGACTCGGAAAGGAGTTAAGTTTGTCTGGATAGAGGAATGTGAAGAGAATTTCAAGGAGTTGAAAAGAAGGTTATCCAGTGCACCTGTGCTCACACTGCCTTGTAGTGGAGAAAGGTTTGTGATCTACAGTGATGCATCCAAGAAGGGATTGGGGTGTGTTCTTATGCAAAATGATATGGTTATAGCTTATGCCTCACGACAGTTGAAAATCCATGAGCAAAATTACCCAACACATGATTTGGAGTTGGCTGCGGTAATCTTTGCATTAAAGATTTGGAGGCATTACCTTTATGGTGAAAGGTGTGATATTTATACTGATCATAAAATTTTAAAGTATATTTTCACACAAAAGGAGCTAAATATGCGCCAAAGAAGATGGTTGGAGCTGATTAAGGATTATGACTGCTCAATCCATTACCACCGTGGGAAAGCAAACAAGGTGGCAGATGCATTAAGTCGATAAGACCATGCTAGTTTATCCATGATGAGGATCACAAAAGATCCAATATTTATGGATTTACAAAGGATGGATCTTGGAATTATAATGGAAGGGGAAAAATCGTATCTTTCTCAAATGAATGTTCAACCATCTATACATGTGAAGATTAAAGAGGCACAGAAAGAAGATTCCAAGTTACAAAAGATGGTGAGAAATGTTCCTGAATTCAACCTTGATTGTGATGGGATAATAATGTTCCGGAATCGGGTTTGTGTTCCTTCCATCCCCGAATTAAAGAAGGAGCTGCTGGATGAGGCTCATAGTTCTTCATTCTCTATTCATCCTGGAAGCACGAAGATGTATAGGGACCTGAAAGAGTACTTCTGGTGGGATGGCATGAAAAGAGATGTTGCTGAATATGTCTCTCGATGCTTGGTTTGTCAACAAGTTAATACTGAGAGACAAAGGTCTAAGGGGATGTTACAACCATTACCCATACCCAAATGGAAATGGGAAAACTTCACTATGGACTTTGTCACAGGACTTCCTAAAACATCCAAAGGCAATAATGCTATCTGGGTCATAGTTGATCGTCTTACAAAGTCTGCACACTTCATTCCTATTAGAGAGGATTTCTCTCTAGATCAGCTTGCCAGGATATATGTAAAGGAAGTTGTAAGATTGCATGGAGTACCACTTTCTATTATATCTGATCGGGATCTGAGATTTACCTCGAAGTTTCGGTGAAGTCTTCAGCATACTCTGGATACAGAGTTGAGTTTCATCACTGCTTATCATCCCCAGACAGACGGTCAGTCTGAGAGAACAATTCAAACCCTAGAAGATATGTTGAGAGCTTGCTCTATGGATTTCAAAGGAGGTTGGGATAAACACCTACCTTTGGTGGAAGTTTCTTATAATAATAGCTTTCACTCCAGTATTCAGATAGCTCCTTATGAAGCTCTCTATGGAAAGAAATGCAGGACTCCAACTTGCTGGGATGAAGTTGGGGAAAGAAAGCTATTAGGACCTGATCTCGTTGATGAAATGGCAGAAAAGGTCAGATCTATTCAACAACACATAAGAGCAGCTCAGAGTCGACAGAAAAGTTATGCCGACAACCGAAGAAAAGACCTAGAGTTTGAAGTGGGTGATAAAGTGTTCTTATGAATATCTCCCTGGAAGAGGGTTATGAGATTTGGAAAGAAGGGGAAGTTGAGCCCTAGATATATCGGTCCTTTCGAAATACTGGATCATGTTGGGAAGGTAGCTTACCGATTGGCTCTTCCACCGAATCTCTCTCAATTTCACGATGTGTTCCACGTATCTCTCCTGAGAAAGTACATACCAGATCCTTCACATGTACTCAGCTCAGAAGTTGTACCGCTGGAGCAAGATCTTTCTTATGAAGAACAGCCGATAGAGATTCTGGATCATAGCGAAAAAGTCCTCCGAAACAAGACCACTCGCTTGGTGAAAGTTTTATGGAGGAACCACCAACTTGAAGAAGCTACATGGGAGCTTGAGGATATGATGAGGGAGAAGTATCCTCATCTGTTTGTTACAAAGTGACGAATTTCGAGGGCGAAATTCTTTTTAAGGGGGGTAGAATGTAACACCCGAGACACTTATGTTATATAAATCCTCAAAAGAATCTTTTTCTACACAACAATTGCTTGGCTTTCTTTACACGCAATCGCGACCTTCCTCGATAGCTTGCGTCGTACGCAATACCGAGTTTCAATAAACAACAATATGCTATTAAAACTAGCAGTTATGAATAGTAATAACCACTTTTTAAAATTTTATAAATTTTATTTTTCAAAATGGACTTCATTTTTGGACTCAGAATATCGAAATTAGCCTAGGGTGAAATTTTGTTATTTTTCTGAAAACTTTCAATTTTTGATGAATAGTGAAACCACTAAGTGGTAGGTTAAAAACTGAATTTTGCATAAAACTTAATTTTACCGCTTCTGTTAATGGAATTTCAAAAATCCGACAGACATGGTTGATATCAGTAAGTAAAATGTGGTTCAATGAGATAAAAATAATTTTTTGGTGAATAGTAACTTTTTACTATTTTTTACCGCGGTTAATAGTAAATAGGGTAACTAAGGGTAAATATGATATTAATATTACCCTAACACATGTCCTAATTCTATTGGACAAGTGTAATTCGACCGAAAACAAACTTAGGAATAAAATATGACCATTTAGGCCCACTTGGATTAGATTAGGACATTTATTATTAATTTATTTAAAGAAGGGTTAAAATAGTTAAAATCAAAGTTTAATAAGTAAATTATTTATAATATGGGGTTATACATAAGATAAATTCGATTGTAAATATTCATTAGAAATCTAAAAAGATTTCCTACATTATGGTATTTTATTTGTAATTTTTAGACATCAAATAGTTTAATTTATTTATGACACAAAGATGATGCAGTAATTATCTTATTAATGAAATATTGACATAATTGATAATATAAATACCAAAATAAATGTAATTTAAGACTTTTTATGAATTCCACTAATTTATAGATTACTATGATATATTAGTGTTGATTTAATCAACTTGGTTCGAACATATAATTCTGTTATGACTTTCACAAAAATCATATATCAAATAGTTTCAAAATTGACACAAAATAGTTTTTAAGTCAAATATTATATTATTAATTGTTATTTTATTCCTAAAAATCTAAGGTTCGGCCAAATGACTTAGATAAGGATATATGTATTAATAATAAACAATTTGGGGTTCGTTTGGCATGTTATAGTAAGTGTATTAACCATATAGTGAAAGAAAACAAAAAGACACGGTAAAAGTTAAATTATTTAACTTAGAGTTAAATCTAATTGATAAGGTTAAAATAATACCCTAAACTTGTCTAAATCTTATTGGTTGATAGGATTTCGACCCATCCCCACTTTAGCTCCGAAATAAGACCCTTTGGAACCATTATAAACCGATTTTGACTTTAATATAAAATAATATTTTGAGGTATTCCTAAGGTGCCCCTCTCCTCCCTTATAAAAGGACACCTCCTCCCCCTCCTCCTCACACCAATTTGAGCACTCAAGCTCGGCCAACCCCTGCCATTTTCTCCTCTCCACTTCCCTAGAATAATCGTAGAGGTTCTGGTCTTCCTCAAAGACCAATTTTAGTGCCCTAAGAGGAGGTCTCAAAGAGGCGCTTCAAAGAAGAGGTAATTACCGTTACCAATTCTTTCATCTTTATTTCTTCTTCCACTTCTTATTTTTAGGTTGTTTCATTATGAAGTAATAACATCAGTATCACTCATATACTGATATGTTATTATAAGTATGAAACAAACCTATTTCACCATCTATCCATCCTACGGAAAAATGAAATCACCGCGCGTGCGTACGTACGGAATACCGTCTCCATGCCGTGGGGTAATCTATTTTCCACCACCACCTTACAAGGATGGGTATAATGGTGTAATGAGTAACTATTTATGATTATTATAAAGTAATATTGATACTGAAATAATATACATATACTCCAATACAATTCCACGATCATAGGAACGATATCATCACTCGTGCGTACGTACGGAATACCGTCTCCACGATGTGATGCGACTCGTTCTACATGATCATCATTACATAGTAATTATATAAATGAATTTAATGAATAAATATGATATCTGTTACACTAATACCATTCTGTATATATGGTATCTATAACCTTAAAAGAATAATAAGAATGTATTCGGCAAAACACGAATAAGAACAAAAGGCAATAAAGACCCGAGTAACAAGTAACAATGAAATATTACTAACAAGAAGCTAAGAATATGACCATATATGATATCATATCAATATGTATGATTCTGGAATAAGTCAATAACATTATTTAAACCATTATACAGGAGCTTCGGACACATATAAAGCAAATCGTACCTAAGGTAAGGGAAATATCACAATCTCATTTTTATCCGAGATTGTTAATTCGTAAGTATTTAATGGGGTATATTTTACCATCCACATCCATCTTTCATCAATATGTAATATTATTTCCATCCACCTACAATTGTTTAAATCCATTTTTACCCTTCGGTGAGTTTTTAGTAATATCTATGAAAGGAATCTTTTGTCGTACGAGGTACTTTTTTGACTTTTCCGACAAAAGTAAGAAGAATGTTTTTTTTAACTTATACGGCATGAATGGATTTTTAAAACATTATTTCCAAGAAGCTTCCTTTACAAGTTTTCAAGTTTATTTTTAATCAACTTCTTTTATTTTAAAGTCGTATGACATGTTATGAAAGGAAAAATGTTTTTGAAGTAGAAAGGATATTTTCCTCAAGAATGGAGTTCAAGTATTTTATAAAAATTATTTTCCATCTAAGACAATAAAAGGGTTCTGTTTTTATCCCTATTATTAAATGGATTTGATTATGTTGTGATGGAAACATTTTTATGAATTCCTTTATCTTATATGAATTGTTTTATGATGTCATGTTGTTTAAGAATCCCATTTTTGTTATGTGGATTACGCTGTGATGTATGGTTTATGATTATGTGGCACACATAAGAAAGGATTCATTATAAGATGGGTGGGACCTATATCTCCCTCCAATGCATTGGGTAAAGATTTTATATCTCATGAGATAGACATGGCTGGAACAGAAGGTTATTTCGGTTCAGTGATACAGGACTGAAACGAGGAGTGAACTCGGTTCAGAAAGGGACTTTGTCCGCTAAGATAGTCTTGGCAATGAGTCATGACTAACAAGAAATGATTTTCCATGATTATGTGTGCATGCCACAAAGTTTCAAGTTTTATGTTATGATTATGGGGATCTCATTTTCACTTCTATGATTTATTCCATGTTAAGATATTATGATCTCTTTTGCAGGTTTTGATTTTCAAAAAGATATGATATGATTTTTATTTCCTTTATTTGCCCTTGCTGAGCATTTGAGCTCACCCTTTTATGTTTTCTTTTCCCCAGGTCAGGAAGATGGATATTAAGTAGAATATGCTAAAAGGGACCCTAGATATGATGAAATAAATGGGAGACACTGTAGAAGATTTATGAACCAGTTGTTTATGTTTCCCAGTTTCTAAAGACACTATACCTATACGGTCCTTTGTGGTTTTGTCATATGTTGTAATAAGTGTGCTTCAATTTTTGAAGTATTAACAATGTATGTAAAGTATGGGTCTTTATAATACTTGCTAGTTACATGTACATGTGATTTGTACCAATGAATGATAAGAATGGGTCTATTGATGTGTTTGGGAGAACTCCCTCAAGAGTTCATTCTAATCAAAATCCAATACTTCTTGATTTCAATCATAGCAAGTTAAGGCCAGACCCCTTCCATTCAATTTCAATAACTCTTGGCTTGTTATCCCTAGATGTAATGAATTTTTTTGGATGCCTAGAAATATGTTTATTAGTGGAGTCCCTCTTATATCTTATGTTGTAAAATGAAATTGGATAATGAAAAGTTGAATAAATGGAGTAATGAATCATTCTCCTCCCTTGATAGTGACATTAGATAGGCTAAAAATGTCGTTTGAAGATATCAAGATACTAATATGTCTCCAGGATTTCCTTCTTCTGAATAATTAAAGTCAGCTTCATATCTGGAAATATTATTGGCCCTTAAGGAAAAATAGATTTGGAACCAATTCAACATTAGGTGTCCAAAGGATGTAGAGGAAAATTCAATATTTTTCCATTGTATAAATACATAAAAAACGTCCGTGAGGAGTCTTAATACCCCTATATTTGATGGAAATATATTTGATTCAGAGAATGGTATTGTTAATGTTGTGACAGATTACTTTGAGTAGTTTTATTCAGAGACTGTAAATAACAATTCTGACAAAATTATTCAATGTTTTGACCCTTATTTTGACGATGATCAAAATAGGAGAACTGTTGATACCCCAAATGAAAAAGAGATACATAATTATCTATTCTTATTAAATATATATACTACAATAGGTCCAGAAGTATTTACTAATAAATTCATTTGTTTTTATTGGGATATTTTTCATATTGATGTGACAAATGTTGTGAATGAATTTTTCAAATCATCATATATAGCTTTTTGGAATAATTACAGCATTGTTTCCTTAATCCCTAAAAATGAGAATTCTCTTCACATTAATGATTTCGGATCTATTTCTATTGGGAACACTGTACCAAATGGAATCTGTAAAATAATGACTCAGCAATGGAATGATATTTCTAAGGGGTTTATTTTTGGTAACCGGTTTGGTTTTGTCCCAGGATAAAATATAAAAACATTTCATTTCACATCCTCTGAGTGTGTGAATGTTATGAATAGAAAGGTTAAATACTGCAACATGTCCCGAATGATTGTTATTTCTAATTATTTTTACACTTATATTGAAATTTCTTTTCACTATTCTCAAAATTCTTGGTTTCTCATAGAGGATCATTGATAAAATTAGATTTTTAATCACTAGTGCTAGGATATTTATTCTTGTCAATGGATCTCCTAGATGATTTTTTCAATGTTCAAGAGGGGTCAAGCTGGGTGATCTTCTCAAGGGTATGCTTTTTTCAATTGTAGATGATTATTTATGTTGGTACATCCCTGATCTTGTTATTTTTGGGTGGTATCAGATAATAAAAATTGGGAGGGATTTGTATGGTCTATCACACTTATTTAATGATGATGACATAGTTCTATTTGGAAGAGAGAAAAGGGATACAATATCTTGAATTTGTGGCATTTTCTTACACTATTAAGAGGGTGTAGGTCATGTCAATAATTGTGGAAAATCATCTATGTTTTTTGGTAAAGGAAATTTCAAATCGTGGAAAAATATAAAATCTATGTTGCTTGGTGTCCAAATAGGTTCTGTACCATTTAATTACATTGGTGTGCCTATTTTCTAGTGAAGATTCAAAAGGTCTCACATAGAAAATATTTCAACAAAATCACCAATCATATGGAAAGTAGGAAAGGAAAAATTATATCTCTAAAAGGGAGAATATGTATGGTCAATTCAGTCATTACATAAATGTTTGTTTACACCTTTTCTTCGTATAGGTGGACCAAAAATCTTCCAAAAGTGTTAAGTGGAAGAATCAAAAACATCAAATGGACTTGATCAATCCATGAGAAGAAACTAGTAACATTTTCCAGGAATGATTGTATCAAACCAGCACAAATGGGTGGATTGGGAATTAAATATATGAGGATTTTAAATGAAACATTGATTACAATGTTCACACTGAAACTTATATCAATTTCATATTCATCTATGGACTTTTTAATAATTAGATTTTTTGGGAAATTAAAGAATGAGTATTTTAATCAGAATTGATCCACTGTCTAGACTGCCTTAAACAATTCCTCCTTAGATCTCATGGCTTGGTCAAAATTGGTGGTGTGTAAGAAGTTATCTTTGATTTTTTGTAAAACCACATGTTTGTCCCATCCCATCTATGATGATATTACCATTCCACCATCCCTAAAACATAATGATATTCCAAAGATTTATGAGGATGAACATTATGGAATTATTCCCATCCACCTGTAAATGGAATACACTAGATACTGTTTCAATGATTTTGATGTTCTGCATTGGATTCCCTTTATGAATGGAATCTTCATCAGAAAATAATGCTATAATTAACTTTGTGGGGATTCACTTCATCCTCTAAAATAGGTTGTGGGTTTATATAAACAATTTATTCCTCAATCTTGATCTTTAATTATCTGGAAATATGGAAACACATGCGTTAGCTTCAGGTTATGTTGCAGCATTATGGAATCCATCCATCCGTGTTCTGCATTTTTTTTCTTGGAATTAAATGAAACCATATAACACATATTTGTTTCATAAGTGTTTTCTTGTAGGTTTTGGTCGTATTTAAATAGTGTATTCCAATGTAGTATTTCTTCCAGATAGGATGATGGACTATTAAAATTCATTTTCAAGGCTTATTATAGTGACTAGTTTCATGCTCTCTTGTTGGAAGTGCTAGTTACTATCCTGAATTTCATATGGATTTAAAAAACCGACATGATCTTCAATAACATAAAACATACATTTCATACTGGTGTTCGGTATTTTCATCGTGCAATCTAAACTGATTCTAACATTAAAACTTGTTATATAAGGAATGATTTTTCTGGCCTAGTTCTATTGTGGTCTCTCAGTATTAATGGAAGGATAAATAATCCATTGATGGTGAAATATATTTGATGGATACCTCTCATCCCACGGTGGATAATGGTCAATATTGATGAAGCCGTATCTAGTGCTCTAGGACCCTCTTCAAAACCTATTAGTGGTTTGTGAAAGGATTCTTCCTTAATTATATTGGTAATGTATTTCCTATTGAAGTGGAGCATTGGACTATGATTAAGGAAATCAAGTATACTGCCCATATGGGTTGGCATGATTTATAAATAGATTATGAATCGTCCATTGTAGATTAAATTCTAAGATATCATTTAGGTAATGTTGCATGGAAGATGATACAAGTCTAGACAGGCTGCCTTCAGCTCCTAGAATAGCTCTCCATTGACACCATGCATGTTTATCGTGAAGCTGATCAAGTGGAAGATGCTCTTTCGAAAAGGGAAATCTTTGAGACCACAACTAATTGTTCTTTCTTGTTACCTGAGTATTGTGCTAGTATTATTGATTTTAATTATTATGGTGAGGTTTACACACATCTTTGGAGAGTATCCCAGTGTTTTCATGTCTTGCACATTGGGATTTTTCATTAGTTTTTACTAGGAGAAAGATCCCCTAACACATAATCATCTTGTTATAAAACATAAAATTGAATTTTATGTCAATGAAAACACAACACAATAGAGTTCTTCTTTGGGAATAATGAGACAACACCATTTGACAAGGAGTAAATTAGAATAAAAAACGATGAATACACTTGGATTTATTTGCTTCAACCCCTTTTGGACATACTATTTGGAAGGAGGACCAACTAGAAATATTTTTTTATTAGATTCTAAAAATAGAAAAAGATTACAGTGTACAGAGGCTAGGAATATAGGAAACTAGAATGCACTGAGGAACAGAAAAAGAAACTACACACTATAAGTAAAAACACAGAAGGAAATGGATTTTAGGAAAACATACAAACTAAAAAAATATTTTGGAATCCTGATCACATAAATATGCATGAAAATTGATACCTCATATTAATTTGATCTCAATGTACGATGATCACGCAAGGTCTCTAGATTCGAGCAATGGTCCCATGTCTTCAATAGGGAAGAACCCCATTACGATACACCATGAGACACACACCAATTATGTGTAGGGGGTTTAGAGGGATGACATATGAATCCACTAATGAGGAGGATATGTCCTCCACTAGAAATATTGATGAATATAAAGATGATTCCCAACACAAGGAGGGATAAATTGTTGACGAAAAAATACATGGAAAGTAAAAAACCACCAGTAGTGTGACCGTGTCAATTTTGGGAATCTGGATCTCTTCTTAAAAGATGAACTCAATTGTCAAAAAATATATTATTCATATTTTTTTGTATCTTAAATGTGGGCCGAAAGGGTGAAGAATCCCCATGAAAAAAACTAATCAGGTTAACTACACATCCATGGGGAGACTGCCAAGAATCCAATGCTGAACATCCCACCTAGTGTAATGTAGAACGACAAAAATCAATTGATGAATATGATAGATTATGTGGAAACACCAATTTATGGAATAAAATGATGAAAATAGGTATACAACCAATAACCAATGTGGTATCCCAAATCAATCAGGACAAACAATTGAGTAGGCCATGTAAAACATTTTATGTGGTAAAATGACACAAAAATATAGTTGAAATTAAAATGATCAAATATTTAATAATAAATAGTTTTAATTTAACACAATTTTCATGGACAAACAATTGAAATTGGTTAATGTCAGTTTTCAATATTATAGAAAATAACATAAAAATTAAAAAAATTCAATATTATCAATTGAATATTGGTGATGTTATTTCATAGAATTTTTATTAAACTGGACCCATGTTCATGATATCAAAGAAATGAATGAACTTGGATAAAGAAGAATCCTTAGTCAAACTATTAGTTGGGTAATCAACTTTATGTATCATAATGATAGACATTTCTCAACATTAAATAACTTCTCTGATAAAATGAAGCATTATACATATGTGTTTAGACATATGATGGAATAATAAATCCCTAGAAAAATAATGGAAAGATTGAGAATCAAAAATTATTATAATTACAGATGTTATTATACTGTGTTAGAAAATGAAATCCATAAGACATATAGATTATTTGACTACTTATGTTTTTCTTATATACTTGGATACATTGGTATAGAAGGTCACCATAGATTGAATACTACACATCCTTGATATAGGTCCTCCCCACACAATGGAGACATTACCAGTTACTAAATTACCAGAATCCAAATTTCCTACAATGTTAGAATCCACATATCTTTTAAATAATTCAGAAGAATTTATATTTTTGTGATAGAAAATTAAGATATATAATATGGAATAAATTCTCCCCAACAACCATTTATGATATTGCCAATATTCCTTTCCTAGGTTTTCTATAATCATGATCCATGTATATATTGAAAGAGAAACAAATATTCATGTAAAAATTCTAGTATATATGTAAGAACCAAGATCTTCTTTTAAAGAATGAATCATGACATCGGGTTGTTTTCGAAGAAAATGGAAGAATTTGGAATTTTTCTAAGTACACGCCCTATACTCTTGAGTACACACCGTATACCCAGTAGCCATGAGTAGCCATGTACTAGCCATGAAATAGCCGAATACATGGACATGTGGGTGACATGGAAGACTGCCTAAAGTAGGGTTCAGTTGCGGCGAGTACATTGTGTGTACATTAAATGAACATGCTGTCTACTTTTAATTTTATTTGGAATGTTAGATTAGGGTCACGTCTCATCATCATAACGATCTTCTTCTATCCTTGGATTGTCCAGGAGTAAAGATCAATGTCTGAGCCACCATTTCTCTATCCAGGGAATGATCCGAACTCTGGTGGGTGCATTAGGATCCCACCGGTGAGTTTTTATTTCTTATTGATCCTCTATTCCTAATTCCTCTTATTTCATGGGTTATTCAAGGTGGAAGGATTTTATCCTTTTTGTATATCTACATTGTTCTAGGATGATTGAAGGGACAAAATTCAATATTTTTTATCATACGATGTAGAGGTAGGTGGTTTATGTCTTTCATTGATTGTATTTTGATTAAATAAGCTAAAAGTGCAGAATACCCATGTTTAGGTTATTTTTTGTTTTTGAATTTGACCATGTTTAATACATGATATGGTTTTTTTGTTTGATAATGGGTTATTGCTTATATGCAAGGTTTAATACCTTTATTATGGGTGAGTATTCCCATGTTTTAATGTTTAAGGATGTTTGGCCTATGAATCATATTAGTCTTTCTTTTTTCCATGCCTAGTGTTGTTAGGATATAATTTCTATTTATATGTGATTCTTGTGATTCACATTTTGAAAGTACAACAGATTGGAATTATCCATGAAAGATTCCAAAGGTAGGGCCATTTATGTATAATTTATTATTATGATGACTAAGAGGTATTGACTATGAGAGTTGTTGGGTGGTCATAAACCAGAGGGGTATTGACTGTGAGAGCTACCCATAAGGTCTTTATTAAATGAATGTTTCACCAAAGGTGATTGACATTGGGAGATACCATGGGGACATTATATTCTAGGATAGGGGTCTATTGAACATGAGAGCTACCTAGGAGGTATTTTGTAAATAATTATTGATATGTGGGGCCCAAGGGGTTAGACTGCGTGAGTTTTCTTAGATGGTCATTATTTTATTGACTTTATGGTATGTTAAACTAAATGGGTTAGAATGTGAGAACATTCCCATAGAGTTACTTTTGAATGATTGAATGATTGTGGTGATCCTGCCATGCCAAAGATAATTATTAGAATTAGTCTTAATGGTTTGTTTAGAGTTTCCTCTAAGACATCAATGGTTACTATTATACAGGGGGATACAAAGCATAGTCTATATCCCGAGGATGCTTTATTAAAAGTATTGAATAATTATTAAATGTAAATGAATGTAATTGAAAGTTGTAGGATTGTTTACATTTGAATACATCATAGTTTATTACTTCATTTCAGCATATGACATGCTATATAAATTCTATGGATCATAGGAATAGATATTTTGGAGGTTGATTACTAGGATTTATCTGACACACTTTTTTGGTCATTCATTTCAAACCAAACAGATTATATGGTTGAAGGTATAGATAAGGGAAAGTTCCCTTCTTCATTAGTTACTTGATTGCTATTGGAGGTGGAGGGAATATAACAATTCCAAGGCTTACGATGCTATTAGATTTTACTACTTTTTAAATTTGGTTTTAGTACTATATTTCTAACATTGTGACTTGTTTGGATTCATTCCTAGACACAGGTGACATGCATTATTTATATATGCTCTAGAAATTATATTAATATCAGTATTCTGTTGTTTACCTCTGTTGTATAGTTTTACTACTCCAAATATTATTTATTATTTGTTATTCATCTATTTATACTCTGCTAATGAGAGCATAATTTCACCACTATCAGACATTGGCCCACCCTACTCATCAGCATCCCCTAACATTTTGGAAAAAAACGATTGAGGATATGTGAACAACTGAGTTGAGGGAACATTTTGGTGGAACCCAGAACTGGGATGTTACAAAATGATATAAATGGAGTTTATTTTCTATTTCATCATACTAATTGGTTGCTATATACTGTGATAAGAAAGAATGGGTAGTTGGTAATATGTTGTTTTCGGGAGTAGCTAACCTGTGTAATGGGAAAAATCGTGTTGCCTCATATGTTGTATTTTTTCTTGTTTTTCAATTATTATAGTTCATTTGATTTCACCATTAGGTGATACACATGTATTGAGCTCTTATAATTGATGTTATTGGTGTACAATTTCTTGTTCAGCCTGATGAGATGAGGGTATGACATCTCATGAATCATATTGGCACTTCATATAGATCACATGTCATGCATTCTTGTCAGGAAAATCTAGGATGCATTACTGATTTTAAGTTGTTGAGATAGATGTTGTTCTTGATATGCATATTGTTGTGGTAGATTATGAGATTGAATACCTATAATTATGATAGGGTGTTGAAATATGTAAATTTTCATTTGGAGGGACGCTAATATTTTTTCTCTGAGGTGTTATGGGTCCTCTTGGATCTGAATTTGGTGGAACATATTTGATCATTAATTATGTTATGTTATGATATAACATGAATAAGGATTCCAAACATTGATTCTCAGGGATTATGGGTACTCACAGGTCATAAGTATTCATGAAATGGACAAAATGTTATGTTTTTAAGGATTCTGGTGGAGTTTTAGAGGCCAATTGTATGAAAACCCAGACAACACAGGGTGTGATGTTATGAACACACCATGTTTTTTTTGGTTCAGGAAGAAACTACTTTTCTTAAGTACACGGAATGTACTGGGAGTACACAAAATGTAGTTCTTGATAGTGTGACTGAATATGTGAGTAGACACACAAGGTAGTGAAACTTTTGGTAGAACATGCAGTGTCTAGATTGTACACACACTTTGAGGTGAACGATATATCTGGTCATGTGGGAAACATCCTGGGGTGATGAATCATAGGTTTTACACACTGTGTCAAGATTGTACACGCCATCTGGTTATCAATTGTGTATCCGGACATGTGACCAATGACATGGGTGGTTAGAACTTATTTAGTACATATGGTTTCTATGGTGAACACGACGTGAAGAGGTACCCAGGAGAGAATCATGTAGTTATAGCCCTGTAAAAGAAAATTGGATCAGATAAAATTCAAGTACCCACCGTGTCATAGGAAAAACATGCTAGGTGTATTCATGTTACATGACCAAGTTCTATAGAGGTACATGAAAAGTTAAAAGATTAATGGTAACACACTGTTTTGGTCATATACAAGCTGTGTATCCCCTTTTTTAAATATTTAATGTTCTTTTCTCATGTTCCATTATATCACTTCTTAGTTTTTTTCCTTGATAATCATGAAAGGAGGAGTACTCTTGACCTAGAAGAGTTTCGAAACAAATACATCCTCTAGTTGTAAAGTATATAATTGTATATAATCAAACACCGGAAATGTTAGATCATTGACTACTAGAAGATCCCCCCATCATGCCCATCTGTGCACCAGCTGTTATTCCAGACACAAGTTCAATTTCATAGTTCTATGAAAGCTTTATGAAGAAGATGAAGCCTTTTTAAGGGGCACTATATCATGAACTCTCTATGGAAGAATTTATAAGGGTGTTCCAACATCAGAACTATCCCACTTATTCAGGTTATGGGGGACCATAAACTGTAGATTCATGGTTGAAGGCCACTCTTTCTGTCATTGAGCATCTGGAGATGCCACTGGAGAGGATGGTGAAGATTTCTATGAAAATGTTTTCTAATTCTTCTAATAAATGTTGGGATTTTATCTCATTTATTATACATCATATGGATATAGCTTGGGAATAGTTTTAGAGGACCTTTAATGCCTACTTCTACCCCGAGATATTGAGGGGAAATCTAACTTGTGGGTTCATGCCCTTAGATCTGGGTTCCCTTTCATTGATTGAGTACTCTTCTCATTTTAATGATTTTATGTGCATCACACATGTTCTGTGAGGTGACAAGTAGTCTTTGGAGAGTCGATTTGAGGATGTCCTCGTGGATGACATCCAATCATAGGTGAATGTCATCAGGATGACTACTATAGTGAATTGAGTGCTATTTACAATAAACAGTTTGATTGAGTTGGGAGATATGATCCTAGGGGATTTAGCATCAAGGGCTGGTAATCCTTCGACAAATAGCAGGAAGCACTGTAGAGATTTTTCATGTGATGTTTCTTCAGGTAGCTATGTGGTATTCTACTAGTGTGGGAAGAGTGGGAATATGATACAACATTGCCTGATAGAACCAGTAGTGTGCCGATCTTGCTCCATGATGTGCCATATTCATCATTTTTTCTAGATGTCCTAACCTGCAACGGGTGAGAGGGGTTTTTCTTTGACTCCATGTTTAGATGAAGGACAAAAATTTTCTCATTAGTTAAGGAACTAGAGTGTGTTAGGCCATTCAGGCTTAGGTGGTGGTTGTGGCCATGCTAGTCAGGCTACAGGTTTTTAGCTACAGCCAGGTAGATTATCTTAGGGTACTCAGGTAGGGTCATAGCGCTATGGTATAGGTCAAACTATTGTAGTGGAGTAGACCCAGTAGGAGTAGGATCTCAGACTCTCTACTGTTAGAGTTACAATTCTATTTGTCTTAGTTTAATATTTTTCTCTTTTTGAAAAAGGGGATTCCCATAGATTTATATTTGTTTCTGTTGTGAATATCCTTTGGCTCTATATCTTTAATTATGAGGATGTTATGAGGATATAAACTCTTTTGGGGATTAGGATAGTTAGTGTACGTCAGTGAAAGGGGTTCCCTTTTGAGGTTGGTTGGTGCACTTCATATGGGTCATCTATTTTCTAGAGATGACAGGTTATGATGACATTCATGGAATGGACTAGTTGGTCATAATTCAGCCCTTTATTGACTAATATCACCATAAGGTCATTTTCACATCACTAGAGGGTGGGTCATTTCTACACAATGGAGAATGGGATGCCCAGGCGAGCATAGAAGGACCCATGCCTCCTGGGTTGGGAGGAATTATAGTCCATATTCCATGTATATATCTTGATGACTAGGGGACCTCATAGAGGGACTCTCCTCTGGTTGTGGATCATTTTAGAGATGTCTTTCTGGATGACGTTTCATGTTTACCTCCAGAGATAGAGATATATTTCCCTATTGATCTCGTTATAGGATTGGAACCCATGTCCATTCCTCCTAATATGATTGCTACACCTGTGTTTCGAGAGTTCAAGAAGTAGTTATAGGTGTTGCAAACAAAGGGTTTCATCCAACCCAGTATATCAACTTGGGGTTCGCCTATCTGTTTTAAGAAGAAGGTGGATAATACCCAAATAATTTGCGTAGATTATTAGAAGCCAAACCAATTTAAGGTCAAGAACTGATATCCCTTGTGGAGGATTGATGATCGCTTTGATCATCTTCACATATACCAAGTGTTCTAGAAGACTTACCTGAGATCTGGTTATCATCATCTACGCCTTATACCATAAGATATACCTCTTACAACAATTTGGAGTAGGTATGGTCTATATGATAATTTTCTTATGTCATTCGGTCATAGGAACACACCGATAGTTTTCTTAGAACAGATGAACTGAGTGTTACATCCTTAGATGGATTCTTTTGTGGTAGTATTTGTGGATGATATCAGGGTGTACTATCACACTCGACATGACCGTACCACCCAATTTGAGATCCTTTTGAGTACACTGAGAGAGTATCAGTTATATGATAATCTATAAAAATGCCACATTTTTTGGACAAGATTCACTTCATGGGCCATGTTATCTCAGAAATAGGAGTATCAGTAGACCTAGGAAAATGTGAGAGAAGTAGTTTTGTAAGATCATATAAAGAATGTGTTTGATGTATGGAGTTATATGGGGCTGGCATGATACTACAGAAGCTTTATTCTAGACTTTTCACTTATAAAAGCACCACTTATAGTCCTGAATAAGAAGGTTGTGTTGTACTTGGGGACAAATTCCTATGATTCATCCTTTCAGGATTTGAAAGGGAGATTGAATTCATCACAGATACTAATTATTCTAGAGCTGGGAAATATTTAAACCATTTATTGTGATACATCAGGTATCAGTTTTGGAGAAGTTTTTATGAAATGGGATGGAGTTTTTTTCTCAGGGTATCAGAAGTTGAGGTCACATGAGAGGAATTAACTGACACAGGATCTCAAGTTATTTGTAGATGTGCATGCTATGTGCTTTTGGAGATATGATATTTTGGTAGATCATTTTGTGGTATAAATCGAAAAAAAGTCTCATGTATATCTACACTCCATTCTATTTGAATTTGAGATAGAGAAGGTGGGTTGAGTACATTAATCCTTATGACATGGTTCTTGACTACATGCCTTGGAAAGGCAACACAAAAGCTAATTTGTTGAATTGGAGGACATAGATACATGCTGTTCTGGAGGCCAGCAGTGAGTGGAATCTTATGGCTCTATTTTTTGGGATGCATTTGGAGGTTCACAATAGATAGGAGTAGACTTTGATATATTATATATATGTAAGCTCTACTCTACTGGATCGAGTGTGAATGAGGCATATATCTGATTCTAAAGGCTTAATCATATGAGATTGTGAGTCAGTAGAGGACCCTACTCTAGGGAGGATCATAGGGAATGATGAAGTGTTGTGTTTTCAGGGATGTTTATGGGTTTTAGCTGGCATACGTGAGGATTTTAGGTGATATTTTCATTCATATGTTTGGCGTGTTCATCAGGGTGTCACCAAGATGTCTTCAGATCTACACCTTTAGTACTGGTAGCCAGAATTGATGAGGTATGTAGCTGATTTTGTTAATATATGTTCCACCTCTAAGAAGGTGAAGGTGCAACATTAGTGACCTGCATAGATTTTATAGTAGTTACTCATTCTTAAGTGGATTTGGAATGATGTCACAATGGATTTAATGATGGGTTCACCAAGGTTTCCTCGAGGGGATTACGTGGTTTGGATTGTTGCTGACAGGCTCATGAAGGATACAAATTTCATTTCCATTAGGTAATCCTTTAATGTTGATGAGACTAGAAGGTGATACATCTGAATGATTGTACATTTTAATGGGGTTCTATACTCTATCATTTTATATAGGGAATCCTGGTTGACTTCTCATGTATAGAAGGGAATACATATGGCTTTGGGTACACATGTAATTTTGATACATCGTACCATCCACAGAAAGATGTCCATTCTGAGGACATGATTTAGTTTTTGGAGGACATTCAATGACGATGAATCTTAGATTTTGGGGTGTCTTGGGAGATACACTTACCCCAATTATAGTATTCCTACAACACATGTTTTCTGGTGATGAATCAAATGGAACCATATAAGGCTTTGTATGGTAGGCCATACCAATCACAACTATGTTGGCATAGGAAAGAGTGGATTCTATGTTGAAACCTCGTTTGGTCTAGGATACCACTGAGTAGGAGGAGTTGATTCATAAGAAGATGAATATTGTACAATCTCGACCGAAATCATAAGATTGTCGACAGAGAAAACCTTTGGAGTTCAAGGTCAGAGATCATGTTTTATTACGTATCACATCGAGGTTGGGACTTAAGAGGATTAGGATATAGGGGATGATATACATGAGATAATTTAGTTCATTTCTATTTTTAGAGAGTGTTAGGCTAGTTTCCTATCAGTTGTAGTTACCTCAGATGTATCAGGCTATGCACGACATCATTATTGTTTCTCAGCTACGACGTTACTTTTCAGAACTATCCCACATTATCGACCCAATGAGGTTTAGTTGGATGTTGATTAATCCTTTTAGGAGAATCTTATTTGGATTTTGGATTGAAGCAAAAAATTTCTCTTAGGATGGTATATTCCTCTGGTATGGGTGCTATGGCAGCACAGGTGAGTATAGGACGAGACTTGGGAGAAAGAGGCAGAGGATCGATCATAATGGCCAGAATTATTTGAAGCTTATTCTTCACCACCCATGGAGGTGAAATTCAGAGATGAATTTATTTATGGGGGAATTTATGTAAGAACCTAGATCTTTTTTCAGTTATGAATCTTTATTTTAGGTTGTTTTTTAAAAAAAAAGAAGAATAGAGAAATTTTTAAAATACGCGCAGTGTATTCCTTAATACGTGCTGTGTACTGAGTTGATGCATGTAGCTGTGTAATAGGTGTGTAACGGCTGAATACATGGTTGTGTGGGTGACCTAGAAGACCGCCTATAGTGGGGGCCTCTTGAGGTTATTACACAACATGTACATTAAATAAATACGATGTGTACTTTTCTTTTTATTTGAAAAGTCAGAGAGAGGTGATGTCTCATGTCCAGAATGATCATCCTATAATCTTGGTTCGTCCAAGTGTGGCCGAGAGTGAAGATAAATGTCTGTGCCATCATTTCTCCATCCAACATCTCATTCACGCACTGCAGGGTGTGTTGGAATCCCACCAAGGAGTTATTTCTTCTTCTTGATCCTCTCTTCCTAATTCCAATTCTCTCGTGGGTTATTCAAGGTTGAACGATTTTTACATTTTTGAAAATCTACATCGTTATTGGCTAATTCAAATGTCTAAAATCAAGATTGTTCATTGTACAACGAAGAGGTGGGTGGTTTGCAACTTTCATTGATTGTATTTCGATTATATATTCTCAAAGATCGAAATACTATTGTTTTGGGTATTTACTATTTTGGAATTTTACAATGATTAATAACTGATATGTTTTTTTCAGTTTGAGAAAGGATTATTTTATATGTGTTAGGTTCATTACGTTGATTGAGGGTGTGTTTTCCCATATTATATTATATATAGAAATTGGGTCTAGGAAGAATGTTTGGCTTGCTTTGTTTCTTTTCATAGTGTTTTTAGAATGGAGTTTTTGTTTATATGAGAAGCATGTGATTCGTATTTTGAAAGTATGACCAATGGGAATTGACTGTGAGATCTTCCCATGGTAGATTCACTTATAGTCTTTCATCCATAATATTTTTATCCTATATTTTACGAATGGACTTTTGAAAATGCAAGAAGTATATTGTTTCATAAGAATCATCATTAAGATGAATCTATTGGAAATATAATTTGATTGTGTAGTGGAATAAAGCATCTATCATTTTTATAAAATTTGAACCATAGAATCTTGATGAGGATTTAAGCGATGGAGATATGATTGATGAAATTCATTATGATCTCAATAAGATTTAAACATAGAATTTTTGTTCTTAGGTTAAATGTCATTATGATACTTTTATAAGTGGCATAAAATAGTGATTTAGAAAAAATTGGATGAAAATGGAATAATAGTTACAAATAATTCTAAATTTTTTAATAATGGTTATAATCCCCTAAATGTAATTGACTATGGAGAAACATATGAACAAGTATAATGACATGACCTTATTTGTATGCTTCATTATTTTTTAGCTTTCATAAACAATAATATATTTTAAGTGGATGCGAGTTATGATTTTTTCAGGGGTATGTTTAGGAAAATTTTTATGTATATCCACACACTCTTTTCTTAAAATAGAAATATCCAGAACAAGTTTACATATGTACTAATGTTTTTCATGAAAATAAACAAGACAATGGGTCTTTGTATGATAATGTAATTTGATTTTTTATATAATAAAAATTTGTTAATGGAGCTACAAATCTAACACTTCGTATAAATGAAGTTAACAAAAAAAATATTTTTATTCAAATATTTTTTGATGACATTATATTTGTTTCAACTAAAAATCATTAAACAATTCCTTTGCGGATCTTATGAAATCATATTTTGATATGAGTTTGATGGGTGAGGAAACATATATACAAGGTTTTCATATTTCTTTAAAACCAGAAGGAAATTTTATATCTCAACATAAGTATATAATATTTTTATAAATTCATTTATGAAAACACTAATTGTTTTATTACTCGCATTGGAACCTCTATGAAATTATCTCTTGATGAAGTTGGGAAACCAGTTGGTTAATAGCCTTTTAGATGTAAGGTTGTATTTGTACATAACTCAATAGATAATCATCTTGTTATATTTTTTTCAATATGATTATATGCTAGATATAAATCCAATGAAATATAATATAATCTTAAAGAAACAAAACAATTTATTTATTATCTAAATAGACAAATGAATTTAGTTTTTTTCTACTATAAATGATTTTGAACGAAAATTTATTTTAGAAACAAATATTTTTGATGTATAATGTGTAGGAAACTACTTTTGTAATATGTAATTTATTATGATAAGCTTTAGTTTCTTGGTTATGTGAGAATAATAACTCAGAATCGTATTAAAAAACTCAATCCAAATATATTGTAGATGGATATTTTAGCACTCAAATGTTGTAGAAGCAATACAATATCACTTTGTATGGCATGAGTTATACAAAAATAATATTTTTTTGATAACTCAAGTGCCATTTCATTATGTAGAAACTAGGAACATCATTTCAATTTTATGAAATTAGACACAATACATCATTTCCTTTGAAATTGTACAGGTAAAAGAGATATTATTTTACAATTCATTAGAATGAAAAAAACTTTAATAATATTTATACCAAAAAAATTAGTTAAAATACATTGCAATATATAAAATAGAAACTTGGAATTGAAAATATCTGGTTATTATTAATATCTACTTATTTTTATCAATCTCTATACAAAAATGAAATCCTTTTCAAAGTGTTAGTAAAATAAAAATTTCTTATTCTAAAACCTTTTTGTCTCTTAAAACATATAGTAAAATAAAAATATTTTTTATATATTATTGGAGTTGTATTTTCTTATATATACTCTCCAAATATAATTTTTATTACAAATAATTCTTTGTAGTTTAAATTTTTTCTAGAACTAAAATAGTTAATAAAAATTATTATATATCAAAATTAGTAATAAAATTATCAAACTCAAAATTTATTAATGAAATTTCTAAAAATATTTATGAAATAAAAATTATCATAATAATTTTTTATGAAAAATTCAATGATGATTAATATACTCATACCGATGAAGACTTTCTTCTCCAAAAGGTACTCTTGTTTTAATTTTTACACTGATTCATTACATTATTTATTCTTATTTATTTATTCTTTTGGATTTAATTTTTCATTATGTTTTAAAACCTATAAGTTTTAAAATATGATTGATACTCATTCCAATGTGAATTTTTCTTCAAAACATTAAGATATCTAAATCTTATTTTAATTATTTATTCGTTTAAATCATGATCATCATATTAGATAAGAGATTTTAATCTGATCCATTTAAATTCATGGAATTCTAACCATCGTCTTCATGCCTATGTAAGGGTGGGGAAACATCTGTCCCTCATCTATACTCAGATACATTGCTTCTGACACATAACACTCCTTCAAATTCTATGTCCAATGATTTGGAATTTGAATAATATCTAGATCAGGTATCTAAACAACCCGATCTTAAGAATACTTTTCATAGTGAAAATTAAATAGATAGAGAAAATTCAAGGTATAATGGTTAAAAATCTATGATTAAATTATTAAAAGGATCATTTGTTTTCAAGGGAGTGATTAATTTTTGTAGAAAAACAAGATAACAATTTTGATTAACATATTCCCAAAATTATAAAAAAATTATGATACTATTGGAAAAGGTATTGAAAGAAGATAAAGTGAAATATGAAGAAGAGAATGAATTGGGAGAAGAAAAAGAAAAATAATTGTAGGAGTTGAATGAGGATGAATATTATGAAAATTATTATGGTGAAATGTAGAATAGTGAAGAGTCAAAAGAAAAGAAACCATTGGGCTCATAATAATCATAAACACTGCGACTTTCCCAATTAGATAAGGATACAGAATTGGGAGAATTAGGGGAATAAAAATCATCATTCAAATTAGAAGAAAATGCATAATCAAAATCAATAGATGAAAATAAAAAATCCCATACAAAATTTTTAGATAATGTTGAATCTGAAAAGGTAGAAGTCACTATTAATGTATTTTAAGATGAAAAGTTTTCTTAGAAAGGATATGAAAAAATATATAAGGATGAAATCCCATATGTATAATCAAGAAGGACAAATGATCCTAAAATATTATCAGATTTGAAGTTAAGAGTCAGGATTTACGTATCACATAGAGGGGGAGGGGGTGCATATGTGATGTAATTTATATTTTTTATATTTACTTCTTTTTCAAACAACCTTAGCCCTCCTTTAATGAGTTTATTATCTGCTAAACACACACAACCAAAGGAACACAATATTTACAAGGTTCAATAATCAGCAACTGTAGCTACATCCTTGGTATGGTATGGAAAAAATCTAGTACCTGACAATTTAATAGAAAAAATGCTTTGATGTGGAATAAAATCAGTAGGATATGCCCTTACACACCTGTAGCACATAAAAAACAATACAATAGTGGATGTGCTCCCTCTTAGCACAAATAGGGTAGAATGATGTTTCTGTGCTTTTTGATGAACTTTAACAAATCAAATATTTTAAATGAATTCTTCACTTTCCTACCCAGAAGCCGGTAAGAACCACCAGGTACTAAAATCTTGTTAGTCAATATGTGCTTGCGTGCCACCATGCTTGCATGACTCCCTACTTGCACGCCACCTGGTTTGGGAACCTTCCTGCTTGCGCTCCACTAACTACTTGTGCACCACTATTGTGTACATCCCATATCTTGCATGTCCTTTTCGGATTATACAGAAAACACTTCTTTCACAAAAATCCATACTTGAAAGCCTCTTTAAAAAGGTGAACCACATATTCTTGCACTCCACTCTTCTTGTGCTTCACTCTGTTTGTGCACCACCCAACTTGTGTTTCTTATGAATAACTCTCGACTTGCATGACACTTCAGCTTGTGCACTACATTCTAGTACTTGTGTGATAAGAGATATATTTTTCTCTTAAGAGTTGAGATTAGAAAATGAGGCATTTATCCATCTATATATAGACATTTTGGTGACCATGTGGATGAGGCATACAAGACACCTATTGCACCCCTCCATGACATGTGCTCTGCTTTTTGAGTTTCATGCCACTCCATCACCTGCACACCACTCTATCAAATGCATTCTACTTTCTTTACTTTGTCATATTTTGTTGGAATGAAATTTGAAATATGACTTGTGTTCAAACTAAAATTACATGCCACTTATACTTTCATGCCAGACTTTCATTCCACACATACTAGAACACCTATTTCTCTCCATTTCCAAATAAACACTTATGTACTCCCTATGTACTTCATAAGGCTTGAATGAAAAGTTGTCCAAACTTATGATATTATTGAAATAAAAATCAGAAAAGCATCATTATAATTTCTATAGGAAGTATTGTGACATACCTATCTTCCATCAACCACATATAAAATGTGAAATGATTTCCTTTATTCTCAAATATCCTTGAAAACAAATGGCAATAACTGAAAAAGAATATTTATCATAATTAGCTTTTTCATAAAAATTTCCCCTATTGGATTA
Source organism: Viscum album (assembly GCA_963277665.1). Taxonomy (NCBI): domain Eukaryota; kingdom Viridiplantae; phylum Streptophyta; class Magnoliopsida; order Santalales; family Viscaceae; genus Viscum; species Viscum album. The sequence continues at coordinate 872,900,828 of OY728139.1, forward strand.
TGTTGTCAAACAAGATTCATAAATCAGGGAACTTTGTATTCTTAGGTAATAGATTACTCATCAAAAATTCTATTCCTACATGAGCTAACACATAGTAGGAAAAAAATTATTGATAGAAAAACAATGATGTCCAAAAGTAGTGGATATTAATCATCTACAGTATTCTTCTACAGCCTTCTCCAAAACATACTCATCTTATTTTTCTTCTGAACATTATTCCACATCTTAAAATCATACTAGAAAAAAACAAATTGTTTCCTATAACCACAATAAAAAATTGATAGAACAGATTACACACTTACATACTGAATTCAATGCTTACCCACAACTCTTCCTTTGTGCACGCAACCATAAGGATAAATTTATGAAAATATTTCCCCTTGAAAAACTTCCCGGTTTAAATATGAGAGAGGGTACTGACACATGTACCTCAACCTTGATGAGAAGGAGGTTAGACTTCCTGTCACACCCCGACCGCGGACATCAGTAATTTTTCTCCTCTCTTGGTCCCGATTTAAATTTTTCGAAGATTAATTGTGATTGGTGGTTTCGCGCCGGTGCGCGGTCATCGCATCGCTGGCGATGGTCATGCGTTCGGCCTGGGGGATGACGTGCCCACCCGGCGTTTTAAATATTAAAGTTTTTACGTCGACTTTTTATTATTATTACTATTTGAGTTGCGTTATTATTATAATTAACTAACTTTTATTTACTTTAATTATTTTATTATTATGATTATTATTATAAAGTATTATTAATATTATTATGAAGGTTTGTTATTATTATTATAAAGCAATTATTATTATCATAACATTTTATTATTATTATTATTATAAGTTTTATTATTGTTATATAAGTTTAATTTCTATTATATAAGTTTTATTTTTATTATATAAGTTTTATTTTTATTATTTGAGATTTATTTTTATTATATAAGTTTTATTGTTATTAATATTATCTGTTTTATTATCATTATTATAATTATAATTATTATCTTTATCACATGTATATATATATATTTTAAACCTACCCTAGCCTAACCCTACCCCTACAGCCGCCACTTTTTTTCCCCTCTTCTCTCTCCCCCGTTTCTCTCCCGCTCAGCCCAGGCGCAGCACCCTCTCCGGCGCGCTCCCTCTCCGGCGGTTGCCCCTGCTTTCCCCCTTCTGGTTCGGCCGGCCGCGCCGCGCCTGTCCCGGCCTCCTCCGCCTCACCGGCACACCCTCCTCCAGCCGGCTTCCCTTCTACTTCCTCCCTGTGCCGTCGTCCAGCCCCCCCTCGTCCCGGCTCTTTCACCCCTCCAGCCCTCCTCCTGCATCGTTCCGCCGTGGCGACACCCCCTCTCCCTGTACCCCGGTGGCCCTCCCCTTCCCGACTCCTCTCCCGACCTCCGCCCCCCTGCTCCCTCTCCCCCACGCGGCTCCCTGTTCCCCTCCTGCGCTACGGCCTCGCCCTCGCCCCCTTAACCGCCTCGCTCCCTTCCCCTCCTCCTTGCCCCGACCGCGCCCTCCGCATACCCAACCTCCTGCTCGCCCTCCACGTTCGCTCCTCCTCACCGCCAGCTCCCTCCGCTGCTCCGCACCCAGTCCCGGCCTCCCCTTCTCCGGCGCCGGCTCCCGCTTCCCCGTCGCTGACCCGCTCTCCGCCTCGCCCTGTTCCAGCGCACTCCCTCCCCCTCCTGCGGTAAGTTGTTTTTATTTTTATTTCTATTTCTTTTTTCTTTTTTTTGGTTAATCTTATATAATGTTTATCATTTTTATTATATTAATAGTAATATAATTACATTATTATTTTTATGTCATGATTATTATTATTATTATTTTATTATTATTATTATTATTATTATTATGTAAATAATTATATTATTATTATGTTAATATTTATATTATTATTATTACTTTATTATTATTACTTTATTATTATTATTATTATTATATTATTATTATTATTATTTTTATGATTATTATTATTGATATTAACATTTCATATTATCATTATTATTATTATTATGATGATTATTAACATATTATTAATGTTATTATTACTATTATCATTAATACTAATATAATTATTATTATTTTAATTTTTATCATATTATTTTTATTATTATTATTATGTTATGATACTCTTGTTATTATTATTAAATTATTATTATTATTATGCTATTGTCATTATATTATTATTATTATTATGTTAACATTATTTTATATTATTATCATTATTATATTATTAATATATTATGACTATGTTAAATTGGCATTGTTCCTATTATTGTGTTAATGTTATGATATTATTATTATTTTTATTATTGATATATTATAATTATGCTAATTATATTATTATTGTTATTATTATAACATCATTATTATTATTATGTTCTGTTATAATTATTATTATTGTTATCACCGCGATTATTTTCACTTTGTTAATATTATTAATATTCTTCTGTTATTAATATTGTTGAGACCGTTTAACGGTCTACTGTTTTAGGACCCGCGCAGGGCGTTTCTGAGGAAGCGCCATCGCTGCGCCTTGTTTCCGAGGTTCTGCCGTCTCCGCGCCTCAGTTCCGAGAGTGTTGGATTTTATCACGTGGCTTCGGACACACGTCGGGTCATCGCGCCTTGGTTCCAAGATCTTTTTACCGTCGCGCTTGGATTTTGAGGTAGGTCTCCCATTGCACTCGCCTTTAAATTAAGAATTTATTTATTCCTTGCCTTTTTTTGAATTTCAATAAATTTAAAGGAAAAATTTAGTAGTTTTTATAGTGTGGTGATCTGCTGATGATAAAAGCCATTTTTAATTTTAGCGTTTCATTGAAAGTGTTCTTCTTGGATTTAGTTTTGTGCTTCCATGGTAGTATTGCTAAATGGTTCTTCCTGAATAATGAAAGTCATGTTAAATTTGTGTTTCAAAATGTTTTTGGCGTGTGTAAATTAGTAGATGTATTGTTTATGGAAAATGGTGTTTTTCTTTGAACCTTGATTAGAGGAAGTGTCGTGTGACCTTTAAACTCGATTTTTGGAAACATTAAGTGTGGTTCTTGGTAGTTGAAAAAGAAAAAAATGTTTTCCTTTGATGCGTGATTAAAATTCTGGATTTCATTTGAGAAATATTATTCTTTCAAAAGGTGTTTAAAGGCCCGTTTGGCTCTTGATAAAAGTGGGGTGCGTTTGGAACTGGGAAAATGATTTCTTACTTGTGATACCAACGTCTTTCAGGTTTGAGATGCTGATTTGAGTTTCTTAAATAATGTTCTAAGTGCGTTTCTGGTTTTCAATCGTGTGGCGTATGTCATGTCCCTTGGAAATGTTTTAGTGTTAGATGTTCAAAGTGTAAATGATATGACGGCCCGGTTGGCACTCTAATAAATGTGAAGTGATTATACTTATATTTATATATATATATATACGTACTTGTGAGGGAATTTATACAGGGGGAATTCCCTTCGAGGGTTGTCGTGTAGCGATGTCCATGTAAGGGGTTGGCAAGTGCGGTGAGATGAGTCACGCGTGCATGGGTCTCCCACTTACACAGTGTTACAAAAACTACTATGGGTTCCTGGGCGTCTTGTAGATTATCGAGTGACGGTTGCTTGCTAACCCTGATTAGACGGGTTAGTACCCCCTGGAGTTACAGACATGCCAGGAGGGATGTGCCACTGGTTGGCTGTTAGGGCGGCCAGTTGGTTATTGACTATGGAGTACCATGCCGGCAGGTAGTCTGAACCCGAGTACGTCCAGGGGTTTTCTAGGGATGTTCAGGATCGCCCATGGTTATTGCTGATAACTTCAGGTTTATTTGTACTTGCACTTGGTTTTCCTTACCTGTTGACCTTTACTTGCACTTGTTTTCCCTGCTTGTTTTCCTTCAGTCATATTTCACAGCCTATACTGTTAGACTTTGAGAAAAATGGTTTTCAAATGAAAATGCTTTATTCGCCTTGGGTTAGATTTGAAAATGTAACACTTTGCTTTTCAGAATGAGTTTAAAACTAATGAAATGGAACTAACTTTCGAAAAGGAATAAGGGAAATGCCTCGTGTTTGATTTTCAAGTAAAGCATTTGTGAAAACTTACTTTTATACATTATAGTTCAAACCTGGATTATGTAGATTCTTTATTTCCTGGCGGTGCATTGGGATTTGTTGTGGGGCTCACCTACTGAGTACTTTTGTGCTCACGCCTATCTTTTACCATTTCAGTCGCAGGTCTTCTGTTTTGAGTCGCTCATTGTTGGAGCGAGGTTGCTCTCTAGTTGGGTGGTGACCTGAGAGGTCACATGGAGGTACGTGGTTGTGTGGTTTTTATTTCTTTTCCGCTGTTAGTGTTTATTTATTCTGTTCTATTTACTTTTTTTTGGGCTGAAATCGTTCCCAACGATCAAGTCTTAATGCTCGGCACTGGTTGCCATCCCGGGGGGATCGGGAACGCCCCTCGGGACTTGCCGCGGACCGGCTCGGGTGACCGGTTCAGGGTTGACCCGGACTGGTTCGTGACAAAATGGTATCAGAGGGAGGTTTTGTTATTTGGGTTGTCCGGTAGAAGGAGATTAGGACTGTCGGAACTCGAGGGGTAGGTACGGGAAGAGCGTCGCGAACTCTTGCTCGCACTGATCCTCGAGTTACCAGGGGTAGTTCGGGAATTGTGTCCTTGTCTTTTCTGGTTTGTCTTGGATTGAGAGATGACAATGGAGGCAAGCCGATGTCACATCGTAATTTCACATGGAGTAGTGACCCATGTGGAGTTCGAGTACGTGGTTTGAATTCCTCCTAGTGGTCGACGCTGACTTGGGACATGGCCCACTACCATGTCGCCAGGTTGAGTGTGACTACTAGTCCCTCATTTCAGTGGTTGATGCAAATTTGGTTGCTGCTTATGTTTTGGTCTGTGTAAGTACGTTGTTGGAAATGAAAAAGTTTTTTGAAAGATTGGACTGGTTCCTTTTAAAGGACTTTAAATATATGAAATGGGTTTTAAAACTGAAATCTCTTGTTTTGGAAATCTGTTGCTTTCTTGGAATTGGATAAGAATGATTTGGATTGAAACCTCGGTTCCTCTTTATGAACGTCTGCACATGTGTGAGAATGCATGGAAAGTGTGTGTTGATGCACGTATGAATGGAATGTGGATGAAGACATGTGCAACGGTTCATGGGATTACCTGGGTGTGTATTTGAAATAAATGGCTTGACCTTGTTTTCTAAATTGGTTTTAAATGGGAAACGGTTTTGGAAAGTTTTGGTTTGAAAGTGGATGGGTTTTTGGAAAGTGATCTTGAAAAAGGGTGGTTTTGAAATCAAAAATGAAAAGGGAATTTTAAAGAGGAGATTTTTTTTTGGGTTGTGTGGTATTTGATTTGTCCTTGTGCTGACTGTTTTGATGAAGGCGCTTGATTGATGTTGCTTCGGTTTGATGTTGGTTTTGGCCTTGTGTTTTATATGTCGCTCAGGAAATGCCGCCCAGAAAGGTCTCTAAGGATTCGGATATGTCATGCCCAGTTTTTAGTCCTCCTCAGACTTTGCCTATTCTCCATGGTGATCAGGGTCCGTTAGAGGCAGTGGAATGGCTCGAGGAAGTGGAGCGCGTCTTTAGAATGTTGGGAACTCCCGATAATGTTAAGGTTCGTGCAATTATGGAGTTGTTTGAGGGTCCAGCTCTGGACCAATGGAAGAGGGTTACCCCATCATCAATGCAAGGTGAAATGACGTGGGATGTCTTCATAACCGTTTTCATCCAATGGTTTGTACCCGAGGAAGTGAAGCTAGAGAAAAAGAGAGAGCTAGTGCATATTCAACAAGGTCAACGGACGGTGAAGGCATATGTTGACCATTTCAAGGAACTGATTCCCTTTTCTCCAGAGGTAGCATCGCATGAGCTCATGAAAGCCTCTCTTTTCACTGGGGGTCTTCGTTCCGAGATCAAGGAGCGAGTCCTCCCTTCTGAAGACCTTTGTTTCGAGAAGCTGGAAGTGAAAGCTTTCTTGGCTGAGTTGCTTTCCGGTGTGCGGGTGGTTACTACTTCAGCATCCCCTGCTGTTGTTCGTAAGAGTTCCCCCTCTGGTGAGGAAAAGGCGCGAGAGATACCTGTCCCCAATGAGTTATCCCCTTTGGTCCCAGCTTCCAGTTCATCAGATCGTTCGATGGTATGCTTTCAGTGTGGTCGTTTCGGGCATTTAAAGCCATCTTGTCGCAACCCTCCGAAGACATGTCATCGCTGTGGTTGTCTGGGTCATCTGGAGAAGTTTTGCAAGAAGCATTGCTTGAAGAGGAAGCTGTGATGGGAGAATGTCAGTACCTGACTGTGAGGCAGAAGATGCTTCAGCCATCAGAGCCCCATCCACAAGTCTCGGGGTGAATCTCGCGCACAGTCAGGAGTCCCCAGGGGTGTGAAACCTTGGTCCAGGTTTTGTGTTCCGTGTTAGCAGTGGAACAATCAAGATCTTTTAGTACTTATTTTCTGCTGTTAAGTTTTGACCTTATGGTATATTCATTGTTTTACCATGGGGTTATCATGGATTTGTTCTATTACAACCCAAGTAGTTTGGTTTATGTAAATGTGTTGTTTTTCTAAAAAGTGACAATGGACTTGTCCTATGATAAATCTAAGTGGACCTGTCGTGTGGATGTAATATTCTAAATCGTGTGTCATTCTTAAAAGTGTGTTTGACTCTCGTGTGGGTTGACCTCGTTTTAGTTATGTTGTCGATGTGGTTATGTTTTGTGGACTTCGGTGGATCATGTCTCCAATTTGATGTCGGTCAAATGTTTTTCTATAGGTTTTCCTTGGTGTTGAAGGTTGTTGACTCTGGTCGAGGATTTAATGTCTTGACGGAAGTGTTGTTTTAATCGTGCTATAGGAGTTGGTTTGAATTGGTTGGGAGTTCCCGCGTCGACCCCCTTTTCTAGGGTCTTCCTTTTAGATGGTCAACTTTTCTGCACAAGTTGAGCTCTTGTGGTGGGGAGAACCCCTTCATGTTCTCCCCTCGATCTCGGACCCCAGTTATCTCTTGAATCGGTCGGGTGTGACCTGTGTAGAGTAAGGTCATCCCCGAGAACCTCAGTTTGCTTCAGTTCCTTTAGTTCTGTTGGGCATAGACTTGGATTTTTGGCTGACTTGTGACCTGGTGACTTTCTGGGGGCAGAAAGTGTCTGTGGGGGGGAGAATTGTCACACCCCGACCGCGGACATCAGTAATTTTTCTCCTCTCTTGGTCCCGATTTAAATTTTTCGAAGATTAATTGTGATTGGTGGTTTCGCGCCGGTGCGCGTTCATCGCATCGCTGGCGATGGTCGTGCGTTCGGCCTGGGGGATGACGTGCCCACCCGGCGTTTTAAATATTAAAGTTTTTACGTCGACTTTTTATTATTATTACTATTTGAGTTGCGTTATTATTATAATTAACTAACTTTTATTTACTTTAATTATTTTATTGTTATGATTATTATTATAAAGTATTATTAATATTATTATGAAGGTTTGTTATTATTATTATAAAGCAATTATTATTATCATAACATTTTATTATTATTATTATTATAAGTTTTATTATTGTTATATAAGTTTAATTTCTATTATATAAGTTTTATTTTTATTATATACGTTTTATTTTTATTATTTGAGATTTATTTTTATTATATAAGTTTTATTGTTATTAATATTATCTGTTTTATTATCATTATTATAATTATAATTATTATTTTTATCACATGTATATATATATATTTTAAACCTACCCTAGCCTAACCCTACCCCTACAGCCGCCACTTTTTTTCCCCTCTTCTCTCTCCCCCGTTTCTCTCCCGCTCAGCCCAGGCGCAGCACCCTCTTCGGCGCGCTCCCTCTCCGGCGGCTGCCCCTGCTTTCCCCCTTCTGGTTCGGCCGGCCGCGCCGCGCCTGTCCCGGCCTCCTCCGCCTCGCCGGCACACCCTCCTCCAGCCGGCTTCCCTTCTACTTCCTCCCTGTGCCGTCGTCCAGCCCCCCCTCGTCCCGGCTCTTTCACCCCTCCAGCCCTCCTCCTGCATCGTTCCGCCGTGGCGACACCCCCTCTCCCTGTACCCCGGTGGCCCTCCCCTTCCCGACTCCTCTCCCGACCTCCGCCCCCCTGCTCCCTCTCCCCCACGCGGCTCCCTGTTCCCCTCCTGCGCTACGGCCTCGCCCTCGCCCCCTTCACCGCCTCGCTCCCTTCCCCTCCTCCTTGCCCCGACCGCGCCCTCCGCACACCCGACCTCCTGCTCGCCCTCCACGTTCGCTCCTCCTCGCCGCCAGCTCCCTCCGCTGCTCCGCACCCAGTCCCGGCCTCCCCTTCTCCGGCGCCGGCTCCCGCTTCCCCGTCGCTGACCCGCTCTCCGCCTCGCCCTGTTCCAGCGCACTCCCTCCCCCTCCTGCGGTAAGTTGTTTTTATTTTTATTTCTATTTCTTTTTTCTTTTTTTTGGTTAATCTTATATAATGTTTATCATTTTTATTATATTAATAGTAATATAATTACATTATTATTTTTATGTCATGATTATTATTATTATTATTTTATTATTATTATTATTATTATTATGTAAATAATTATATTATTATTATGTTAATATTTATATTATTATTATTACTTTATTATTATTACTTTATTATTATTATTATTATATTATTATTATTATTATTTTTATGATTATTATTATTGATATTAACATTTCATATTATCATTATTATTATTATTATGATGATTATTAACATATTATTAATGTTATTATTACTATTATCATTAATACTAATATAATTATTATTATTTTAATTTTTATCATATTATTTTTATTATTATTATTATGTTATGATACTCTTGTTATTATTATTAAATTATTATTATTATTATGCTATTGTCATTATATTATTATTATTATTATGTTAACATTATTTTATATTATTATCATTATTATATTATTAATATATTATGACTATGTTAAATTGGCATTGTTCCTATTATTGTGTTAATGTTATGATATTATTATTATTTTTATTATTGATATATTATAATTATGCTAATTATATTATTATTGTTATTATTATAACATCATTATTATTATTATGTTCTGTTATAATTATTATTATTGTTATCACCGCGATTATTTTCACTTTGTTAATATTATTAATATTATTCTGTTATTAATATTGTTGAGACCGTTTAACGGTCTACTGTTTTAGGACCCGCGCAGGGCGTTTCCGAGGAAGCGACATCGCTGCGCCTTGTTTCCGAGGTTCTGCCGTCTCCGCGCCTCAGTTCCGAGAGTGTTGGATTTTATCACGTGGCTTCGAACACACGTCGGGTCATCGCGCCTTGGTTCCAAGATCTTTTTACCGTCACGCTTGGATTTTGAGGTAGGTCTCCCATTGCACTCGCCTTTAAATTAAGAATTTATTTATTCCTTGCCTTTTTTTGAATTTCAATAAATTTAAAGGAAAAATTTAGTAGTTTTTATAGTGTGGTGATCTGCTGATGATAAAAGCCGTTTTTAATTTTAGCGTTTCATTGAAAGTGTTCTTCTTGGATTTAGTTTTGTGCTTCCATGGTAGTATTGCTAAATGGTTCTTCCTGAATAATGAAAGTCATGTTAAATTTGTGTTTCAAAATGTTTTTGGCGTGTGTAAATTAGTAGATGTATTGTTTATGGAAAATGGTGTTTTTCTTTGAACCTTGATTAGAGGAAGTGTCGTGTGACCTTTAAACTCGATTTTTGGAAACATTAAGCGTGGTTCTTGGTAGTTGAAAAAGAAAAAAAATGTTTTCCTTTGATGCGTGATTAAAATTCTGGATTTCATTTGAGAAATATTATTCTTTCAAAAGGTGTTTAAAGGCCCGTTTGGCTCTTGATAAAAGTGGGGTGCGTTTGGAACTGGGAAAATGATTTCTTACTTGTGATACCAACGTCTTTCAGGTTTGAGATGATGATTTGAGTTTCTTAAATAATGTTCTAAGTGCGTTTCTGGTTTTCAATCGTGTGGCGTATGTTATGTCCCTTGGAAATGTTTTAGTGTTAGATGTTCAAAGTGTAAATGATATGACGGCCCAGTTGGCACTCTAATAAATGTGAAGTGATTATACTTATATTTATATATATATATACTTACTTGTGAGGGCATTTATACAGGGGGACTTCACTTCGAGGGTTGTCGTGTAGCGATGTCCGTGTAAGGGGTTGGCAAGTGCGGTGAGATGAGTCACGCGTGCGCGGGTCTCCCACTTACACAGTGTTACAAAAACTACTATGGGTTCCTGGGCGTCTTGTAGATTATTGAGTGACGGTTGCTTGCTAACCCTGATTAGAGGGGTTAGTACCCCCTGGAGTTACAGACAGGCCAGGAGGGATGTGCCACTGGTTGGCTGTTAGGGCGGCCAGTTGGTTATTGACTATGGAGTACCATGCCGGCAGGTAGTCTGAACCCGAGTACGTCCAGGGGTTTTCTAGGGATGTTCAGGATCGCCCATGGTTATTGCTGATAACTTCTGGTTTATTTGTACTTGCACTTGGTTTTCCTTACCTGTTGACCTTTACTTTCCCTTGTTTTCCCTGCTTGTTTTCCTTCAGTCATATTTCACAGCCTATACTGTTAGACTTTGAGAAAAATGGTTTTCAAATGAAAATGCTTTATTCGCCTTGGGTTAGATTTGAAAATGTAACACTTTGCTTTTCAGAATGAGTTTAAAACTAATGAAATGGAACTAACTTTCGAAAAGGAATAAGGGAAATGCCTCGTGTTTGATTTTCAAGTAAAGCATTTGTGAAAACTTACTTTTATACATTATAGTTCAAACCTGGATTATGTAGATTCTTTATTTCCTGGCGGTGCATTGGGATTTGTTGTGGGGCTCACCTACTGAGTACTTTTGTGCTCACGCCTATCTTTTACCATTTCAGTCGCAGGTCTTCTGTTTTGAGTCGCTCATTGTTGGAGCGAGGTTTCTCTCTAGTTGGGTGGTGACCTGAGAGGTCACATGGAGGTACGTGGTTGTGTGGTTTTTATTTCTTTTCCGCTGTTAGTGTTTATTTATTCTGTTCTATTTACTTATTTTTGGGCTGAAATCGTTCCCAACGATCAAGTCTTAATGCTCGGCACTGGTTGCCATCCCGGGGGGATCGGGAACGCCCCTCGGGACTTGCCGCGGACTGGCTCGGGTGACCGGTTCAGGGTTGACCCGGACTGGTTCGTGACACTTCCATTTTTATCCTCAATTTAGCAAATTTTTCATTTGATAAAGGTTTTGTGAATATGTCAGCTACGTTTTCCATTGTAGGAACATGCTCCAAATTCAATTAATTTTTATCCACAAACTATTTAATGAAGTGATAATTTATGTCTATTTGTTTTGAAAAATAATGTTGTACCAGATTCTTTGTATGATTGATTGCCCTCTAATTATCACATCCCAAGAGTATGGGTAGCTTTTTTTTAAACAATTAGATCTTCCAATTCAGTCTTCATCCTCATAATTTTTGTTGCATACTGAGTGGAATAAACACACTTAGCATCTTCCATGAAAAGATTTACTGAATTAGGATTATTTGTATGCCAACTAACACAACTCTTCCATAAAAATAAAACTCTACCCGATGTGGATCTTATATCATCAACATTTCATGCCCAATAAGAATCTAAATACCCAAACAAATCAATATTTTTTGTGCCATCATACCTAATTCAAAAATTTGGTGTGCCTTTGATATATATGAGAATTATATTACCAAAAACTAAATGTGATTCTTTATGAGCACTCTTAAACCTTTCACATAAGGTAACAACATAAACAATGTCGGGTCTTGAGTTAGTCAAAAATAATAAAAATCCAATCATCTTTTAATAACTTTCTAATAAATAACCTTTCCTTTTAAATCTATAGACAACTTGGTTCTTAATAAAATTGGTGTGTAAACTAGTTTTGAATTTTCCATTCCAAAATTCATTATATAATCCATAACATAATTCTATTGATAATGAAAATGTGGTTCTTATTTTATAAGATTTTTAATCGAAGAACGTATTTCATAACTCCTAACATTGACATCTTAAACAACTTCTATATTTTGATAGAAAATATTTCCGAAGATCTTTCATCATTTACAAAAAAGATAATTTCATCAATACAAAAAATTACATTGGGAGAAGACTCATGACCTTCCTTGAGGTAAAGATTGTGCTCAACTCTCCCATTCCTAAAAATCAACTTCCTCATGAATGCATCCAGTTAGGAATATCATGATCCTGGAGATTTTTTTAGCCCATATATGGATTTCATCAGCATACAAACATAACATTCATCATTCCCAACAACAAATCCCCAATGTGGATTAATGTGAACATCTACATAAATATTACCATTATGAAATGCAGACCTCCCATCCATGTGAAAATTTTTGCCACCTCATTATGAATCAAGAGTAGGAAATATTCAAATTGATTCAAATCTAACCACTAGTGAAAAAGTATAATCAAAATCAACACCTTAAATTTGTGTGTAACTATTGCACACTAATCATTCCTTGTTCCTTATCACATATCCTATTTCATTCATCTTGTTCCAGAAAACCAATTTTGTACCAATAAATTTTTTTGGCATCCGGTATCAGTATGACATCCCAAATATCATTATTTTTAATATGATCAAGATCTTCATTCATATCATGAATCCATTTTGGATTCTCAAAAGATTCAGTTAAACCATTTGGATCCACATTTAAATACAAATAATTATGTGAAACAACATCTATTGTTATTCTTTCTTGAACCCTCTAATGTTGATCACCAGTAATGCTATGAGCCTCCACTTACTTCCTCATCCTAGGATGAGTTTTTTGAATCTCATCCTCATCCCAGGAAATTGTTGATTCAGATTCTTCTTCATGAGTAGGATTTACACTATTGGTAGAATTATCAGAATTGTTAATGATACTTTATTTAACCTACTCAACTACTATATTTGAAAAAGTCATATTATCTTTATTGTCATTTCCAACAACTTTACATCAATAGAATCAAAAATTCTTCTAATTTTTCTGTTGAAACATCTGTATCCTCTTCCTTCTGGAGCGTAGAGAAGAATAATTCCACCATGTCCTCTTTGTTCAAACATTACAAATTTTCCTACATTTTTCTCTATGATACATGGAGTCCCAAAAACTCTTATGTGTTTCAAACATAGAGTTATTTCATAAAACATTTCATATGGAGTAATATCTATATGTGGATTATAGAAACATCAGTTATGAATATAAACTATAGTACTCATGGAATTCCCCCAAATAATAGTGAGAGAGACCATATTCATGTAACATAGTTCACCCCATTTCAACCAGACTTCTATTATTCCTTTCCGCAACCCCATTTTGTTGAGGTGTGTATGGTGAACTAAACTCATGAATAATTCCATGCTTCTCAAGGTAACATTAAAACTATTCATTCTTATACACTACACCATTATCAGTTCTCAACTTCTTCACTATATACTCTCATTATTTCTCTTATTTCCTCCTAAAACTCTTAGACATTTTCATAGCATCTGACTTATGTCAGATTTATATAACACAAGTAATGTGAGTAAATTAGTCAATGAATGTAATGAAGTACTTATCTACTTTTTTTAATTTCCTTCTCATTGGTCCACATATATCAAAATGTATAAGTTCAAAGGGTCTTTTTGAATGAATGTGAACCCTATAATGAATAGTTTTTTAATATCCTTTTCTCACAAATAGTGAAACACCAATCACTTCTTCTTGATAAATCAGGCATATCTCAGTTATTGTCTCGTGTTGATAACTTTCACATGTATTTATGACACATATGTCCTATCATATTATTTGATAACTGATTTTCATCCACCTTAGCCATGTAAGAATATTTTTGTACTTATCCAACATAGAACAAGTTCCAATTTGTACGTTTGAATCTAGTAACTACCATTACATCATTTTAATTTCCACAAAACCCCATCTTCCTTGAATATAACTTTTTTTCCTCATCATAGTGTTTTGAGGCACTCAACAGATTATGTTTCATCCCATCAACATATAATTTTTTCTCAGGTTTCATTCTTTTCTTTCTCAATGATAGCTGATCAAACAACTTTTATCCTCATAGATTAATCATTTTGAAGTGTAACTATTCCTTATTTAATGTATTTAACATTCTTCAGAAAAATTTATTCTCCTTTCATATTAAAAGAACACCCACTACGAAGAATCAATGGATGTTCTTCTTTTGTTGATTTCAAGGAAGTTTCAACAACAAGGGTGTTCTATTCATCCTTTTAATTCTTTACCTATAGCTTCTATGATTTGATAAGAACCTTTTTTTGTGATAGAAAAAAACAAGACATCCCATAGGAAGATGTATAGGCTATTCACATCTTTCATAAATAGTTTCCAATGGTTGGAACCTATTTTCTTCTTTCACACCAACCGTCTCAAATTTATCCTTAACTTCCTTCTTGTACATTCATTTTTTGAGAGGGTTGACTCCCCCTCAAACCATGTCTTATGTATTTTGGGGAATAGATGTAATGTTGTTTATTGAGACATCGCATGTTTGCAATTTTTATGAATCCACAACAATACCAGCATTTACTATAGAATTAATGTTTCCCTTTGAAACTTCTATACTGACAGGAGTTGTGAAGATGCTTCTCAATAACTATCTTAATGGAACTCTATTGACCATAAACCTTCCCATTTTCAATCATAACATTATTCTTCAGTTTAGATTAATATTCAAACATATTAGTACTAGAAGTACAAAAATATTTCTTGACTCAAGATTTTCATGAAAATCTATGTTTTTGGCATTGTGATGTTTGTCCATATACACATCCTTTACATCTTTGTTCTTATCAGAACCAATTCCTTCATTCCTCTCAACCTTTGAAGGAAACTTTTATGGATCCTTATTTGGTTCATTCATACTATAACCTTCACCATATTTTGATATAGATTGTTTGAAATTGATATTCATTTCTTTAGTTATAAAAATTTTCTATTGGAAAAGTTCCAACACTTCTTCTTTTCCATTCATCTTTACTTCAAGATGATCAATACGATTTTTGTATTCTTAATAGAATTATTCAGATCGCCAATCTCCTTTTCCATATTGATTTTCTCATTAGAAAAATCATCCTAATTTTTTAATATTTAATTTTCATTAAATAACATCTTTTTTTCATCACAAGCCTTTTGATATTCCTCAAACATTCTTTCAAATATTATTTCATATGATATTCAAGTTGATTTTCTTCTTCTATAGAATCGTTACTCCCATAATCTTCATTATTCACTACTGCAATAATGTTATTCTCTCCAGATTTCTCCTTAAATGATTTCAGGGATTCATTTTCACTATCTTCTTCTTCTTAATCATTAGATAAAAAAGATTCATCTTTTTTTATTTGAAGAACTTTTTATCCTTCCCCTTTGAAAAATATTTATCTTTTTCAACTGGTTTTTACCAAGACCTTCTTGGCCTTTTTTCATCTTCATAACAATCATCTTATTTATTATTTTGAGTATAGTTAGCCACAATGTGACACATGACTCCACAATCAAAACATTTCGAGGGATGTTTCCCCTTGGATTTCTTAGAATATCTATTCACGTTCTTAGAAAACAAGGATAAAATTTCATCAAAATTTTTACATTCCTCATCAAAAGATTAATATTCATTAGCATCCTATTCAATAATAGTATTCTTTGAATTCACTCTCTTTGCATCGTTGAATTACATTTTCCAATAATCATTAGTTTTTCTCTTTATAGTCTTCTCCCTTCTCCTTTAATTAGTATTGATAGTGCTAAGAAAATCATCCAGAGATAATATTTCAGTTTCTCTGTCTTCTAATGAAGAAAATTTAGAATCAAACTTGTTGGAAGGAATTCTAAAGATATTTTCTGAAAAGGTAGAATCCTATAAATTTTCACCAAGACATCTAATTATAATTAAAATGTCATTTACCATGGTAAAGAAGTTCCCAAAAGATTTAGATTGTCAAATTTTCAAGTCTACATAAATCATCCTTCTGATTTGTAGTTTTCCCTTATTCACTTTTTTATTTCCTGTATAGATGATCTTCAAATTATCCAAGATGCCTTTAGCTGTAGCGATACCTTTAAATCTTGAAAACCCAATATTAGAATGATATGAGAGTTATTTTTTTCTCTTACATCAGTCTCATTATTTTTTATATCAGCAGGTTTAAGAGGAACCGTGTCACCAATAAGAATAAATCTATTAGTTGTAGATTCAAGAACATCATACCCATGTGACCTAAGACAAGGAATCATTCTATTTTTTCAGATATGAAAATTTTATCCATCAAATATAAGAATCCCTTTACTGTTCACATAATTCTGATTCTCTACCTGAGCATCTGTTCAAAACATCAACAAAGAACAAATGAATTTATCCTCTTTCTAATACCGATTGATGTTCCCAGTCAGGATCCAAGTATCACTGAGATGTGGAGGGGTGAATCAGTGGTGTCCATTATCTTTTTTATGTTTCCTTACTTTTAAAACAACCTTCACATCATATTAAAAAGTTTCTTTGCTTTTGAACAAACATAACCACATGAACTCATGATTTATAAGGTTCACTACTCAACAAGAGTAGCTACATCCATGGTATGGTATGAAAACATTCCAATGCCACACAATACGCTAGAAAACAATCCTTTGTTGTGGAATACAATGAGTAGGATATGAACATCGACATGTTTATCATATTGAAGACAATACAATAGTGCATGTGCTTCTTATTAGAGAAAATAGTGAAAAAATATGTTTCTTTGGTTCTTGATGAAATTTCAAAAATCTAATCTTTCAAAACAATTCTTCACTATCCTAACTAGAAGTAGGTAGGGAACTCCTAGTGAAAATATCTTGCGCGTCACTCCCTATCTCCATACCTCCCAGCTTGTGCGCCTCCTTTCTTATGCACCGTCCTACGTGCATGCCACAAAATACTTCCACACCACTATAGTGCACAACTCAAAACCTGAGCACCACTTTTGGCTTATACAGAACACACTTATTACGCACAACTCCATGCATGCACGCCTATTTCAGCTTGTGAGCCACTTCTTCTTATGCGCTATATAGTTTTCACACCTCCATACTTGTTCGCCTTATAAATAACCCATGACATGCATGACACTACAGCTTGTAAACCATATTCTACTACCTGAACAATCAAAGTTTAATTTTTTTCAAATGTGTTGATTATAGAAAAATGAGGAGGGTATCAGTTAATTTATAGGAATTTTAGGGACCATGCACCTATGACATGAAAATCACCACACATTCCCCTCCATGACATACATGACGCTCTATCAATTGAGTGTCGCTCCATCACTTGTGCGCCACTCCTTCACTTGCGTACCACATTATTTTAATTTTAATATTTTTATGTGATGATCATTGAAATTGGACTTTCTCGCAATATAAACTTATATGTACCATCTATACTTGCGCGCCACACTTGAGCGCCACTTATACTTTCACGACGCAATCTCTCTATTTCCAAAAAAACCCCTCTTTACTCCCCCTACCCTTTATAAGTCCTACATCACATGTTCTATAAAATTATGATATTTTTTCAATACAAATCAGAAAAGCATTGTCATATCTACCATGGGATGTATTGTGACTTCCTTATCTTCCATAAACCACTTATACAAAGTAAATTGATTTAATTTCTTCTCAAAATTTCTTAACAACAAATGAAAATATCGGAAAATGATATTCATCATAACTATATTGGTACTAATTTGGTTCAAAAAACAATGAAGGGATAGCTTCTTGGAAAATGAAGGATTTGATTTTTCAAAACCCTAAAAAGGTTAATTGATTCAATTCACTCTATTCCAAACATAGAATAATGTTTTAAATTGATTCAAAAATGTCTAAATGAAACATCAGAATAAATAAATGTTTTGATAAAATTTATTCTTCATAATAATTAATATTTGAAATCCTTAAAAGAGAATACAACGGCTTATAAGAAATCGTACAATTAAATGGTAATGTTTCATACATTGTAGAAATTTATCACAAGGATCATGGTTATCAATTTAAATATGTAAATAAACATTATTAAGAAATGAAAAAATATTTTGATTATTTATTAATGAATTTTTCTGATAGTGTGAATATTTTTGAAGACTTTAGAGATACCACTGATTATTGCAATGAGTAAGAAAAATTATTGAATGTGATAGATTAGATATAATAGTTAGAAAACTATATACTTAGAACTTATGAAGATGAGATTTAACTTATGAAGGATGAAAATAAAAATATCATTATGGAAGTTAACAGTCAAATGTCATAAATTCAAAATCAAACGGTGATGGAGGACCTTATCGTGAATAATTATCCATCAGTTGGAAAGGCATAGAAGAATAATGATTCATTTAACAAAATAAATGAAATTATGGAAAATGTTTTGAATAAAAAATGATTTTTGGAACACTATGTATATATTTTGAAAATGTTTCCTAGTTAATGTTAAATTTTAATTTATTTTCATCCTAAAAAATTATTTCCAAATGTTATACAATTATTTTTGAATTATTGTTCTTTTTTATTACCTAGATGATTAAATAATTCATATAAAATTATTTCATATCCTAAAAATGTATTATATTAATGGAGATATATCTCTAATATTATTTAATTAATTCAAAAGGCGAGAGAAATTTATTACGATGGAGAAATTTATAGAATGATATAATTTAATAAAGGTATAATCCATGGAGATATTATCATATGGGTGAGATTTTATCCAAAGGGTGTTGTAACTAAATTAATAACTTCCATAAGATTAGAAGTTGTTATAAATTCATGATGAGTTAATATATGAGGTATATCTTTAAAGATCATAAAATTATAATGGAATGTCTATTTTTTTCAATGATATTAGTTTTCATTTGATGAGTTAGGTTTTGGTATTTCCCAAAGGATGTATTGATTGGTGAGAAGTGTTACTTATTACATTTACAAAGATTTGTAAATCAAAATAACATTATTAAAAAATTTATTTACTATCTTTTTATTTACCATGTGTCAAAGTATGTATTCGAAGAAAATAATACATTATACTGAATATTGAAATAATTCCTCTGAAAAAAATATAGTATTATTATTTTTAATTTTGGTCTATTATATTGAATTTGAATAACAAATGTTGGACTGACAAGTCGTTTGATTAGTTTCTAGAGTTACAGTATACTAAAAAATGTAAAGAACATCATCATAAACCTAGTTTTAATTCATCTAACTAACCATTATTTAGATTAAAATATTGAAAATCTATAAGGAAGTCCATTAGACTATCAAACATTTATAATTGGGTTTATTAGAATTATATCTATCATATGAGATCCAAATTAGCATTGTAATTGTTCTAATACAAATGTTGATGGACTATCAATGTAAAATCAGTTTTTTCTATAATGTTGAAGATCAAGGACATTATGAGTTTTCAGGTGCAAGATGTCCATCTTCATTGCACTATAATATGAAATATGATAATAGAAAAATTTGTTATAAATAATATTTTATTTAAATAGTATGGATATGAAGTAATTCACAACTAATTTCAGCTAATGATTTCTTTCCGTGAACACCTTGTAGTGATTCATTGTAGTTATTTCACAAGTTGAGGTTCTATGGAATAATTATGAGGATTGTAATTACAAAAGTGCTATTTTATTTTTTAATCGTATGACCAATTATGGTACTGATCGAGGACATTGGTCATAGGAATATGTTGAATCTGATCAACCCGATCAACGGATTTTGGGTATTTGAAGACTGATAATGATCATCATATAAAGGTATTTATTGGTTATGAAAGATTGAGTAAAATTTGATCATCATAATTAGGGATTCATTGGGATTGGAAGACAATGTATATTCTGATACATTTGATTGAAGGAATTATTGGTAAGGAAATACATGCATTACATTAGGTACGAAATACTGTCTATATCGCTAGTTAAGATTTTTGAGTACCATAACTCTTATGGTTAAAGAGTAAATTATTTTTTGATTTTTTGATTGATTCATATTATTATTATAATTTGAATTTACTATTTATACTAGATCATATATTTTATTTTTCATGTATATTAAAAAGATATTTTTATAAAAATATCTACCACAACCTATTTGGTCAATGTGTCTATGATATTGACCAACTCTGATTTAATAAGATAGTATCTAGATCTGATAGTATTACAGTAATCATTAGACAATTTTTGAGTATGACCATTTTTACTTAAAAGGTTTTTTATTTTCATTTTCATTAATTTTTTAATTAAAAATCACCCCCACTACTCTTGTATCCATAAAATTCACTTTTCATCCAAAAATATTTTCTCTGTTTAATGAAATATCAAGAAGATTTATGGTACTATAAATATGAAAATTGTGCAAGGTTATTAGGTGAATGATATTGAAAATTTTCAGTAAATTGGATTATTTTAAATAAATTAAATAATGAAATATATCACTAGAATTCATCCTTAAGAAAATTCACATATCAAACAATAATTTTTTGGCATATAAATTTTGATTATATTCATTGGTTTTATTAATAAAAAAATTAAACACATGTTTGTTCTACTTTAAAAATTAAGAAAACAAAAGAAATAATAATAAGTGACTAGAATAGGGAAGAACTGACCTGGACACACTCATTATAAAAAGATCGTTTTTATCTATATACATCATTACAAATAGAATAATTTGTTTGACTATGTTCCGCAACAACTATTCTAGCACCCTCTAAATTTGGTTGGTCAATTAGCTCTAATTAGGAGGGATAAATACACTTTTCAAAATAATGACCAATTTTGGAATCCATTCAATATGGTAATGATTCATATAGATTATAAATAACTAAAATTTATTTTTATGGATATTTCATGTCAATAAAATATTTTTTACATTTTTAATCCAAAAAAATGACTTGTATTATATTATAATAATGTCAATAATTTCAAGTCAATCAATAATCCATACAGATCAATATAAGAATCTTATTGATATTTTATTGATTCTAAAAGATCAAATATGATTCAAGGAATGTTATCCAAGATTGTTTCATTAATCTAAATCCATTTTATCTTTTTTACCCCCAATGGGAGTTATGTCATCTTAATAAAACTATAAAATTAAACAAGTTTTTTTCCATCATACTAAGTTACATGAGAATCTGATGTGTACATAGTTGATGAATACATATATAAAACCACTGGTTGATTATTCTCCCATTATTTCAACTCAATCAATTTGTTTCCACTTAATATTATTCCTCATCTATGTGACTTGTAACTAAACTCAAAATTATCTGGGAAACCACACATTCGAACATTCTACTAAATTCAGGAATATGATCGATGTGACAATGAATAATATAGACTGTAAATTAATTAAATATTGTTTCCTAGTATTTCATGTCCATCATAGATAATTTGGATGGTTTTTACCCATCAACATATGATTTTCAAATTAATAAAAACATGTTAATACTGTAAAATCATACCATATGTTGACTGAATAGCCTGAAGGCCTTATTTTTTTTATTTTTTTTATGATAACACAAATTTAGGGGATGAGGGGGAACCCTTACAAGGACCGTAGGCTTAGATATTACATTTCCCATAGGCTTGGAGACATTAAAAGACATGTAGATCGTAAGGAAATCATACAGACTATGACTACTTGAAACTGCCCCTCCCCAGCATCGACATCATGATCGGCACTCCACCATTGTATGGAAGTTCGACTAGAATGTACATGTGAAGAGGTGAATAGGCATGGTACTAATGGAATATACCATATCCTATAATTCCTCCATGTCTGTTTAGACCTACTCGGGTGAATGTGCCCTGCTCTTTCCTCCACTGGAGTGATTTCTTATAGAATCTGTCTATGAAACTACAAATTAGGTGACCCTGAAGGCCTTGAACACTCCACCATTGAATGGCTGTTCAACTAGAATGTCTATGTGAATAGGTGCACAGGTTCGGTACTGATGGAAAATGACATTACCTCTATTTCTTCCAAGTCTGTTTAGCCCTGCTCTGATGAATGTTCACTGCTATTTCTTCCTCAGGAGTAGTTCCATCTAGAATCTATATATGCAAGGTTAGTCATTGTTTTACATCATATATAGATAAGATGAATTCATATATATATATAGAACTATTTACTACATATCAGTAATTTCAATGTGATCATTCTACAATAATTTCATGTTAATCCAATTATGATTACTTTCTGTTAAACCCTTTAATGGGATTTTTCACTTACCTCCAAATGAGTGAGAAAAATATGATAATCAATAATACAAAGAAATTTGGGTATTTGATCAATTTTCCAATGATTCCTATAGATTATAAATTAAATAATTTTCACTTTCCAAGTATTTAATAGGAGTCAAAGATCATTTTGTAGGTTTAAATGCTTAGACACTTACCATAATCCATACTAAACAATCTACCCATCAGATTGACATGCGATTGATTCCAAAAAATAACAACTTTTTTGAGAAATGTTATCCAGGATTTTGAAAAATATATAGGTATTTTTATCATTTTTTAACCCCTTAATGAAATATATTTCATTTAAATAATACTATTCAATGTTACTTGTAGTTTTCCATCAAACATTGTTACATGAGCGTTTGATGGATGTGATGTTTAATCCTATAGATCAAAAATGACTCAGTTATTTTTATCCTTATATTTCATGTCAATCCATGTGTTTTTATCTTAGTATTAACCCCCTTTATGGGATTATTTACATGACACCAAATATGAGGGAAACACCATCTTGTATTATACAGATCAATTTGGATATATGATAAATGTGTTGATGATTCCTACATATTATAAGTGACATAAAGATCATTTTAATAAGATTTAAGGTTAATTATAGATCATTTTTCATTTCTCATTTGACACTAATACTTGTGAGTTTCCTCATTTTTGAATCATAAATCGGTAATAAGTCATTTTATTAAAATAATAAATGTAAAAATGAACCTTAAATTGAAGCAACAATTTTGAGAATAAAATTGACATGTTTTGGAAATATAAATATTGAAAATAATATAATGGTAATTTTATTATGTTTTCTCATAATTAAATATGTATTTAGGTCATTTTGAATAAAAAATTGGTCAAATTAGTTTTAATGAAAATGAACATTTTATTTTCTTCTTTATAAAATATTTAAAGAAAAATAGACATTTAATTTTAATGGTAAACTATAAAAATAAAATGAATCATGCCCGTTGGATCTGATGCATCTTATTGGACCATGGATTCTATATACTCCTGTTGAAGTAGTGGACCGATGAAGCTCACATTTTTAAAAAAAATTATACTCTAAATAATTGGTTATAATATTACCATACAATTATTTTATAGTTAATTCACATGCTTTTAGGTTTTAGTGGTATTTTGACCTCAAATGCAAGAAATGGTTAAATGTGAAATTTGAAATATTTTATTATAAGGGTATTTTGATCATAACATTTATTTTATTATTCCCAATTGTGTGATTTTTTTTTTTGAAATGTATGATTGAATTTCTAAAACCTTTCCTTTAGGTGGAAAGGCTGATTCAAGTATATAAATGCCCGAAAAATCATTTTATTTGGGAAATATTCTGGGTAGACAGTGTGGACCCCATCTATGTAACAAACACATAAAATGGTCTAAACACCTCCAAATTATATGGTTCTAGCTTTGGATGACATAGGATTCAATTATCCACATACCTGATGAATTTCAAGTCAAAAAACCTTCATTAAGGAATTTTATGAATGTTCCAAACATTTGGAAGAAGAAACGTCTCACCATCCACAAATAGTTCCATTAATTAGTTAATTCATAACATTGGGACCATGCAACCATAATAGCTCATATATTGTGTAAGGATGAGATTCTATGTTTTTAATAACATTTGTTAAGCATGGAAGGAGTGAATCTATAGGTTTCAATGTCATAATGACAAGGGAAGTGGAAGAATTAAAATTTGTTCAGTAAAATGGATAGATTAAATGTCTCAGATTAAATTGGTCCTAACTCCTACATACTATGTCCAATAAATTTTATATATTTAGGGTAAATGGGGAAGAAATTATGTAACATAGTTTATAATGAAACTAGAAACCAACTTATCCATTTATAGGACATCCACATGGAAACATTTGGAGGATAATTTTGTGGAGATTTCTTTCACCTCCTCTCCCCTTCTCAATGTATTGGTACTTATGTGTGGCCTTTTGTAATTGTTTTATAGTTTCTTTTAATAGTAATATTATTAATAATTTTTAATATATTTTTCTATTATTCTTCATCTCAATAACATTTATCAATATTTTTCCTTTCCTCCCCATTCTTTTCCACTGTGATCTCTTATACTCGGGATCATGAGTGACTAACTTAGGGAACGTCTTTGAGGATAAATCCTGTGAGGAACCCATGTCATTTCATAATAATTTTAATTGTTTGTTATATTATTAGATTGTGGTCAAGGGGGATCTTCATGGGTAATAATCCTTTGTGTCTCCACGTGCTACCCAAGACTTAACTTTCTCATCTATAATATTATCCCTCGATCGAAGAGGTGGATATGGGGTCTCTCGGTGATCATTGAGAGCATTGTATATTCACAAACAAATATTGAAGAGGATATTCACATATATGATGGAGTGTGTGCATTAATTAAATTTGAAACTAACCATGAGACGATGAAGGTTCAATAAGGGTTATTCTCCTAGGAATATCACTTTTCATTCTGACAACATTTTTTTCACATTCATTATATCTGCATTATGCATTGCATATTTACATTTCATTTACCTAAATAATAATTGCTCAAAAATAAATTCCATTTATTTATATTTTATAAATAAAAAATATATAAAAAAGCGAATTATATGTAGTGAGTGATTGACCGCAAATGCTCCTCTAGAGAACGACCTTGGTCATCCCATATGTTGCATTTAGTTATAAATATTTTTGAGAGCACACATGACAACACTTTATAAAATTGGTGTCATTACTAGAGATCCAAGTGGTTTTAAGTCACTATATTTATTCACATTGTTTAAATAATTTTTATTTTAGTTTAAAAAATACAAGAAAATCATAAATTTAAAATAAAATAAAAAAATCTATTCATTCAGGATTTCTGTTAATTCAAATTATTATTTCTGAATTTAAAAATATTAGGTTCCAAAAAAGTTTTGTAATTATCATTATTCTCTATTTCAAATGATTAGTTAAAAGGACTATCTGGAGATCCAAATAGAGTTTATTACTGAATATGTACGCACATCCCTAAAACAACCCAAACCTGAGTTGGAACCTGAACCAGAATGATGGTGGAAGATATTTGAACAATAATTTTTTAAGTTAATGAACTTGAGGAGGGAGAGAAATAACTTATTCAGGAAAAATTACATCATCTTCAACTGAACCATTGAAGAAGGTGGTCCCATAAGTACATATTCCAAATGATGATCTAATGGGAGATCAATATTTTTTGGAAGAATCATGGTATAAAATTATTGATGATAACTAGAATCATGATCTTCCCATCCATGATAATGAAACATCAGACACTATCTACCTCACTCTTTCTTTGGATGATAAAGAAGAAGATGTACCTACTGAGATTTAGTTTCCAATGGTCATGACTGAAGAGATCAATTACCAATATGAATTACTTAAAAGGGAATATTTCTTTATTAATTCATAATGTTTTTATCTTATTCAAGATGAATTGTTTTCTAATTTCTCATTCTCTAAAATTTATGATATAACACAAATGGAGGAGACCTTGTTTGTTGAAGAATTGAATACCCATGTGGTGGTGATTGAAGATTAATATTTGGATATGCCTCTGGTGTGCGGCTACTTTTTCAACAACAATTTACATTCCATATGGAGGACAACATCAAATCCAACATGGATCAACCCTATAATCTATTCCCACTCAATTTTGAACTCAAATTTTATATTTATTATTTTTGGGGGTTGGGAAGTTTAATATCTTATTTTTTGTTCTCTTCTTTCTGTTTTTACTTATGGAAAATAGGAAAATTCACATATGGTGTTTCATCTCAAAGAAACCACCCCCACTATCTGATTGCGGATAATCCACTGCAACCGCCTGACTAGGGGATGTGAAAACCTTGAACCCTATTTGGGGTCTAAACCACACATTATCTATTTTCTATACCCTTTATCATTATTTTTATTAATTTTTCTAATATATTTTTATTTCTTTCTTGTAGTCATTAAGTTGCAGCTTTTAGGAGCTTATCACAAGGAATCCAATTCAGAAATAATGTCGGGTTGTATCTTTCCTTCCCATTGTTTTTACTACCTGATATATGAATATATATATTTGATAGGAAATGAGGGTAGTAAAATATAAGTGTGGGGGGAGTGTCAACATATTAGTTTTTTTCTTTCTTTTTCATATTTTTATGTTTTTGTAACATTAGTAATTTTTTTTATTTTTTTCACATATCAATTTATTTTTGAATGCATTGAAATTAATTTTGAATTAATGGATTTTAAATGATTATTTATGTGAATTATTTTTCCTTGAAATGGATTTCAATCATTTTTATGAGTTTGAGTGATTATTGAAATCCATTCCCATGAAACACCAACTCAAAATATCTTTCCAATCCTGTGTGGTATTCTAAACTACTTTGACATATTCTTCCTAATACCCTCAGTTTTTTGAGAGAAACATGGATTTTGTGTGAGAACTAAATATGGGACTTTTTCACATTCAAAGAAATGTATTTATTGATAAGTTTTTTATATGATTTAGACATATCTTTCGCTAGGAACATTTTATCATGAGACCAACATTTACATTTACCGTTTGTAAGAACTTATATTAAATGAATTTCCTTACAGGTTGAAGCCAAATTTCAAGTCGATTTTTCCTTAACTACCAACACTTTTAGTATTTCTGCACGGATATTTTTTATATGGGGTGTGGGGGAAGGGAATATATTGTTATTTCACTATGACATTTATCATTTATTGGTGGTGCTAGGTGTGTTTCATTATTTTGGATAGTGGATATTATATGAATTGGGCATGTGTCGTCATTTAATTGTGCTTTATTTGTTTAATCCATTTCTCCTTAAAATAATTGAAAATGGAGATGAGATTTAATTCCTCATTGTATATTTTTCTAAAACTCATGTACCTATCAAAAATAAAGGGCATGAATTGTCATCCATTGATGGTATTCTATTTTCACCTCATCCTCCATGAATGAAAAAAATGAACAAAAATAATGTTGGGCCATTCTAGTGATTAAAAAAAGAGGGAGTACATAGATGATAAAATTATTTGTAATCAAGTCTTAAATAATGTACCACATCATAAAAGTGGGTGGTTTTATTTTTCATATTTTTCAGTGGTATTGATAGAGGAATTGTTTTTCTTTTCACTTGAATTAATCATGCATTGTACTTAAGAGTCCAACCTCCTCTTTCTGGCCTGAAATTTTTTCAATCATTTTCCCACCAACCCTAAACCACAGAATCATTTGAACCTTTATTTAAATCCCTAATTATTGAATTAATTTTCACATTACACACTGTGGATAAATGAGAATTTTTACAATCATATGGTGATACATGAAATTTTCAAGTATGATCATAAATCAAGATTCAATTTATCTTGAATGAAGAGTGAAAAAAAATTCAATGTGAGGTAGGTTTTGATTGTGCCATGGAATGATATATGAGGTTGATAAAATTTGAATGATTGAAATGAAAATTAGATGGAATTGTTTTTCATATATGATTCATGATGGAATTTTATATTTAATATGATCTTTGCTATTTTCTTATTTTTGATTCTTCTGTGGATTTTTATTTGAATGTATGATAATTGTCAAAGTGTACAATGTTTAACTATGGGGGGAGTGATGAATCTCACATTTTCATTCATTTTATAATGTTAATAATTGTTTATAATTTCACCATTCTATTAATTTATGGTTAATTACCATGTTTTTATGTTTTAGAGGCATTTTGAGCTCAAATGTAAAAAATGGTTTAATATAGAAATTTGACCGATTTTTATGATCAGAGTATTTTGGTCATAAAATTTATATTATTATTCAAAATTGTGTGATTTATTTTTTTAAATAAATTATTTTTTTTCTACATATTTTTCTTCAGTTGGAAATGATTATTTGAGTATTTAGAGGGTGAAAAAAATCTTTTAATTTAGGAAATTTTCTAGGAAGATAGCATGGACCCCACCTCAGTAAAAGACACATAAAACAGACAAAAAACACTAATTTAGATGGTTCTAGTTGTGGATGACATAGGATTAACATATTCACGTCCATGATGATTTTAATGTAAAAATAAAATCATTAAGACATTAATTGAATGTTCTAAACTTGTGGAAGATGAAATGTCTCACCAACCAGAAATAGTTCCATTGAGTAATTAATTCATAACATCGAGACCATACATCCATAATGGCTCATATTTTGTAGAGGGAAGTGAAATTACGTGTGGAACAACATTTATTGAGGATAGAAGGAGTGAATAGACTAGTTTCAATGTCATAATGGATAGAGACGCAAAAGAATTGGAATTTTCCCGTCAAATGGATATATTAAATTTCTTGGATTAAATCGGCCATAATTCCTACATCCTATGGCCAATAAAGCATTGATTTTGAGGGGGAACGGAGGATAAATTTCTAATGACCCAAAATTTTATTAATGGAAATTCCACTCGATCAAGTTAAATGTCTTATTATGGTTATGTAAAATGTGAACTTCCCTGGTTTTATGTTTTTGGATTCTAAAATACCATTATGAATTTTGACGGTTGGAAATATAACTATTGAACTGCGATTACATGATTATTATAAATACAGGGTTTTATCAAATCCAATTTACTTAGAAAAAGGAAGAGATAACCTCATCCAATAGATGTTACCCGTACGAAGCCCATTTGTCAGAACTTTGAAAGGTGGTGGTGTCATTGGGCTTCACACTTGACCAAGCCCAAGATTAGCTTGAACATGTTATGGTTGAGTTGAACCGGCTATGGGTGAAGTGGATGTTAATTGAGATTACCACCCTTGCAATGTTATCTAAGCCACCCCAAGAGTCTGTCACCATTGCAAACCTTACCCTTTGGTCTTATGTGGGTGTTATAAAGGATTATGTAACAGTACCATAACACTATGACTATGTTCATTATATTCTTAAAATGAATGTGCATTCATTTTATTATTGTTACTTGGTAAATAGTTTTTAAAACACAAATACTATTTTTAGTCAATATTCAACTAATAAATCTATTTTGATGAATTATTGGATTTTGGAATTAAATAATATCTTAATAAAATATTATTATTATTATTAAATTACACTTTATTAAATTTAAATGATCGTATAATTTTATGAATGCAATTGTAATTTTTATTATGGTTTGATAGCAGTTTTTGTCAAAACCAAATAATTTTAGATAAATTTTGATTTTTATCTAAAAAAATTCTCATATTTTGAAAATTATTTAGATTAAATGTATATTATTATTTTAATGATGATGTCTAGCTTATCCAACAGTGGAGTTTTTATAATTTTCTGAGACAGTCGAATTTTTGGGTAAAAATTAAATACAGTTTAAATATATAATGTTTTTATCACATAATAGTGACCCAATAGTGATGTAATAAAATACTATAAACAGTATTCATGGAAAATATATGATTTACCATTAAAATAATGTGATTTTGGGTTTTTTTGATTTATTTTACGAAGATTTAGTGGACCCTTCAAGGATTATAAAACATTTTGTCTTTTTAAATTTTTTTCCTTGAGAGTGTGACTCAACTCCACATATGTAAACCTATTATTTTAAGAAGATCAGACATTGGTAATATAAAATATTATTTTCCTATCCACTTCGGGAAAACCATGGTCAGAAATCATCGCCTGTTTTGTTGTTTTGATTAGTTTAATGTGAGATGTCCCAAAACAAAATAAAAAAGAATCCCTTCTGCTTTCTTATGTAATCCCACGCAAGATCCCACTTCCTCTTCACTCAAAGTAATTGTAGTTCTACCAAAACCTGCCCTCCTCTATCTATAATCCTCCCACAGAGCCCCAATCTCCCATGAAAACTATATCAAGCCTCTCCTAGGATTTCTGGATCGCACTTCCAAGTAAGGGATTCATTCCTTTCTCATTTTATCCATGTTTCTTAATATTGTTATGACATTTTATATTAAATTATAAATGTAGGGGTATGATTTCTCACCACCCCTATATTGTCCTCCTTATGTTTTTATAAAGAGATACCCCTTTTTCTTTCATTGGTGCCTTCCATATATACTAATTACCATGATGTAATTCAGTATGGAATTTCTCTCTACTCATTTACATTCAACCAATTATTTTGTATTATAAATAAAAAATCAATTACCTAAGTTAGGAAAAGTATCTATATGAATCCCATCACTGTAAATTTCTTTTATATATTATGAGACACAATTTTATCTCTCATCAACCATATTTACGAAGTCTTATCTCATGTCGTTATGAAACTGAAATTGCACCCCAATTTTCTGAGCCAAAATCCTTGTCTAGTGAATACCATTCCCATTTCCCAATCAAGGGTATTCAACTTTATTTACATTTAGATATTTATGTAAGAGTTACATTTATGAATTCCACATTCCTTAATCATTGAAAAAATTAGGATATTTTATGAATTAATTTTCTATTATCTTGTGGCACACTTATGCATGAAATGAAATGTTTAAGAAGGGTACACCCTGATAGTGCTTCAATACATTGGCGGATGTGTAGTATCATGATACTCAATGCACAATGAGTGTTGAATCATGCTAATTCATGTGGAATGAGGTGTTACTTGTACTTCATTGGAAATGAGGGTTTACTCATGATCCATGTGCAGTGAACCTTGGGTCATTCTAATTCCATGTTAATTGTTGTTGTCACATTTTCATATTATGATTATCATGTTTTGTCATGACTTTATGTTCATGTTTCTCTTGTTCTCCATGGATGTTCCTACTTCTTAGAATGGATTCTAATCTTCATATTATTTTTTGTTTACTCCCTTACTGGGATTTATAGACCACCCTTTTCATATGCATGTGCTCTGGTTATACCTTAAAACCCTAAGTACGAGGGAATGTAGTGGCCATATAAAGGAAGTTTTCAATAAGATGTTGTGATCTATGTTTTATGTAGTTATGTAATGTTTCTAAGATAAAAATACACCATAACTCTTGATCTTAAATTTGGTATCAAGTGAAGATTTTATGTAATAAATCATTTTTAAGTGTGTAATATAGAGCATGGTTGTTATTGTTGGTATCAGAAGATAGGTTTAGATATTTTTGGGATTATGATTAGAAAACCCTAGTAAATCCTTAGAGACAAGAATAAGTTAAATGAAAACATACCTATATTTTGGTGACTGTTGAGTCAGAGGATTATCATTCAAATTCATCTCTATCTGGATAAGAGTAGATAGAGGCAGCCCTGGAATAAATTTATCCTAGGGGTAAAACCCAAAAAACCACATTGAGCTAGAATCGAACGGGAAGTGGTGCATGACAATGGGCCTTGCTGCACTCTTGGATATGACACTCTCGAGGGATCTGCTTTGGAAAATTCATAAGCTTAATATAAACCATTATTAAGGGACTTAAAAAATTTCCCTAAGAATATATTTTAGGAAGTATATCATGGATAACTTAGACTGAAGCCAATAAATTCATATGTTATGGAAATAAATTCTATTTATAAGATATCTATTTTGGGATTTGGATTACCCTTTATGTGTTACCCCATAATTTTCTTTTATTCCAGCCAATGGTCGGTAATTGGAGGACCCTGTCTAACAACCGATGTGAAGATCAATGTGATGATTGTTCTAATGAGATCCCCAAAGGCCTCCTACTTTTAATGGATCATTCGATCCCTCAATCTTTGAACTATGGATCAAATCCATTTAAAAGATCTTCCCAATCCTTTATTGTTCTGAACATTAGAAGGTTTTTCTGGTTGCTTATCGTATGGAGGTTGAAGCCAATAAATGGTGTACATTGATAAAGAATATGAAGTTTCAGGATGATATCGAGGCATTGGAAGATGTTTTTGGATAAATATTTTCTGCGCACCCTCCAGCTAAAGATGGAATAGGACTTTCATGCCCTCACGAAAAAAGACGATGAACCTGTTGGAGCGTATGAGGAAAACATCACAAGGCATTCACATTAAGCTTTTATCCTTGTCGTTACCCCCAAATGAATGTTTGACCACTTCTTTTAAGGGATGAAACCTAGCTTGTGATGTGGACTTCAATACTGGTGGTCTGATGGATAAATCCCATGGTTCTAGGATAATCCAGCACCCCACTTTCTAAAGGCATGGAAAGAAGCACGCTAGAAATTTCATGAATGGGATGAAGAAATGCATTAGGTGTGGAAGAGAAGGAAACCATTCCATTAATTGCTGACAAGAAAACCCTGCAACTACAATAGACGATAAGAACACATTGTTTAATTCTCAACACATTGTTCATTGCTTCAACTGCAAAGAACTAGGGCATCTTGAAAATCATTTCTCTAAGACAAAGGTTTTCAGTGGCTACTAATAACCTCTAAGGCAACAGGGGCTAGCTTTTTTCCATCACTACTACCGAAGTGAACCCCAACAATGAAGTGGTGATAGGTACACTAGTTATTTATTCAAGAATAGTGATCATTGATTTTTATTTAGATTCTACGCACTCTTTTATATCTTGAATGTTCCGTAGAAAAATCCCAACACCACCACAGATCATATAAGTAATGATGTTGGTGAGTATGACAAATGGAGAAATCATTTCATCCCATGAATATAACTCCTCCCCTATCATAATTGGTGGATTAAACATCCCAGTGAACCTCGTCATACTCTCTCTAGTGGAATTTGATTCAATTCTTGGCAAGGGTTGGCTTTCCATATATATATCTGACATAAATTTCAATGAGAGGGAAATAACTCTCCATGTGTAGAATCGACCCCTGATTCAATACAAGTGCAAGGAGTAAGATGAATCTTGTTTAGCTACATCATCTCAAGCATGGATATTACTGCCCTATGAGCACGCATATCAAGCTCAGATGATTTAGACTAATGAGGCAACTATCCATGAAGACAATTCCATTGTGAGGGAATTCTCTAAAGTGTTTTCCAATGAATTTCATGGTCTTCCTCCTTGTTGAGTTGTTGAATTCTCAATTGATCTTATACCTAGAGAGTTTCCAATATACATGACTCCATATAGAATGTATATTGTGGAGCTTATGTAGATGATGAAACAACTACAAGAGAATCTGGATAAAGGGTTTATATGCCCAAGTGCATCACCATGGGGTGCACCAATCCTCTTCATCAAGAAGAATGATGGATCAACATGCTTTTGCATCGATTATCTTGAGATTAATAAAATCACGATAAAGAACCTGTATCCTCTTCCATGAATTGATGACATGTTCGATTAGCTACATGGAGAACAATACTTCTCCAAGGTGGATTTGCTGTCGGGATATTATCATGTAAGGGTGAAGATGGAAGATATCCCCAAGACTGCATTTCGTACAATATATGGGCACTATGAATTTATAGTAATGCCTTTTGGACTCACTAATGCTCCAAAAATAATCATGGACATGATGAATTGAGTCTTTAGAGATTACCTCGACAAATATTTGGTGTTCATTATAGATGATATTCTGGTATACTCCAAAACCTAGGAGGATCATGTGGTGTATCTTAAAACTGCACTAGAGACCTTGAGGAAGGAGAAGATCTATGCAAATTATAGAAAGTGTGAGTTCTAGTTAAACGAGGTCTCATTCTTGGGCCATATCATCACAAGCAATGGGATATCTATGGGTCCATCCTAAATAGATGCAATTGAGGGATGGATGAGGCCAATATCAGTAAAAATTATCCATAGATTCTTTGGGTTAGAATGATATTATCGATGATTTGTGAGAAATTTCTCATGATTGTGAATCCCTATTACTAAGCTAACTGGGAAGGGAGTAAATATTTCTTGGAGTGATGAATTCAAAGAAAGCTTCAACGAGTTAAAAATGAGGTTTATCATTGTGCCCGTGATCACTTTACCCATATGTGGAGAACGTTTTGTAGTATTATGTGATGCTTCGAAGAAGGGATAAGGATGTGTCTTAATGAAAAATGAAAACTTCAATGCCTAGGCTACATGGAAATTAAAAGTTCATGAGCATAATTATAAAACACATGACCTGTAGTTTGTTGTGATGATCATCACATTAAAAATATGGTAGCATTATCTCTTTGGGGAGAAGAGTGAAATATATACAGACCACAAAAGCCACATGTTTATATTCACATAGAAAGAGTTGAACATTTTCCAATGAAGATGGTTAGAGTTGATCAAAGACTATGACGGCTCAATCCATTACCACCTAGGGAAAGCGAACTAGGTGGGATATTCTCTATATAGGAAGGACCCAATGATTCTATCATTGATGAGAATTTAAAAGGATATAATATTCTTAAATATGATGAAGATGGACAAGGTAATCATAAAGAATGGAACCTCATCAATACATTCACAAATGATTGCTCAAACATCTCTTTTGGAATGGTTAAATGATGATAAAAATGATGATGTGGGAATTCAGAAGAATGAGGAAGCTATTAGAAAAGGGAAATCCTAGGAGTTGAATGTTAATTAAGAAGGAATTGTGAAATTTGGGAAAACACTATGTGGTCCATCAAATTTAGAGCTGAAGAACAGACTTTTGGATGATGCACATAGTTCAAATTTCTCTACTCACCCAAGAATATCAAAGATGTATTGAGATCTCCAATAGAATTATTAGTGGGTTAATATGTAGAAGGAGATCATTATGTATACATCAATGTGCCTGATGTGTCAGCGAATGAAGGCAGAGAGGTAGAAGACTAAGGGGATGATGCAACCATTACCTATATCCGCATCTAAAAGAGATAACATCACTATGGACTTTGTCATCGAACATCAAAAGACATCTAAATGAAACAATGCAATATGGTTTATTGTGGATCATCATACAATGTCTGCACAATTTTTTTCAATTCAGGAGGATTTTTCATTGGATCAAATTCCACATATATATATCAGGAAAGAGCTAAGGATGCATTAAGTAACACTATATATTGTATCCGATCAAGATCCAGGATTCACCTCTATGTTTTGGAAGAGTGTTAAACATGCTCTAGATACAGAATTGAACTTTAGTACGACCAATCATCCTTCAAATGGTGTCCAATCTGAGTAAACTATTCAGACAATAGAGGATATGTTAAGATCATGTTATATGGATTTCAAAGGAGCATGGGACCAATATCTTCCTCTAGTTGAATTATCCAATAATAACAGTTTCCAATAGATCATCTGAAAGGAACCTTATGAATCCTTGTATGGGAAAAGGTGAAGAGCATCAGAATATTGGAATGAAGTCGACGAACATAAGCTAGTAGGACCAGAAATGGCTGATGAAATGGAAGAGAAGGTGAATACCATTCAGCCGCATATAAAGGCCACCTAGAGTCGAAAAAAGAGTTATGCAGATATCCATCAAAAATACCTTGAGTTTAATATTGAATACATGGTATTTCTATGCATTTCCCTATGGAAGAAGTTCATGAGGTTTTGATAGAAAGGGAAGTTATGTCCTAGGTACAGTGGCCCCTTCAAGATTCTTGATCGTGTCGGGGTTGTGGCCTATCAACTAGCACTTTCACCAACCATGTCTAAAGAACATGAATTATTTCATGTATCCATCTTAAGAATGTACATACCAGACCGTTCACATGTACTCTCTTCAGTGGGAGTAGAGTTAGAGGATGATCTTTCTTACGAGGGGCAACCAGTGAAGATCTTAGATCGTAGAGAAAAAATTCTACAAAATAATACAATACACCTCGTCAAGGGGTTGTTAAAAAACCACTAGTTTGAAAAAGTGACATGGGAATCAGAGGAAGTGATGAAGAAGAGCTACCCGCATTTGTTTTAAAATGGGAAAATTAAATTTCGAGGGAGAAATTTCTTAAGGGGGAATATGGTAATGACCCAAATTTTCATTAATGAAAATTCCACTTGATCTAATTAAATGTCTTATTACGGTTATATAAAATCTGATTTTCATTGGTTTTATATTTTTGGATTTTAAAATATCGTTATGAATTATAACCGTTGTTAATATACTCGTTGAACATGGATCAGTTGATTATTATAAGTATTGGGCTTTAACAAATCCAATTTACTTCGACAAAGGAAGTGATGGCCTCATCCAGTAGAATTCCCATATGAAGCCCATTTTTCAAAGATCGGAAAAGAGGTGGCATCATTGGGATCCTCTCTTGACTAAGCCCATGCCGAGCTTGAGCACGTTATGCTTGAACAGAACCAACTACGAGAGAATAGGATGTTAATTGAGATTAACACTTGAGTGATGTTATTTAAGCCACCCCAACAGTGTCTCACCATCACACACCTTGCCCTTCAGGGCATGTAGTCTCTTAAGAATATGGGACTTGTAATCTCTGAGTCTATGTTCCTTTTAATGGTTTCCCTCATCCCTTGAAAGGGGGTTATAAAAAATCAATAAAAATCAAGCCCTTCGGGCCATTCAGAGTAAATTGTTTTTAAAACACAAATAGTATTTTTAGTTAATATTCAAATATGAAATCTATTTTGATGAATTAATGGATTTTTGAATTAAATAATATTTTAATAAAATATTATTATTATTATTATTAATAAATTTCATTAAAATTAATATAAATGATCATATAATTTTATGAATTAAAATTTAATTTTTATTATGGTTTGAAAGCAGTTTTTATCAAAACCCATGAATTTTCGATAAATGGCAATTTTTATTATAAATATAAAAATTAGAATATTTAGAAAATTATTTAGAGAAAATGAATATTAGTTTTGGAATAAGTATGTCAAAATTATCGAACAGTGAATTTCTCTTAATTTTTTGAGATAGTCAAATTTTTAGGTGAAAATAAAATACCGTTTAAATATATAATGTGTTTTATGACATCATAATGAACCAATAGTGATATAATAAAATACTATAATAATTATGTTCTTCCAATATATGTTTTATCATAAAATTAATGTGATTTTGGTTTTTTTTGATTTATTTTACAATGCTTTAGTTAACCCTTCAAGGATTATAAATAATTTCTGTCTTTTTAAAATATTTTCTTTGAGAGTGTGACTCACCTCCACATAAGCAAACCTATTATTTTAATAATTTCTTCCATTTAAATATATAAAATATTGTTTTCCACTCCCATTTCGAAATAATAATAGGCATAACCCATGGGATGGTTTGTGGGTTTTATTAGTTTAATGTGAGGTGTCTCAAACTTAAATAATAAAGAATTCCCTCTCTTTTCCCTTATTAAACCAACCATGCTCACACATCCTCTTCACTCAAAGCCATTAGAGTTATAACAACCCCATATATAACCTCATTGGAATCCTCCCATGGTTCCCCAAGTTCCCAATAAGCCTCAATCAAGACTCTCCCAATCTTTTGGTATCACACTTCCACGTAAGAGATTCCTTCCTTTCTCATTTTATCCATGTTTCGAAATTTTGTTATGCCATTTCATTATCAACAATAAATGTTTTGGAATAATTTTCCACCCCCCTATACTGTTCTATCTATTTTTTAATGATGATATACCCCTTTCTCTCTCATCAATGCCTTCCATATATTCCCGTTATGATGCAGAAATTTCGTAAGGAATTTAACTCTCCACATTTACATTCAAACAATAATTTTGTATTATAAATCCAAATTCCCTTAACAATATTAGTAGATGTATCTATATGACTCCCATTTCATTCCATTTCATGTACATATGATAATACACCCCTTTCTATCTCATCAACCATTTTTTGGATGTCTTATGTCATGCCGTTATGAGGTTGAAATTGCACCGCAATTTTCCAAGCCAAAATCCTTGTGTAGTGAATACCATGCTCATTTCTGTATAAAGTGTATTAAACATTATTCAAATTTACTTATATATGTATGATTTTCATGTATAAATTTAACATTCCTTAAAGGTGTAATAAATTATGATGTTTCTTGAATTCATGTTCTATGATCTTGTGGCACAGATATGCATGAAATGAAATGTTTAAGAAAGGGGTACACTGATAGAGCTCCAATACATTGGGTAAGGTATAGTATCATTATTCCCCATGTGAAATGAGTGTTTAATCATGATAATTAACGTGGAATGAGGTGTTACTCGTTCTTCTTGTGCAATAATTGTTTAATCATGATCCATGAGCAAAGAGCCTTGGCTCATGCTAATTCAATGTTATGTGTTATTTCCATATTTCCATGTTATTATTATCATGATTTATCATTCCTTTATGATAATGTTTCATTTTTATTCCATTGATATTCCTATTTACTAACATGTATTATAATCTTCATGTTATTCCTTGTTTAATCCCTTAATGGGATTTATAACATACCATTTTCTTATGCATGTCCCCAGGTTATCCCTTGCAATGCACAGTATGAGGGAATGTATTATTCATGTTATGGATGTTTTCAATTAGAAGTTATATTCTTTGTTTTATGTTGTTATGTAATTTTTCTAATCCCCAAAGTCATTATACCTTTCTATATTCCATGTTTTATCAAGTGAAGAGTTTATATAATAAATCATGAATAAGTGTGTAATAAAGAACATGGTTGTTATAAAGTTTTGAAACATTTATTATGAAGCAACTGGTTACCTAGTCAGCTATTTAATGGGAAATCAACGTGGAAACATTTGGAGGATTATTTTGGAGAGAATT
Organism: Viscum album; assembly: GCA_963277665.1. Classification (NCBI taxonomy): domain Eukaryota; kingdom Viridiplantae; phylum Streptophyta; class Magnoliopsida; order Santalales; family Viscaceae; genus Viscum; species Viscum album. Next base: position 872,939,844 of record OY728139.1, read on the forward strand.
ATTTTACCTCCACTCTATATAAATATGTATCTTCTCCCCTTCTCAATGCATTGGAACTTCTGCATGGCCATTTGTTATTGTTTTTTAATTTTATTACATTGTAATAGTATTATGAATTTTTAATATATTTTTCTATTCTTCTTAATCTTATTATCATTTTTTAAATCTTTTGTCTTTCCACCCAATTATTTTCCACTATGATCTCTTATACTCGTGATCATGAGTAACTATAATAAGGATCATCCCAGAGGATCAATCCAGTGTTGATCCCATGTCATTGTGAATTCATGTTAACTGTTTCTTATTATATTAAAGTTAGGTCAAGGGGGATATTAGCAGGTATGTAACCTTTGTGTCTCCACTTTCCACCTGAGACTTAACATCCTCTTCAATAATATTTTACCTTGATCGAGGATGTGGATGTACGACCTCTCGATGATCATTGAGAGCACTTCATATTATGAACATCATATAGAAGGGGATATTCACAATATGTTGGAGTGTGTTTATTAATAAAATTTGAAATTAATAATGAGACGATGAAGGTTCAATCTGGGTGATTCTCTTGTGAATATATTCTTTCTTTCTAACATAATTTTGTTTCCAATCATTATGTCTTCATTATGCATTGTATATTTACTTTTCATTATCTTGAATACTCATTTCTAAAACATTAATTCCTTTTAGTTTTATTTCATAAATAAAAAATATTAAAAAATGAATTAAATGTAGTTATTGATTGACTACAAATGCTTCTCAGCAGAAGGACCTATGACATCCCATATGCTGCATTTAGTTATAAATATTATTGAGAGTGCACACAACATCACTTCATTTGGGACTAAAAAAATAGAAATTTTAAATATATTAATAATTAATGAAAAAAAAGTAACCTAAAAATATGGTATAAACCAACATCATAGGATCCCCTACACTATCACCCTGAAAGATATGTTCCCATAGTGATATGACCTCAACTAGAAACATTGTGTTTACCTTCATGGGAGCATGAATCTACCCTAAAAATTAGTCTAATGTAGTTTCATCTTAATAGTCGTGGGAGCCACAACCTCACAAAATGCAACTGTAGAACATGGAATATTTGTTCTATATTCCAAGTTAAATCCTCGTACATTACGATCAATAATGTGATGAAATATGTCATCCCTCTACATAGAAATATATTTTTTGTTATAGGTCAGCTACGTTAAAAATACCTCAAATAGATAATGTGTAACCTATATATATAAATATATATTAGTATATTGATATTTGTATGTATTGTTTATTAATAGAAATATTTTCTAATAGAGTCATAACATAGGGATCATTTCAATCTTGATTTATCATCCACACTAATGTTCTATAAGTCGGTGTACCTTTCTCCCGTAACTATAAAACAATATGACATTACTATAGAAAAAACCCCTAACAAATAATAAAAATTAAAAATAATAATAAATACATCAGGTCAAATAATTGTCACTTATTGTGTCCCAAGAGTGTGAGGTATTCCCAGCATCACATTATTCTTAGAATGATTCCATGTGACCACATACATTCAATTGATTTAAATTTGAAACACATTAAATTTTAGAAATTATTTGAAATATATAATAAAAAAATAATCATTCTCACTATCGTATACTTAGTAAACCAATATTCTACCATTTCACACCACTGAGATGGGAGAACACCTCTCGGGACTCTATTTAAAATGTCTAGGGCACCCACATTTGAAACCATGTGCTCCCTCTCCACTCTAACTTTATATTATTTCCATATTTTAAATGATTTTTCCATACACAATATGTGAAACTAATTTGGTATCACTCTCATGTTATACAATTTTTGAATGTAAAACTATCAAAAATATTATTCGATTTTAAGCATATGTATGAAACTAAAATGATTTTCTTACTTGGAATTCACTCAATAGATATTCTAATGTGTCTTTAGGGAATGAAACTGAGTCATGTGTAGTCAATGGAAATCTATGTGATCCATGAATAATGAGATCCAACTAGTGAATAAAAGAAGGGGTACCCTCTCCCATGTGATGGTATGTATTGTTAAATGACATATCACGAGTCATTTCATGATGAAATCCCACAACCAAGGCATCTATTATGAGAGGATGAAGACGTTCTATCTATTCCTATAGAAATAAATTTCATAAATAATTTGAATGATGTTCATATATATGTTTAACTCTAATTTAAGATAAAAATAACCATTTACATTCATACATTCTTTGACTCATAAACATAGATGACTCTCTTGAATAATGTGGCTATGGTTCTTGTTCCTCTAACATGTTAGCATTTATAGAAAGAATTAATATTTGAACACAAATATACTATATATAAATGAAAGAGACAATAAATACACTAAAAATTTTAAAAGGATTATGAAGAGTTAAGATGTTAATAATATCTTTAAAACCATTGAGTGTGGAAAACATCATACCTTCAACTAGATATAAAAATTTACCATTTCTCATTATACTATTTCACTAAACTATTTAATGTCATCTTCACATTGAACTATAGTGTTTTCATAATGTTTTGTACAAAAAAGACAATATCATTGAGTACATATAATTCTATTAAAAACCCTCCTCACAATTACATTTTCAAATAATCATTCCAATTTTTATTAGATGGAACAGTTGTAAAGAAATAACGTTCTACATGCGGTGCTGAAATTAAGAGTATTTTACAAACTCATTCATCTCTGTATAACATACTATTAATGATCACCAATGTAAACTGGAATTGATCAACTTTAGTTCCACAGACTGGATCATCCCAATTGCACTTTAACAATATGTATTTAAATCTATGTACATATACAACATCAATGATGTCATTCAATTGGTCATAGTTATAATCGAAATTGTAAGATGGATAACCAATGTCACATTTTTAAATTTTTTATTTTCCATCATAATATTTAAATTTAAATCTTAAATTTATTATCAAATATAGTTTTGTAATGTTGAGTCATTATCAAAATGGTTTGTTTCATTTTAAAAAATATACTTTTGTTTCACCATGAATCTATAGTCTCATATGTGATCCAAATATTCATTTTCAGCTTATGAGCATTTTAATATGACTCCAAAATACAAGGATCATCTATAAATACATTTTTCAATAACAAACAATAAATTTTGATCAATGTGTTTAACAACTAATTTAAATCCATCATGTGCAATAACACAATGATAAATGACAATTTTCTATAAGTAGAACACTAAAAATATAATTTAGTTTCACAATCATAAATTATTTCATAAATTATCATTGAATAATGATATACACAAAATCACATAATTATCTCACACTTCGCAACATTTCAGATGTTAATCCCCTTAGGATATAACCTAAAAAACGTTTCAATAATCATTTCATGCATTGAATCTGTCGACCTCATATCAACATCCATCTGAAATGTTTATATTTAATGAAAATGAATATATTATTCCCCATATCAAGTAAAATGCTTATAATTTATCAGAAACACTTCCATGAATAGGTTATTCCTCAAGGTATCTCGTGTGAATTGATATCTTTTTACTCATTTTCAATATAGTCAACTAATATTGTCACTCTGAAATCTTCTAGAGAAATCAATCAATTGAATAATTCCCTCAAAATATGATTTAAATTTTTTTGGATGATCAATCAATATATTATCCATGTATGTATGTCATGACCCATCCCCCCCATAGAGTACCCCTCTTTGGATGTTAATTGGACAAGGAGGATAGTCACTGCTTGAGTCCTGTTGCTTGTAGGCCCCAGGTTGGTAACTAGCACTATAGGTGTATCGTTAATAAATATGTGAGGAATTAACCTATAAGGGAATCTTTCAAATGTGGAAGATAATAAAAATACACCAACCATTTCATGCTCATAGAGAAAAAATAATCCATTTTGTATACATGTAATGTCATAGAAAACTAAAAAAACACGAAATAAAACCAAAAGGACCAAAATGTTAAACTCAATAGTTACCATAAAGCCCAAATAGCTCCTACAAAACCACAATTTTGTAATATATAATGTGACCTATAACATGATCCTACTATCCAAATAAAAAATATATCTTTTTAGGGATACCATAATAGAACTCTTAGAAGTATTCTCCTCAATTCCTCTAATGGAAAATATAAATAAATCATACTAAAGCTAAATGAAAAATAAGTGAAGCTATTGCATCACCTAAATAAGAGTAATCTGTACCTATTTTCACCATAGTTATCTCATACAAAGTCATAGATACAATAGTGATCATATAATATAATAATAAATTCAAAATAGGACCGCAAGTCCACTTTTCCATTTGATTAATAAAATGGCCTAACGCCACATGTCCTTTGGAATCTCTTTCCAAAACAAGGTAGCATAATGAAACAGGGGAAGGGTATCATGAAATTTGTCTCATCTGTCACATATTCTCATCATATCATGCCAAATATTTAATATAGTAACCATTTGTTTTTTATGTTTCACTACAACAGGTATGAAATGTATCATATATAAGGTATTATTTCCCAAGCAATCACAACCCATACCCTTAGTTTGGTACCTCAATCTACCACAGACCATACAAGTCATATCTATAATAACCCTTTGGATAAAATATCCAGAGATACAATTATTTCATATAAAAATAAGCTATTAAAACCCTCCAAACACATATATGTAGAAACTATCCACCGTGCATACCAGCACATAATACTGTTTGGATAAGAGAACGAGACCAGAGTGGATAGTTAGTCATATGTTCCTCCCCAACCTATATGATGGGGAAAACATCCTCCAAGAGTCATCTGAGTTTCATTATCCCCATCGACACAATTGGGGTAGGGTAAAAAATTACATTACTTGAATGATATAGTATTTCCCATGACCTCACTATAGGCATTAACCTATTCCAAGGCTTAAATGCAGTTATTATCAATCAGACAATTGAATGCTACATCTATGTACTATATATCTTATAAGAACACAACCAATTCAGTGATCTATATTAAATTATTCCATTTAATTTTACTTTTAACATCATGTTAACAAATTCATTTACTATTAATTAAAATTATTTTTATTATATTTCACTAACTATAAAATTAATGTCTATGCACTCCAATAATAATGCAACTGATTTCGTGGTTTATCGATAATAACATTAATATTTTCAATCCAGTAAGTCGTAAAACCATGGGGTAAACATTTATTAAAAATTATAACAATTCCATAATTCTAGGTAATGTAGGAATACATCGTAATCTATCAATATGATATGTATCCAAACTAATATATAATCTTCAAGTAACAGGGAGATAAATTTACATAAAAAAAGAAACCATATCATCTGATTATTAAATAGATTCATTAACAAGTAATCATATAAGATTTAACCAGATGAAAATGTAATCCAAAATTCATCACAATCCATCAAATCTTGTCTCATCCTCGACACACCCATGTATATGACTTCGCATCAAACCATCATTGGCATCATGGACCGAAAAATACATAGGGCTCCCAACCCATATCTCATCATCCATACATGCCTCATCACATCACATATAAAGGTTCACATATAGATCACACTGAGGTTTGAAAGTATCAAACATAGTCATGGATGCAACATGACCCTAAAATCAAGGGATCCAGCCTTCACAGGAAATTGGATCTCACATCCCCAATACAATACATTAATGCTTCACATGAAAATTAGAAATCCTAGACCAAACCATTTTTCTATATTAACGAATTAGATTTTATTCCATATTGAATTAACTAATCCAATTACCATATAATAAAAATACGGGTAACATAAAGAATAAACTATAAAATGTGTTATGGTGTAATGGTGGAATACAACATTCCCAAATAATAATTCCAAACAATTCTGAAGAATCAATATTTCTTAATTAAATATATAAAATAAAAAATACAACCAAATAGAGTGTTGATGTGGGAATTGTGAAAGAACAAAAATTTCAGAAGAAAAAATGATAACACAAAACAATGGAACTACCTGGATATACATGCTCCTATACCAATAGGACCTACATCATGAAAATAACACTACACACACCAAAAAATTTATTAGTTTCTAAAAAAATAGATTATAGTATATGAAGGCAAAGAATATAGGAAACTGAAAAGAACATAATCCGTAAAAAAACAATGCACTAGAAGCAGCAACAGAGAAGGAATTGAGTTTTAGAAAAACATAAAACCTAGATAAATGTCTAGTCATTTACATCACATCAAAATAATGAAAAATATACTTCATAATTGGATCTCACCATAGGATGACCATGTCAGGTCTCTATATTTGGGAAATGGCCACACATCTTCAACTAGGAAGAACCATGAGAGGGTCCATCATGATCAATATAGAAGTTGTGGGGGGATACTTGGGCCACCAGATGAGTCTTTAGACGAGGAAGATAGAACCACCAACAGTGAGATTACAACTAAATGAGACTATTTTAGACACTAGTGTGAAAAAATGTACACTGAACCACCAGTTGGAAGAAAAAAACATCAATTAGAGAGAAGATGTCAATTTAAATAATCATGATCCCACCTTATTAGATGAAACTTTCTTCCTAGGAAAGTGATTTTCATATCTAATTGATATATTGAATGTAGGGGACAGTAGGGTGAAGAATCCCCTTAATACAACCTTAATCGACTAACTGCGCATCCATGGGGAGGATACCATGGTTCCAACACTAAGCATCCCACCCAACAGCAGACCTATGGATCAAATCAACAAATTACCATGATGGATTTGGAAGATATATCATTTGATAACCAAAAATGAAGAGAAAATGTAAATATTAGAGAACCAAGGTGGCATCCAAAATCACGTAGGACTAACAATTAAGCAGGCCATGGAAGTCAGGTCAGGCAATAAAATGAACCAAAATTCATCATATATTAAAATGAGACAATATATAATAATAAATTGTCCGTATATAAAAAAATTAAAAGAAATAACAATTTAAATGTGTTAATTTCAATTTTCAATATCCATACAAAAATAAAAATATTATCAAATCATCAACTGTTTCAATTAAAAATTTGTGATGTTATTGCCACTAAATGTTAATCCAGTGGATCTATATTCATTATATCAATGCAATTATTAAACATGGATAATGTTGCATCATTAGTAAAACTATCAGCTAGTTTTTAATCCTTGTGTATCTTAGTGACACACATATATCAACATTCAATAAAATATCTAATAAAATGGATACTAATGTCTATGTTCATAGACCTAATGTGTCATACAAAATTGTTAGATAGATAAATGGAATATTGAGAATCATAATGTATTGTACTAAGATATTTTCTTATACTAAGTTAAAAAATTAAACCATTATGACATATGGCTACATTTAATTATAGTTAATGATCTATGTATATAGATGTAGAGTATGAGAGGGTTGCCACCAATATTTTATTTTTATTCCATGTTATAGGCACTCCCCATGCAGTAAATAAAAAACAAGTTTGTGATTTCATTTTATCAACATTCCCAACATTTTTAGAATCCACATAACATGTCACTAATTCAATAAATTTAATATTAAACCATAACAAATTGAATGAGATGATGTACAATAAATTTAACTCAATAACCATTTATGGGAATTCCAATGTGGCTTGATAGGATTTTCCTTAAACCATCTCAACATATTGAAATAATAAGAAACATCTGGCCACGTAAAATTCATTGAATACATAATACATAAGACTACAATAGAATACTATATTATACACAAATATTCAACATTAGAATTTGTGGAAGTTTATTGCAATAAATAATAATAAAACATTTGACCTAAAGGAAAAATAACAACCCTCAAATCATCAATCAAATAACAATTCATCACTTTTGATTATAGGAATGATCAAGAAAATAATGAATACTTTTCTTCTTATTCCAAATAACATCTGCCCCTATAATTATCATAGCACAACCTAGTTCATTCATTTAGAAAGATGAATTCAATTTCATTTTTACATTGGTGATTAATTTCATATCACTTATTATGAGTAACATGTCATCTATATAGAGAATTAAATAACGAAAGGATTTCTAATAAATTTAAAATATACACATGCATCAAACTAACTCCAACAGAAACATGTTTCTAACATTAATTAATCAATCTGAATATACCAATTAAATGAAAAATATTTTAATAAATATAACTATTATTAAGAAAAAAAGTGGTTAGATTTAAATTCATGTTAAAAAAATAGGATCATTCAATTATTATTTTTCAATTAAATTAACATGAAATAATTCTTTTATAAAATATATATGTTATATGAATATCTAAATAGTGTTCAATGAAAAGGAGAAGTATTATTGAAGTATTATTCACTACATGTTAAAAAAATCCGCGTAATCAATTTCTTCTCATTGGTGGAATCCATTAGATAAAAGTCTAGATTTAAACTAAATGTTATTTCCTACAGTACTGAATTATTTTGTTTCATATTAAAATTTATAATACACCACCTTGATAGTAGGTGGTTTAATGAATACAGACCATGCATGGTTCATTCATTGGGATTTGATCTCATCTTCTATAGCTGAAATCCAATGCTAGTGTTGCTATTATTGGCAGCTTGATTGTATATTTGGAGATCCTCTCTACCATGTCCAACTGCCACATTTCTATAAAAAAAATATCAGTATGGATGTACATGGGATGAGGCCCAATGAAACTCCTATTCCTATCCCTTGTGATATTATAACCTCTATGGTAACTAGGAATATTTTCTTTAGGAGTAAAATCTGAATTAGACCTGATTATGGCTCAGTATGAGAAAGGAGAACCTAATAGGTAGAAGGCGTCTCTATGGAAGACTAAATAACATGGAAGGATCAACCGAATGATCCCACTTCTGAGAAATATCAATACCATCTTAGGAGGGTGGTTGGAATATAGAACCAATGGACTATTGAAAGACCATATACATTATAATAATACACTATTGAATGTCGTGTTTATCAAGACAAATCATATAAACATTCACCCCCTCATGATACCCTTTGAATATGTACTTTATATATCTAGGGTCAAATTAATCATCCATAACATCTTCCTAGTAATTGCATCCAAACACAAATTTTTCTTCAAATAATGTGGTGGGATTTATTAAAAATTAAAGGGTATTCTAAAATATGAATGAAGATGAGTGACACATTTTTTAGGTAAACTGTTGTAGCGAAATATTCTACCCAAATGGATTTTAGAATGTTCAAGAATGAGAAATTGCTATGAACTTACTAAACAATGGTATGATTAAATTCTCATATCGACCATTCTGTTTAGGAGTATGATTCATGATTTGTTTCATTAATCATCCATCACTCTGAAAAAACACAATAAACACATTTGATAGGTCTTTAATTCCATTATCAGTCCTTAATGAATATAAATTCATCGTAAATTGATTTTCATTTGAGCATTTTCATGTTTTAATAACCATAAAGTTATCATATTTATTTCTCAAATTTAAAACACACAAATTCCATCAATGGACTTCTATAAATGATACAATTTATGAGCCTCCACCATGGGATGTAGTCCATGAAGGTCCCTACAAATCAGAGAGAAAATAATCATGTGGGTGACTGTCTTGAAACCATGATCTATGAAAACTCACTCTTTGAGACTAAACCATTATTCAATCATCACAAAAGAGAATGTTACATTGAGTAACATGACTGAGCAGCCATTTCTAGACAAATTTATCTTGAAATTTATCAGTCATATGTTCTATGTGCCTATAACAAAGCATAGTGTTCTCATTTTATGTGACATAAGTATTTCCCACCTACATGGCATGTGTTTGTCCATCCAAATCAAATAACACATTCAGTAAAGATCCATTTTGAACCATACAACGTCCCATATAAATTCAAAGACATCAAGAATTAGATCTAATGTTAAAAAATATATGATCATTTACACATAGATAGATAAAATTTTGGAGTAAATTTGGAACCCATCATACATTCAGTATGTTTAAAAAAGAATATAATGAGAGTTATATCATAACATAACATTTTTCTATCACTATACAACCCTTTTTTCTTTCCTATAAAAACCTATCCATCAACTACCTCTATAAAAAAATAGAACTCATATCTAAGAACATATGGAATGAACATCTTGATTCTAATAACCAATAGAATAAATTATTATCTTATGAAACACAAAACACCCAAAAACATTCATAACATTGATTGGAATGGAGTGAATGATAAATATAATTGTTATATATTTTTTCCAATTTATAATCATGTTATTTGGGAATAATATGCCCAGGTTCCCCATAGTGGTAGAACATAACCTCATTTCACATGGATTTAGACCTATGTTCATGTGATTAGCTATGAATCTTACAACCAACCCTATGATTACCTTTCTATTTCACTTGAAACATTGAATGAAACTTCCAATTTAGACACTCAGCTTTAGGTTTATCCATATCCTTGATACACAACTCATGTGAAATCATGGTGGAATGTAAATTCTTTTATGTCATGGATTCTCTACCATAATTCACTGCATTGAGAAGATGTTTGTTTGGGACACTAGGTAAAATACCCTGGGGGGTGAGGGAATCGGGGTGTGACAGATTAAAACTTTTCACCTTTGTATTTTTTTTGTAAAAAAACTCAATTCTCTCTTCCTCTCATAGTAATATATGACCATATATGAAATCATGCATAAAAAACAACATTTTTACTTGATTCATCCTCCCTAGGATGCATCCAAGGAGAATACAACGCTGATATGCCGATTTACCAAATTCACTAAGGCTCACTTCCAATAATGAGTACAATGTTTAGGCTCAATCATTTATGCCTAGGCTCACTGCCTTTATAAGGTTTTGGGTATGCTCATTACATTCTCTAGGATCACTACCTATGCCTGTATCTATGGCTCACTATGAGTGGAAAGGGCCACTGTCGTCCTCTTTATTCTCACACTACTATTGGAAAGGAATCTAGTAACAATTTATGGATGTGTAGGTTAGACACAGTTTATGTACATGTAGTTCCATTATTTTCAATAATTCATGCATTATCAACATTAAGAAGATTCTCTGTTGAAGTTCCTTTTACATCTATAGGTGGATTCCTCCTTCCCGAGTACTGTTAGGTACCTGAAAATACTTTCGCAAACTAATTTGAAGCTTTTACATGTTTCCTTGTGATAATCACAATCCACTCTCTTCTCCCACGCACTGAGTTCAAGTTTTAGTATGTGGAACACCTCCTTCGTAAACCTCTTCCACTTCAATGAAATTCCCTTCGACCACATACCACCTCCATATTTGCTGTCACGTATTGCCTCTATGAAACCCCTCATGTCTATGAAATGTTCTCTATTCGTAGACTGCCTCTAAAAATCTCTAAATGTCCATAACTGTTCATTTTTTATGCAATTCCTTCGCTAACCACCCACATACCGAATATTATTCCTATTTATACTGTGTCTTATGCGGGTTATAGCTCTCCACAAAAAATTTCGACAAAATATCTTCCACACAAAACACTTTAACTTTCACGAAATTCCCCCTCTAGGACCTCCTTCAGAATTTTCCAAATTCTCAGATAAAAAAGATGATATCTAATGATATTCGATCTATATGTTAATATGTGTGATTAACTATTATTATATAGGAAATGATATCCTTAGTGTCTTCTAATCCATAATTTACCATATATTTGATCCACCACATACTGATCCTCCTATCGCCATGAACTGTAAGCCTTCATGCGAACCCTTTTTCATATGTGGTTCACATGCTCCTCTATATCTTGCATAGGTGGACTCCTCCATCGGTGTCATGAAATCTGTATACCCCACCTCCTTCCTCTATGAACATTTTTTGGTTTGGAGACTAGCACGATCATACCATTCCCACCACTCCAAGTACCATTCTCAGAACATGGTAAGTTTTCAATGAATTTTGGTATGTGTTTCTCATCATTTGCTAATTTTTTTTCAATGTTATTCATATTTTTCACTCCTATGAAGACATCCTTACATCTCCAACCTAAAACTTCACCACTATAAAATCATGTCTTCGACAGACACCAACCATTATAATTTGTGATAATCTAGAATAGTCAACAAACACAATTAATCCCAAAAAAACTGAGGGGACACTTTGAGGGATTTTTACCCAATGATTTCCTACTTTGGGTTTGTTGAAAACTCTTGTTATATATATTCTTCACATTGTGATACCCCATTCAAACTCCATCTATTATTAGCCACCATTCTCTTTAGGCTATTATGATAGCGATCACAAATTTACTCAAAATATATTCTATGGCCACATGATCCATGCTTAGAGTGATAGAAAAGTGTATAATTCAATGTCCTTTAAGGACTCACTTCATTGATAATCACTAACTATTGATACCATAATAATAGGAATAAACTACTTTCATCAGGAACAACAGCTATCGTGATATCAAATTTTTGATAATTCACATCAAGTATCATCAGATTTAGTAATGCACCTATATTACAGCTCCTCCATACAGCTTCAACACAGTTTCCACTCCTCATATATTACTGCTCTACTTAAAACCTTCTCCCAACGACATTTCATCCACTTGTATATTCCCACATTCTCCCCCTTTGACAATGAACCTGTAGGGTACATCAAGGTGGTCTTCAATAGGTTAAGGAATAAATATAATCATATAAGTAAAAAACACCATTCATAAAAATTGGGGACCCACATCAACACTTTTTCATGTGTGGGAAGTCGAATTGACTTCCTGATCCAGTCGATGACTTTCAAATGATTCTTTGGGTAAGACCTTGTTCAGAATTTCTGCAACCTATTGTTCTGTAGGAACATACTCTAATTTCAAAAGTGCTCTCTCCACCATCACCATGATATAGTTATATTTGATTTCAATGTAATTTATCCTTGAGTTACAGAAAATAATTTTTATATGATTTACATAACATGAATTATGAAAATGGATTCTAATCAAATATTTCACATCATTTCCCTTATCTTCAAGTAGCTTCTTCATCCACAATAGCTATGTGCCAGCTTGAGTAGTCCTAATGTATTCAGATTCTGTGGTTCTCAATGAAATGCAATCTTGTTTCCATATTAAATAATAAACACACAATGATCCATTATAAAAGGCACATTTTTATGTTGATTTCATATCATCTATTCATCTGGACCAATCGTCATCTGTATTTTCCAATAAATCTAGCTAAGAATTTTCATTATACATTAGTCCAAAATCCAACTCTCCCTTGATATTCCAAAGAATAATTTTTACTATAGTCATGTGGATCTCTAAGATATTTCTTTGATATCATGTTTCTTGACATGTCACAAATACAATTTCAATCCTTATCATGGTCAAGTATAGAAAACATCCAACGATATTCTTGTATTATGTGATGTTTGATGCGTTTCCATCATCATCTTTGGATTGTATCTTATTGGTAGCAACTAGAGTCTTTATATCCTTTTAATTAACCACTCCAATCATTCTGAAAACATCTTCAGAATAATTATATTGAGAAGTAAAAGTGTCATTCCTTCCTTGTGTCACCTGTATGCCCAGGGAAAATGTCATCTCACCAATCATTGACCTTTTGAACTCTCTATTCCTCTATTCATAAAACTGAATGAATTTTTCTTCATATGCTCCACCAAACATTATTTTATTTACCTAAATCAGCACCATCATCCTTTGACTATTTTCAATGTTGAAATACCAGTTGTAATCAAGTCCACCATGCGGGATATTGAGCTTCTTTAGAAATTGATCAATCCCTGAATACCATTCTCTTGGTGCCTGCATCAAACCACATTAACCATTATTTAGATGACCGAATATATTCTCATCTTCATGAATGAGAAAACCATCTGTCTTTTCAATGTAAACTTCTTCTTCCAGAACACAATTTAGAAATACCGACTTGACATCCAACTAAGAAACCCTAAACATTCATCGCACTACTATGGACAATAATAATCTAATTAGTACTAGCCTTGAAACAATTTCAAATGTATCAACAACATCAATACCCTCTATCATGGAGTACCCTCTGCACACTAGTAGTGATTTATTTTAAATAACAGTACCCTAATCATTAATTTTGTTATGATAAACCCAATTTGTTCAAATGAAATTATTGTTTACTGGACTTGAAACAATTTCCCATGTCTGATTCTTTTCAAATTGGTAACTCTCTTTATTCATATCCTAAACACAATTCTTATCTATAGCTGCATCATCAAAGAATTTAGGCTCCACCTATGATAAGTATGATGCTTGCTATAGAGACTCCATCTTCCTTGTCTATATTGGTTCTATTTGATCACCAATTATATTATGCCTGTCAATTTCATCTCTTATCTCTGGTCTATGGGAAGACACTAATTTATATTTATCATCTGAGTCTTCTCTTAAATATACCTTTGGATCTATAGTGTCTCCTGACCTTCTCATCTCTTCATCGCTATCCTCTTGAGTCTGATCATGTATTTTCTTAAAATTATACTCATTATCCACTATGGTCACATCATGACTTTCAACTATCTTTCTCAGCCACTTATTAAATCATTTATATGCTTTCTTTTCATTCAGTATCCATTAAATATCCCTTCATCTCCACAAGATTAAAACATCAAATGTTTCTCCTTATTGAGAATGAAACATTTAATTCTGAAGACTCGAAAGTAGTTCAATAAATTCTTTTTTTCATACCATAAATCATATAAATTGTTATCCTCCTTTGGAAAATGTAATGCTCTATTTTTTTGACTAATATCCTCACTGATTCTTTCCATAATTTATTTTGAAGTTCTTTCTTAATGAGCATTGTTCTGTCCATTTTTTTTGACATTCGGATTTCTTCTCTCTAGTATTCCATTCTACTGTGGAGTTCTTGGTACTACAACATGATTCCTTATAACATGTTACACGAGATAATTATCAACTTGGTTATTTTTAAAAATTGTTCCATTATCAGTTTGAATCATCCATATTTTAGGACCAAACATCATATCGCATTCTCATCATTATATTGTAATAAAACAGAGCACTTCAGATTTTTGAGTGATTATTGATACCCATTCCATTTTTCTATATTCATCAATGAAGTGAACATAATATCACTTCCTATCAATAACCCTTGGTGATATTGGCCAACACATATTAATATGCTCAAACTCAAGCAAACATGAATACCTTTTCTCTTTTGGCTTATATGTCTTTTAAATGATCTTCCCAAATTGACTGGCCTAACATGTATGAGTATGATCACAGTATAATCTATGGAGATTTTGTGTCGTCTCATATTTTACTACATCATCCATTGATGGTTGGATAATATGGCCAAGACATTTCTGCCATAACATATTTTCTTCATCATTGGACAGAAAGCATATATATTCTTCTCCAGAGATGATGTAGAGATTCCATTTTATATACTTTCCTTGAAAAAAAACAGAACCATCTGTTGCATTAATGATACATAATTTCTTTGAAATGATTATGGCATGCACTGAGTCACATAATTTACTAACACTAAAAATGTTTTGACCCATCCATTCTACAACATAAACATCTCCTCTTCTCAGTTCCTTTCTTCCAAATACGGATTTGTTTGAACCAATAATTTAGGTTGTCACCATTACCAAATAGTACAATACCTTCTTTATCATAACTAATTCTGGTCACTGGATCCTTCTCACATATGGTATGTGCATCCACTGTCAATAATCCATATTCCCATGTAATCTGATCCCTTGAACACAATTTCTGAAACCACGACCTACTCAAACCTTTCTTTTTTCCCCATGTATATGAATTCAAAACTGACATGGAATGATAATCTTTATCTCCCTTAGTATATAATGGACCGACATCAATTTTTAGAGATACCAATAAATATTTAATTTTCATCTATTTTAATGATACATTTGATTTATTTTTATAGAAAAATTCAGTCTACATTAGCACATTCCACTACATTATTGATGTGTAATATCCTTCTATATGTCTGAGAAATTTACACATGAATCAAAGACCATGAATTGATGGCATAGAATTTTCAACTATGTACAACCACCACTATTGGTTTTTTTCCATTTGGTACCTCTATTCTATGGAACATACATTCTTAGAGTGTCCCATCTTACCACAAAAATAACATCTTATGTGATGTACATTCCTGTGTTTAAATAATACACCACTAGTTGATCATTGGGTTCTCTGAATCTTATGTTTCTACTTTGTACCCAATTTAATCATCAATCATTGAGTTAGTTATTGTGGTTTTACATGAACCACAACTTCTTTCTATCATAGATCAAGCCCCATACCATCATTATAACTTAGAATTGATTTTGTCTTCTATTCCGATGGACCTCTAGGCTCAAATCCCATCTTATTTGTTTCATGTATAATCTTTTTTCTTGATGTCAAACTGAGAGTTAGTAGTTTCTATTGATCTTCAATTGTTCATCATAGACTGAAACCTTCCTCTTTTAGTTCTTCAATACGTTCGTTTTCATCTTTTCCAGTTTCAGTCAAACTATCAATTTCTATATTCTATTCTTCAAGTTTGATTTTATACTTAAACACCTTTTTTGAGCATTCTAGTACTGAAGACCTCGACTATTCAATTGATGCAATCACCTTATAAATTTCTTCTACCTACATCTCTTCAAGGTTAGCTCCTAATTCATCCAGAACATCAACTCTTCCATCAATTTCACTCTCTTCATAGTAATCTTCTTCTATTTTTAATGAATTCCTGACTACTGCCACTGAAGTATCTATTTTATAATCTTTGTAGTCCTCCAACTATTCTGCATAAGATTCTTTAGAACTTTCATCCTCGTTTGAAAAAAGATTCATCATTTTAAAGAAAATTCTCTGAGTATATCTTCACCCTTTACCATTTGATGAAATCCTATTTTGGAAATTTCATCATTTTCTTCATTTTCATCATTAAACATATTAGAACACTTTTTATCTAAGTGACTAATCTGTTCACATCGAAAGCATGCAAATGGATGTTTACCTATGAACTTTATTTTTTCCATTTTCAGACTGGATGAGATAAATTCCATTTCATCATCGATATTTACCTTATTAAGACTATCATAAAATATTATTTGGTTTGTTTTAACCCCTATACACTAAACATAATACATACTAATCAATCTACCTATCAGATTGATATGCGATTGATTCCAGAAAATCTCAACTGATTTGAGGAATGTTCTAGAAGATTTTGAAATCAATATATGTAGTTTTCTCACTACATAACCCCCAAATAAAATATATTTCATTTCAATAAAACTATTCAATGTTACCAATATCTTTCCATCATATATAGTGACATGAGCATTTGAGGGATGTGATGTTTACTCCTATAGATGAAAAATGAATCAGTTATTTTTATCCCTATATTTCATGTCGATTCATTTGTTTTTTATTGGTATCAACACCTTGTATATGATTATTCAATTTACTCAAAATATGAGGGAAACACCATTTTGGATCATACTGACCAATTTGGATATATGATAGATGTGTTGATGATTCCTATAGATTGTAACTGACTTAAAGATCACTATAATATGAATTCTGTTTAATTAGAGATCACATTTCATTTATTAGTTGCCACTAATCCATTTGTGTATACTCGTTTTTTAATTTTAAACTAGTAATATGTATTTTATGAAAATAATAAATGTAAAAAACCTAAAATTTTACCACCTATTTTGAGAATAAAAATGAATTTTTTTTGAAATATAATGATAAAAAAATCATGTAATGTTTATATTAATATTTTCTCTCATTGATCCATATGTATTTATTTAATTTTGAATAATCACTTGGTCAAATTTAGTTTTAAAGTAAATCAAAAAATTTATTTACATCTCTATAAAATAATATAAAAAATTGATACATTAAATTTTAATGGGAAACTAGAAAGATAAAATGAAACATGCCTCTTGGATCTGATGCATCTTATGGGCCAATGGATTCTATATATTTCATCTGAAGTAGAGGACTAGAAAAATTAAAAAATATAAATATAATAATAATTAATGTAATAAATATTACTTAAAAATTCGTTATAAACCTACATCACAGGACACCCTACACGGTCACCATGAAAGATACGTTATCATAGTGATATGGCCTTAACTAGTAGAATTGTATTTTATTTCATGGGAGAATGAATCTAGACTACAAATTTGTCACCGGTTGTATCATACCTGTAATCGTAGGAACCCCAACCTTACAACATGAAACTATAGAACACGGAATATATTTTCCATATGTCATGTTATATTCATGTCCATTACCATCAATAATGTGATGAAATATCTCATCCCTCTACATGGAAATATATTTATTTTCATCTAGAAGATATGTTAAATATGCCTCATATAGATCATGTGTAACCTATAAATATAAACATATATTAATATATTGATATATGTAAGTATTGTTAATTAATACAAGAATTTTCTATAAGAGTCATAACCTAGGGATCATTTCAATCTTCAGTTACCGTCCACACTGCTATTCTATAAGACGATATACCTTTCTCTCATAACTATATACCAATATGAAATAACTATAGAAAAAACCCATATTAGTTAATTAAATAAAAATTAAATGATAAATTAATCTTGTCAAATCATGGTCACATGATGTGTCCCAAGCATGTGAGGTAGTCCCATCATCACATGATTTTTAGATTGATGCCATGCAACAACATACATTCAATTGATTTAAATTTGAACAATATCAAATGTTACACATTAATAGAAGTATATACACAAAAAATAATCAATCTCACTATCATAGAATTAGTGGACCAATATGTAACCACGTCACACAACTAAGATGGAAGAACACCTCTTGGGACTCTATTCAGAATGTCTAGGGAACCCACATTTGGAACCATGTGCTCCATCTTCACTATACCATTATATTATTTATATATTTTCAATCATAATTACATACGCAGTAGGTGAATATAATTGGGGATAAATCTCATATTATTCTATTTTTGAAAGTAAAAGTATCAAAACAATTAGTTTTTTTGCGCATAGGTATTAAACTAAAATGATTTTCTTACATAGAATTCAATCCATAGTTTATCTAATGTGTCATCATGGAATGAACTTAATTTTGTGTAGTCATGGTAAATCTACGAGTTAACTGCATAATATTACACAACTCGTGAATAAAAGAAGGGGTACCATCTCCCATGTTATGTGATGTCTCGTTAAATGACATATTCAGGCTCTTGTCATGATGAAATCACAAAACCAAGGCCTCCCCAATGACAGTATGAAGTGGTTCATTATAATACTACTAAAATAAATTTCATAAATAATTTTAATTTTATAAATGTATATGTTTAACTCTAATTAAAAATATAAATATATATTTCCATTCATACATTCTTTGACCCATTGACGTAGATGCCTCTCAAGAATAATATGGATATGTTTATAGTTCCTATAACATGTCAACATTTATAGAAATAATTAATATTTGAACACAAATATACTATATATAAATGAAAGAGATAATAGACACTAAAATATATATTAATAGTTTATAAAGAGTTAAAATGATAATAATTGATTTAAAACCAAAGAGCGTGAAAAATATCATACCTTTCCCTAGACATTAAAATTGAACATTTCTCCTTCAACTATTTCACTAAAAAATTTAATATCTTCATCACAATGATTTATTTTGTTTTCATAATGTTTTTGTATAAAAATTCAATAGAATCGACTACATCTATTTCAATTAAAATCACTCCTCACCATTACATTTTCACATAATCTTTCTATTTTTTTAGATTACAAGGTCATGAAGAAATAAAGTTCTAAATGGGGTGACCAAATGAAAATTATATTTCTAACTCATTCATCAATATATAAAATATTATTAATATTCACCAATGTAAACTGAAATTGATCAACATTAGTTCCCCAGACTGGATCTACCCAGTTACACATTTAAAATATGTATTTAATATAGTGTTCATATAGAACATCAATGATGTCATTCAATCGACCATAGTCATAATCTATATTAACAGATGGATAACCAATTTCACAGTTTTCTATTTGTTATTCTTCATCATAATATTTAAAATTAATCTGAAACACATTATGATATATGTTCTTGTAATGATGAGTCATTTTCCAAATATGATGTTTCATTTTTAAAAATAGAATGCAATTTTAACATGAATTAATGGTCTCATATATGAACCCTATATTTATTTCCAACATATGAGTAGGGTAATATGACTCCAAAATTCAATCATTGACTGGAAAAATGTTTTCCAACAACAAAGAAAACATGTTGATCAATGTGGTTAAAAACTAATTTAAAACCATCAAGTGCAATAACACCATGATTAAAGACAATTTACTATAAGCAGTACACAGAAAATATATTTTAGATTCACAATCATAAAATATTTCATAAAATATCAATGAATTATGATCTACCCCAAATCACATAATGATCTCCCCCATCTCAACATTTCAGTTGTTTATCCCCTCAGGATATAACCCACCTAACATTGTAATAAGCATTCCATGCATCGAATCAGTCGACCTCAAATCAACATCCATATGAATAGTTTCTATTTAATGAAAATGAATATATTATTCCCCATGACAAGTAAAAATATTATAATTTTTCATAAAACCATACATGAATAGGTTTTTTTCTCATGGTATCTCGAGTGAATTGATATTTTTTTACTCATTTTAAACACAAAAAACTAATATAGTAATGTTGAAAACCTATAGAGAAAAAAATCATCTAAATAATTCCCTAAAAATATTATTTAGAAATTTTATTTGGATGATCAATCAAAAATTTTCCATGTATGTATGTCGTGACCCCCTCCTCTATAAAGTACCCTTTCAATACTGATAATTGGATAATGAGGACAGTGACTGCCTTAGTTTGGTAACTTGTAGGACCCAAGTTGGTAACTAGAACCAAAGGTGTTTCATTAAAATATATGTGATGAATTAATATTTAAGGGAATCATGCAAAAAAGATACATATTTAAATACAGAAATTATCTCATGCTAATTATGAAAAAATGAACCCTAGTTTATACATGTAATGTTATTCAAAACAAAAAAAACATGGAATAAAATAAAAGTACCAAAATGTTAAACTCAATATTTATCCTAAATCCCAAATAGCTCCTAGAAAACCACAATGTAATAACATTTAATGTGATCTCCACCATGATCTTACAGACCTAAAACCCAATTTATATATATGTAGGGTTTCCATAATAGAACACTTGGAAGGATCCTCCCCAATTCCTATCATGGAAAAGATAAATAAATCATACTAAATCAAAATAAATAATAAGTGAAAATAAGTCATCACCAAAATTGGAATACTATTTAACCAGTGTCACAATAGTTATCTCTTACCATTTCAAAGATACAATAGTGATCATATAACCTAATAATAAATTCACAATAGGACCCTAATTCCACTTCCCCATTAGATTAATGATATGACCTAATGTCACATGTCCTATAGAATCTCTATCAAATAGAAGGTATCATAATGAAACATGGGGAATGTATCATCAAATTCATCTCATTCATCACATCATTTCACCATCTCATTCTAGATATCCAATATAGTATCCATGTTGTTTTCATGTGACACCATAATAGGTATGATGTGTATCATATATGAGGTACTATTCTCTAAGCCATCACATCCCATACACTAAGTGTGGTACCTCAAGCCATTAGAAACCATACAAGTCATATTTATAATAAAAATTTGGATAAAATATCCAAACATACATGTGTTTGAAAAAAAAATAAGATATTACAACCCTCTGAACACATATATTTTCAAACTAACCATCACACATACCCACACATAATACTATTTGTATAAGAGAATGAGAACAGAGGGGATAGTCAATCATACGTCACTCCCTAACATATGTGATAAGGAAAAAACCCTCCCATAGTCAACTGGGTATCAATATCCATACATTCAATACTGGGGTAGTGTAATAAATCAAAATACTTCAAATACATAGTATTTCCCATGATCACACTATAGGCGTTCACCTTGTCCAAATATTAAATGCAGTTATCGTCTATCAAACAATTGACTGCTACTTCTATGTACTATATATCCTATAATCCCACAAAAAATTAAATGATCTAAATTAAATTATTCCTTTTCATTTTACATTTCACATCATGTTTACATATTTATTATCTATTAATTAATATTATTTTCACTATGTTTCATTAAATATAAAAGTGTAGTCCATGCACTCCCAGAATAATCCAACAGATTCATTGGTTTCTCGACAATAACATTAACATTTTCATTCTAGCAAGAACTAAAACCATGGGTTACAAATTTATTAACCTTATAAGAATAATTTGTCCTTTTTAATCTAGGAAGACATAATAATCTATCATTAAGATATGTAACCAAACAAATCCATCTTCCTCATGTAGTTGGGAATGAAATTTACGTAAAACAAGAAACCCAAACATCCAATCATTAAATAGATTCATTACCATGTAATAATATCAGTGTTCAATACAACCAAATGTAATCATAAATTAATCCCATTCCATAAACTCTTCCCTCATCCTAGACTCCCACATGTATGTCAAAATGCATCAAGCCTTCATTGGCATCAACAACTACAACAAACACATGGCTCCCTACCGATATCTCATTACACATCAATGAATCATATGGCATCACATATAAAGGATCAAATATAAATCCCACTAATGTTAGAAAGTATCATACATAGTAAAGATGGAAACGTGACCATAAAATCATGGGATCCATCCTTCACATGAAATTGGCTCTCGCATCCCCAACACAATACATTAATCCATCACATGAAAATTTGAACCCTTGGACCCAAACATTTCTCTATATTAATGAATAGGTTTTTTCCCATATTGTATTAACTAATTCAATTTCCAAATAATCAAAATATCGGTAACCTAAAAATGAACTATAAAAAGTGTTATGGTGTAATAGTGGAATACAACATCCCTAAATATTAAATCAAAGGAACACTGATTAAAAAATATTGTTTATTTCAAAAAATAAAATAGAAAAATGAACTTGATTAAATATAAAATACACCCAAATAGTGTGCTGATGTGAGAATTTTGAAAAAACATCATAGAAGAAAAAAATGAATACCTAAAACAATGGGAATACTTGGATTTACATGATCTATTCCCTTTAGGACCAACATCATAGAAATAGCACCAACCACACCCACAAAATTATTAGTTTCACAAAAAAAATAGATTAAAGTGTATGGTGGAAAGAAGATAGGAAATTGAAAAGCACATATGCCATAAAAAAGAAACTATTCACTAGAAGAAACAATACCAAAGGAATATCGTTAGAGAAAAACATAAAACCAGGAAAAATGTCTGCCCATCAAGATCATTTCAATATCTAATGAAAAATTTCATCTTCATTGGATATAATCATAGGATGATCATGACATTCATCTATATTTGATAAATGGACACATGTGTTCAACCAAGAAGAACCTAGAGAGGCTCCATCTTGATCTGTGTAGTAGTGGGGGGGGGTCGGCGGGCCAGCAGATGAGTCTATTGATGAGGATGATAAAACCACCACCATTGAGATAGAAGTTGAGGGAGATTATTTTCAACACTATGTGTGAAAGAATGTAGACCGAACCACAAGTAGGATGAAAAAAAACCTCCCTTGGTGAGAGGATGTGAATTTATGGAATTAGGATCACTACTTATTAGATGAAATTAAATGACTAGGAATATGATTTTCAGATATCATTCATATATTCAATCTACGAGCTTCATGGGTCATGAAACCCCCTAGAATATCCTTAATCGAGTAACTGTACATCCTAGGGGAGGCAACCATGATTCCAACACCAAAATTCCCACCCAGCAGCACATAGTATGGCTAAAATCAAAGGATGAACATGATAGAATAGGCAGAAACATCCTTTGATGAACAGAAATGAATATAATAGGAAAATAATTGATAACCAAGGTGGATCCAAAGTCAAGAATAAAAAAATTAAGCAGGATACGTAAATCATCTCATGCTATAAAATGAAACAAAAATCCATCAGATATTTAAATGATCAAATATTTAATAATAAAATTGAAGTATTTGAAAAATTTAAAAGTAATAACAATTTAAATGTGTTAATTTCAATTTAAAACATCAAAAAAATTAATACAAAAATTAACAACCCTCAATGAATTTAAATTAAAAATTGGTGATGTTATTGCCTCTATATTTTAATTAAGTGGATCTATATTCATGATATCTAATAAATTATTAAACATGTATAAATTTTCAGCTTTATTAGAACTCCCACCTTGGTTTTAATCAATGTTTATCTTAGTGACACAAACTTCTTCACATTATTTAACAAATATGATAAAATGAAGCCCAATATATATGTTCTTAGACCTAATATTTCATACTAAATTTTGAGACAAATAAATGGAATATTGCGAATTACAATATACTGTCATAAGATAATTTCTTATACTAAGATAAAAAAATAAACACTTATAATATTAATACCATCAAAAATTGAATGAGATGATGTACAATAAATGTAACTCAATAAACATTAAATGGAATTCCAATGTGGCTTTCCATGAGTTTCCATAATCCCATTCAATGTAACAAAGGAATAAGAAATATCAAGTAGAGTACAAATCATAGAATACATAATACATCCAACTACATTAGAATACAAGATTATACACATATATTCAATATCATAAGATGGAGATGGTGACTGAGATAAATAATAATAAATTTCTGACCTAAAGGCACACAAAAATCCCTCAAATAATCAAAAAATTAATTCTCCGGGAATTTTAGTTATAGGAATGAACAGATACAAAAATAAGACTGTGCTTCTTTTCCCAAATAACTTCCATCCACAGAATTTTATTATCCCAACCTAGATCATTCAATCAAAAAAGATGAATTCAATTTCATTTTAATATGGGTTATTAATTTCATATCACTACTTATGAGTAACATGTCATCTATATTGGGAAGTAAACAAATAATGTATTTTTTAATAGACTTAAAATATACACATGCATCAAACTTACTCAAACAGAAACCATTTTCTAAAATGAATTAATAAATCATCATATACCTCTTACTTGATGATTATTTTAATAAATATAACTATTTATTAAGAAAGGAAGTGGTTAGATTAATATGTGTGTTCAACAACAATAGGATTCTTCATGTAATTTTTTTAGTTAAATCAACATGAAAGAATTCCATTTTGAAATCTATCTATTCTATATGAATATAACATCCCGCCTTTTTGTCACATAAACTTTCATTACATTATACAAAACTGAGGATCATTAAGATTTAGTGCCTTGGAAAACAAGAACTTAATACATAAAACAAAAAAAAGACATTATTCTTAAACACTTGAAAGGATTCTCCTTATGTTCATCTTAGGTTCATTACTGCATCTCATAACCTGGGTACATACATAAAAAGAAAGGATGAGTAGAAGGCCCAGTAAAAGAAACAAGGGAAACATTTAACATGTGAACTTGAGATACATCAATAAAGTAATGAAAAGAACTTTAAGGCATGAGAATGAAATCATGAGGCATATCATCATAAAAATAACGTATGTCATAACTTGAAGATGTGGCTACAAAATTTAATATTGACAATCATTCCGTTTCACCGAGGTCCATCCCCAAGGATTCATTAAAAATTAACAAGGTTATTCACCAAGGTATTAGTCTAAAAGGTCATCTCTAGAGATTAAGTCTTTACCCAATGCATTGGAGCACTATCAGGGCGCACACTTAAATTTGTCTTTATCATCATGTGATCCACATATATCATCATCAATAATTTCATAAAAACCCATATAGAATAAATGAAATGGGTTTCATTTCATAATCATAAAGTCTTAAAAACTGCTTTAAAGACATGATCTTTGTGTCACTTTAAAACCCACAGAAAAGGAAGGTGGGTCTCATGTATGTAAATCACAGAATTTAAAATAGAACAAATTGGTATATATGTGAATACCCATATAGAATAGAGAGCTATGAGTATTCACTTAATAAAATAAAATAACTTTAGAAAAAGAGAGGGACATTTTGAGACGAAAAGTCTGCAGCATAAAGGCTATGTTACGAGGTTTTAGAAAACATTGAAAAGAGAGGGGACATAGGTCACCCACACATAAATGATCTATAAAATAGTATGGGAGAATAATATAAAGGATTTAAGAACATGTTAATAAAATTTAAAATACATACCATATGAAATGAAGAACATGAAAGGAAGACAAAAATAAGATTTCTCTTATGAAAATTCGGCAGCCTAACCACGTCACTTAAACTTCAACAAAAATGAATTGACGAGATCAAATAGGGTCTCTCATCATATGAACATAAAAGATCAGTATGATAGATATACAGATCATACCCCAACATAATAAAAAGAAACTTGAAAGACTAGACATGAAAGTAGATCTTTGAAAAATGAGAATGGTTAAAGAATCTCTTAAAAATTTGGTAGCTTAACGGCGCCACTTAAACATTCTTAAAACGAATTGATGATAGAAAGAGGGGGTCTCTCATTATATGAACATAATATATCAGTAAGATGAATATAAAAGAACATCCTCCAAAATAATAACATGGAACATAAAATAAATGACATAAAAGAGATTACTTGAAAAGAAAGAGACAGGTCAGATCCCTTACCTTAAAACGTAACTCTTAAAACTCAAAGGTTGGGACCTTGAGGGCTTGGGGGAACCGTTGGAGGACTCCTTGGGAAGTAATGAGACCAAAGATTTGTTGGGAGAGTGTTGGGAGTCGAATGGATGAGAGGATGGCTTGGTTTTTATAGTGAAAGTGAGGGGACAAGGCATTAATGGCCAAGGGACACCTCATTGGTGGTTTTGGAAAAACCATGGGCATGCCCATGGTTTGTGCCCATGGTATTGGCCACATGGGTCCCCCCATACAATAATTCATCACCTTTGGCCGGCCAACCCCTAAAATATCTCATGGCATAATCATGACACAGTTATGATGTCATTAAACATACCGAAACCCTAAAACCGTATTTTCACTATTCATTGAAAATTCAACTTTCTCAGAAAAATCGCAAAATTTCACCTTAACCAAATATCGATGCTTTAATTTCAAAGATGAACTTTATTTTATAAAAATAATTTTCTAAATATTTTTAATTTAATTTTTAAATAAATACACTATTCAATGAAAATTCATTTGTCTCAGAAAAATCCCCAAAATTTACCTTAACATTATATCGATGCTCTGAGTTCAAAAATGAAATCCATTTTATAAAAATAATTTTCTAAATAATTTTAATTTAATTTTTAATTAAAAAAAACTATTCACCCAAAAAAACTAATACTTGAGTAATAATTTATGAAACCGTTCTTTAACCATTTTATTGAATCACATTACTTAATAAAGGTGCCTAGATTATATTAACACTTTCTTTAATTGAGATTACTAATCCATTTGGTCACATTACTAATCCTAAGTATAAAATCACTATTCATAATTTACTAATCATCAAAAATTAAGTTGATCTTATTAGACTCTAAATTTCATACTGAACATAATTGTAGAAGACCATTTTTTGAAATTCATTACACATTTTAATTATTTAAGGTTTACATAAACATTTTTAAAATATCCTTCTTCTAAAATTCATCAAAAATATGCATACTATATTTATTCGGTCATTTGAAAATTCATAAACTTCATCATAAGAAGAAATACCAATTTTTATTTAAAAAAAGGATTACACAAGGCAGTTATGGTCTCCTTACATATCCCCTTATAACACCAGCATAATACCTAAGTGTAAGGTGTGTTAAGGTGAGAGAATATGAGGGAGGCTCGACCAACATCGCACGAGTAGTAATTTCTATCAGTTTGAACTTATCACGAAGGTGATTCCGTTCTAGCTTCACACGATGAAGTTCGTCTTGGGTTTGGTCCAGATAAAATCCCAGTGGTGCTACCTCCTTCCAAAGATCTGTTAGATAGGCTTCGATCGGCCCAAGACTACTGGGTGAGGCCATTGAATCTTCTTTCTATATTAATTAACCAAGATTACTTGTATTTAGAGATAATAATTGAAACGTTTAGTTTCCTGTGGTCATATTGATCAATGGTCATATAACAATCAAAACCCAATGGTCTCATTTTACTTATACTCATGTTATCAAATGAAACAGTTTTGTTGAGTATAAAAAAATAAAATAACACACAAAATTAGGAAACACGATTTATTCAAAATTACAGGTCGTTACAATCTTCCCCCCTTAAGAAATTGCATCCTCGCAATTTTTAAAATTGGGTTTTGAAATTTCATTGAAAGTACCACATCGGAAAAAGAGTCATTAAAACTATTACTTTAAAAGAAAGAAAGGGAAGTACAAAGTTCACCCGAGTTAACCCACAATAGGATTCCATGTAGGAAAACATGGACATGGAGGAGAAAACAAAGGGTCAAGTTCTAAGGGAGAGTGATAGAAAACATGATTAAGAGAAAGTTAACCATGAGAAAATCCCAAACTTATGATGTGTGTAAATGGACATTGATTACCTAGTAGGACACGTAAACCAACAACATTTTTGTTTTACGTTCCTTTTCATAATTTTGAGGAATTCATTTACTACATAGAACAAAAACATAAGGAAATATACCTACCTTCAAGTATAGTTTCATCCTTTAATAATTCTCCTCCAAAACTAATCATTTCTCCAAACGATGAGAATTCAAAAACACTTGGTCTCATCAAAAGCACAAGAATCATCTTCTAGAGAATCACATAATCCACAAAAGATAAACTATCTATTTCTTCTATATTTAAACATTATCCCAAAAATATAAAGGGTACGATAAAAAAACTCTTCAAAAAGAATGAATCCCATAGGAATGGAAACTACTTTTAAATCTTCAAAGTTCCATGGTACTACCCAAATTTCAACATAGACCATTCCATAAATAACGGTCCTTTAAATTCCTCAAAATAAACCAAACTAAAATTGAAACCCAAATACAAGAAGGATTTGATAATATAGTCCTCCAAAATAAACTTCATTGTTCATCTCCAAACAACATCAACCACTCCTAACATCTTATAACAAAAGTAGATAACCTAAACATATTTTACCCAAGATAGGTTAATCATTTCTATAATTAACCTAAATTACTATAAGTCCACCTTAAATTCATTTATTCTTCAAAATATAACTCAACCTTACCCCTCAATGAAAATACCGTAGTAATCTATTTACCTCGATCATATAGGTTCCCCAAAATAGTGAATGTCTTCCAAAATAATAATCATCTTTTAATACCCTAATCATCTCTGTCATATTAATACGACAATTGTCACATTTCCTATCGCATTGGTTTTTGGGACATGTTCTTCCATTTCCCACCATTAACTAAGAAAAGAAAGTATAATTAGGGGCTTAAATATTTAGCCAATAATCATCAAAAGGAACTTAAAGCATATAAGGATAACTTTTAGAAGAAAAGTATACCCTAACTTGTGATCCCTAGGTTATCCATGATCATATATTCTTATGTGAATCTTTATTTTATTTTATGTTTGTTCCTTTAATAATGGTTCATGCTAAGCTTATGAATTTACCAAAGCATAACCCCTAGGAGTGTCGTAACCAAGAGTGAAGCAAGGCCCGTTGTTGTGTACCAGTTCCCATTCGAGTCTAGCTCAAAGAGGTTTTTTTAGTTTTTACCCCTATGTACATCTGTGCCAGAGCCACCTCTACCTGTTCGTATCCAGACAGGGATGTATTTTCTTGGCAACCCCTTACTCAATACTCACCAAAATACCAAGAAGATTTCCTTTATTTAAACACTTCTATAGGGTTCTTCCTAAAGTTTTCATATCTTAATTTCTATAAATAACTAAACCATCCTTTGATACCAACTATAGAATCCCACCTTTTTGTCACATAAACTTTCATTACATTATACAAAACTGAGGATCTTTAAGGTTTAGTGTCTTGGAAACCAAGAACTTAATACATGAAACAAAAGAAAATTCTTCTTAAACACTTGAAAAAATTATCCTTATGTTCATCCTAGGTTCATTACTGCATATCCTAACCTGGGTACATACATCAAAAGAAAGGGTGAGCAGAAGTCCCAGTAAGGGTAACAAGGGAAACATTTAACATGTGAACTTGAGATACATAAATAAAGTCATGAAAAGAACTTTAAGGCATGAGAATGAAATAGTGAGGCATATAATAATAAAAATAATTTACTTCATAACTTGAATATGTGGATAAAACATTTAATATTGACAATAATTCTGTTTTACCAAGGTCCATCCCCAAGGTGTCATTAAAAATTTACCAAGGTTATTCACCAAGGTATCAGTCTAAAAGGTCATCTCTAGAGATTAAGTCTTTACCCAATGCATTGGAGTGATATCAGGGCGCACCCTTAAATTTGTCTTTATCATCATGTGAGCCACATGTATCATCATAAATAATTTCATAAACAACTCATATAGCATAAAAGAAATGGGTTTTATTTCATAATCATAACGTTTTAAAAACTGCTTTAAAGACATGATCTTTGTGTCACTTTAAAACCCACAGAAAAGGAAGGTGGGTATCATGTATGTAAATCCCAGAATTTAAAATAGAAAAACTTGGTATATATGTTAATACCCATATAGAAGATAGATATTTTATTATTCACTTAATAAAATAAAAGAACATTAGAAAAAGAGAGTGACATTTTGAGACGGAAATTCTGCAGCATAAAGGCTATGTACGAGGTTTTAGAAAACATTGAAAAGAGAGGGGACAAGGGTCACTCACTCAAAAATGATCCATAAAACAGTAGGGGAACAAAATATAAAGGATTTAAGAACATGGTAATGAAATTTGAAATACATACCATATGAAATGAAGAACATGAAAGGAAGACAAAAATAAGATTTCTCTTATGAAAATTCAGCAGCCTAACGGCGTCACTTAAACTTTAACAAAAATGAATTGACGAGATCATATAGGGTCTCTCATCATATGAAAATAAAAGATCATTATGATAGATATAGAGATCATACCCCAACATAATAAAAAGGATCTTGAAATACTTGACATTAAAGTAGAACGTTGAAAAATGAGAATGGTTAAAGAATCTCTTAAAAATTCGGTAGCCTAACGACGCCACTTTAACATTATTAAAATGAATTGATGAGAGAAAGAGGGGGTATTTCATCATATGAACATAAAATATCATTAAGATTAATATAAAATAACATCCTCCAACAAAAGAACATGGAGCATAAAAGAAATGACATAAAATAGATTACTTGAAAAGAAGGAGAGAGGTCGGATCCCTTACCTTAAAACGTAACTCTTAAAAATCAAAGGTTGGGACATTGAGGGCTTGGGGGAACCTTGGGAGGACTCTTTGGGAGGTAATGAGACCATAGCTTCGTTGGGGGTGAGTTGGGAGTCGAATGGATGATAGGATGTCTTGTTATTTATAGGGAAAGTGAGGGGACAAGGCATTAATGGCCAAGGGACACCTCATTCGTTGTTTTGGAAAAACCATGGTCTTGCCCATGGTATTTGCCCATGGTATTGGACACATGGATCCCCCCATAAAATAATCCATCACCTTTGTCCGGGAAACCCTTAAAATATCTCATGACATCATCATGACACAGTTATGATGTCATTAAACATACCGAAACCCTAAAACTGTATTTTCACTATTCCTTGAAAATTCATCTTTCTCAGAAAAATCCCAAAATTGCACCTTACCCAAATATCGATGCTATGATTTCAAAAATGAACTCAATTTTATAAAAATAATTTTCTAAATATTTTTAATTTAATTTTTAAATAAATACAATATTCACTAAAAATTCATTTTTCTCAAAAAAATCCCCAAAAATTACCTTAACATAATATCGATGCTCTGAGTTCAAAAATGAAATCCATTTTATAAAAATAATTTTCTAAATAATTTTAATTTAATTTTTAATTAAAAACACTATTCACCCAAAAAAACTAATACTTGAGTAATAATTTATGAAACCGTTATTTAACCATTTTATTGAATCACATTACTTAATAAAGGTTCCTAGATTATATTAATACTTTCTTTAAGTGATATTACTAATCCATTTGGTCACATTACTAATCATAAGAATAAAATCATTTTCATAATTTACTATTCATCAAAAATTAAGTTGATCTTATTAAACTCTAAATTTCGTACTGAACATAATTTAGAAGACCATTTTTTGAAAATCATTACACATTTTTATTTATTTAAGGTTTATATAAACATTTTTAAAATATCCTTTTTCTAAAATTCATCAAAAATATGCATACTATATTTATTCGATCATTTGAAAATTCATAAACTTCATCATAAGAAGAAATCCCAATTTTTATTTAAAACAAAGGATTACATAAGGAATTTACGGTCTCCTAACATAGCCCCTTATCACAACAGCATAGGACCTAAGTGTAAGTTTTGCTAAGGTGAGAGAATCCAAGGGAGGCTCATCCAATATCACACGAGTAGTAATTTCTATCAGTTTGAACTTCTCGTGAAGGTGATTCTGTTCTAGCTTCACACGTTGAAGTTCGGCTTGGGTTTGGTCCAGAGCAAAGCCCAGTGGTGCTACCTCCTTCCCAAGTTCTGTTAGATGGGCTTCGATCAGTCCAAGACTACTGGGTGAGGCCATTGAATCTTCTTTCTATATTAATTAACCAAGATTACTTGTATTTAGAGACAATAATCGAAACATTTAGTTTCCAGTGGTAATATTGACCAATGGTCATATAACAGTCAAAACCCAACGGTCTCATTTTAATTATACTCATGTTATCAAACGAAATAGTTTTGTTGAGTATGAAAAAATAAAATAACACTCAAAATTAGGAAACAAGATTTATTCAAAATTTCAGGTCGTTACAATGAATATCTCAATAGGCATCAAAATAATAATGAAATATTATTGAATAATGCTTCACAACATGTTAAAAACATTCTATGTAATCAATTCTTTCTCATTGATGGAATCCATTACCTAAAAGTCTAGCTTCAAACAAAGTTTTATTTCCTATAGTATTCCCTTATTTTCATTGATATATAAATTTATATAACATCACCTAGGTAGTAGGTTGTTTAATGAAAACATAACATGTATAGTTCATTCTTAGGGATTTTATATCATCTTTTATATATGAAATCTAATGCTTAGAGTTTATAATTTTAACAACTTGAATGTAGATATGGGGATCCTCTCCACCATGTTCAACTGCTAATTTTTTTGAAAAGGAAACAATATCAGTATATATATACATGGGATGAGGTCTAATGACACTCCTATTCCTATCCCTAGTGAGATTATAACCCCTATGGTTACTAGGAAATACATATTTATGAGAAACATCATAATCAGACCAAGATTATGGCTTAGGATGAGAAAGGGGAACCTAAAAGGTAGAAGGAGTCTTAATGGAAGACTCACTAACATGGGAGGATCAATCTAATGATCCAACTTCTAAGAAGGATCCAAACCCTTATAAGTGGGAGTTTGGAATATAGAACCAATAAACTATTGAAAGAACATATAAAAAATAATATAACACTATTGACTTCCATGTTTATCTAGAAAAATATTATACACTTCCAACCCCTCATGATACCCCATGAATATATACTTTATTGCTTTATGGTCCAATTAATCATTCTTAACATCTTCCATGGAAGTGAATTCAGACACACTAAAATGTTTATAGAATAGGGACAGATTTCTCAACAATTCAATGGATGTCATAAAAATGTTGGAACATGAGTGAAACATAATTTTTTGGTAAACTGTTGTATTGAAATCTTCTACCCAAATGGATTTGGGAAAGACAAAGAATGCAACAGTTCTATGAAACTACTCAATAATTTCATGATTAAATTCTCATATTTATTATTCGGTTTAGTAGTATGACTCATTATTTGTTGCAATAAACTTAAATAAATTTGGAAAAACATCATAATCACTGTAGATAGGTATTGAATTCGATTATTAGATCTCAAAGAATATTAATTCATCATAGATTGATTTTATATAGAGGATTTCAATTTTTAATAAACATTAAGACATCATATTTATTTCTCAAATTTTAGACCCCCAAATTCCATCAAATGTCTTATATAAATGTGAAAATGTATTATCCTCCACCTCAAGATGTAGTCATCTATAGTCCTCACAAAATAAGAGGAGAAACACTCATGTGGGTGACTAGAATTAAACCTAGGTCTATGAAAACCCATTCTCTTAGACTAAACCATGACTCAATCTTAACAGAATGGTATGATACATTGAGTAACATGATTGATCAGCCATTTCTTTCTCAATTTCTCTTTAAATTTAACTGTAAAATGATCCATCTTCCAATAAAAAAATAGTGATGGTATTTTTAGTGACATAAGTGTCCCTCACCTGCATGACTTGTGTTCTTCCATCCAAAAGATATAACACATTCAGAGAAGTGCCTTTTTGAACCATACAATGTCCAATATAGATTCAAAGACAACTAGAATCATATAAAATGTTAAAATATATGATCTAAGAAACTTAGTTAGATTAGATTCTATTGTAAATATGGAACCCATCATGCATCCAATAAGTTGACATGAGAATTTAATGAGAGATATATCATAACAAAACATTTTATCAGGACTCTACAACTCTTGTTTTTTTCCTATTAAAAACTCTCATTTAACTCCCTATGTAAAACAAGAAATAGAACTACTATCCAGGAAAATATAGAATGAACATCCTGAGTATAATACCCTCTAGATAAAAAGATTATTATAGGACACACACAACACCACAAAACAGTCATAACATTGATTTAAACATAGTGAATGATCACTAGAATCCTTATACGTTTTCCTTTTTAAAATCAGGTTATTTGTGTCTAATATTCCAAGGTTCCCCATAGCAGTAACATGTATCCTCCTTTGGCAAGGATTTATACATATGTACATGTGATTAGCTACGAATCTTACAACCCACCATATGATTGCCTATCTTTTCCCATTGAAACATTGAAGGACACCACAAATTCAGAACCTCATCATTAGGTTTATCCTAATTCATTATATGAATATTTGGTAAAATCATTATGGATGTGACATAATTTTATGTCATGGAATCTCTTCTATATAGCATAACATTGATAAGATTCTTGTTAGGTCCACTAGGTCAAATACCCTGAGGGGGGGGGG
This sequence comes from Viscum album, assembly GCA_963277665.1. NCBI lineage: Eukaryota > Viridiplantae > Streptophyta > Magnoliopsida > Santalales > Viscaceae > Viscum > Viscum album. The sequence goes on from OY728139.1 coordinate 872,975,373, forward strand.
TTAAATCAGTTGTATGATATATTAAAACATTTCCCCTTCTTATTTTGTTTTGTTATTAAAAAAACTCAATTATCTCTTCCTTCCATAGCAATATATGACTAAATATGAAATCATGAATATAATAGAACAATTTTTACATGGTTTACCCTCACTAGGTTTCGTCCATGGATCATACAAAGAAAATATGTAGATATACTAAATTCACCAAGGCCTATTAACAATAATGAGTACAATGTCCATGCTAGATCATCTACGCCTATATTCCTTGTCTTAATACCTTTATAAGGTTTACCATATACTCATTGATTTCCCAAGGGTCACTACCTATGCCTCTCTCTCTGGCTCACTGCCGGTGGAAAGGGTAACCGCCATCTTCTTCCTTCGCTCACTACTATTAGAGAGGAATCCACTCATCGTGTATGTATTTTTTTGTCAAACAATATTTATGGACATGTTGGTTTCTTCATTTTTTTAATTCCTGCATACTAAACTTTTGGTAGTTGCTCTGTTGAAGTTCCTTTTTCACCTGTAGATGGATTCCACCTTCTTGAGTACTGTTAGATACCAGAAAATACCTTTTCAAACTGATATGAAGCTTTCACGTTCTTCCTTGTGAAAATCGCATACCACTATCTTCTCCCACATACATAGTACCAGGATTGGTTCATGGAACACCTCCTTAGCATACCACTTTTGCTTCCAATAACATCCTTTTGACCATAGACCGCCTCCGCCTTCGCTATCTCTTAACGCCTTAAAAAAAACCCCTCCAGTTCGAAAATGGTTCCTTATTTGCAGACTTCTACTATGAATAACACAATGTCAGTGAGTTGTTCTTTGTTAGTGGACTAAATTTTCTAACCGACCACATACCATGCCTTCTTCCACCGCATACCATATCTTTTGTGGGTTACATATCTCCTCAAAAACCCTCTACAAAATTTCATCTACATGAATCACCTCACCATTCATGGAATTATCCCTCACTAACATCCTTATGACTATTTCAATATCTCGGATCAAAAATATGATCTCTAATAATACTTAAACTCTATCCAAATTTGTGTGATTAGAAATTATTATATAGGAAAATATATCCTCAATATTTGTTAATCCATGATTTACCAAATCTTTGATCAATTGCATACCGATCCTCCTACCACCGCGAATGGCAAGCCTTCATGCAAACCATTATTCTTACGTGGTCCATGTACTACATTGGATCCTACACAGTCAATCTCATACATTAGAGTCAATTCATGCTTGTACCACACCTCCTTACTCCATGAACTGTTTTTGGTTTTGTGAACCGCTCCGGGGTACCATTCCTACCACACCATGAACCATTCCCGGAACATGGTACATGGTCACTGAATTGTGGAACACAGTTCTCATTATTTTCTAATTTTATTCAATGTTATTCATATCATTCCTTCCTATGAAAAAATCATTCTATTTCCATCCTGAAAATGCACCACCTTAAAAAAATGTATTTGGCTGACGTCAAACTTTCTCATTTGCGATCATCTGGCATTTTAAACAAACACAATCACACCCAAAACATACCAAGGAGACACATTGAGGGATTTTTTTTCCAGAAAATATCCCCCTTTGGGATTGTTGGAAAATCTTCACATAACAATTCTTCACTTTTTGATACTTTATTAAAAATCATTCCATTTTCATCCACCATTCACATTATATGATTAAGATAGTGAACACATATTTATACAACACATATTCTAAGCCCACATGAGCATGACTCAAAGTGAGTATCAGTAGTGTAATGTAATGTTCATCAATGAATCACTTCATTGCTAAACACTAGTTGTTGATACCATACCGTTACTAATAAAATTATTTCATCATGAACCTCTACTGCCGTGATATCTAATTATTGATCGCTCACTTCATGAATCTTCATATGAATACTACACCTATGTTACAGCACCTCCAAACAGCTTCTGCTCAGCTTCAACTCCCTATAAAATACTTCTCTACATAACAAATTCTCCCCATCTATTTTCATCCACTTGAATAGTCACACATTCTCCCCCTTTGTCAATGAAACCGGAGGGAACTTCATGATTTTATGAAATAGGTTAATGATCAAATATAAGCATATTAGCAAAAAAACACATCATACCTCAGAGAGAGGGTGAGCCACATGAACACTTTTTCAAGTGTCAGTGGTTGCCTGGACTACCATAGACTATCGATGCATTTCAAAATCTTCTTTGGGTATGGCATTTTTTATAATGCCAGCAACCTATTGTTCTGTAGGTACATACTCCAAATTAACCCTCCCTTTTTCCACATTCTCAATAATAAATTGATATTTGATTTCAATGTGCCCTATTCTTGAGTTATGGAATACATTTTTTCTATGATTTATACCACTTCAATTAACATAATGGATTTTGATTGGATATTTCACTTCAATTCACATATCATCAAGTTGATGCTTCATCCACAATAGATCCATGCTAGATTGAGTATCCATAATGTATTTAACTTCTGTGGTGCCCAATGAAATAAAATATTGTTTATTGATTAACCAAGAAATACACAATCCACCTAGATAAAAGGCACATCCAGATATTGATTTCCTATCGTCTGTTGATCCGGCCCAATAATCATCTTTATATCCCAATAAATCTGGCTATGATGTTTCATTATACATTAATCCAAAATCCAATGTTCCATTTATATACGAATGAATTATTTTTACTTTAATTATGTGGGTATCCTAGGGACTGTGTTGATATCTTTCTTCTTGACTTGTGGAAAATACAATTTCGGGCCTAGTCTAGGTCATGTATAGAAAACATTAAAGGATATGAATTTATTATATGATTTTTACTTACTTTCCATCATCATCTTTGGATTGTTTCATATGGGTAGAAACTGGAGTCTTCATCACCATTGAATTATCAATTCCAAACTATCTAGAAAACTCTGTGGCATATTTAGATTGGGAAATAAAAGATCAACTCCTTCATTTTAATACCTGTAAGCTAAAAAAAATTTCCATCTCACCAATCAGCGTTATTTAGAACTCTCTTTTCATATATTTAGAAAACTATCTACATTGTGCTTTTTCTTCTCCACTAAAAATTATGTCATCGACCTCAATTAGCACCATCTCTATTTGACTATTTTCATTATTGAAATAAAAATTGCAGTCAACTCCACCACGATAAAAACTGAGCTTCTTTAGAAAATGATCAAGCCTTGAATACCACAGCCTTTATTCTTGCTTATAACCATATAAAAAGGTTTCAGTGGACTGAATGTATTCTCAACTTCATTAATGAGAATAATAAAATTATCTATTTCTTTGAAATAGTTGAAAATGTCTCATCAACATCAATACCCTCTATCTGAGATTAATTTTTTCATTCCATTCATTCTTTGTTTTTAATGACAAAAAAATATTCATTAATTTTGTTACGAAAGACCCAGTTTGATACAATGAAATTCTTGTTTAATATTATTGAAATACTTTACCATGTATGATTCTTCTCAAATTGATCAAGATCTTCATTTATTTCTTGAACCTAATTTTCATCTCTATCAGATTCATCATAGAATTTAGGCTCTACCTATGATATGTATTGAGTTTATTGTAGAGACTTCATCCTGCTTGTTTATACTAGTGTTATCTGATCCCAATTTATATTTTGACTGCCAATTTAAGATCTTATCACTAGTCTATTGGAAGACACTAATTTATATTCATCATCTAAATCTTATCCTGAATCCACATTTGGAGATGGAGTGTCTCCTAACTTGTTCATCTCTTCATCACAGTCCTTCTGAGTCTGATCATGTATTTTATGATGATTGTTCTAATTCTCTATTATAGTCACATCATGAATTTCAACTAACCTTCATAGACTCTCATTGAATAATTTTTATGCATTACTTTTCTCTGAGTATCCACAAAATATCCCTTTATCTCCATGGGATAAAATCATCATTGGTTTCTTATTATTGATAATGATACATTTAATTCCTAAAACACGAAAGTGCTTCAATGAAGGCTTATTTCGATTCCATAAGTCATATAGAGACATTTACTTTTTCGAAAAATGTAGTTCTATATTTTTAGTTAAAATTTTGTCATCACTCCTATCATAAATTTTGCTAGAAGATATTTTTTAAAGAGCATTGTTATAACCATGTTGTTAACAATCTGTTTTCTTCTCTCATCTACTCCATTCTGCAGTGGTGTTCTTAATATTGAAGCATGATTCTTTACCACATGATTTTAGAGATAATACTCCACTTTGGTATTTTTAAACTCTGTTCCATTATCTGATCAAATCATCCAGATTTTTTGACCAAACATCTTTTCACATTCGAGTCGATATATTGAAATACCACAGAACTCTTCAGATTTATTAGTCATTATTGGTACCCATTCCATTTTTCTATAGTCATCAATGAAGTGAACTTCATATCTACTCCCTTCAATAAGCCATATTAAAATTGGCCCACACATATCAATATTCACTAACTCATGCAATCTTGTTAACCTTTTCTCCTTTTTCTTATATGTCTTTCAAATGATCCTTCCTTGGTGACAAGCATTGCACATATGAAGTATGAGTATGATCACATGATAATCAAGAGATATTTTGATCTTTATCATATTTAACCATATATTCCAATGACTCTTGGATTTTACGGTCAAGTAACTTTTTCCATAAATTTTTTCTACATCCATGGACAGAAAGCGCAAATCATCTTCTCCACTGACAAGGTAAATATTTCCTTGTACACTCTTTCCTTACAACTCAACTTCACCATCCTTTTAATAGATGATAGATAATTTCTTGGAAAATCTTATTGCATTCCCTTAGCACATAATTTACTAACACTAAGCCAGTTGTGACTAAGTCCTTCAACAACTAAGACATTTTCTCGTGTTGTGTCTTTTCCCCCCAAGATGGATTTTTTGGAACAAATAATTTTCAGGCCCCCATCATTACCAAATATTACCATAGCTTATTTATCATACCTTATTTTGGTACTTAATCCTAATTTCCTATCATATGACAAGTTCATCCACCATCAATTATCTGTATAACCCATGTGAAATGATGCCTTGTACATAATTTCTGCAACCACGGTCTGCTCAACCATTTTCATTTATTCCCAAGTATTTGAATTCATACCCAAAATGGAATAATAATCTTGATATTCCTCATTATATAATGGAACAGCTTCTATTTTTAGTGATATAAATTAATTTGTAATTTTTAGCTTTTTTTATTATACATTTGACTACTTCTTATAGAAAAATTGAGTATTCCTCAACACATTCCTCTGCATTATTTATGTGCATTACCTTTTTATATGTGTGAGTCATTTATACCTAAAAGAATACCATAAAACGATTACCTAGAATTTTGTGCTATTTACTAACACCAATATTGGTCTTGTTTCCTTTGGTACCTCTTTTAAATTAAACATAAATTCATTGAGTGTCCCATTTTACAATTACAATAGCATCTTATGTGAGGTACATTCCAGTGTGGCAATGATAAATGGCATGTTGATCCTTATTTTCTCTGAAAAATATAATACTTCTTTGTACCCAATTCCATCTTCAATCTTTGAGTGGGTTCCTGGGGTCTGACTTGAACCATAAATACTTTTTTTTAGATCAATCTCCATAACAACATCATCATTAATGAATTTATTATTTCGTCGGTTTTGAGGGACCACTCTACTCAAATCTAATGTTATCTATTTCTTGTATGATCTTATTTCCTGATGACAAACCGAGAGATAGTAGTTTCTACAAATCTTTAATTGTTCATCACAGATTTAAGAAGTCACCTTTTAGTTGTATGATATGTTTAGTTTTATCTTTTCATGTTTTAGTCAAACTATCAATTTTTATCTTCAATTTTGATTTTTTACTCAACCAACATTGTTGAGATTTATCATATTGAAGACCTTGTCTTTTCAATTTCTGCATTCATCTTAGAATTCTTTTCAATTATCTTCTCTATAAGGGTATCTCCTAATTCCACCTAATGAACAACTATTCCTTTAAATTATCCTTTCTCATTGTAACATTATTCACCATTTAATGAATTTATGACTACTGCTGCAAAAGAATCTATTTTATGATCCTTTTTGTCCTCCTAATATTCTATATTAGATTCTCTTGAACATTCATCCTTTTTTGAAACTAGTTTATTATTTTTGAATAAAATTCTACTAGTAATTGTTCCCCCTTTCTATTTTTATGAATACCTATTTTGGGAAATTTCATCATTTTCATCATCAAAATTATAAGGACAATTTGCTTCATAGTTCCCAATCATTCCACCTCGAATGAATGCAAATAGATGTTTACTTTTGAACATCCCTATTCTTATTTGTTTACTGGAGGATCGAAATGACATGAAATCATCCATATTGTCTTCCTAAAGACTATCATCAACAGAGAGATTCTTCATGTTCTGGAATGCCACATCCCTAGACATCCCCATTTCCATTGCATCGTTATCATCGTTTATCATTTCATATGAAACAAGTGTAATGTTTAGGTTATATAATGTTAGCTCTTTCGAGTCATTGTCTCCCAACACTGAATCTTTTGGATTGAACCATGGGGGATGTTTTCTGAAGCTATGTTTCACAATCATTATATCTTCAATGACTTCTCCAAGACCCCTCATGTATTCCACAATAAAACTTTTCATTTCAAAGAATGCATCAACAATTTCATTGGGATTTTTTCTAAGATCCTCATAAATTTCCCATAGAACCTGTATATTTGATTCTCTAACTTTTGTGTCACGCTCATAAATTTTCAACAATTTTTCCCATAGTATTTGTGATTTTTTATAGGACATCACCTTCGTATAATTTACATATGATAGGGCTCTCACTAATCAATTGATCCATTTAGCATCAACATCCAATTCTCCACTTTCAGCTTCTGATAAAGCACTACTACAAATGTTTTCTATTATTCCATGCATAACTACTATGAAGACAAACATTACTAATGATCAGAAGCAATGCTGCATTCGATGCCTCCGTAGTTGAAAATAATTTCATTCAATGACCAGAATACCTTTATGATTTACCACCTAAATGTTTTTTATAGAGATCCACTGACATACAACCTTTCGCCCTGATACAAATTTTTAGGTCTACTAGGTCCAATACTTAGGGGGTGAATCAGGGTATGACAGATTAAAAAATTTTCCCTTAGTATCATGATTTGTAGTTAATTTAAACACAATTATCAAATCCTCTTATAAAAATATATGAATAGATATGAAGTCATGCTCATATCCTTGCGATTTTTACATGGTTCACCCTCAATATGCTGCGCCCATGGAACATACATTGTTGATACGCTGATGTACCAAATTCACTATGGCTCACTACCAATAATGAGAAAAATGTTCAAGATAGATCTTATATTCCAAGGCTCACTACCTTTTCAATGTTTAAGGTATTCTCACTGCATTCCCAATGGTCACTCCCTATGAGTATCTCTCAGGAACACTACCGATGGAAAGGGTTTCCATCTTCATCTTCATTCTTTCACTTCTTTTAGAGTGAAGTCCAATAATAGATTGTGGATGTTTAGGTCAAACCCAGTTTATGGACATATAGGTCCCTTAATTTTCTTGAATTCTTGCCACCTCATAATTTGATAGATGCTCTATTGATTATCATGTTTTCACCTGTTGATGAATTCCACATTACCAAATATTTCTAGGTACAGGAAAATGCATTCAAAAATTTATTTGAAGATTTCATAAGATTAATTATTCAAACCATGAACCACTCTCTTCTCCCACATACTAAATAACAAGTTTGAGATTCAGAACAAATATTTCATGTACCACTTAATCCTTCGTGACCATCCCTTCTTCCACAGCCCACCTCCACCTTCACTACTGCATACTGACTCTGTGAAACCCCTCCTATCTATGAAGAGTTCTCTATTTACATACTGCCTCTCTGAATCACCCTTTGTTGGTGAATGGTTCTTTATTTAAATATTGAATTCACTAATCAGCCACATAATACACCTTCTTCCTTTACATATCATGTCTTATACGGGTCACATCTCTCCACAAAAACCATCGATGACATTTATTCCACACAAACCACTTCATCATTCAAAAAATAATCCCTCATGAACTTCCTTTAGACTTTTCTGAATTCCATGATGAAAAAGATATTTTCTAATGATATTTTATCTCTCTTCTAATCAATGGGATTAAAAATTCTTATATATTAAAAGATAATTTCAATATTCTCTAATCCAAGATTTATCAAATCTTTGATCCACCACATTCTGATCCTATTTCCACCACGAACTGCAAGCATTTCAGTGAATGATTATTCATTTTTGGTTTGTGTAACACATTTTCTCCTATGTGGTCTATCACCTCTACTTGCATCAAGTCATTCGTGTACCTCATCGCCTTCCTCAACAAACCTTTTTTGGTTTTACAAACAGATAAGGTGTACCGTTCGCACCGCTCTGCATACAGTTTTCAAATCATGGTACGCTATCTATTAATTGTGGTACGCGGTTCACATCCTTTGATTTTTTTTCTTCAATGTTCTTCATAAAATTCACTCCTATGATGAAATATGTTCATTTCCAACATTAAACTACACCACGTTAAAAATCAGTATTCAGAAAACACCAAATATTCTATTTCATTATCATCTGGCTTGGTCTACAAACACAATCACACCCAAATCATATCAAGGGGACACCATGTGGGATTTTTTCCCAATAATGTTCATGAGAAATATGTAAATAAATTAAAATTATGATAGCTTGGTTCTCATCTTCACAAAGAAACATTATATTGGTGATGTCTGATAACATTTTATTAAACTCATGAAGTTGTGTCTAGATGGTGCTTCCATGACATATAATGAATGAATATAATTCGTTATTCTTATATAAAATGTCAATTAAAGATGTTTTCAAATATATTTTTCATGTTTATCCCAAATACCAGCTACAAAGGTCTCATAAGAAACCATACAATATAATTTATCACATATATACAAGGTTAAAGAGTTGTGTGCTTATGGAATTCTAAATTTCAATCAAATAACATTAAACTACATGACCTTTTACAAGGAGGATATTATATGTTTAGGGTCTTGGAAATAAGGCATATGGTACCTAAAAATAATGAAACATTCTTTTAATCCTCTAAAAAGGCTTTATAATAGGTTCATTGTAAGTAAAATGAATACATCTAAAAAATGGGGACATACAACAAATGAAAGGGTGATTAGAAGGCCCATTATGTGTAAATAAGTTAAAATGTTTACGTATTAGCTTGGGGAATTTCAATAAGAACATGATGAAATATATAATGAATTGAGCTATAGAAAACGTGTCATATCATAATAAAAAGAAAATGAACCATAATTTTCAAATGTGTCTAAAACATTTAACATAGATATTTATATGCATATCAGCATGGTCTATCGAAATGGTGTCATAAAAAATACTAAGGTTATTCATCATGGTATAGTGAAACTTATCATCTAAAGATATTAATTTATTTATCCAATGCACTATAGTGATATAAATTAACACACTTAATATGAAATTATCGTAAGGTGATATAGTAATTTAATAATAAAACATTTCATAAATAATATATATAGAATAAAAGAAATGGGTTTCATAACAAATCCATGGAGTTTTAAAGAAGTGCTTAAAAACATGATCCTTATATCAATTATTACAAAAAAAGGGAATGAGGGATTTATTTATGTAAATTAAATAATAAAATAATCATTTTAATGTATTGAAGAATACCCCCAGAAATGAATGTTGTTTTTGTATTTATATAAATAAAATAAAAAAAATTCTTGATAAAGATAGAGAAATTTGGAGATTAAAATTTGGCAGCATAATGGGTATGAATCATGGTTTTATAAGACATTAAAATGTGAGGGACAAAGGTTTACCATTTATAAAAGACACATAATACAGTATAGGTACACAATAAAATGAAAATAATAACATGTTATTAATATTCGAAATACATTACGCATAAAAGTGAACTTAAAAGGAAATGAGATGTAGAGAATAAACTTACCATGATGAATGACATATAAAACTCAATGATCGGGATCATGAGGTCTTTATAAAACAATGGTAGGACTCCTTTGGATGTAATAATATCCGATCAAATTTTTTGATGATATTGGAATGAATGAAAATGAAGTAATGGGTGATTATTTATAGAAATAGAGAAGAATTTTGTATATTAATTTCCTCGGACACCTTATTTGTTGTATTTGAAAAATCATGTGATTTCTCATGGTATTTGAAAAACCATGGGATTTCCCATGGTATTTTCCATCATATTGAACACATGTGACACCTATTATCACATTTTATTCCTCATGAGTCAATGAGAATTATAACATCATAATTATTTCATTATTTATGTAAATAAAAATACTAAAAACTCATAATTTTATTTTCACTATAAACCAAAAAACCAAAAATTTTATTAAAACCTCATAAATTCACTAAACCCTAATATCTGTTTTCAAAATTTAAAAATGAAATTTATTTTATCATAATAAATGCCTAAATATCATTAATTTTTTATTTGTACTATACTAATAATTAATTACAAAATACAATATCGGACAGAAAATGCATACTGACAAGCGTAGTGAAATTTATGACAACAGAAAAAATATTATATTATCATTTGTAATTAAAAATGATTAATTTAATATCACAATTACCCTATAATAGTCATTATTAATAAATCCTATGTTCAGTATAATAATTTATTGATCTCGGAATATTAAAATTTTTACATAAAAATCAATCTATCAAATTCTATAATAATTTTTAAGAAAAAATATTCTTAAAACAAAAATGATGAAATAACAGATTTATTTAAATTATTGGATGAAATTTAATTCTTTGGGGCCCTAAAACATAACCCCTTAACACACCATCATATGACCAAAGGGTATGGTGTGCGATGGTAACAACCTTTTGGGAGTCTTAGATAGATTCACCCGAGTGGAAATCCCCACTAACTTGATCTTCTCCCATATGCAATTTCATTTAGGATTAACATGTTGATTGTCATCATGGGATTGGTCTAGATTGAATCCTAGGGATGCCACCTCCTTCCCATGATCTGAAAAATGGTATTTACATGGATTGATTATATTGGATGAGGCCATTAACTCTTCTTTCAATAATAATTATCCATAATCATTTCTATTTATAACCTCTAATCATAATGCTAAGAGTATAGATTCAAATAGTCGTATTGACTAATGGTCATAATTGATGAATAGTCGTATAATGGTCAAAACCCAATGGTCTTCTTTATATTAAATTAATTTCATTATTATTGGGGTATTGTTTTGTTCTGTACAAAATAATATAAAAAACATTTTCCAAAAACAATTGTTATTCAAAAAAATTAGATCTTCAGTGTCTTCCCCACATAGGAATATTTACCCACAATATTTCAACATGTGCTCTCAGTTGTGAAATGGTGAGGGTACTTATACTTAATTGTTTACTCCATATCATGTGTTTCTTTTTTATATTTTTGGTTCTTCCACAACACCTTGACAAGGTGGGTAGTCTTGTTGGGTAGAACCGTGTCTCTAAGGACCCATATCTCCACATGTTGTTCATTATAAGAGAGGTCGTGTTCCATTAGTACCACCTCTAGATTAATTATATTTGAAGGGTCAATTATGTACATTCTCATGAGTTATACGTGGAAAACATCATGAAACTGGCCTATAATTGGAGGAAGTTACAGAAAATAGTCCATGACTATTATATGATCAAGGATTTCATAGAGCCTAATGTAACTAGGGCTGAGAATCCCTTTATTTAAAATCCATATGACTTTATTCGATTGATCTATTCAAAGGAACACAGTTACACGAACATAGAATTTAGATTCCCTTTGATGGTTGTCAGGCTAGAAATTTTGCCGAATCAATGCAGCCTTAATGTAATATTTAATGGCATGAACCTCTTCTGTCATCTCTTGCATAGGATCTGTCCGATGAAGATTTCCATCACCAGCTTAATTCAAGTATGTATGATTTCTAAATTTCTTACCATAGAGAGATTCATAGGGTTCTATTTGAATGATTCCATAGAAAATATTATTGTAAGGGGAGTCAACTAATGGTATATGTTGATCCCATACACCATTGAATTCCATTGATCATGTTCTACACATTTCGTCCAGTGTTTGAAATGTCCTTTCAGATTGGGAATCAGTTTGGGGGAGATATGATATACTGAAATTCCATTCTATACACATCACATGTTTAATAAATATCTAGAATTTTGATTTGAATAGTGAATCATGATAGAATATGACAGGGAGTGGTACCCCATGCTCTCCTACCACTTCACTCATGTAAATCCTGAAAAATTGATCAAGAGTTAAATCATCCTGAATTGAGGTAAAATGGGGATTCATGGTGAGATGGTCCACTATAACACATTTCACATTGTTTCCTGTGGTTTTTTTCAGGAGACCTGTTACAAATTCAATAGTTATATTTCCCCACATCCACAATTGTATGGGTTGTGATTTTAATACCAATTTTAGAAGTAGTCTATGTTCCTTCACTTGATGACATGGACAGAACATTGTACTATAGTTAGAAATCTCCCTTTTCTTATTTCCAAATCAATAATAATAAAAAATCCCCCTATACATTTTCATGCTTATAAGATGAATAGAGAAAGTAGAGCTATGAGATTCATCAATCAGCTCCTTTATTGTTTATGGAATACATGGAACACATAGTATTGTAAAAAAAATTAGTACACCTTTATGATCAATATTGGACACAGGAAATATCCATTCCGTAAAAGGATTTAGTTTAATCCTCATCATTACCATGATAATAGGTTCTTTCATACTTAATGCATCAATTACATTGTTTTCTCTTCTAGAGTGATAATTAATTGAACAATCGTAGTTATTAAGAAGTTCCAACCATATCCACTATCTCATGTTCAATTTATTTTTTGTTAAAATATAATTTAAAAATCGATAGTCTATGTATTAATCATAGTTCCCCACATAAAGAGAGTGTCTATATTTCAATAAATAAAAACAACTACAACCGGCTCTAGATAGTGCGTTTGATAATTCATCTATTGAGGCATTAGTTATTGACATTCATAAATCACCATGTCATTTTTAAAAAAGACGTTCCCAATACCTTCTAGAGATGCATCAATAAACATATAGAATCCTTCTATGATTTTGGGAATAGGTAAAATGGGTGCAGTAACATGTCTCTTAATTAGGTACTGAAAATATTCTTGACACTACTTTGTCCAGATGAAGTTAACCACTTTTTATTTAACATTATTAGTGGACTAGAATTCTGCTATGATTTTCTAACAAACCTCCTATAATGTAATCTTTATCCAGGGAAATAATGAATCATAGTTATTGTTGTAGGATAATGCCATTCCTATAAAACAATTATCTTTGCATAGTGAATTGAGATTCCTTCATTGGTTAAAATGTTCCCCATGAATGAAGCTTGTTGTAACAAAAATATACAATTTATGAACTTTCCATATAACATCACTTTCCTCAAATTTTAAAATATAACTCTTAGATGGACTTCATTATTATTTATACTATTTTAATATAACATAATATCATCAATAAAAACTATAAAAAATTTGGCATGGTGGTTCTTAAAAAATATATGCATGAAATAAATATATATAGAAGTAGAATTAGTCAATATGAAGGGAATAACCACAATTTCATGATGCCCATATCTTGATCGGATGGGGTTTTTTGTAATATCATCATTGTTCACCACTAATTGATTATAAGAATAATGATGAGAGATCTTGGAGAATAATTTTTTTCTATGAAGTTGGTCAAATAAATCATCAATTCATGGAAGAGTGTACTTACTCTTCAATGTGATCATATTCAATTCTTTATAATCAATGCTTAGTCATATTTATCATCCTTCTCCATCAAAAATGAAACATTTTCTCCCAAAGGATACACACTTGGATAGATAAACCCATTCTCAAAAATATATTGGGGTTTCTTCCTTAATTCATCTAGATCCACATTTAAAATTATATATGTAGTTTTTGATATTGGATGAGATCCATGTATATGTTCAATGGGGAATTCAACCTCTCTTTTTGGGGGAGGTCCAGGAAACTCTTCAAGAAATACATATATGTATTACAGAACAATGGAGACATTCTCTATCCTTATACTATCATTTCATTCTTCTTCATTACTAATAAAATCAATAATGAAAATAATCATAGGTGATTCTAAAGAATCTAAGGTCAAGATAGATCGACATGTAAGATAAATGTTGGTTGTACATTCAAGACTGATGATATTTTTATTCATCACTATTTGAGTTCAGAATTATAATATGAGATCCAGTCCAACCCTATTATAATGTCAAATTCCATCACATGAATGAATATTAGATTTTTGATTTGATTTATCTCGCTAACGATAATACTAGATTCACTAAACACTATTGATTCTTTGATAATCCCTCCAGGAGTTATGAATAATAACTCTACATTATGTAGTTCATTGGTTGATTATATATTCTTTTCAATTATATAAGAAATAAATGAATGTGTAGAACTAGAAAAAAAAATGTATATTCTATATTGAGATAACAACAAGGTATCCTTTCAAAACATAATTTGGAGATAAATCATCAATTATTATGATAGAAGAAGCATGAAAATGCTCCCTTGGATTATGTTTAGGCTGATGTTGATTCCCCTCCACTTCCCTAAAATATGAATAGTGATTTGAAAAGTGCCAATTTAGTCCACACATGAAGAATTGGACTTCATGCAGGGACTACACCATCATCCGTTTATCGTTAGTGTTGAGAACATGATATTTCACCTCACTATGAGAGTTCTAAGCGATATACATTCTATTCCACACTTTAACATTTCCTGATTCTGAGCATGTAGTTCCCCAAATTATTCATCCAACATTTGTTTCATTTGGAATGTTGAACTTTCTTTCTTCTTCTTCAGCATTCAATGATAATACCCATGATTGGATCCAAGGATATCTTGTTCTCATTCGACATGTGAGACCATTGTGTTTCACCGATCTACAGGTCAACCAACATAGCACTTCATACAATTTACTCATAGCTATTTTATTCTTTATTGGAAAGATTCTTCATTTGATGAGGTCTTAGTCAACCGAAAACACATAAAACTTCCCATTAGTATACATGAAAAAGCTAGATGTGTAATGGGAAAGTCTTGTGAAGTTCATCTCATAGCTTCTGAAACATACATCCCCCTTCATCTTCAGCTCTTGGAATTCTATATCCATTTTAATTCACATTGAGTGGGGAAAATATATTTTTAAATATTTTACCCTAAACTCAACCCATTCCAAATAACCTTTCTATTCTCTACGGATAATAATTTTAACCTATGTCCACCACTGATCACTTTATCCCACTATGAGATAAAGAGCCATGGTGGAATTTTCTTGTTCTAAACAATGGAATACATAAAATAACATTTCAATATATTTTATGCACTATTCCTCAATAAATGTATTACTAGTACCATTGAATGTGTGTGGTTGTTGACACAAACAAGACTTAATGGAAAGTCATTCCATTCAATGTGAATCCTGTCTCTCAACATGATTCTAGTTATCACCCATAACATTAGTTAATTGATTCATCATTATCATGAATGATTCGATTCCAGATTCCATCGGAGGTCCATTAGTTCATGCTTCAAGTTTGTCACCATTTCATGGATCCTCCTATTTCCCTCACTTTTCTAAAAAACATTTTAGGAAAAAATACTTCATTTTGTCCTTGTAGATAAGGATTGAGGTATGCAAAAGGCACGATGGTTCGCATGATGTCTTGTCATTGGTAGAAATGAGGTAGCGATTTGATGATCTAAAGAAGATTTTTCATAGATGGAAATGGATATCATGATGTATCAAAGGCAGTGCACAGAAAATAGAGAAAAAATGGTTTGTGTGAGAGTTGAGGTTCATAAGAGATGATCAGTACATAGTGATGGCGGTAAAAAATCAATGATTTGGTAATTCCCAGATTAGCAAAAAAAAATTAAATATTTATCCTATATAAGAAGATCCAATACTTTAATTATAAGTGAGATCAATTTGAATTATATAAAATCATTACTACAAGAAAACATTTGTTTATCATTGGAAGAGTTTGTTGGAGGATTCTGTGAAGGGTGTAGTAGTTCACAGATGCAGTTTTGGGAATAGATTTTTCTGGGAACTATAGCACACAACATATGTGGTACATGGAGAAATAAAACAAGTAAATTAGAGTAGGACGAAGACATCCACAAAAGAGGAATACAAGGTACACAATTTTGTATTTTTTCCATTGGATAATATGGAGTTCATAGAGGCAAAAATAGTTCACAGACAAAAGAAATATCATAGATGTAGAGGCAGACTTCAAATGGGAAATGGTCTGTTGATGGAGAAGTGGTAAATGGATAGGGGGATGGTTCGTGAAATAATAATAATTATGTGGAGGAGTATGTCCACATTGAAAACCCAAAATATAGTACACTAAAATGAAAATGTGGTTTGTATAGGACTAAAGGAAGAGTATAAAAGCAACAAATCAGTTTCAATAGAAATTTTTGTTATAAAACTCTATCTGGAAAGTAGGTTTTCATATAAATGTGGAAAATGGACATAAATTGAGAAGCTATCTATATTTGAGGATGCTTCAATTCATAAAAATGAATTAAGATACAAGTCTATAAATGGTTAGTGGATACCTTCTAAGAGTAGTGGGAAAATGAATAGAAATATGGTAATCCATCCTATCAATAGTGAGCTAGAGGAAAAGACATAGAGAGGTACACTTGTGAATGAAGTGAGAAGACTCTAATTGTTTTAGAAGTAGTTATCACAAGAATATATGTGATCTAGCCTGATCCCTAAAAATAGTTATGAGATTTAGTGGTTTTGTTACATCGGTACATAACTATTGTATGCTCCAAGGATGTAGCCCATTGAGGTTGAACAGACTAAAATCTACATTTCCTATGCATTATTTAATTTTTTTTCCATTTCATCAGGAGGAAGAGACAGAAGTGTGTTTTTTTACATTGAATCAAGATATAAAAGTGTAGTAATATTAATCAATCAAAATATTATTCACCCCCTATCTGGGTATTCATCATATTGAACCTAACAATTGGTATCTGAGATAATGGTTTAAATTCATTGGTTTTCTATCTGTTGAAAAAATTGATGTGGTAAACCACCAAGGAATTCATATCTTTGACATAAATAAACATTAATTATTGATTAATAAAATGGAACAATACTTCCAATAATTACGAATGGATGTATTCATTTCATCAATACTAGGAATATCAGGTGATGTCAATAGTGGTGCTTTAGTATTAGATGAAAGTAATGAATTTGATGAAGATGCTAAATGGAGTAATGATTTTGGGGGATCCCTATCAAATGCAATTTTTACAAAGATTATGTCATGAAAAATATAACACTATATGTGGGAAAAGATTCCAAACAATTATGTGGGTGACTTAAAAGTCAGAGAAGAAATGTTTCATATTCAATAGACTAAATATGAGTATCTTAGAAAGATCCTAGATGAGTCTATTAACGCACTACATGAATTCTTTAATACTGTAGTGGATGAAAAGAATGGTGTTGGGGAATTAATTGATGAATAATAATAGTGAATCATTTCTTTAGTAAACTACCACATCAGTTCAATCTAAATGTTTCATTATTAGAAGATAACGATCTGAAATATATGAGGCTAGATATATTTCACAGTACCCTTTTAGCATATTAAATGAGAAAATATGATAATGATGCTGTGGAAAATGAAAAATAAAGAGAGGTGGAATTCAAGACAATGATGATGCTCACCATTAATGATGGTGAATAAGATGAAGAGATATACTATATAATTCATTCCCCTATTCAAATCTACAAAGAGGGAAAGGAATGTTCAATGGGAAGCTTCTACATGCATTCTTTTGATGTGGAAAGATTGGACATATTTTAGAAAGGTTTCCAAATATGAATTAAGAAGATGAGGAGGATGATGTTGAAATTCCCATGAGGAAAACACCAACCTACGTGAAAGGGAAGAAAAACTTTCAGAAAAATTTCTTCCGAAAAAAGAATATTCTCTCAAAAGATGATGAATGTTTAAAAGAATATAAGGAAGAAACATTGGAGGATTATAAGAGTCATGGAGCTCATTATTTGGTGGATATTATCACAAATTATAATTAAAAAGAATACAATTACAAGGGAGAATAAGAATTTCAAGGAATTGTTGACCTTCAGGTTGAGCGTAAAGTTAATCTTGAGAAAATAGATGTTTGGATAGCCAAAATAAAGAAATCCAAAAATGTAGGTCATGATGGAAAACTATATATTCAGAAATAGGAAAAGGATAATTCTATCGTAAATGATTAAATTGAATAAATTAATCAACCAATTACATAGAATATAAATATTGTTGTTTAGTGCAATCAAAACATTAACGAAAAAAATTTAAATCGATTGATTAAATGAAACTAGAAAATATAAACTATAAATTTTCAATGAACATGAAGAAAAAGTATTTAATCAGTGAATAATAGTTAATGAACAATAAAACCAGTTGAATCTTGGACGAAAATCAAGAAATCATGCCCTATAATAAATGGAGAAGATGAATGTTGAATATAGTTTTTCAATTGAATTGAAGCATTGTTCAGATCTGGAAGGAAATGATGTAGTGAGGCCTGATAAAAAACCACTAAGGGTTGAAGTCAAGCCTCAAGATCACACTCTGATATTGATGTTTTTTGGAGTATTAAATAGAATTGGTTGATTCAGATAACCCTAGTGACAAACAGAGGTGAAATATTTAGAATAGGAATGTACCAAGTGTAAGATTCATTTATTGTGGAAAAATGAGGCACTCAAAAAATGTATTATCTATATTAAAGAAGCACTTAAGGGAATAATAACAACATAGAAATTCATACATATCTAAATATTCAAGGACAAAATTTTATGGTCACTATTTCATGTATGGAGGACTTGGACATGTGGAATGATATTTCTCATCAACAATGAATACGGATACGAAAAAGAAGACTAAATGTGGTCATAAGAAAAGAAAAAGTATAATCAAATTGTCTGAAAATGAAAAATGAAATGGTATATCAAAAGATGATGATGATCCATCATTTACTATGTAATATCATGATTATCATTATTGTATATGAAGTCCAAATCATTGGTCAAAGGAAAAGAGATAAATTTGAAGATGATGAAGAAATTACGTTCAAGGCATCATATCACCCTGGGATGAGGATCATTGATAGTTGATGCACATAAAATATGATAGTAAATAAGGATCTTTTGATCAAAATTATGTACAATAAAGAAGGTATCATAATATTTGGTAATGATGAGTGCCTAAAAATTATTGGTTTAGGAAAGTCCAATTTTGGCGGAAAATAAATGATAAGAAAATATGTCTTGTTAGTAGAAGGCCTTTGTCACAAATTATTAAGTGTAATTAAAATATTTGGCTTAGTTCATGCCATTATCATTTCAAACAAATTATGTGTCATCGTGGAGACAATGGAACTATTGTATTACAGGGAATGTGTGATGATGGAAATCTATAAACCATAAATAAAGAAGAAGATATTTTGTTTTATACAATGAATATTAAAATAGGTCATAGAATAAATATCATGGACACGTAAGAAAATCATCCTTGGTTGATCTAGTGGAAAATGAGGTTTCTCTAGATCCCCCTTGAATTTCACATGATCATACATCGATGTCTGTTTATGTCAACAAGGGGAAAAATTCTATAAAATTAATTGATTTATTACTTATTGCATTTCATCGGTAAATTTTTCCAAGAGATATTAATGGTACGAGATATTATGATCTTTTCATTGAAGATCTCATCATTATGGAATTAGTATCACATTAACTACATGTCTGTGGTGATTACTTATATTAAAAGATATCGAAGAGATGATGAAAAGAAGAAAGGAAATAAAATAGAGAAGATACAAACTGAAAATGGAACAAAGTCCACAAATAGTAAAGTGGGGGATTACCTTGAGGACCATGGGATAAGTCTTCTATTTTCATTCGTACGAAATCTATAGCAGAATGGTTTTGTGGTTATAATAAATTGGATTTTGAACAACATGGCCAGAAAAATGCTGATTGACAAAAACCTTTAGGAGAAATTTTTGGACGAAGAAGTGATGAAAGTAGATTATACATCAAATAGAGATTTATTGTGTTCGAAAGAAGAGAAAACCACATATGAGCTATATAATGGGGAGAAGAAATAGTGAATGTACTTTTGAGTCATAGGAAATAAGCATTTCATTCTGAATAACGCGTAACACATGAGGATTGAATCCCATTGAGATGAAGGGATATTTCATATCTACTCAATGAAATAAAGATACATATATGATTCAATAAGCTACATTGAAAGATATTTGAATGTAATGAGGTATCTATAGTGTTGAATGAGAATAATATTTGGTAAATACATGATCAGTCATAGGAGGAATGTTATGATGAGATAAGCCGATCCAAAGATGCTCAAGTTATAGAGGCTTATTCATAAGAAGTTTCAGATAATGGGATAGAAGAACATAAATCATTGTCTGCACAATGACTGAGGAGAAGATAAATGTTTGATAGAATGAACATAATTAGTGATCATATAGCTCTTGACCAGAAAAGGATGATAAAGACCATATAACAAGTATCATTCATATAAAAAGTATAGCCAAAATGTTTTGATGAAGTAGCTGGAGATGGGAAGTTTGTTCTGGAAATGAATCAACTGCTTGACCAAATTGAGAAGAATCAAACATGGTATTTTTTTAATGCCTATATTTATGATTGACATCGGAAAAAAATGGGTCTTTTGCAACAAGATGTATGAATATTGTGTTTTGATTCAAAACAAATCACAACTACTGTGAAATTGGTACTCTATAATAGAGGTTATTGATGTTGATGAATCATTTTCACCTATTGCAAGGCTGGAGACTATCAGAATATTCCTAGCCATAGTAGTGAAATGAAAGTTCACATTTTCTAGATGGATGTAAAGATAGACCTTCATAATGGTGTTCTAGAAGAAAAATTTTATATTGAGAAGACATATGGGGTTCTCATTCATGAATATGATAATAGATTTTGTCAGCTGAAGAAGGCTCTATATTGATTGAAAAAATCACCAATAGCATGGTATTTGAGGCTAGAGAAGTATTGGATGATGTTTGGTTGTCAGCTTGTTAATTTTTATTACAGTCTATATGTGAAAAATGAATGTAATCAAATGATGATGGTGTTGCTTTATGTAGATGTCATAATCATTGATGGATCAGATGAAACATAGCGTAGACAATTTTATGAATTGATAAAAGAAAGTTCGAAATATTAATGATTGTTGAACTTAAATTTTCCCATATTCTATAGGTAAGACAATGAAATAATGGCACATTTATTTCAAAATTCAAATATACCTAGGATGTTTTGAGAATCTTTGGAATGGATATTTCCAAGGATATAAAGACTTTGGCAGCTACTCAGAAGAAACTATCTCAGAAAGATGATAGAAAATTAGTTAATGCCACAGAATATAGGAGGATCATGGGAAGCGGGATGTAATTAAGAAAATAAAAAATGGATAATTTTTTTTTCAAGAATTCATGATGAATGTTATAAAAGAAATTCTAAGGAAATCCACATTCTTGATGTGAAGAGAACACATAGGTATATCAAGGACACTATAGATTTTGGATTGATGCAATGAAAAATATCAACCAGAGTTATTGGGATATAAATATGGTGATGAGGTTAGTTCAACTTATGATAGAAAATCGTTTTCATGTGGTGAAATCTATCTTGGTGGATTATTCATTTCTTGGTTGAGATAGAAAAACATGAATATAATGTAGTTGATGTAAACTGAATTATCGAGATCCATTATGATAATTCATTTTCTATAAATCGTAGAAAAAATAAAGTCCAACAGAAAAGGAAAAAGTAAATTGAAATAATATTTTATTTTATTAAGGAGAATGTGGAGCCTAAGATGGTGAATTTGGAGTATGTTCCTATAAAATGGGAAAATTTCTTATTCAACACACAAACATTGGGAGAAGCACACAGGTGAAAAAGAGGTATTGGGGGAGTAGAAAGATAAGGGGAGTATTAAATCTGATGATGCTAGTAGTGATCGATCAATAGATATATATCACAATATCTGAGGGTTATGAATTTGTGGCTGAAATAAAGTGATTCATTAATGATATTTTCATTATACTCTTGTTCTCAAGCCGATCATGGCCCAGGTGGGCTTAGAGTATGAATCGAGTATATCATTGATCACACTCTTAATCAAAAAAAGTTAATTATGATTAATGAAATATGGATCCTAAATTATTTATCAATGTTTGAATAATATTTACTAAAATAGTAGTCAACAAACCTTAAGGGGTATTATTGGGAAAATTCCATCAAGTGTTCCTCTTGGCATATTTTGTGTGTTTTTGTGTTTGTTGAAAATACCAGATGACAACAAATGAGTATTTTTGGTGTTTTCCAAAGAAATGATTTTAAGGGGTTATAGATTACCATGGTTGGTAAATTTTTGGGCCTCAAAATCCAAATCATGTTTTGGAAAGTGCAAGGATTTCTGCTCATCTGTGAATGGTGTGAGGAATGGAAAAATAAGTATAAAATAAAGGGATCCAAATATTTCATAATATAAAATTTCTAGGAATGGTTTGAGGACATCATACGAGGAAGTTATAATAGCTCCTAGAAATGAAAATGGATTGTAGTGATGGCATGGTAATTCATAGCAAAAAATCTTGGTACGATGAAGGCGTGATGGATCACAATATTTCTTTCCATTAGTAGAAATGATGCATTGATTTGTGATTCAGGTTAGGATTTGTTTCATAAAGAAAACAGATTCCATGAAAGAGAAAAAGAAGTATCTGGACCTCAAAGGAGAAATTCTTCATGAGAGAGTTCTAGTTCACTAGAGATTATCTGTACGTAGTGAATGTGGTATTGAATCAAATATTGGGTAAATCACATATTATTTCACTTTGAGAATATATTATTCCTACATTATAAGATCTAATCCTTGAATAACAACTGAGATCCGTTTTTATTAGAGAACATAATTTCTATGGGGTGAAATTCATCTATGTAAGAAAGTTATTAAAGGAGGATTCCGTGATGGGTGAAGAATTTCACAGAAGTAATTATTTGAATAGTTTTTTTGGGGCACTATATCCCACAATGCATATGGTATATGGAAGAAGAAGACATGGTACACGAAAGAGGAAGATGTGGTGTGCATAAGAGGAAGACACAGTACGTGGTTGAGGATTTGGATCAAAGGAGTAGAAGAAGATCACATAATAGAAAGTAGTTCATTGAAAAAATACAGTTCACAGATACGGAGGCAACCCATAGATGGGAAACCGTTCATGAAATAATAAGTTGTATGCATATAGGATGTAGGATCCTGAAATCAAGAGTATTTCATGGTGGATGTGATCTGTGTAGCAATCCCACTACACAGTAAACTGAATAGACATGTTGATTTGCTGAGGGCACAAGGAACCTTGTAAAAACATAAAATCATTTTGTGATTGTAATATCTATGACCTGATAGTAAACAAAAAGTTGATTCCCATAGGTGGGTGAAAAATTACTTCAATAGAACATCTATCAACTATTTTAGATTCATGCCTTCATGCATATAACGGGACCTACATGTCCATAAACAATGAGTGGATGCCATCCAAGTGTAGTGAGTGAAGGAAGAGGAACACAATGATCTTCCCATCAGTAGTGAGAAATAGAAAGATACAAAGGTATTGACCCTTGTGAATGTAGTTAGTAGACCCTAAAACATGTAATGGAATTGTGCCTTGGCATAGATATGATCTTTCTCAAACCTTGTAACTGGTAGTGAGCTTTAGTGGTTTTGGTACAATAACACATCATCGTTGTATTCCCCATGGATGTAGCCTCGTGTTGGTGAACCCAGTAAAATCGATGGGTCATGTGAATGATTTAATTTTTGTTTATCCATTGAAATAGGAGTAATAGTGACATGTTTGTTTCATTTAACAGAGAGAAAATATCAAAAGGGACAATAATTTTAATATGTTATACCCTGATTAACCCCCCTCAAGGTATTCCACCATATGGACAAACTATGATTAATATTGTACTAATAAAATAATATCATTTACAATTATTATAGCTTTAAATTATTTTTATTTCATAAAACATTATTCATAAAAAATTTATTCATTTTCAATTATTACATTTTCTTAAAATCCATTATAATGGTTTATAAAAACCATGTGATTAACCAAACATATCACCAGGGTGTTTCAAAAGAGTCCTAAAATAAGGCCCATTTTCATGATATAGTTCTCATTCAAGTCTATCTCAATGTGTTTTTTTGGGTTTTACCCCTAGAAACATATTTTCCAGAACTACATCCAATTATTCATATCCAGACTAGGATTTATATGTTCGGAAATAACATACATAATATTTCACCAAAATTCAATGAGTTTGGCTTATATATAAAAAATTATATAGGGCTCATCCTATATTTTTTAAATTTTAATTTCCAAAAACAAATAAACTATACTTTGATACCAACTATGGAATCCCTTATTTTTATTACATTACATTACATTACATTTTACAATTGAGGGTCTTATAAGTTTATTGTCTTGGATATAAGGTACGTAATACATGATAAATGAAAAAACTGTTCTAATCCAATTGAAATAATTCATAATAGGTTTATCCTATGTAGAAATAATGCATCTCATACCCCATGGTCTTACATCAGAAGAAAGGTTGAGCAGAAGGTCCAATATAGGTAAACATGGTTAATAGTTTACTTCTTGATCTTGAGTAATATCAATAATAACTTGATGAAATACATAATGACAAGAGTAATGGAAAAGTAAAATATCAAAACAGTTACATTAATTATAAAATTAAAATTTGGCTACAACATTTAATTTGGAAATTCATAATCTTATCACCAAGGTTCATCCGCAATGTGACATAAAAATGAGAATGTTATTCCCCAAGGTATCATAAAAATTTTCATCTTTAGAGAAAAATTTCCTTATATAATACATTGAAAAATATTAGTTTACATGCTTAATATATCATTATTTAAATGTGATCCAAATTTATATTAATCAAACATTTCATAAATAATCCATATAGAATAAAATAAATGGGTTTTATAGAAAAATAATTTCATTTCAAAAAAAGTGCTAAAGAACATGATCTTTATATAATTTCTAAAAAATAGAAAGGGAATGTGGGTTTTATGTATGTCAATTCTAGAAATAAAAAATAATTTTTTCTTATTTATGAATACCCCTAGAAATAAACGAAGATTGGGTATCCACATAATGAAAATAATACAATTCTTGAGAAAAAGAGAGAGATTTTTAGTAGAAAATTCGTCAAAATAACAAGTATGAATCACAGTATTTTAAAACATTAAAAAGGGTGGGAAAAAAGGTTTCCCATTCATAAAAGACTTATAATTCAATTAGTGGAAGAAATAATATTTTTTTAAGAACACAGTATAGATATTTGAAGTACTTACCACATAAAAGAGAATATGAAAGGAAAATGGAAGTAGATAATTTCCTTACCTGGATGAATGACTTCATAAACACTATTATTGGGACATTCATGGATTTAGGACACCATAAGAGGACACAATGAGAAGTATAATTATTATAACATCTAGGGTGATTTTTAAATGAATGGAAACGATGTAATTTTTATATATTTATAGTTAAACAAAGGTGTTTTTTACAAAATTTCAAGGACACCTCATTAGTGGTATTTGAAAAACCATGTGCTTACCCATTGTATTTGACCATGGAATTTTCCACTTGGGGCAACTAATATCATATTTTATCCCCCAATAGTATATTGTAATTATTACATATTTATTACTTCATTAATAATGTCATTAAACTTAAAGAAAACTCAAAACTAAATTTTGACTATTAAATTAAAAACAAATCATTTTATTAAAATATCAAAAATTCACCATAATATAATATCAAAATTTTGAATTCAAAAATGGAATTTATTTTATTATATTAATACCATAAATATGATAAATTTATCTTTTAACAATAAATATAATTATTTATTAATAATAAAAGTAGACAAAAAATGAATACTATCCTGCATAATAATTGTTTTTTAGAATTAACAAAAATAATATTATTTTACCATTTTTAATTAACAATGAGTTTTTTAATAATAATATATAATTGTATGAAACAGTATTAATAAACTCATAATTCAACATAATAATTTATATCTTTATGAAATGTAAAATTTTTACCCAAAAAAATCAATTTATAAAATTTCATTTTAATTCATATGAAAACCCTATTCTTAAAATAGAAATGATGAAAAACAAATTTTAATTAAACAATGGGATAAAATTTTATATAACTAGGGACCTAAAAATAGATCCATAAGACACCCTAATCTAAAATAATGGAAGCATGTGTGGTGGTAATAGACTCATGGGGTGGCATAGATAACATTGATCGAGTGGTAATCTCCAATAACTTGGACTTCTATCATAGTCATAACATTATGGCTTAACAAGTTGATGAAAATCTTGGGAATGTCCTAGAGAGAATTCTAATGAAACAAACTTATTCCAATGATTCGAAATAAGTGTTTAGTTTTTCTTGATTGTATTGGATGAGGCCATTAACTCTTCATATTGTAATAATTATCCATTATCATTTCTATTTATGACCACTAATCTTATCTTTAAGAGTACAGTTACCAAAGGTCATAATTGACCAAAATTCATATAACAGTAAAATACCTACAATATAATTTCAATTATACTCACTACATTAATAAAGGTATATATTTTTTTTAAAAAAATATAAAACAATTTTCAGGAAACAAGTATTATTCAAACAATTATGATGATTATTGTGCTTTCTTCAAAACATATAGTGGGACATATGAATAGATTATTACTGTTTGATCCGAAGTGTATAGACATACATGGGGTTTCATTGGTACATAAAGGGAATAATTTATCCCTAGTTAGACTAACATGGATGAAATTTTTAATTTCAACAAATTGTAATATTGCAACCATCAAAACTTTTTATTTTATATTTTTTAAATTCCATTATTTTTTTGGGTGGCATTGATACCAAATTATTCTGGGGTAATAGTAGAATAAAACCCCACAAGAAATTATTCCATGAACCAATAAATAGAAAATATAGATTAATTAAATATTTAATAAATAAAAATTATTTTTGTTACAATGAAAACAGATAAATAGTGTGTTGATGTGGGAATAGTGAAATAAAAACAATTTCAAAAGAAGTCAAAATAACTAAAAAAATGATACATCAAGATTTAAGTGATTATGAATAATTGAGACCAATATAATAGTAAGAAAACCACCCACACATTCACTTTAATTAGATTCTCAAAATATAAATTGATTAAAGTGTAGAGAGGAAAAGTAGACAACCAACTAAAATTCATAGAAGTACTAAGTGAAAAAATGCACAATAAAACCCTAATTGAGAAACTTCACAGTTATAGGAAGGAATCCAAATAGCCAAAACCAAACTACCAACCCAATGGAATAAGGAACATCTAAATTAAATGGATATATATGATAGAGTATTTTTCAACATTCGTTTATGACCAGAAATAATGAGAATATAAAAACAATCGATAGAAAAGACGGAATCCCAAATCAAGCATGCTAAAAAATTGACGGGGCTAGATAAATGAACTCCTTCGGTAAAATGAAACCAAAATCTATGATATATTAAATGGTAAAATATTTAATAATAAATTTATTTCATATAAAACAATTTAAATTGTATAAAAATTTGAATGCGATAATTTCAATTTTCAATGTGAAAATTATGATTATCTAAATAAACAACAAGATATTAAATTATTTAAATGTTATTGATGATATAAGCATAACGTTTCACCAAAAATAATGAAGAAAATAACTCATTGAAAATTCATTTTTTTATCATCAATAAAAATTCTAGCTACATTTTCATTATCCATTTCCATTAACTCATGGAATAATACATTTTGTTAATCATGCATACTTGAATCGATTTGATTACAATCAAATTATGAGAAACACCAGAATTTTTAAACATGTATCTTCTATTATTCATTATCCAAACAAATTTTTTTTATCTTCATAACCTTTATACATACTCATCAATTTAAACCTAATAAACCAATCATGAAACACGAAAATGGAAAAATTGTACTGAGAAAAATCAATCTTGAACAGAAATAAGCAAACCATTTTCACTATGAAAAGCAACAACATGTGATCTCCAAACATTAAATAATTCAATAATTTATTCTAGATTAATAATTATAACATTAATTACACTGAAATATAAAGAGATAACCCATGATCAATTTTTTATTTCGTGTAAATAAATCGGAGAACAAGTGAATCCCCTACCTCAAAGCATTGACATTCATTTTATGAGAATGAATCACTGTCACGAAACTATAATCACCACTAATCGGAGGAAACTATGATCTCTCAAGGATATCATTCGAATAATGAATTGATAAACAAAAATAAAAAATCTATTAGAATGATTGATACTTTCTACCATAACATGGAATGAAGGAGTGGGATGGTAAGAGACCAAATGGAGAGAAACCACTAGAAAATAGGAAGAGCCTACCCCATATCACAAAATATTTAACTAAACAATATTGGATTCATCATTATCAAAAGGGTCTATCAAATCCTTCTAAAATCATATTGAGTGATAATGCTTAAATATGAAGAAGTGGGAGAAAACTGGGTCCATGAGCCTTAGGTATATTTATAGGATAACCGATTTTTATTGGACATCGATGGAACCCCATAGATCACATAGTAGAACACCTAGACCCCTATACAGTGGGAGTAGACCATATCAAGACATTGGTAAATCCCAGGCATGGGATACATTACTAGATCCATGGTGCATTTCATATTTATCCAGGGATTGGAAAACAACCCAACCTTCATCCCCCATTGAAGCAACCCCTGATTTAGAAGGAGCCATAATTACCACAGCGGGGCTTCCACCTTACTCCATGCCAGAAAAGTTTACAATATGGTAGGGCCTGAACTTTATAGAACCACCATGTAAATATATGACTAAGAATATAGGGTCGCTATAATTTATCCATCAAGCCTCCCAACATTTCATTTGGAAGAACACACCATAAAAGACACGCTTATGACACAACCCATGGACACACACCACATACTGTTTTCAAATGGTAGTGTCACCAACATTTTTTTCATTAATCCTTCAAATTCCGTGAAACCACTTCTTGGTAACTACCACACCCAATACACACAAATGGAATGGACAATATTTTTTTATCCCTTACACTAAATATAAACAAATAACAAATACAAATTACACAAGATTTAATTTTCAATGAATTTTTAAAATTTTTTATCATATATAATATTTTAATAGTTGTATGGTACACATTTTTTAAAAATTTATTTTATATAGATCACTCTACTAGAATAATTCAGGATATCAAGCCTCAATAACTAACAACATAGAATAAAATATGCATGAAAAATATAAATATATTATAAAATTCTCTAATTTCTCCCCATATCACTATATAATGATCAAAATTTCAATGACCATGCCAAAAAAATCAATTGATTAATCCTAAATATTATAGGAACATGAAACAATTAAATATATATATAATGATTTTCCAATTTACATTCAAACTCTATTTCTAAATATTTAAATTTATTATTATATTTATTAGGCATTTTTATCAATTATCATAGTGAACTTATTTCCATATAGATACAATATTAGAAATTTTATTCCAACTATCCATCCTAATAATGTTTATTTTAATAGTATTCATATTAAAACCCCTATGAAGTGATACAAAGGTTATTTATATAGAATATAAAACATAGTATCTGAATAATAATTAATAATTAATTCAATTATGTGTATAATTCATGAAAAAAAAGGGTTTTGAAGTCATATAATGTTGAATATTTTTCATATATGATATTATAATAACAATCCATGGTCAAATTAGAGGGAATAATACTAGTAGTTCAATTAATATTAATTTACACTTTTTTGTTTAGTGTGATGAAATGTATATTATGTTAAACTCCTCTTCTAATATAGAAGAACCAAGTTTCTAGCAAGGAGATGTTTCCTCATCGATCTTACGTGAAAAATGTTAATTAGATAGAAGAAGATGTGGAGGATGAGAAAGAAGAAGTGAAATATCATATTTAGTTGGTTATCAAATTTGTCTAGATAATCAGATTAGGAAAATCGTGTTGAGATTTTCAGACTAAAGATGAATTATCTCAGATATTTTTCTACGATAATCTGAATGCGTTTTATTTTTCACATTGAGCCCTTAGACTTGGGAATCAGAGTGGCATATCAGACTGAGTATCATAAAAAAATTCAAAGAATTTCTTACCATCATATGGATAATAATGTGAAGACTGTTTTTTGAGAGTTCATATTTTGTTATGTTGATCAAGGTTCCCTATAACGTGTTTGTTAAAAAAATTATATTATCACATGAACTATTATTTTGAACATAGTGTAACAATTGTGTAACGAATATCCAACTCATTATATTCAACAAAAAGGGACTCTTTTCTAGTGGATTGTGTGGAATCATATTATTTCCAAATCATAACTAGGACTAGATACTATTGTTGAGTAGTGAACATGGATAATTATTTTGTTCATGTTGTTATGTATTTTATCAATTTGCAGCATAGAAATAATAAATTAACTAGAGGAAAATGTTGTTTCATAAGAATTAAAACATTAAAAAATGATATCACTAATTCACCCCTCACCCTCTCAGTAATATATAAATCTTGGTTGGGTAATCTCAAAAGGTTCCAACTACTAAAACCTATGGAATCATA
This sequence comes from Viscum album, assembly GCA_963277665.1. Taxonomy (NCBI): domain Eukaryota; kingdom Viridiplantae; phylum Streptophyta; class Magnoliopsida; order Santalales; family Viscaceae; genus Viscum; species Viscum album. The sequence continues at coordinate 873,006,594 of OY728139.1, forward strand.
AATTGAATGATATTAAATTTTTATACATGCTCAAAGGGAAAATTGTCTAGTTTCAACAAACCTAAGGAAGAAAAAACTCATTAATCATGCCTTTATTATAATCATTATTAATTCCAGCTCGATGTTTTGTATCGTATTCCATTAATAAATTGAATAAAACATTAAAGTTAAACATGCATACTTGCATCAATTTGATTAACACAAAATTTGTTTATCATGAACCCTATTTAATTCTTTAACCATCCAGCAAGAAGGTATCGACTAAATTTTCTTTTTTCCTAATTCAAAAATTTCAACATGGTAAACCAAGCATAACAAAAATCTTAACAAATCATTGTAAAAATTGAACACTGCCTGGAAAAAAGGATGCAAACCACTATCTTGGTAAAACGAAACTACATACGATCATTAAAAGTCAACCAATTCATTTTCTAAATATTTTTCAATCTATTGTATTTTAATTTCACTTCCATCGAAAGGGAGAATACAAGGTAAATATATGATTTCACAGAAATAAATAAGAGAATAAATGAATTCCCTACATCAAATACACAATGATAATTACTGGAAAATGAATCATTGTCATAGATGTTTGATCACCCTTGATGTGTGGAAACAACAGTATCCCATGGATGTTGTTCGATGAACCCATTTATAGAGAAAAAAATAAAACCACATTAGAACTATGATGATCATCAACCATAATACGATTGGATGGAATGGGAGGATACAATATCAAATGGAGAGAAACCTATATAAATGTGGAAGATACTGCTTGATATACCCACAATTTTAACTAAGGAATTCAGGATTGATCTCTATCAAAAGGGGGATTCAAAGCCTTCAATAATAACCCATGTTTTCCAATGGTTCAAAATGAGGGATTTAATGAAAATTGGGTCTAAGGGCCCTTGGGGTATTTATAGGTGGTCAGATTTTTAGTAGAAAACATCACATCCCACAAGACCATATAGTAGACAACATAGACCATTGCACAGTCAGAGGATACCATGTCATAACCCATTGTAAAATTTTCTTCTAGGATTCACTATTGGATCCACGGTGCTGACCTTATTTATCCAAGGGGACTATGTACCATCCACCAACACACATTAAATCCACCACCAATTTGGTAGTATGTTCATAAACTACTAGGGTGTGTCCACATCTCTCTATGTTGCAGTGCTCAATGCCATGGATTGGCCTATGCCGCAACAAACCACCATGGCGCAACCAAGAAAATAAAGAATGTAACCACTATTTTATCCCATTAAACCTCCTTACAAAGAATCTTGTATACCTCGCCATTTAATTTTAGTTTGCTGAATAACCCATGCCTCCACGTTGCTATCTGACCTCAAATTGTTGTGAAACCTACATTTTTCCACATTTAGCCCCCAAACTCATTTAAACATCTTCCCAGTTCTTCCAACACAAAAAAAACAATGTGAAGGGACAATAAGGGTTGATCACTTATATTTTATATGTAAAAAAATAGTAACAAGAAAACAAATATTAAGGGACGTTTATAATTTTAGATCCCATTATATATTTAAATATTTTATTAGTGCACATAAAAAGAATATTATTTTATACTGATAAATCTAACTAAAATATCAGAATATATATATTCAATAATTGACAACAAAAACACATATATGTATGAAAAAATATGAATATGTTAAAAAAATACTCTAATGACTTACTATATCCCCATATAGTGATCCCAATTTAAATGTAATATATGTATATATATATATGGATAATAAAATGTAACAAAATATATATAAATATAAAACTATTTCAAAAAATTCAAAAAAAATCAATATAGGTTACTGGATGAGTTGTGGCCACATGAGGTGGAGGTCCCTAGTTTGAAACCTAGTAATGGAAAGGGTGCATGAGTGGGTGAGCAGATTCCATGTGAATCTTATTGTAACCACGTTGTTGTTAGAAATATTTTTCAATGTAGCTTCAGAGTATCCTAAATATCACATAGATGATACAAAAATGTTAGATTATAATAAATCACCTAAAAGGTTTTCCAAATAGCCTAATGACATTAATAAAACTGAAACATGGATTTTAAACAAGAATCACTACAAAATAGTTTTGATATCCATTTATTATTTAGTATTTTGGTAGATTCATAAATATTCCATCATGTATGATATAATTTAAAATGTTGAAAACTTAATTCATGAATTGTGAAATTTTATATTTATATAGAAATTTCATTTCTTATTGCACTCTTGTATTTATAATACTCATTTGAATTCACACATGGTGAATACCCACCATGTATCGTATTTAACCCCACATCCCAAATCAATTATTTTATGATATTTAATAATAATGTAAATGGGGATAGAGGTACCTATGGAATTCTCATGTTAATGACTCTGGTTTTTTATGATTAACAAACTATTTTCTTTTATTCATCATCCATGCCTTACCAGTGGATGTTTTATGAAAATCCACATCTGATGATTCCACATAAAATGTTTTCTATGAGTCTCCTTATCCATCATGGATTGTGCTCCTTTACCATTGTGAGACCAATCCCAATAATACATTCCTCTACTTCTGATATAGTTTTCTTTCACCCTTCAACATTATTCATTTTCCAACAGAGTTCTCTTCTAATAACACAGTCCACTTTTCTTGTGGAGTGATATGTGATATCATTAAGGAATACTATGTGCTTTTCATATTCTTTGATATTCATTAGAGTCAATTCAAACATAGTATTCCTTATTGTATCCTTATTTAAGAGAACTTCCATCACTATATAGGCACAATCTAATTTTATTTAGTCCCAATTTATAGTTATTTTTGTAGTTGAATGTTACTGTTTGAGTTACTGGATGAACATTGGATATTATATTAGACTGTGGAGGATACATGTGAGTTGTTTTTTACCTTCCAAGTAGAGGTGAGTAATTTTTTCTATAAAATTTTGTATTGTATTTCATATATCATTCAACATTCATCTTCCATATCATTTATTAAATTTCTGATATTTTTTAAAAAATAATTCTTTATATGATATTATGATTGGATAAGTTATTATATTTATATCATTTATGGTAAAATTTAACTGATATTATTATACCATGAATTTCTGTGTTGAAGTATTGTGACACATTGTCTTTATTCATTAGTAAATGTGTTTATACATAATGACAAGTGTAAATTTCATTCTTATGTAGATTGTGATTCTTATAAAGAATATTGATGGAAGATATTATTTTTTGTGTATATAAGGATGTGTGAACAACGTTTCAAAGTCCAGTTCCCATAATGTATAAAATAATAGTAATTTTTTCTAATTAATTACATTTAATTTCATGTCCTTATTCTTTATAAAATAAGAACAGATGTTCCAATAAACCAAGTAGAATTCTTATCAGCCTACTTTTATGGGTTCGGGAAGGGGTGATCATTAATCTACACAAAGAACCCATCATACCCGTTCACCCCAAGACCCACCAACAGATCCCCCATCAATAACTACTTTACATCCTCTACTTTTAACTTTAGATTTTTTCCCACTTATTCCTCCATTAACATCATATTTAGCCTCTTTATATAATACAAATTTTAATTGACCTACATAATGTTCCAACCTATACCTTCCAACTACATATATTTTTAAAATTTTATGAAAAAACATTTTTATGGTTGATTGTGAGCCTTAACAAAATTACATTTAGATAAACAACTATATGAAACAAATTCAAACCACCCTCAAAACACAAAATAGAAAATTATATTTGAATTTTAAACAATGATTTGAGGAAATTGTGATTCCCAAAAGACCATCTTGGGTTTCCCCACAGTGGGGATCAAGGACTGAAATGTTGGGTCAAATCCTGTCCACACTGACAATGCCATCATTCATTAACATCATCAGTCCATCATTGGGATTTAAAACACTATCATCCACTACTCCCATAAAAATTTGTGTCTCCAGCAAAAAAAAAGTGAATGAAGACTGGCCTATACATCCCAAAAACACCACCATAGAAATAATATCCTACATAGAAGTGACAACTTTAACACTAGTCACCCACACAAAGACCAAAGACTGCTAGAACAAAAACTCCAAGAACCTCTTTCAAGTTCATTTCACCTGACTAAATGGTAAGGGAGAAATGTATTGTTATGCTAGATAAGAGTTTTTTGGTTGTGGCCTTAGTTAGGAACCATGATGGAGACAACATTGTCATTACTGGGGGATTTTTTAGAGGTTTTTTCGTGGTGCACCTTGTCGCACATGTGTATTGGGACACTAGGCTGATTAGTGTCATTGTTTCCCAGGAATACCACATCCAAAGGCCTGTGGCATTCATCACATCATTGTAGATGTTTTCACCTTCATTGAAATAGGTATATGGGATGTTAGTTTCTTGTTTGGTGGATTCCTCCTCGAAACATGTCTTATAGTTAGGGTCTTTATTAATAATTAAGAGATTGTTTGTGAAATACTTCCAAGTGCCATATCTTAATGGATTCCAGGTAATTACATTTTCTTTTATCATTACATTCCATGCATGCATAAATCATATTTTAACATCATGTGTGGGGAATATGGGTGATTGGTGGTTTAATGACTTGGAGCTCCGATTATGATGATATGCTCCTCACTTGTAGTATATACATTACTTTCACGAACCTGCACTTTGGTGTAGGAAGGCACCAGAAATTCTTAGTGTTAAAGGAATTGTGTAGTGATCCATTGAGGGGTTCAAATTAGTGTGGCTATGTGATGAACCAATAGTTATTAGAATTCATATTAGACAAAGGAATATATAGTAAATAGAACATGGATAACCACTCAGGAAATAAGGAAATCATCACGAACTTTCCTAGATGGCTTCACGGAAGATGGGTTAATGTGTAAAAAGGCCTTGAATAGTGGGCAATCATGAAGATTAGGTGCTTCATAAAGTGAAGGGGTTCACGAAGGAGGGTTATTCCTGAAGAATAGTGACACAGCCTAGGCATGGCATCTACATGTCCTTAGATTGTTCTTCATGAATGATGGTTTCTTAGTGATGACACGTGTACCCAAAAGTGACTCCTATATTTGTAATTCTGAAGGGATACAAAAAAGAAATCCCCACAATAAGTGGAGAGAAAATAGAGGAAATGGAATGTGGTTTCGCAATGCACCATTACATTGGATGATTCATTTTCTCAGTGGTTATTTTTGAATTGGGTGCTCTGTGAATCAAGAGTTCTGAAGGGGAATGGTCATGGGGTTGATCCTTTAGGGTGAATGTGAGCCCAATAATTAGAGGCAGTTGGTGGAGTGATGCTTTATGGTCATGTCGGGATGAAGATTTTTCTTCACAACCGATGGTATATTAATCATTTTTATCAGAATCATAATGGAGTCTTTCATTTCCTCTCTGATAGCTGCAGAAGCTATGATAATGTTTTTAAAACCCCCATACACATAAATAATTTTCCCTACGATGGTATCATAGGCTTTGTTTCGGTTTTTCAAATTTGCAAACATGTCTTTCATTTCATCCATACTATCCACAGAGGATTCTATCAGGTTTTTCAAACACATATAGGAGTCTATAATCTCTTCTAAAGTGGTGATAGATAATCAATCCATACTACTTTGTGGTAGTAGAGATGCTGGATTACCCGTTAATATAGCTTCATGTAGTATTACACTTTGGAAATTAATTTTTTCCTTTACTAATTCATTTCCATGTATTGATTTTGGGGAAACAAATTCCCCCACTCCCCTATGAATGGGTTCTGAGGAGAAAACAAGGATTTCATATTGATGGTGGGTAACAAAAATTAAGAAAAGGGAATGAGAATGACCATGATCTGATGATTCAAAAGTTTTTCCTTTTGGTGGTGGAGACCTGCATCGCTTCTCTAAGGTTGTTATTCAGGGAAAGGTGTATCATCGACATGGGGAGGTCTTCCGGTCAGGTAGGCTTCATAGTGGGGAGGAACTCTTCTTGAATGAGATGGGGTGTAGGGAGAACCTAGGAAGATGTGGAATGGAACATGGGAAAGACCTTCACTTATATTGAATCGATCTCATAGAGGTCCTCCATTGTAAGGAGTGCTACTGTGGGGAGGACCAAAACTCGAGCAGATGGTGGTGTGAGGAAGATCACACTAGTGACATGAAACAGGGGGAGAAGCTCCATACATAGGATCATTGGAATGGGAAGGACCTCTTTTTTGGGTTTCATCATAGTAGGGAGGGACTCCACTTAGGCTAATATTGTCCTAGGGAGTACCTTCTTTATGAGTGTGGGAGTGGGGAGGATCTCCACTCATGTCAATTATAGAACCGTGAGGACATAGTTATTAATATTAATCACATCACATAAGATCGTGACAAGTGCGGCTTGTGCCGATGACTGGCAGTGTCAACCTAGCATGCCTATGGGGTTGATGGGTACTCGATCCTGACTGAGAATATAGTTTCCCCTTATTAGTAGTATATGTGGGTTGGAATCATATGTCGACGGTGGTACAATCCATTGAATTCATTCAAGACAGTTCCCCTTGACAGTCATAATCTTGATCATGTGCCCAACATGGGCTTCAAGCCAACCAAACTAGGAAACATTTCACAGTGGTGAGAACCACATACTCTATGTATATTGGGAACTAATGGTGATGCTAATGTGGCCTAGTGAGATCCATCCTTGGCTGTTATAGGGATGAAGTTATAGTAGGGACGACCCAGAAACCCCTTACTTCATCGGTGTTAGGGAGTGTGTGATTTGAGTGTTCTAGAGAGAGACTCCTCAAATGAATATAGATTAGAGTGAGGAGTAGTGGCTCACAAAGTAACTCTTTAGGTGGAGTGGATGGTGAGGCCTAGAAACCTCAAAGTCTTATCGGACCACATCCAGGGTTGGGATAACACCATAATGTTCATATCATCATAAATGTTTTTTATATTACCCTCCTCAGAATTAGCTTTCATGGTGAGATTGGACATGGGTGCCCAGGAACTATAGTTCTAGGAGACATAAAGGAGGATGTGAAGCCTTGTAGGATTTCCACATTTTCTTTTCCCCTACATTATCTACTTGGATTATATTGGTTTCATACAACTATAACTCGAGTTCTACAAAGAATGAATATTTATCCATCAATATAGGTAATATGAATAAGATTCCTTATGCCCAATCATCATTGAATTTTCCAAGGATGGAAATAAGGATCCATAAGGAAAATTTCAATTACTAGAATGCACAAAAATTTTCTATCCCAAATCCTATTGAGTTTACAATAAGCCCACTATATTGATGGCCTGAACTGAGGTTGGATATCTAGATTCAGTGACATGATTATTTAAATATTCCTCAAATGATACTAATACCAATATTTAGGAGGTGAATTTTACATTAGGTTCACCATCTCTATTGGGTGATCGACGTGACGTGTGAGTACTATCATTGATCTGATTCCCTACATGTCTAAAACCTTGATTGAGAGAGAAATGATTCACGTCCAATTCAACATTTCTATTTATGACACTTTCATTGGGGCACACCTCATCATGAATGCACATTGGGAAGCTCAGCTGATGTGCAGAATTGTTACCCCATAATCCCAATTTCAAATGGCATGTGTAATTCACCACTTCTTCAAAGTTGTTTTATCCTTGAATGAAATAGGATGATGGGATTCTGTTTATCCTTTCATTGATTAATCCATTGAACTCATTACCCAGTCCGGGTCTCCCTTAATTAATAAGAAGTTGTTCATGAAACTCTTCTCAATGCCATATCTTTTTGTATTACAATTAATTAACTTGAGTAATTCATGACATTATAAAGGTTAATGTCAAGGAAAAAACCTTTGGTCTGGTGAATTGTCACGTTGGGCATCACTAGAATTCCTGGACACTGAAACACTAAAAAACCTATATTTTCAAATATGATAGGGAAAAATGAAGGATAAGAAGCATTAAACATCCAATGTTGAATATGGAGAACCATATTCTTGAATAATTTCAACGAGGTTTTCCTCGAATTCTATTTTCTAACACAGTGTGTCCCACATGTTTAACATTTGGTAGAGATAGATCAGATAGATTAGAACACTGATGAGTGTATATCATATGGGTACATCACTAGGATTGAGTACCTGGAAGGATTACCAAATGAATAGTTCAGAACCCCCAATGAGGATAGACCTTGGTTGGCGTGTCCCATAGCAGGAATACTTCACACCGTGAAGGTTGATCTGGACATTTCTGAGTATGGAACTATGAATGGTGGGTCCCTTAATATGTGATAACAAGGGTTTCCATTGAATGGGATTTAACCTTAGTGAGGCTTCTTGAAAACCCATCATTTGATCAAAATGCTCATAGTTTAAAAGGGTGGGGTCATAGAATTGGCATGTACACAACAGACAATGACCCAGAAACATGATGGGGGATTATGCATGGTTTGTTACCCATCGTTAGGGGGACACTCTTTTTTTGATGTTGTGTCATCACAACACATAGGGGAGAAGTGATAGAGTGAATGGATGAGGCATATTCATGGTTAGATTCCACAAGGATGGCATGATTTCACCAATATATAGTGGCCCGGGTAAAATTTGGATAGACATGGAGGGAGTCATTTAATGAGGTAGCTTGAGAGAATGGACGCATGGATGGTACCCAAAGTAGTTGGAACTCAAGATATGGAATGGCCTTCCCGATACATAATGACTCAAGGGAAAGAATAGGATGAGAGAAGAGTGGTGGGCTTGAACCTCAAGGAGGGTTCCTACGTATCCATGTTGTACGGAATCAAGGTCCATGTAGTTTGGAAGGGAATGTGAGTCTGAGTGTACGCAATGGACAACGACCCAAAGACATGTTGCAGCATACCCATGGATAGAGGTCCATTGAAAAAGGGAAACTCTTGGTTGGAGGAGAATGATGTGTGAGTAGGATGATGCATGGTTATACGCTTATATACATGGATATGGAAACCTCAGGGAGGTTGATCTGAGTGAAGTGTAACAAATAGGATAATATGATATCAAGAGATTTCATCCATAGGAGGGAGAACTGATGTTTACCATTAATTGGATTTGAACCTCATGGAGTCTTAATACATACATAAATGAAATAAAAAACCATGTAGTTCGACAGCCTATACTTTAACATCATGCATTAAAAAGGTAGAATTCATTTTACATCTTCTAGAATGATATCTGAACTGAAATGTATAATAAATGATGAAATATATGTTGTTGGGATTTAAACACTGAGAGGCTGCCTATATACCCTATATATAAGGTAGGGTTGAAAGTCTAAAAAGTTCGGATGGAAGGGGAGTTAGGGATTATTTATTGTTAGACATCCTAGGATAAGATTCCGTAGTAGATGATTACTATAATCCAATGTCAGTAATGCTCAGTGTGAGAAACAAGATGATTAAATAGACCTATTGACTATGTCTCAAAATGCGTGAACATGAGCGTCCAATTATAGCTTTCACATGGCCAACTGCGGAGGAAGATTTATATTGTGAAATATTAAAGAAGGGTGGAACGTGGATTGAGGAGGGTGTCTGGATGTACGTAGAGGATATAGTCATCATACATGGAACACCATTTCAGGGTAGGTCATTCCTTATGCATGGGTTGTCCGAAGTGCATGTGGCAATAATGTCCAAAAGGAAAGAAAGAGCGGGAGGGCACATGTGGCTATCCCTGCCTTTAATACTATCGGACCTGCCACATGTATGATAATAAATGGTTGACATCATGTGTTGGGAACATGGGTTCCTATCAGTTTAATTTCAGGTATCTTAGATAATGAGAATATGATTCTCACCCCTAGGGCAGACATGCCTTTCACAAACCAGTGCTTGTGGGTGGAAAGGAACACACAATTCCCAGCGTTAACGGGGCTATGGAGTTATCCACTGAGGGCCTAAAGTTAGAATGGTAATGTGAAGAAGAAATATATGTTTGTGTTCATCTGTGAATAAGTATTAGTTTGGGAAACACAACATGGACAACCACTCAGGTAACTATGAAATTACTATATACTTTCCTATAGGGCTATATAGAAGAGGGGTTTGTAAAGAAAATGTATTTGTAGAGAGGAAATTATTGATACTTTGGTGCTTCCTAATGTGAATGGGATTTGTAATGAAGGATTATACATGAAGAATAATGACACTTAATTGTAAATGAATCTACATTTTCTTGGTTTGTTCTTCATGAAAGTAGGGTTCTTTTTGAAGACTATGTTACCCAAAAGGGACTCCTACCATTATAATGGCTGAATGGCTTCATGAAGAGAATCCCACTTGAAGTAAAGTGGAAAAGGAGAAACGGAAAAGATGGTATGCAATGATCAAGTACCTTGTATGATTTATTTTCTAGATGGTTCCCCACGAAAAGGGTGATTTTGGAATCAAGAGTTTGAAAGGTGAATGGTCACAGGGTTGATCTTTTGTGGTGGGGGTGAGCATAATATTTATAGGGAATGGGTGGTATGATGATATGAGGGTGCCCCCTAAATGAATTTCTTCTTCAAAATAAGAGGTATATTAATTAAGTATATTAGACTCACAAAAGAGTACATCATTTACTTTTTTATGCCACAAAGGATTATATCATGATTTTCAAACTCACAATGGAGTCTGTAATTTTTTCTGTGGAAGTCACAGAGGCTTCGTTCATGTTCTGCAGACTTGTAGAGGTGCCTATCGGTTACTCATTTGTAGCCGTAGAGGCTTTTTTCATGATTTTCAGGCTCATTGATGATTCTTTCATTTCATCCACAGTAGCCATGGAGAAGGATTCCAGCCAGCTTTATGGTAGTCATGATGTTATAGGTATATATGAAGTATCTTCTCTTGGCAACCCATTTTTTCAATTATTTTTCTTCCATTGCAGATTAATTTCTTGGTATGTATTTTAGAACTAATTATGGAGAAACAACCAAATACCACCATCAACCATAAAATTAAATGAAGACAATCAGGATGAACCTACATAATAAAATATGATCACATGTTATGAACCAACCCATCGAAACCCCAATCAAGCCTCATACTACATCTCAAAATAAACAAACCGAATAACTAAAATATACTGATGAAGTATATGAGAAGAGACTACTACGAGTCCCCATATATCATAATACCAAAAAACATTGATTCATAATAAGATAGGTTCTCTGGAAATAGTATTGGAGAAGAGAGGAATCAGACACCTCCACCATCACTGAACCAAACCATCTAAAAAGTCAGTACATTGACCCATATTATCAGTCTGATCATTCAATTTAGAATATTAGAGGGGTGGCGACCACATTTGTTATCCACAATAGTAAGAGTAATTGGTTGAGAATGATAGAATGATGAATAATGTCAAGGAATACAAGAATTAACTAAGATATTGATGGAGAACATTCACCATCGATAAGACCCACAAAAATCTAGTAGAATAGTAGCATAGATATCATGATCATCAGGCACCAGGAGGGTTAAAATGCATCATCATTAAAGGATCAGTTTCCCACCTACACCATATCCATATCCTATGATGTATACCCTCCCCTTTAATCCTTATCCCTATATGTCTATGCCGCCACCAATTCTTATTATCTATCTAGGATCTGATGATTTTTTTTATCTTCAACTCTTTACATGATGATGACCTAGTGCATGCATTAGAATACACACAGACATAATAGGTTATTGATCTAGGACAACCCACAGATCCATCTTATCCGAATTAGTTTTCTGAATTAGGTTTGTTTTTATCTGTTTTAAATTATGTGACAACATTTATTTCTGGTTATATTTTGAATTTATCCTTTTATCCTTTATACTTATTCATTTAGAGATTCAAATAGGTGACATGGGTGAACCCATATTCATTAATAATGGAATCATTAAAAATATATATTTTTATATTTCAATGAAATCAATCAAATAAATGATAAAAATATTAGGGAGTGTAGAATTTTTATGGCAATATTAGCCATGTAAAACGATATCATTCTAGGAAACCAATATCATTGATTCATGATGGTAACCAAATCTAATAGAATTCATGGGAGGAGATATGGGAAATTTTCTTAATAAATATGTATCTATTTTATAATTATATTCAATGAATTAACATGTTTTTTTTGTGGCATAAATATATGTTTACTGATAGTGAAGCTACTAAGGTTGCATGTTGATGGATCTAGGGATGTTGTGGAGATCATATAAGGAGGGTAATATTTTGGTTCTATTGGAGAAGGTTTCCTAAAACCAACATCTATGTACATTATGATAGCATGTATTAATAGAATAGAATATCAATAATGATTTTATCACATTATGAATGTTTTTCAATGTGACATACAATGTGACAATATCCAAATATGTCTTATTGCACTAAAAGGACATATCTATTCTCCACTATTATGTGAACTGTGAAGTGTCATAATAATATTCTTAAAATATATGTTCTATAGGAAAATTATATCTTATTTGGGACACAAATGCTACATGGTATTAGGTTTGGAGAGTCAATGGACATTGAGTCACCTCCTCATAGTGTACGCCCATGGTAATATATAATATTGAATATTAGGAGAACATGAACCACCATAAGACAATACACACTTATATGTGTCATTGGAAGGTTTATTCATTTGATGTGTGTAATGATATTTCTACTTTAACTATATTATTATTGAATATTATAATTCATGTACACATATGTATAATTTAAAATCATTATGACAAATGTTTGCAGTGAAGTGAGAAAAGATCGACATGTCTCGAGTAATGTTGCGTTAATGAATAATGAGAAAAGGATTTGTACCTTATTTTACAAAATATAAGATTATATCACAATGAATTACATAGAAATGATATATCCTAAATTAATCCATGATCATGGTGTTCTACATGCATAATCGATTTGAGTAGATTCATAGAAAGAGACGTCGATCACATAGATTGATGACACCAGCATGAAACCTTCATGATTACAGATATAATGACCAAGAGATTATATATACATAGTGGGTGTATCTATAAGAAATTATATTTTTTTATATTAACCTATTTCTCTATAGGTTCCTTGGTGTGTTGCGAGATGCTAAGATTATACACTAAACTACTTCACCTAGTGCCACTTTGAAAGAGGCGTAGAGGACCAAAAAAAATATGTATCCAAAATTGCAAGGAAATAATATATTACAATTTATTATATAAAAATTTGATTAAATATTATTCTCACACGTGGTTTCATATTAATTTATATTTTATTGATCATAGATACTCTATCAGTAGTTATACTAGAAAATATTGTGTGAGTGGAATATATAATAAAATTTATTTTTTATTTTGTGAATTTAATATATTTTTTATCAATTGGTGTATAATGCAGTGATTTTTATATAGTCAATAAATCGCCATTATATTAGGCCTGTTAAAAAATGTGGAGGCATTACAAAATGAGAATATAGGTTCGATGAGAAATAATATATATTGATAGTTATTTTTATAAATAATTTTTTATATTTTCCATTGAGATTAGATCACATCAATATATACTAATAATATTATTATTATTATTATTGAAATTGGGTTCCACGGGGATTAATTAAATAATAATTTCAAATGGAAAAATTACTTATTTATAACAATAAAAATATATAAAGTAAATTATAATATATCTCAAAAGTGTAAAAATCATTTTTTTGCACAATGACATCTATATAGAATCACCTCAAGCCTTAGAGAGATATTGCTCCATGAGCACTACAATATAAAGATAGAGATCTTCCTCAAACATCTACTCTCAAATCAAGAGAAGATAATGAAAATCCTTTTGAAGAGATTCTCAGAGAGATCAAAAGAGAATGATGTAAGTGTACAAATCTACCATTATAGAAGCCAATGATTCATATGAAGAGGTTCAACAATATTAAGTACACATGTCAATCACCACTTGTAAGATCCCTGAAATAGAATCCAATAATTCAGTTTTCTAATCTTGGTTCCCACATCACCTCAAGCGCATCGTGCCATATGATAGAGGATTCTAACTAGCAATGAGGGCCTTATATGTTAAATAGGGAGACTAGAACCTCTTTAACAGAGTTCAAAAAAATAAATTACATAGGAAATAAGGAAAAAATATATAATTAACCAATACATGCATTACCAACAATTTTCCAATCATGGTACAACCACAACCAAAAGATAAAAATATACCACGTCATGTTAACAAGTGAAAAGAAAGAAGGAGACCAAAAATAATGACTAATAGATAAATCCCCCCAAAAAATCTTAAATAAAAGTATGAATCACCATCTATGCACATCCCATGTAAAACTCAACTCCCTTACACAAGGCTTTTCCATTTTCCAATCCTACAATAATTAAATTTTCTTGGGTACTCAACTACAGTGCAAGAAGGCTATGAGTAAAACACAACATCACACCACCAAAGGTGTTTACAAAATATCCATTCTATAAATATAGTGCATAAAAGTAGTAAATAAATTTAATGATTAAAAATGACAAGTCATGTTCCATTAAAAAACTATATTTACATTAAAAAATTTGATCATTTATTAAATTAAATCACATAAACCATTTCCATCACATACACTATGGGTTAGGAATTTAGATCATTTACACTCCAACCAAGGATAATAAAAAATCCCATGTAAGGAAATAATTCTAGTTCCATATCTCACTACTGAGAAACATTTCTTAAAAAATACATCCCACACTCCTTGGAGACTCATTCCGGGTTTTCTCACCAAATGAAACTGTTAGGGGCTTAGAGCGTCTATCTGACTCCCTAACCCATGCATTCTATGAGTGGGGTTTAGAGCATCAAACCAATATGACCCTTGGGAGAAGCCTATATAAAATACCCCACATACCACTAATCCATGTGCACATTCATATTCATCCAATTACCTCATATATAAAATCACATACCATGAAAAATAAATACACATAATATTAAAAATTCACATCTCAATTAACACATATATCATCTTTTTTCCTTAACACATTTACACATTTACCACACAAATTACATAGAATATTTATCCCAATTATCTTTCATATCAACACCCATTTAACTTATTCAACAATTTAAATACTTTAACAAATTTCAAATAATTCGTCATTTTGCATATATTATCCAATACATTCATTACAATTTCAATCAAACAAGATGTTGGAATCTTTCACCTTATTCCATTTAAACAACTTTACATTTTCCCAAACAAACCATTGTGTAATTATAAATGTCTAGGTGTAAATTTCCTTAATATCTTTTCCAACTCAACTAACAAATTACCTTGTTCTTCTTGGGATCTAAAATATCACAAGTTAATTCGATACATAAAATTGTAATTTTTTATGTTTGTTAACATTGACACACTACATGGGTGGTGAAAAATCAATCTAGTCAACCTCAATGTATCCGATGGGGATCATGGGGGTTTCAATTGATCATTTATATAACGATTTAATCAAATCCATTAAAAGGAATAAAATGAAAAACAAGATATAAAAATTACCTCAAACATACATGAACAACTCGACTCCAATACCATGGAATATAAATTCTAGACAACCTACCTTAGAACATGAGATGAACAAACTCCTAATCATTGCATTTGATATCGATTAATATCTCTTTGAAACCCCAAAATTTTATCAACTAGAAAATGAGGGTTTTATGCATTCAGAATATGAAGAAAGAATCCAAAAGCCTAAAATCATTAAACAGAAGCAAGAGGAGCATAATACTTTCCCGTAGCTCCACATCCAACCAACGATACTCCAAACTGACTTCAATCTAAGGTGATTGATCCATGGTTAGATTTGGGTATTCCTATTTTTCACTAGTGCTTGAGGTGGATGAGTGAGGAAGAAATTCATGTGAGGAACATAAAATCATTGGGAGAGAATAGTAAAATACTTATTTTGGTGGGGAACACACTTTGGCCACACAGTTTTCGAATCCATGCACCAACCGGGAATATGCCTCTGTCCAAGATGGGTTGAGTCTCTTAGTTAACTAGGGATCCCCACACTATTTTAGAAACTCTACGCCAACCATGTAAAATGTGTCGGAACCGAAACACATGGTTTTTTACTCCCATCATGAATGGTTTAATAAACCACAAACCCATTCCTCTTGGAAAGCATAGTTAGGGTTAATGGTTACTACTAACCACACGATAACTATGAAACTTGTAGCTGATGGATAATATAACTCTTTATTCATGTCTCGATAGGTTGAGTAGCCCCCGATATTCCTCACACATCTAGAAAAAATTACATTAAAAACAAGAAATATACTTAAAAAAATATAAACATGCATAGAGATAAAAAATATCTAGGATTTTACAACCTCCAAACCATATAATGGCTCGTCCTCAAGATTCATTTCTGAGCATCCCTGATCTTTTAAAGGAATGTGATTCGGCCACTAAGATGAAATATCAATATACCTCATACATGTTTCTTATTTAACATTACCATTATTGAAAAAAACACAAACCAAAGGCACAATCTTACATTTTGTGGATTTCTCACTGTGAAAAACAATACGAAGTAGATTCTCTAAAAATGATTCATTAGACTCAAGCCCAACATCTTCAACATAAAACATAATACATGGGTCATGGTGATACTGATGAAGGTTTAAATCCATGAAAATATAATGAATTCTATTATATGGATGTTGAAGACCTAATTGGTTTTCTACTGGCCTGATCCTCTCTACAATCTCAAATGACCTCATGTACCTTGATGCCAACCTTCCATGTTTCTGTATCTGACAGTGACCCATCCTTGGAAACACATGATGAAACCCATTAACACCCACCATAAAATCAATTTTTCTATGATGTAGACCCACATATGACTTCTAACTACTTGGATCCATTACCACTTGTTTCAAAATCAACTAAAACGTTCTGAACATCTCAACCATGAGACATTTCCCTAGTAATTAAGATTCTCCTTCCTAAATACAACACTAAAATGATGTAAGTGGTCTAGAATAGAGTGATTAGTTCATTTCCATTAGAATAATATCTTCATAACTATTATTATAGGTAAATTCAACATATTCTATGCATTCCTCCCACAATCCACTAAAACCTAGGAAGCAAGCCATCAACATATACACTAGTACTCGAATAGTTTACTCTAATTTATCGTCCATCCATGGGTGGAAATCTGTACCCAAAAACACCTATTTACAAACAAAAATATATAATTTTTTATATAAATGTGATGTAAAAAATTTGATCATGATCCAATACTCTAGTCTCGAGTATTCCATAATAATTCACTATTTATTGAAAATACAATTCATCAATTCATAAATATTGAATGTCACTTTAATTGGAAATCAATGTGCCACCATGATAAACTAATCCACAAATAACTATTTCATATAATTATTCTAAGGAGTTCCTAGATGATCTAACATGAAATCCATTGTTACATCATCCTATTTCGATTCTGTAATGTGAAATGGTTATAACAAATCACTCATCCATTGATTCTCTTCCTTCTCTTGCTGGTAGGTAAGAAATCTCACCATGAAAGCTGCTACCTCATTATTCTTTCTTTGACACCAATATTATATACAAGGATCATGATACTTTTTTTAAAAATAGAATGAACCCCCCACCTCGATGCATAAAACTATCATCGACGCCTTTGTCAAAACAACTGGTGAAACAACACAACAACAAACATATGTGATCCCCTCATCACTATCAGTCCAAATAGAAGGCGACTCCCCACCTTTAAGACTCTCCCTTAATGCCAAACATTCTAAATCCTATTGTTTCCTTTCATTGATGTAGATAAGAAGCATGAAATAAACTACTAATGTTGCAAGCGTCATCTTCTTGTGGAGATCATGGACCTTGAGGTGCATCTGAGAGTACAACATAATCATCTACAATTCCGAAATATATTCCAAAACTACTTGACATTGGGTCTTAATGGTCAAATCATCTCTAAAAATTATCGAAATTCCTCAATTGTAAACCATATCAATGTAAAATTATTTCATGTACTGAACCGATATTTGTATTCAATGATTCAAATCACATTAAGATAAGATGTAATTAAGAATATTTTTATAAAACATGGTAAATTGTACTCATAACACGTAGTTTTTCCTTAAATTGAAAAAATCATTGTGACCATCTCAAGATCATGAATATAGTAATTTATTCCATGATCCCTTAAATTCCATGACCCATATTCCACAACCCAATCATTCTACATATCCACTACTCCTTGTCCGACACTAAACACGTCATCAATAAATATATACCCCTTAACTAGGTTGGGTATGATTGTAATTGGTTGGGATGTCAACTAATCCATTAACACTTGGAAAACATACTCACTTGCCACCATAAAATTCAATCATGATGTCATTCATAGTCAACCTAGAAAGCTATGTGGTCAAATAGGAGAAGTCCTTAATAAACATTTGATAACAGCTAACAAAACGTAGAAATCATTTTATATAATATATAATCTTTGTTTTTTCCCAAGATTCAAGTTATCATACATTCTACAATTCCACTAATAAAACTTATTTAGAGAAAACGTGACCTATGCAATGCACCATATTTATTTATAAATAATATTTAGATAGCATGGCGTACAATATATACTCTCTTAGTGAACTGCTTATGATTTCAAGAAGATTGGAATGATCATCATGAGTTTCATCGTACACTAAGATGTGATCAACAAACAAAATAAAATTAATCTAGTGATGGGTGAAGGATTCAGTTCATTAGGTATGTAAACACTATTTCTTAGTGGGTTAATCTGAAAAAGAATTACCATAAACTCATATAAACCATATTTTATCTAAAGGATTTCCACGGTATATGAGAATGTCACACCATTATCATATTATACCCTGATATTATCTCAATCTTAGAAAAAAATAAAGAAACCTTTATCTTGTCAAAAAAGTTCATGGATTCAATTTGAGGGCACCAGTTCTTAACTGTCATCTAGTTCAACATCAGATTGTTGACACACAACTACAATGATTTATAATCCTTCTTAGGAAACTATCCTAGATATCCCCTGGATGAAATACTCAGTTTAAAAATCCTCTTGTTCTCCACTTACTCCAACTATGTTTTATGCTCCGGGAGTCTTGTTGGTGACATTTTATATGATGAATTGGAATCTGTCCTTGCTCACTATAGTAACTCTATCATGAAATCAATATCACTTTCAGGTGTCAAACCCGAGAAATATAGTTGAAACACATCCTAAACTAATCCAAAATAAGAGTAATGAAAATATTATATACTACACCATCACCAAGCATAATACATTCCACTTTAGATGTGAGATCATCGAACTGCTGATATCTAGACCTGCACAACCTACCTGATTGTTCCACTAACAACAAATGGATATAAATGTAAACATCATGAGATGTTAATGTTATCCTATTATGTAAAAATTAGACATGGTCATAGTAAAACAATATAGAACCCATGCCAAAAACCTAATCAAAACATGAAATCTCAAGCACAATAATGACACATTGGGAATATTACCCACCAACATCAAGTGAACACCCCTTATATAATATATTGTTCTCTAATCGCATCCCTAAATCAGTATCAATTAACATGACCCCACAAAAATGTTCCACTTGTAGACCCAACATTACCATAATATGAATAAATATATTATAATTTGGGGAACCTATATTGTATTAAGCACTATCATGCATTGAATCTACAAGAATCATACCTCAAATTGTCAACCATATAGCATCGCAACCTCCTTGTATAGTATGAAGTCCTTCCCGTATACCTTGGACATCATTTTGAATTCCATTCACTAAGAAACCCTATTGATATGGATTCTCTCACCAAAGAGTGTCGGGTTCACCACTTTGATAAGTATGACCCGTAGATCTCATAATACCTACGTAATATGGTGTAACCAACCACCTAAATAATCTTTACATCAGAATCAACCCCCTTCACTTACTCTCTATTGATGTTTCTTTAATAACCTCTTCCCATGCCCCATTCTTCTTCATGCACACACTCAACTAGTGGTGGGGAAAATTGTCTATGCATGTGCCCTGTCATGAATCAATAATAGTAGAAAACATGATCTCTACCATGAGGGGATAGTTCTATCTACTTAATAATCTATCCACCACCACACAAATGAAATTTTTCAAAATGGTGCTTCCTTTAATTTCATGTCACACCAATGGATCTTCAAACTAGAACTGCATGCCCACAATCGGGGGCATCCTCAATGTTTCAATTAAATATAATGGCCTAAACCACCACCTCTGTACCTCTATTTAAACATTTGATATTCCATTGGGATTTAATATCATTCTCAATTCCATTCTAAAAATGTTGTTCCATAGCCACCTCATCCCATGTCAAATCTAGAAAAAAATGTTGAATGTATTTAAAATTACTAGCGTATTCCAGCACTAACTTTTACTCCTAGGTCAATCTCAAAAAATATGGAGTATTTTCTGACCTCAAATCTCTGAATAGGAATGTTCATGAAACATTTCCTTTTAATATATCCTTAATATAGCATTAGTCTACTGGGTCTCATCTTGAATATCACAAAAGTGTTTTTCCTTCCCTCACAACATGTTAGTTGCCGACTTGATTGTCTTTTCAGAAGGTTTCTCTATGTGAAAATGAATTATCTAGATGTACTCTATCCTGAAATTAGATAAATTTGGTCCTTCCACACTAGAAAATGTTAATGGGTATTTCTACTTAAACTACTAAGTCTAATCAAACATAAATAGAATGCCCCAGCCTTGGTGTCGTTCCTTCATCTACATAAATTGAGTGAAGTTATCACTCAACTAATCCTCTCCGATGTTACAATGAACCACTAGGTTTTCATGATCCTATTTTGGTGGAGATTTCTCCATGAAGTACCCTAATTTTTGAACTAGAATAAGAAGTTGTGGCTGAATATTCCTAAATTTTCATCACACATCTCAGAACTCATTACATTAACATTAACACTTTTCATTAAATAAAGCTCTCCACTAGCCATAAACCACCCCTTTTTTATAATCTATTCCAAGATGACATCATCTCACATTGAAGAATATCCTAAACCATCCCTACTAATGGTCATGGTCTACATGGGTTAAACAAACATACATATCCCTGATTCATTATTTAGACACCATTTACAAAGTCACAATGAAAATTATTGTATTTTACACACCCTTATCATATCACCATTTATAATAACCTTCATTTTAGTTCATTTAACTTCTTTAATCATGCTCAATTCATTAACCATTATTTCTCAATACTTCAATTTAAACATTCATATCAACATTATTATAATTGACATTCTGCAAATATTATGCAATGTGGATAGAATTATACCTTTTTTTGTCACACATCCATCTCATGTTTTCCCCTCATGATTCATTCCACCTATATAACTATATTTATATAATGATGCATGTATTCATAATATAATTCAATTTCGGCCACAAGAAGAATTATATAAAAAAATCTCATCATACATTACATGCATAACCACATGGTGAAATATCATTCAACTATAACAACACATATAAAAAATCATTCACACCCAAGGTACTTGGGTTTTCCTATAGGGATGGGTTAGCTACTATGGAGCATGAGGTCATTTCCAAAACTTGACACATCATAATCTCCCATATACCGTCCCTAAATAGTAATTCCACAAAAAAAGACCCACCATGATACCACATTGTATCAACCCTGACCTAAAAATAAGGAAAAATTATTCAATAAACTAGAACATTCATTACCAACCATTTCCAAAAAATGGTAAAACCACAACCAAAAGAAAAATATGCCATTTCATGGTATCAATGCCAAAAATGATGGACAACCAAAATAAAAACTAATTGAAACATCCCCCAAAACAGGTCCCCACTCCATGTATGTGTCCTCACTCATGATCATCTGAATCCCAAATCAACTCCCATGCACATGTCCATTTCCCTTGTCCAAAACATCAATAATGAAATCTACACATGTACCCAACAGAGGCCCATATAAACAGTTAGTACAAATCCTTATTCCACCAACAACAATCTATAAAATATAATCTGTAAAAATATACAGTTCATGCATGTGCCTAATAAATGTAAAGGCAAACAAAAGACAACCCGGGTTCCAATAGTTAACAATATTCAATTTATCAACATTCCTAATCTATTCCTTTTAACAACATAACACAATTACATAACTTAATACTTGATTTAGGCATTCACATAATATATATTGAGGTATATGTCATTAAATTAGCAATCATAAGGGAATAAGTCATGTTCCCTATCTCATTAGAGATAAACATTTAATAATAAATACATCAAACTGACAATGGAGTTTCAGTACAGGTAGTCTCATCTAATGAATCTATTTAGAGATAAGATCCTCAATCTAACTCCCTAACATGCTTATTCTAGAGGTGGGGATTAGATCTTTAGTCCAGCCCAACCCATGTGAGGAGTCTCATTTTAATAACAGACATACAACCAACCCCTGTTAAAATGTCATTTCAACATGTTACCACAAATACCCAATCATAGACCGTGCATAATAAATACACATGGCATATGCAATTCACATTCATTTAAAACATTAAATCATAATTTGGCCTTAACCCATTAAAAAATTTACCTCAAACCATACATATCCCATTATACCCAATTCCAATTCATATCTAAACCCACTTGAATTAATCAATTATTTCCATACATATATCCATTTCACATAATTCATCATTTCGGATGTATTATACCATTCATGAATTTTAATTTCAATCTCATATGTCATTATACACATTCAACTTATAACCTGTAACACTCATTAAATTATTAAAAATAAACCCTTAAGCCATTAACAACATCTACACACAAAATTCAATAATCCCTTTTCCAACTCAACTAACATATCAACTTCTTCTAGTTTTTCTCTACTTTATCACAAGTCATCTCAATAGTTAACATTACATTTTTTTCATATTTGGGATTATTAGAACACCCCATGGGTGGCCCTAAATTATTGTAGTCAATCTCACTACATCCCATGGGGATCATGAAGGGATCAATTCATCATTTATCCAACCTTTTTACAAAATACATTCAATTCCATCAAATAAACAATAATACAGAACCATTAACATAACAACAGAAGCACAAATCAACTCCAATACCATGTAATATATATTATTGACAACCTAAATAGAATACATAGATGAAAAAATTATTACCCATAGAATTAGATTTTGATTCAAGTTCCCTATGAAACCAAAACCAAATATACACTAGAAAAAGATGATTTTATGGATTCAGAAAAATAAGAATGAAAACACATGCCCTAATCCAAAAAAGAGAAGAAGGAGGAGGATAATACCAACCAGGAATTTGGATCCACAACCAATGACAATATAAATAACCTAGAAAAAACTTATATCAATCCTTGGGATGGTTATGTAATCTTGGTTCATCACTAGGGATGGAGGATGATGAATGGGGATGAAATATAGGTGAGGAACATAAAATCATAAGGGGTTGAAGTGGTAAAATACCACTTTTAATGGGTAATATGGTTGGACCACACAGTTTTCCAAACTTTGCACCATCCATGTGTTTTCCTCTATCGAAGAGATGATGAATCAAATATTTAGATGGGGTCCCCCACTTGGTTTGAAAAACCTTGCACCAACCAATCATAATGCCTCTATCTAGGCATACATGGGTTTTCCTCCCTTATTTCATGGTTTACTAAACTATGCACACCTTTTTATTGGATATTATGGTTTGGGCCCATAATTAAAAATAATCACAGATCAATAAAACTTCATGAATTGGTTGGCGAAAATATACCTTTATATTTTGTCCTGATCCCCGATGAAACTATTTATCTTCCTCATACATCCAAAAATCATTCCATAAAACACAATAAGGAGTCCTAAAACAAAATATAACCAAGAAAGTAAAAAAACTCCCTGATCACACACAGCATGTGGGAAACTTCCCAATATTCATATAACAAAATGACAAAAGAATGTATACATATTGTCATAAACATCAGTAAATATATAATTTCTCACAACTTAATTTTTTTAATTGACTAATTTAATTACAGAAAATATGTGATGATCTTTTTCTCTGGTTCATTAATTTTATCAATTGTTCGTTATTTATTCAATTACATTGATCACAATATTTTATTATCATGTAAATATTGGATTTATTATTGATTATGACAGAAAAAGGAACGATGGTCATGATCCATCACAATTTTTTATTGTTCCTAAAACCTATAAGTTTTATCAAAGTGGTAAAATAATTATTTATAATTATTTAAATATCATTGAATCATTTATGCATTTATAATTTAGATTACAATGTAAATTTATTCATTATTAAATGAAAACTATGATATATCCTTATTATTATTTCATTTATCATAAATATATTAAAAGTAATTAATTTCAAAAATGAAATAAATTCGATGGTATCTACTAGATGTGATCAAAAATATGGCCAGATAACACAATAGTACATGACAAGTAACATCGAGGTAAAATCTATGTACTGGGATTTAAGGAACCAATAATTAATTTGGAATGAATTAAATGATTGTTAATTTTTTAAAAATAGTGACTATTATTTTACAACACAAGTTTACTATGCCAGTTTGGAACACATTTAGCCGATGTACATGGCACACAACTTCCATACATAGTGTGTAATATTTTAGTGAGAGACATGTCATGTAACTACTTACACGACCTACTTGAATGGGGATTGTGGAACTGAGAGACCACATAAGGTGTAATGCATGTACAAACTATGTACTCAAACATTTTATATTGAATGGTTTACAAACCAAGTCCCAAACAATGTGTGTCAGATAGATAGTCGAAATTTTACATGACATGTAAATGGATTTTACACATCATGTACATTAACGAAATTATAAAATAATAAAAATTAGTTTGTTATACTACAAAGACCTTATTAACATGTTCTTTTGTGTGGTAATTATGTTTATAGAACATTCTGATAGATGCCTTTTAATTTATAGAAATGTTTAATTATTCGTTTTATATATTCAGATCTGTATATCATGAATGATTCATATTAGAATTATTTCTCTACATACATTGAAGCATAACTGTGGACAATAAAATCATGCAATCAGTGTAATCATTAAGTTGAAAGTACCCACTATAAAAAAAATGTGATATGTCATGAATGAAATGTAACTCAAGAGTAAATGATATGCGAATATAATATATATTGGGTAGTTTGGATGGGTACTCACAATGTTACCTCTAAGGTAAATTTCTCTACAAAGTTAGTTTTATTTAAATTTATAGTTCTTTAAATGGAAGGGTAGAATCCTCATTTTCTTTTCAAATCAAAGACCACTTTTTTTCTAAAAGATGCTCGATTAGAAATGTATCATAATTTTAATTAATTAATAATCCATTGAATGCATGTTTATGACCATGATCTTGTATTGGACCATTGAATGTGATGGGTTTCATATAATATGTTATTAAATTAAATTGTTTTCATGGATTTATTATCTCCTCTTATTATGTTACTATCTGCTTGATCATTTTTTCATTATGTTAACCATTTTCCCTCACATGTGTTTGAAATGAAGCATATGTATTTGATAGATCTCCACATTTAGTAGAGGATGTTCAAGTTTGGATCCAAGACAAAACCAAACGAAGAGTGATACATATTTGGGTAGGTGGAAAACTACTAAATGAACCATAAATGGATCAAGGTGTATTTCCCTATAGTCAAAGGTTAGATTAACATCCACTTATTGAACTAATAGTTGGAAAAATGTTAATGAAACAGATCCTTTTATTTTCAAACTATCTCAACATACATCTTTTGTTGTTATTTTGAAAAATATTTTTCAACCAATGTTGTAGAGTTATTCTAATGTTAAAACATATCAAGAATATATTTCTGATGTTTTTCATCATGAATATTTTCAATCTATTGTGGAAGAATTGAGTTTTGAATACCCAAAAAGTTAGTTTATTTTTCAAAATCATCTTAGTGATAGCTCTAATGGTGATATAGATCAACTGATTAGAACTATAATTTCATTGAGAAATTAAATTGAATGTCTGTCATTTTTATCACAATAGGAACCTATGAATCCTGATGTGGCTTTTGGTAATAAAGACTAGAATAAATATATAAAAAATTAACTCAATGTAATTTAAAGGAAAAAAGTTTGGCCATTGGTTTAATGTCCTAATGACACTTTTATAATTTGAGTAATTTGGTTTTTTTGGAACAAATGTGATGAAAATGACCAAATATTTAATAATATAGCATGGATTTATACTAATGACTATAATAAAAAAGATGGAATATACAATGGATAAAACTATATGGTAGTATCAATACATGACCAAATTTGTATACTTCTAGCTGTTTCATAATTGTTAAATTTTAATATATTGAAATTGGATTTGATGTGTGCTTTCCAAAATGGATATCTTGAGTAGAATGTTTATATATAAAAATTTTCTAGTTTAGTAAGTACTAAAAAAAATAACATGTTTATATCCTTACCAAATGTCTTTATGGACTTAATATTTCCCCTAGAGCTTGGTATGGCTGGTTAATGTGATGTTTTTTACAAAAGAACATTGTTGACGGTGCTATGGATCAAAATATTTTTATTAAAAAAGTTATCAAAAATAATGTTATTGTATAAATATATATTGATGAAATTATTTTTTTTCAACTCAAAAATGATTTGAATATTTCATTGTGGATCTTATGAAACTTGAGTTTGAAATTAGTATGACGGGTGGGTTAACATACATTCTAGGTTTTTAGATTTCAGAAAAACCATAATGAAATTTTATATCACAATATATATATATATATATATATATTATTCTTATGAAATTTAGGTCTAACAACACTAAAAGTGTTATTACTCGCACTGGAACCTCTAATACTTCTGATCATGATGAATTTGGTAACTTAGTTGACCAAAAATACTTTTAGATGTATGAGGGGAAGTGTACATTACATAACACCTAGTTTTCTGGATTCAATTTTTTAGTATGTTTATATGAAAGATATCATGCTAATGAAAAAGAATATTGACATAAAGCCTAAAAAATAATTTTTCATTATCTTTATGGAAAAATGGATATTGGATTATTCTATTCTTTTATAAATGATTTTGAACTTTTTTTATGCTCATCTGGGTGGATTTATAATGTATAGGAAAATAACATATGGAACATGTTATTTCGTAGGAGAAGATTTGGCTTCTTCATTTTGTTTTGAAACAACACTTAGTATAACATTCCACTACTAATGCTAAATATTTTGTAGTTGGAAGTTTTAATGATCAATAGTTATAGATAAAACACACACTCACTAACTATGGAATGTGTTTTACTAAAAAATTAATTTTGTGTCATAACACAAGTACTATTACTCTATGTAGAAATCTGTGACAACACTTATGTGTCATGAATATAGATATAAGACACTATTTAATTCAAAATCACACATGTAAAAGATATAATATTCTAAAATTCATTATAACACAAGAGAAACTTTCTGATATTTTTCTTAAACACTTTAGATTTGATTGTTTGGATTACATTAAACAGTAGCTAGGAATGATCAATATCTGATGATTATTCATTTATTCTTCTTGTTATCAATATCACTACATTAATTAAAACCTTTTCCACGAGGGATTTCATACGATTTTGAGGTACATAAACCATTTTTTCATAAAAAATATGCTACATTAAAGGATTTATTTATTATATTTACATTTTCGACTCAAAAACACATTTAAAAATTTTTGGAGTCTTATTTTTATATAATAACTCTCAGAATAAATTTTTTTTGGCGAATGATTCTTTGGAGTAATATTTTTTCCAGAGCCAGTATATGATATATAATGTTTCCTATATTAATTTTTTTTATGAAAATACTAGACCAATTATTTATTACAAACTATTTAGACAATTTTTTTATAAAAATTATCATAATTAGATTTCATAAAAAACATTAAGATCAATTTACTCTTAATAAGGAATATTTTCTATTCCAAATGGTATTCTTCGTTGAATTTTTACATAGGTTCATTACATTAGATATAAATTTTCAGTTTTATATATCATTTATGTTTTATTAATTGTTTTGTTTTCAAACATAGATGTTTTCAATTTAGATTGATACTCATTCTAATGAAATGTTTTCTTAATGAAATTAATAGTTCCAAATTATTTTTAAATTAATAATTCAACTAATTTATGATCAGATTATTGGATTATGAATTTTAATCCAAGCCATTGAAATTCTCAAATTCTAACTTATGATTTAGTTCCTCTATAAGGGTGGGACAACATGTTTCCCTCGGCTATTTTTAGGTACTTTTCTCATATCTCATACCAATCTATTAAGTGACTCTTCTAATGTTTATTCTTTTGTGTAATAACCAGTTCATGGCTTGGTACAATGGAAATATATAAGATTTTTTATAGTGTTTTGACTACAATGAATGAATCATCAAGAGAAAATGGCCTGAAATATAAGATTCAATTATTAATAGGATCATTCGATTTCCATTTTGGGTGAATGTTTTTATAAATAAATGAAATATGCATTATGATTTACATTTTATAAAAATTATAAGTGAATTTTATACTACAGTATTAGAAGGAATTATAATAAGAATAAGAGGAAATTCATGAAGATATATAATTTGGAGAAGAATAAGAAAATGTAGAAGAGGATTTGGAAGAGGTATAAGAAGATGATGATGTATAAGAAATAGATAATGATAAAGATTCAATAGAAAAGAAAAAATTAGACTCATCATCATCTTAAAATCTAATACATCCAAATTAGAAAATTTTGAAAACATGGAAGAAGTAGAGGATAAAAAATCATCATCCAAAGATGAAGAGATGTTGACATCCAAACATGGGGAAGACTATAAACAACCCCAAACACATGTTTTTGATAAATTTGAATCTGAAAATGAAGTGTAAATTTTTAATGTATTATAAGAAGAAGAAGATTCTAAGAATGGAAAGGACAATGTTTAGAAGGGAGAAAAACTAGATGCTGAATCATCCAGAACAAATTATCCTAAAAAAATATCATGTTTGTCAAACTCTAAAAGGACATTTTCTCATAATGTTTTTGTAAATATTTTTGAAATACATAAAAATTTTACATGATTAAATTCACTAAATTCAAAACCCTTAATCAAGATGTAAATTGATTCAAAATAGACTACATAAAAATAACATTCATAGAACATTTGGACTGAATCAATTTTTCACAGTAAGGAACATTTTAAGTCATTAAATAAAAAAGCCAAATAATCAAATGAGATTGTAAAATTAGATGGTTAAGTGTTATGAAATGTTAAAATTATCTCATGGTTCATTATGATTAGTTAATAGAAGAAAATATACATTCTTTATAAGTGAAAAAAATACTTTGATAATTTATCAAGAGATTTTTCTGATTCACTAATGTTTGTGGAAGATTTTATAGATACAATGGTTGATTATAATGAGTAATTTAATGTTTTGAAATAAATATATAATATTTTAGAGTTAAAAAATGACTCAAGTCTCATGAATAAGATTTACTATATTAATTTGTTTCAAAAAAATGATAATTCCATTTTAAATAATCAATATATATATAACAAAAATATGTAAAAGTTGAAAATAACAAGTGATAAGATACTTACTACAACAATGATACAACTAATGGTGAATTGAATAAGATTTATAGATGAGACAATACCTCTTTGATGTTGTCTATATGAAATATATTTCATTCTCTCTCTATCCTATCATGAATCTTAGAGGGAT
The DNA here is from genome assembly GCA_963277665.1 of Viscum album. Lineage (NCBI taxonomy): Eukaryota > Viridiplantae > Streptophyta > Magnoliopsida > Santalales > Viscaceae > Viscum > Viscum album. The sequence goes on from OY728139.1 coordinate 873,036,587, forward strand.
CATCTTATTTTTTTCATCATCTATAAGATATTCATAAAGAAAGTATTAAACTCATCCTTCAATTAACAATTATAGATAAATAACTCTGTATGACCTCTATTATATATCAATAATTTTAATGTATTCTAATACAACTGAATTAGATAATCTACAATACTAGTATAAAATAATTCACTGGTTAATTATACCATCACAATAATAATAACATCAAATAGTGAGTATGGAAATATTTTTTCCATGTGTAAAATGAATAAGTAAAATCCTATCTTATAAAATTATTAAGTCACTTATTCATTGATATTTTAAACAAATATGTATATGAAATAACACATCACAGTCAATTATTGAACAAAATTTCAAAATAAACAATCCCAAATTGTGATAGGAATAAACAATTGAAGTATAATGCGATTTTCACGCTATTTCAACACTTGATAAGAAGAGTAACCATAATTTACCACAAGAACCATCCAAATAGAATGAAATTTCATTTTTATTTATCATTTACTATGGGTCACGTATGTATTACTGTTTACCATCACCAAATTGTAAATGAATTGTTTTTCCTTAAACCGATTTTTTCTAAAAACATCATTTATTTATATTATCCATTAATTTTACAATGACATACAAAATGGTCCCCAATATATTATCAGAAAAAAATCTATATGCATGAAATCTATATTACACAATAATATGTTAATTTTGTAGTATGGGAGATCAAAGAAATATTTTTCTACATTTAATTGGGGTTTTGTTTTCCACCCACACCACAAATAGTGGGTAATGAAAGAGACAAAAAATCATAAAATTCATTCACCATAAAAATATTTCCTTTCCCAATATCAGATAATATTTCAACTCATTTCATTATTTATGGTGTTGGGTTGAATTCTCTTGAACAATCAAATTATAATTTGGTCATTTGGATCTTATGATTGAGGGGACATAAGTGGAATGTGTTTTCTCCAATTTTAAAAAGTATTATTCTATAAAGAATTTACAGTTTTATTGAATCAAGTGAGAGAAAATTTACCTTTCATAGTTTATCATGAAATATTTTTATTTTTTAGTAAGTCATTTATTGTCTATATTAAAATAGACTACATTTTAAACAATTCATTCCTTTCAAAATAATATATTATCAAAGAAACAAACCAAAATCAATTCAACCCATCAATCTGTGTCTAAATGTAATCATCAATATTATCCCCTTTATATTTAGGTCCATCAATAATAGTGGAAATCAATTTATATTTAAGTTTCACATAATTACATGGATGAATATTATATGGAACCAGCACCATGGGACATGAGTTATGAGTTCCACCAACCTAAGATTTGAATTAATTGATATCATCTTCTTCCCACCCCAAATAGACATTATTACTATCTTTAGTAAAACCAAGATGAATCTAATTATGCTCCTTTCATGCAAGAGAGTCTATTGTGTGGGTTATAATATCACTATCCTTATTTCATTACATGTGTCATATCATAAATTTAGAAACAATAGGTTACATAAATGATATTTTAATTTCTTGATTTAGTGGAAAGTGATTCATTTTATTTATGGTAATGAATATACTTTATTTAATAGTCTTAAATTAATATGTTTGATATCCCCCATTATCATTACACATGAATAATCCATATACAACACAATTATACAAATTCAATGGTTCTTTTCTAAACAACAAACAATTGTTTTCACAAGAATCCATTGTATCGTATGAGAATCCAATGTTATTTATCAACATAATAGAATTGTAATATGGCTAAAGAATCATAGAATCAACAAGAAGTTATTTTTTCAATAAAACCATTAACATGTTTAAGGATGTGTCTGACCATTGATTCAAATACATCATGTGAAATAAAACCATTATAAAATTCAATCGACTATAAGTAGTAAAAAATATATAATTCAGTTTTTTCATTATCAAGTATATCATAAAAAACTAAATCAATCCTGATCTTCACTAATTCATAGAGTGATCTCACTAGTCATAAAATTTTGGATTTTTATTCCTTCATGATCCAACCAGCATAACATTACATTAATAATTGCATTCATCAAATCAGTCATCCATGCATCAACAGCAATCTGAATATATTCTATTCAATGAAAATGAATATATTATTCCCCATAATATGTTAAATTCTTATAATTTCTCATAAACTCATTCAATAATTAGTCCTGCCACAATGTATCTCTTTTGAGTTGATATCTGTTTTCAAATTTCTATTTGGAAAACTAATATATTCACTTTAAAATACTATAGTGAAATCAATAAACAGAAAACTCCCCTCAAAATATTCATTAGACAATCAATTTAGAAGATAAATACAAATCTAATACATATATATACATCATTCCCACTCCCCCAAATAAAGAGTACCTCACCTGGGATCGTAATTGTACAAGGAGGATAATGACCGCATTTGTCCTACCACTGGCAAACCTTCGATTGTCAAATAGAATAGTGGGTATATCATACATAAATATGAGAGGCATTACCCATTAATAGAAACCTAAATAAGAAAGTGATATGATAGATACACTAATTAAATATTGTTACTAATGTTAAATGAAACATATTTGTATTATGTAAGGTCATACAATACTAAAAATATTGGGTATTTTACTAAATTCATCAAAAAAATAAACTCAATAGCGACCACAATGCCGAAAACCCTCTTGAAATCCATATGCTATTAATATCTAGATTGATCTCTAACTTTCTCCTTATAACCTGTAAAAGATATTTTTTACACGTTTGGTGATCATAATAGTACACTAAGTAGAATCCTCCACAAAGAATCTCCAAAAAATGATATAGAAATCATACTAAATACTAATGAACTATAAGTAAAACAAAATCATCAAATATAAAGGTATACTACGTACCCATCCTCACCATGGCTATCTCTGACCAATTCAAAGATAATAGAGTGATAATATAATATAAAAATAAAACAACAAGGGTAACATTATTCCACATCCCCACTAGTTTGTTGCTATGACCAGATGTCACATGTCTAGAGCTATCCCTCTCAAAAAAGATAGCATGAATAAATTGGGGCAAAGTATAATGACATGATTCTCATTCATCACAAATTTTCATAATATCATGCCACATATACATATAGTAATCATGTTGTTTTCAGTATCCACCACATCATGTATGATGTGTATCATACATTAGGTATTATATGAGAATCCATCATATCTAATACACCATGTTTGATAACTTGATCCATCACATACTATTCAAGTCATACATATAATAATAATTTTGATACACTATCCTTAGAAAACTTTGTGTGAAATAATGACAAACCATTATATCCCCCTACACACATATATGGGGAGACTAACCACTATTCATACCATCACATTTTACTATTATGATACAAGAATGGATCCAATGGGTGTAGTCCATCATCTATCCCCCACAAACCTAGATGTTAAGGAAAAAATCCACCGAGAGTCCACTAAGTGTCTTTCAACATACAAACATGTGTATTGTTGAATAAGAAATAACAAAGCATGAATGATATTATTTATCTCGTGAAAATATTATAGGAATTAATCTAGTCCCATATACAACAGTAACTATTATCTATTGAATACTCGACTACTACTTCTAGGGTCTAGATATACTGTAATAAAATAACCAATTAAGGGAGATATATTAAATTCATTATTTTTTTAACATTTCTCTTCGATTTAATTTATTTATTAATTATTAATAATGATTATTTAGATTATATTTCATTAACCCTCCTAGTTAAATCCATGCACACTGTATATTATTCTACTTATTCCACGGTTTCTCATCATTAACATTAAAATTTTCATTCTAGCATGAAATAAATCAATAGGTTAATCATTCTACAAGAATTATAACTATTCTAAAATTACAGGTTCTATAAAAAAATGTCATAAGATACAATTACGAGATGTATCCAAACACATCCATCTAACTCAAGATTTAGGAAATGGAATGTATGTAAACAAGTAACCCAATCAACCATCCATTAAAAAGATTCATTTATAAACATGCATATCATCTTTTAGAAAAATTAGGTGTAATCCTGACATCAATCCATACCATCAACTCTTTTACAATCCTTTACACCATCATGCATATCACCATTTATCTAATTCTATAAACATGGGCCCCACACATATCTCACCATCCATCTCATTCTCATATCACATGGAATAAAAATAATCATATATAGATCAGAAGAAAGGTAAACGACAAATATAATCAAGAAGGCGATATGGCCCTAAATATAAGGAATTTATCTTTCACATGGAAATAACAACTCACAAACCCAACTCTAGACATTAATCATTCACATGAAAATGGGAATCCATGGACCAAACATTTATCATTATTAAAAAATAGTTTTATATTCCATATTTAATTAAAAAATTTAATTATCGTATTTTCCAACTACAGAATCCAAATGAGTTGGCTATAATAACTGTTTTGGGGTAATGGTGGAATACACCCCTCCATAATTCCAAGGCCCTCTAAAAAATAAGGGTTCATTCAATATATGATAAATAAGGATAAATTGGATTATAATAAAAGCATACAAAAATAGAGTGATGATGTGGGAATAGATAGAGAAAAAAGTTGTCGAAGAATACATAGAAAAAACAAATGCAACAACATGATTTTCATTATTTGGTTCATTTGGGACTTACTGCGTGGAAAGAACACCAACCACACATGAACATTCTGTAGATGTTCAAAACAAAAAACAAATTATGTTTTTTATTGGTAGTGTAGATAAGAAATTGAAATCATGAGAAGTGCTAAAATAGAAACTGCACAGTAGAAGAATCAACCTATAAGGAATCTGTTTTAAGGAAAACATATAGTCCTGGAAAAATATATTAGCATATAGATCACCTCATGATCATAGAAAATTGATCAATATGCTTCACTGGATCTCACAGTAGGATGATTATGCCATGTCCCTAGATTTGAGAAATGGTCGCATTAAACTATCGAGGAGGAACGATGATATGCTCCAACATGATCTGTGAACCAGCTGTGTATAGGTTGTAGGCGGGACACTATATGATTCCACTGACAAAGAAAATAGAATCAACACTGTTGAGATTGAAGATATGAAAGATGAATCTCAACACTAGGTGAGAAAAAAAATATACCAAACCACAATCAAGAAGAAAAAAACCACCGATGGTGAGAGGGTGTCAATTTTGGGAATAGAGAAATATTATTACCCAATGAACTTGGACACCTACGACGATGCATTTTAGATTATTTTTTTTGGTCAATTTTATAAACACCATGGGTTATGAAGCGTCATACCATAACCTTAACTGAATAACATCACATCCAAGGGGAGTCTTCTATGAATTTAACACTGAACAACCAACCCTACATCACATGGAATGACTCAAATCAATGGATGTCTAGGATATATTATCCAACCCCATCCATTGATGGAAATAAATTATGATAATAGGATTATAGTGGATAATCATCATAACCTAGAAATCCATGAAAGAAAAATAATGGAGTTGTCCACCAAAATTAGCTCATGTATTAAAAAGAAATAGAAATCCAGGATATATTAAAATGAGAAATTTTTTAGTAATAAATTATATCATTTTAATAAATTAAAATAGTTGAAAATTTTTAAATGGTTTAATTTCAATATTTAATAAGAAAAAATAATACCAAAATTAAAAAATCTCCATAATTTTGAGTTTAAGTTTGGTGATGTAATTTCACATAAATGATATTCATATGGAGCTATGTTCAAGATATCTATGAAATTTTTGTTCCTAGATAAAGTTGCAGCCTTAGTCAAACAATTGGTGGGGATTCCATATATGTGTATCCTAGTGACCCACATTTATCTAAATTACATAAAATATCTAATATGTTGAATCCTAGGACATATATTCTCAGACATACCATGTCATACTAAATTTGTATACAAGAAATGGAAATATTTAGAATCACAATGTAAAATAATAACCAAATTAATTATAATAATTTCATATATCAATACCTTAATCCATATACCTTCTTTGTGAAATCTTGTCAGTGTACTGTACTTATATGTAGTATAGACAAAACCTATTAGTAATTTCTTATTATCAACAACTATAATATAGTCAGAATCCACATAACCAATCACTATTTCAAAAGAATTAATATTCCTACCATAGTAAATTTAAAGATATGAATAATAAAAAATGTACCTCTACAACCATTTATGAGCACTTCAATTTGGTTGTCCAAGATTTTCCATAAACCTACTCAATGTATAGATATAAAAATAATCATTTGGTTGAGTACATACCATATCATACATAATACCTCCAACTACATCAAAATATGGAATTATACTCATATATTAAATATAAGAATATATTTTTGGTGACTGAGATAAACGCACATTAAAATGTTGAACTAAGGGAAAACAAATAGAATTCCAAGAATCATAAAATTATCTCTTAATAAATTTAAATAAGAACATTGTGATTCATAAACAATCTAATGATTTATATCCCTAATAATGTCCATGACAATAATTTTCTCATCCCATACATGAATATTCATTTCAAATGATGAATTCAATTTCACATTAACATGGGTGATTAATTTCATTTCCCTACATCTGATTAACACGTCATCTAGATTGAGAAATAATCAAATCATTTTTTTATCAAAATAGTTAAATTATACACATTGAAAAAACTAACTCTAGTGGAGAATATTTTCTATCATTAATGGTTCAATTTTATTTTACCATCCTCTGGACAATTATTTTTATCCATATAATTATTTATTATGAAAAAATACATGGTTTTATTTAAATTTATGTTCAAATATATTATGAGGCTTCATGTAAAATAATTCAGTTAAATTTTCTTGAATGAAATAAAATTTTTCATATGGATGTTCAATATGAAAATATAATCGGGTAGAAAATAAAAAATTTAATATTTATTGAATAATGCATCACTATAAGAGAAAAATATCAGAGAAATCAATTCATTTTATTTGAAGGAATCCTTTGGCTACATATATATATTTAAAAATAGTTTTATTTACATCAGTATTGTATTTTTAATTTGGTTTATATATCCAATTATAACCAATCAACATGGATGTAGGTGGTTTATTGACTATATACCAAGTATGGTTCCTTATATGAGATTTAATCTCATATTACATAGATGAAATGCAATTCTTAGAGTTTGTTTCACTGATAGATTTCTTGTATCATTTGGGATCTTATACACTATAATCATTTACCACATATAATGAAAAAGAAACCATAACATCATGGATGTACCTTGGAGGTGGTATAATGATCCTCCTCTACATATCCTTAGTGTGATGATAAATCCCAAGGTCGCTAGGAACTCCATCATCAAGACTATCATAACAACATAATCATGATTATGGATTATATAGAGAAAAGGGTACTTGAGTGGTAGAAGGGTTTTTTACAAAAGACACAATAACATTATGAGGATCAATATCTAGACCCCTCTTATGAGAAGGATCAATACTGTCATCAATGTGAGGCTGGACTCTGGTAAGAACATACTCTGGAAGACACCACATCAAAGATAGAAATCACCTTCTAAAAGATAGGTTTATCTACCCAATGTTTATCCTTATTCAACCCCAAATTATTCCATATAAATATTCAATTCACAGCTCTGGGCTCATGATTATCATCTTTAACCTGAGTTTTGGTTTTCAATCCAAAAACCCTATGATGTTCAAAGGATGTGGGTAGATTTATCCACAATAAAATATGAGTCTTACTGTAGTTTATTGATGAGGAAAGCCAATTTATTAAGTAAAATATCATGGTGATATCTACTTATAAAAAGAATTTTCAAAAACACAAGGAGGGGGAGGAAGGATATGCTCTCTTCCCTCTCATGCAACACAACCTTTTCCCCTTTCAAAGATCAGTCACTTCTCCCTAGAATCCCCTCTATTGATGTTATCCATAACATTAAAAATTGTGTGAATGATGTTCTTTTTATTCCAATCTCTATGATAGATTTCACGAGACCCCAAGTGCTAATGGATCATACTCAAGTTGCACTCTATGGGAAGCAACATCCCTCAGTAAAACCCTCTGACAGGTATCTATTCTAACCAATGAATTTGTAGGATCGGGATATTATTGGTGATTTGGGCTCGAGGAACTACTAGATTCATTTTTTGATTGACAATGGATTGATCTTTGCCTGGTATAATGCTCCATGAAATATGGACGGTATTTGGTATTCTCTATTTTAGGGTTATTTTGAGTTCCTCATGAGGCATGGCTCCCCAGTCATAGTGATCTGGTTATATATTCTGGGTCTTCTGTCACCCTTTTATAATTTGGGGATCCTCTAATTTTTTAGCAACATGGTAGGTTGTTATATATTCTCTAACCCGAGTTGTTATTCATATTGTTGGTCTTATAATTTTTATGGAAGTATATTTTTCGAATGAACCACCAGGCTACAGAAGCATTGAGGTCGACGTGGAACCTTGTTGGCATAAAAGGTATGCTATGAGTCATGGGTTCCCTTCTATATCAGTTGTAGCCTCGTGGGTGATGATGCTAGAATATGCCAATGGGGATCCTCTATTTTTTTCAGAGATTTATTATTCCTCTGGAAGATAATCCAATATCTATGTTCAATGCAATTTTAATTGACCAGTTGGGTTCTAGAGATGCAAGAACTTCCACATCCCTTCCAAATAATGTTAAATTGGTGATTCCATAATCACGAGTTGATGTACTCTATGATAGATTGTGAAATTATTTTCTTATCAGTAACTCTTCCCTGGGTGATGAACATGGGGTAGATTCGACTACAAAAACTTTTTCAAGGACCACTATATCTTTTTAAGGTGTTGTGAAATATATTTGTGTTCTTTTTAATGGGTGGATTCAATGAATTAAGGGGATCGATTGGGGATAGTTTGTAGGAAATGCTTTATAAGGGATGAAAAGAATCCTAGGTAGGCAAGAAAACCTAATTATTCTTCTCATTTATGCAACGTAGATTCCATTGGTAATAGATCTCGCAATTATTTTGCGGTGTTTGTAAAAGGTGATATTCATACATCCACAAACGTAAAAAAAGGAAGTTGATCATGGATATGACCACTATTTGACGATGAATGAAAATTGAGTAGAATATGATTCTACTTCAGAATCATCAGTTGTTGAGATCATGGATGTAGAACTCATAGAATTTTATATAAGATCTTCTTCAAAGAAAGGGAATAACACTGTCAGGGATTCAAATGGTTTTATTATGGATTCACAGAGACCAAAGAGATAAAAATATGATTCTAATCTACCTTTCCCTCCTATTAATATATCTTCGAGCAATGGAAATATCCCCTAAAATGTTTGACTGATGACAATGATCATTCAATGAATAAGTGAAAAATATCTTAAAATCATCTAGAGTCAGTGGCTAATGTGGTGATTGAATCATAATAAGGGGATCTAAATGGCCCTATGCTGATGAATGACAACAATGAGGATAAATGATCAAACATGTCCCAATATCTCCTTATGCACTTGAACAAATAAATGTTATAAGAGTCCATTTTTATCATGATTTCATATAAAAATGATTACTGTAAGATTGAAATATTGTTGTGTGATGCTTTGTTCACTAAAAAATATTATTGGATTAATAAATAGAATATAATTATGATACATGACTTCATCAATGGGAAAACATGATTGTAGGAGAATTTGAAGACTTGAGACAAGATGGTTGTCTGCTTCAAGGATCTCATAATGGATAATCCATCAATTGATATTACCTTCATTGAATGGAATCTATTTAACATACAAAATTATAACAAATTTAGATTTTATGGAATTTATCAACCTTTCCTTATGTGTTTTGATTTTCTATATTATTAATTTTTTGTTTTCCCACTTTTCTATAAATGTGATTTTTGAAATAAAAAAATATATTTCATCCTCGGGTTTTAGATAGACCATTATGTGGATGAGTAGGACTGAAGGTTCAAGGATTTAAAATTACCTCATTTTTATAAAACTTGATAAACACAATTAATAGTTATTCAAGGCCATTATCTCTCCTAAGCTCTTTTAATAACATCAAAGGTTGATTTCTAATAGAGGCTTTCCATGTTATAAACACCCCAAACACAGCATATTTATTTCACAAAATATAAACCCAAACATTACTTGAAAAATCACTTATAAATGTGATAAAGAAAGAGAATCCACCAAAAGAGGAATTCCTAGAAGGTCCCCACAAATGAGAGTGAACATACTCATGTATGGGATCATCCTTAAAGATATATCTATAAAACCCAACTCTTTTAGATTTACTGATGACAAAGTCATCAAACAAAGTGAATGTTACTTTGTGTAACAGGTGTGATTTTCCCTTACATGCTTAATTTCAATGGACCTTTAGCACTTAAATGTCCTAACCTCCTCTGCCAAATAATATTTATGTCATTTTTAGTGAAATAAGTGTATCCCAAAAACATTACATGGGTTCTTCCATCCAAAACATATAATAAATTCAGTAAGGAGACTTTAAGAACCATATAATCACCCTTAGAGATTTTATGTCAAAAAGAATTAGATTTAATTGTGAAACCACTCTGAACTAAGAGACATAGTAAGATCGTATTCTGTTGTAAATATGGAACAAAACTCACATCCAATATGTTGTCGAAATAGTGTTATGATATCTATAACATAACAGAACCTCTACCCTTCAATAAACAACACTTATTGTTTCATACAATAACATCTCCTTTAACTCCCTTGGTCAGACAAGAAACGAAACTACTATCTAGACACATATTGAAAGAACATCCTGAGTCTAAGACCAAAAAAACATGAAGAGTATCTCAAGACACACACAACACCTAAAAAATTTCATATCATTGGTTGGAAAAAAGTTAATGATCACTAGAATCCTTTGATGTTTTTACAAATTTCAAATCGGGTTAATTGGTTCTAACATGCTGAGGATTCCTATAGTGGTAGTAGGTAACGTCCATTGGCTTGGGCTTAGAGTGATGTTGGTGTTATTTCCTATGAATCTTACTTTCATTCCTATGTTTATGTTTCTTTTTACCTCAATACATAAACCAACCCCTCAAATTGAGACACTTATTTTCTATTTTGACCATTATCCTTTCTATACAACTCAAGGTGAAAGCAAGCTAGACATGGGTTATTATAAAGTCCATGAATATCCAATATATCATTGCAAAAATAATATATTCATATGAACTATCTAAATAAATTAAATGTATTATGAATTGGTCATCATCTTCAAAATCAAAATTTAAATTGGATTTGTTTTATAACATTTTATTAAACTCGTGAAGGTGTGTGTGGAAGGTGGATCCATGATGCATCTTGAAAGTATATAAATTATGATTCTTATATAGAAGAAAAACTAATGATTTTTTCATATATAGTTATAAATGTTAAGACCAAATACCAGTTGTAGAGTTATCATAAGAAACTACCTGCATACCTTTATCACCTAATGTCTTGGTTAATTATCTATGTTCTTTTATCAATATGTTGGGTGGGACATTTGAGTTGGTCGTGGGTGTTTGAACATCAATGTACAAACATACATGGGGTTTATAATTTCCAGAAGGTCTTGTTATAACCCTACTTGGACTAATAGAACTCACTTTTTTAATCTCAACAAATTAAAATCATTTCCCCCATCAAATTTTCCCATTTAATATTTCACAGATGCCATTGTTTTTTTGGGTGGCTCTGATACCACTATTTTGTGTGTTAAGTGGAAAAACCAAAAAAATATTCCAAGGATAAATGAATAAAAAATATTGATAAATTAAATAATAAAAAATAGAAAATTCTATTTAATTACAATGATAACTCACCCATAGAGTGTGGTGGTGTGGGAATAGAAAAACAACAATAATTACATAAGGAGAAATGAGAATTGAAAATAAACAAAACACTTGGATTTAGGAGATTCTGTCCCATTGAAAACTACTTCACGGATGGGACACAACCATCATATAAAATTTTATTAGATTTTAAAAACAAAAATGGAATATAGTGTACAGAGGTGAAGCTGATAGCCAACTAAAATGCATAGAAGTTCTAAAATAGAAAATGTGCAGGTGAAGCAGTAACAAAAAATGAATCAGGTTTAAGAAAAACATATAACCTCAGACAATGGTCATAGTTTCTAGACCAATTCATGATTCAATAGATCGGATCTCTATGATCAGTTGGTCCTTGAGGTAGGATGGTCACATCAGGTCTTTATATTCGAGCAATGATCACATGTCTTCATCAAGGAAGAACCCCGACATGATCCACGATGAGTTTTTTAATTGTGACATATGGGGGGGTCGGTGGGAAACTATATTAGTTCATGGAAGTGGAAAAAATCACCTCAATCGAGTAGATTTACACCTAGGAAGAAGATTCTCAATAACTAATAAGAGAAAAATCATATAGAACCACTAACAGTAAGAACAAACCATTAACAATGAGAGCACATAAATTTTGGTAATACAGATTTATAAATAAAAGATATAATCAACCTCTCAGGAAGGTGACTATCATAAATCTTACATATATTGAATAAAGGTACCTGTAGGGTTGATGAAACTGCATAACAAAACCATAATCAGCTAACTGTATAGTGAAGGGAGGCTTCCCAGAATCCAATGTCGAACTACCCACTGAGTGGCATATAGAAGGGCATAAATAAATGGATGACAATGATATATTTTATAGGAAAATCATTTTATGAAGATAAATGATGATTATAGGTATACTGCAGATTTATAAATAGGAAACTCATTTCTAGAAGGCAAAATAATTGTGTGTGCCATGTAAATAAGCGTATGTGTTAAAATGAAACAAAAATCCATCATATATTAAAATTAGAAAATATTTTATATTAAATTGAATGTATTTAAAAAAAATTATATCTAAAAACAATTTAAATGGGTGGATTTAAATTCTCAATATGAAAATAATGTATACCCAAATTAACAATAAGCTATTAATTGATAACATGTTCTATGACATAAGCTTCCAGTTTCAACAAACATAGGGAAGAACAAACCTCATTTACCATGATTTTTCTTTTAATCAAAAATCATTCTACATTCATGTTCATTATCAAATTCCATTAACACATGTAAGAAATCATTCAGTTAGACATGCATTTGTGTATAAATTTGATTATCATGTAATTATGAGAAACACTAGTTTTTTTAAAATGGAACCTTTTTTATTGATTATCTAGCCAATAAAAAATTAGTTACTTTAACTTATTTATAAAATTTAATCAAATTAAAAATTATATACCCATCATAAAAATATTATATACAAAGCACAGTGATGATAGAACTCTCTCTAGAAAAATAATGAGATAATATTTATCATTGGGTAAACCATCAACTTGCAATCTCTAAAAGTACAATAATTAAATTATTTAATCTTGTTTAATATTTATTAGGTTAATTACAATTCCATCTGAAGGGATAATACATAGTCAAATTATGATTTTACATAATTAAATTTCAGAGGAAATGAATCCCCTACCTCAATTCTTTTACATTCATCACACGATAATGAATCAATGTCCGGGATATATAATCACCACTTCCATAAGAAAAAAATGATATCTCAAGGATTTAATTCCACAAAAATATTGATAAATTTGACGGAAAAATATATAATATGGATAGAAATCATCTTCCATAATATTTAATGAAGGAACTGGTGGAAACAAGATCAAACCAAGAGAAACCAATTGAAAATTGGGTGTTCCTACCTCATATAACCAAGGATAGAACTTAGTAATTTGGGATGCCTCACTAAGAAAATTTGGACTAAAATAATTCGAAAAGAACCCTTTTATTTCTAGGGATTAGGTGGGAGGAGAGGGAAAAATCCTTGTTAAGTGTCTTTGGGGTTATTTATAGGAAAATAGTTTTTTAACGGACCATAACACAGCCCCAAAGACCACATAGTAAATCAAATAAACCATTACATGTATGGGGGAGACCATATCACAAACCATAGTAAAACCCATTAACATGAACCAAAAAATGGATCTATGGTGCACATCATATTTATAAAGGGGAGGAACTACATACCACATTGTATCCCATGTTGTTTCCACCCTAGATTTGGTCAGACCATCAAAAACCACTACAGCACGAACACCTCGCTCAATGCCATGTTTCTCAACACTAGGGAAGGGACTATAGTCTAGAGAACCACCACGAAACATTATGTCCTAAATGGAATTATCCCAAAATTTTCCCCTTCAATCCTCCCGATGTCAAATTCTGGAGACCACAACACAAAATCATGAGTTACGACACATCACATGGCTCTATGCCGTAATGTGGCCCCAAATGGAAGTTGCACCCAAGTTTTTTCTTTATCTATCCTCCAAACACCTTAAAACCTCTTCCAGGTGTCTCCCACAATAAAAACACATAATGGGTAGGGACACTAAGGTTCGATCCCATACACATTTTATGTACAACAAACAATAAAATTTACATAAGCTTTAATATTATATGAATTTATAGAATTTCATATCACATTATATATTTAAATATATGTGTAGTTAAAATTTCTAAAAAATATTATTTTATACAGGTAACTCTACTAGAATAATTCCAGACATCTAACATCAATAATTGATAACATAGACTCATATATATATATATATCATTATCAATATATTTAAAACCCCACTAATAACTCCCCATATCACCTTATACTGATCACAATTTCAATGATCGTGTAATACAAATATTTAATTGGTCAATAAAAAAATTATAGAAACAAAGAACTATTATCTCTATATATAATGATATTCTCATTTACGTTTGAACTATATTTATAAAATTTATTATTTATTATTATTTTTCAGAGAGTGATTTTATCCAATTATCATAGGGACCTTTTTCTCATATAGGTACATGAATATAAAATTTCTTCCATCTATCAATCCTAATAATATTTATTTAATAAAGATTCATAGTAACATCATTATACAATGAAACAAATATTATTGATATATAATATAAAACATAGAATACAAATAATAATAAATTATGAATTGAATTTATTGTCTACAACTTGTAAAAAAAATTCTTTTTATGTTACATATTTTGAATATTTTTCATATATAATAGTATAATACCATAACAATGTGAAACTAGAGAGAAACATCTGTGTTGTTATTTTACATTTAAACACCTCTTATATGTTAATGAATATAAATATTGATTTTTATAAATTCCAATTCCATGAGAGAGGCTTCAGATTTCTTAAACGAAGATTTTTTTGATAATTAATACTTGAAAATGATTATCTGGAAAAATTAGAATAAGAGATAGGTAATATTTAGTTTGTTGTCATATTGTTGTATATAATTAGATTGGTAAAATCATATTGTTATTTTAAGGTAAAAGGCGAATAATCTCATAAATGTTTTAGTTGTATTTTGACAGAGTTTTATTTTTTGTATTTAGAAATCAGGTAGGGAAATTAGCCGGAGTATCATTTCAATGTCCATGATATTCTTAATTATTTTTGGGTATGAAAGTGAATAATTTTTTGGAAAAATCATATTATGTGGTTTTGATCAAAAATCACAATAAAAGTTTTGTAACAAAAATTGTATTGCCTCATTTTGGGCTACATGAAGAATATACACTATAGTATTGAACCTAGTACTACATGGGTGTAAGGGAATATTGTACTCGATGTATTCCATAGATAAATATTTTATTCAATTTTATTGTGGGGTGTCATATTATTTCCAAATCATTCCATGGAAAAACAACTCTTATTTAGTAGTAAACCATGTAAATTATTATATTCTTGTGGTTAGGTGTTTTATTTTTTTCAATAGAGAAAAAAATTCATTAACTAGAGGTGAAGGTTGTTTCCGAAAAATGGAAAAGTAATTGAAAATATATCACTGATTCATCCCATCCCCATGTTAGTGATAAATAAATCAAATTTGGGTAATCTAGTTAGGTTGTAACAATGACATCTTAAATAATCAATAATAAAAACTATTATATGATTTAAAATGATATCCGGTTAGTCTATCAGTTTCAATATACAAAAGGAAGAACAAAACTAATTAATCATTCCATTTATTATCATTTAAAAGAATTAAATAATATTTTTATTTATCTAATTCCATTAACAAATGGAATAAAACAATAAATTAAACATTCATACATGAATTAATTTGATTACCCTGAAATTATGATAAACACCAGATTTGTTAATCATGCATCCTTTGTTATTATTTAACCATCCAAAAAACCATTTTCATCTTTATGTTCCTTATCAAAATTCTTAAATTTCTACCAGATATACAAAGAATAACAACATGTTATAGGATGAATATTATAAATTGAACACAATATACGAAAACAAGAACCAAAACCATTATCACGATAGAAAGAAACAACTTGAGATTGCTAAATAGAAACCAATTCCATTATTTAACATACATTAAACAATATTAGGATAATTAAACCACCATAAAACAGGATAAACCACAACGAATTTATGTTTTAATGTAATTAAATAGGATAAGAAACAATTACCACACCACAAGGCTTCAACATTCTTTCAATGAGATTGAATCAATGATACAGATCTCTGATCACCTCTTCTGTTAGGAATCTATGATATAACAAGGACGATGTTCCACGAACACATTGATAAATTAAAAATAAAACACCCTTATAATCCTGGAGATCATCCATCTTAATTAGGAATGGACACACATTATAAAATAATATCAAACATATAGAAAAATCTAGAATATTGGAAGAGCCTACCTAAGATTTCCATAAATTGAACTCTAGAAGTCATTATTGATCCATATAGAGGGGGAATTCATATATTTCAAAAGCACCCTTTAGTGCTTAGGGATCAATATAATGGAGTCAGAGAAAACTTTGTCAAGAGAACTCATCGGTATTTAAAGGAATAAATATTTTATAGGACCACAACACATCCCCTAAGACCACATTGTAGACCACGAAGACCACTACAGAGTTAGATGAGACCATTTCCCCACCCCTGGTAAAACCCGCATCTGGGATATACTATTGGATCCATAGTGTGAGTCCTATTTGTCTTAGGGGAGAGACTATGACCCACTATAAAACCCATGTATCAACCTTGCATGATTTTGAAGTACCCTCAAATCAAATACGAAGCAACCACCTCACTTCATTCCACATTACTCGACATTAGGAATGGGGCTACACCACAACAAACCACCATGGCATAGCCTGACATAAAAATATATTATCCCCATTTTTCCATCCTAGATTATACCAATGCCATAGTCAGGAGACCAAGCTGGAGAAGCCTGGCATATGGTACACCCCATGTCTCTATGTTGTAACCTGGCCTCAAATGGAATTAAAACCCACCTATTTTCATTTAACATCCAAACGCCTTGAAACATTGTCCTGGAGCCTTCAAAACACAAGAAATACAAAGGGAAGGGTCACTCAGGTATAATCCCTTACACTATATATATATTTAACATTAAAAATTAAACATATGTTGAGAGAAATTTTAGAATTTTAAATCACATAATAAATTTAAATTGTATCATAATACACATTTGAAAAATAATATTTTATATTGATCACTCTACTAAAAGTAACTCATGATTTATAGATTCAATAATTGATAAAATAAACTCAAATATGATTGAAAAATATGAATATAATATAAAAGAGTCTAATGACTCACCAAATGACCCTACAATGATCCTTATTTTAATGAAAATGTTGATCATATTTTCAATTGATTAATTAGAAAAATAATAGAAACATGCTATTATTGTATCTATATATAATGATGTCCCCATATAAATTTTATCAGGGTTTATAAATATTTTAATTTATTATTATATTTATTATACTTTTTTGATATAATTATTATAGTGATCTTGTTATCATATAAATATTGTGCTATAAAATTTCTTCCAACAATCCATCATAATAATATTTATTTCAATAAGACTCTTAATAACACCATTATAAAACAAAATAATGGTTATTGCAGTTGAATATACAACATAGAATCCAAATAATAATACAAAATAATTTAATTTAATTTATAATACTATATTTTTTTTGTAATTTGTATATTTTTTTTATTTAATTAAGTTATATTATTAAAACAAACCAATATCAAAGTAGAGAACAATCCTTGTAGTGAATGTATTTTTATACTCCACTTATAAGTTAATGTGTTGAAGTATATAATTTTTTACATTATTTAACAGAAATATAATATTATAGGGATACCCTCAATCAATTAGTGACATCAAGAACTCAATATGTCAAAAACATACCCATTTTTAGGATTCCAAAAAATTGTATTTCGTTAGAGAAATTTAAATTTAATATAAATAAACAACTGTATAAAATAACTCAATTAAGGATCCCTAATAACAGTACCACAAAAACTGCAATATGATTAACTACCCTTTATTAGAGCTAATAAACAAGTACTGATAATGGGGATCACTTTATTAGTGCATTTTTTAATGCTGATAATAGAACTTCTTTATCTGTTCTTTATTAGAACTACTGAAGGGGTACCCCCTTTATCAATGCTTCTTAAAAATACAAGACAAAACACCCATGTATTAGTGCTATTATGCTTGCACTACTGATGTGTATATTTTAAAAAAACCATTAAATATTAAATATTAATATATAAATATAATTATATTGATGGAAATATAATATAATATATATATATATATTAAATATGTGTTAGATAAGGATTACTAGAAATTTAAACATAATATATAATGTCTTTACTAAAATATGCTTATGAAATAATTTAAAATATATTTTTAATCAACAATTTTGTAAAAAAAATTCGAGTAATTGTCATTTAATAAAAAAAAGAAAAATTAAACAAATATATCAAATAAGTTGAATATAAAACTCAATCTTCAAAAACCAATAACTTTTCATCCGTGTGTCTGTTTGGGCTCTACCACATATCAAATAGAAGCATGTGACAAGCTCTAAACTGAATTAACATATAATAAACCCTTTTGCCCATGTATCAAAGCCATAAAAGGCTCAAAACCTCCAAAATAGAGTTTTTAGTCTAGGTACCCAAATTTGTAACTATTCGATGGATTTTCAGCCTCTATTAATGGGGTTTGTTCCCCATTTTTAGTGGGGAATGAATTTATTCCTATGGAGTACATTAATATTAACATTATGGAGTGGAAATATTATCTTTTTCACAATGTACTGTTATTTACAATCAAATATATAACAATGTATACATATTTTTTACGAGATCACACATAAAAAATAAATTTTATAAATAAATAATTAAACATATTTAAATATAATATATGTTGAACAATATATGAATCTTATCTAAATAATTTTTAACATCCATTTTATTAAAATAAAAATGTATGAATATTTATAATCATATTCATATTCAAATAATGTATATATGATGTTTATATATATATATATATTTGTGTGGGTATTGAAAAACATATATATGTTTTCTACATATTCTAATATATGTATATAAATATTAACATATAATATAAGTAAATAAATAAAAATTTGTACAATTATATTTATAGATAGACTCATATATATATATATATATATATATGTTTTTTTATAAACACACACACACACATAGATACATACACAAAAAAATTATATATGAATTTAAATATATATATATATAATGTAAAGAAATATATATAAACATATAGATAAAAAATTCAATGATATATATATATAATAAAATAAAAATCAAAAAATATATTTGAGTTGAAGGGTCACAGGTCTATGGGGAGGAGATCTCAGGTTAGAAAACCAGCAAGGCAAGGGCGCGCAGGTGATTGAGAAAATTCAAAGCACTATTAAAGCGGGGGTTATAGCTGTTGAAGGGGTGGGGTAGAATAGAACTTATAGGAAGGGGGGATTAGGAGGCTGGTGTGGTTATTTCATAGTCATTGTTCCAATGATTAGGGTGTGAAATTAAATTCGAAGAAATGGTTTTATTTATGAGTAATTGTTCACGACATTGAGGGTGAAATAACAGACATGTTATTGAATGTAGGTAGCATTAGTTGAAAATTAATTTTTTTCCCCATAACATGAAGCACATTGAAATCATTATTGTTTGCTTTCATTAGTTGAGACTCACCATGATTATCACAGAAAAATGATTGTATCTATAAGATACCATGTTAATTATAAAAATGGGACAATATTTGAATGATTATAAAACACCAAGAATTTCATAAAATGAATATGATTGATATTAGTGAACTAGGTCAGCCCATGGGTGATCACAAAGAGCCCTAAGGATAGGGAAAAAACTGACATGGGGGAAAACATAATCCTTTTCACTCTTCCCCATTTTCAATGCATTATTTGATCCTGTAGACGGTTCCAACCATCTCCCCACCCTATGTCCCTTAATAAGCTCATTTAATTTATATTTTTAACAACAATTTTTTGTTTTATCCATTAAATATGGTGATTATTCAGTATTATTTGGGAGTCCTCTTATCGTGATTCCATGTGATTCAGGTTCTTTGGATTGATTGTTGTACTGGTCATGGCTACCCAGCATGCACGCCTATCCTATTCTACAATGTTGCATTTTTCTCCTAGAATTTGACATTATTGTTTGGAATTTTATGGTTGTGAATGTGCCCTTTTCAATGATACGTTGGGTCTACCTTCTCATCTCTCTTCATCCTTGCCCACCTAAATCCATGCATCATAACCTGATTAATTTCAATGTTTACTAGGACATCGTACCTCTACTAAACATGACATATTCTCATATTCCAGCTCTTTTCCAATAAATACCCCTTCCTATGAAATCTAATCACATGATTAAATCTTCCTAAAACTCTATAAAATCAGATTATTCAATGTGTATATTGGTCATCAGCCTACACAAATTTGTGAAATTTGATAGAAGCTTGTCCAATAATCATAGATGATTTTAACTCATTCTTATTAAATTAGTTATGTCAAATTATTAGAATTTTAATTTTGGAAGCTCTCCACTCTCATATAATAATGAAATCAATTCATGTCTAATATTGGTTCATGGATATTGTGTGACCCTTTGATATGAATAATTTGCATATTCTATGTTCAATTTCATTTATCATTAATTATATTTTTCTATGTTAAATTATATTATTGTCCTATAGAAATAATTTTTTTAATGCATTTAGGCATCTTACATATCATGTCACAAGAAAATTATACTATGGGTGATTGAGGTAGTTCAGTTGATATTTATTCTAATACTGATACAAGTACCATTTTTAATGATATTTCACTGAAATGGTCGGTTTGAATTGAAACACCTCTAAATAATCCATCTTGAAAAAAATCATTATAATAGTATTAAACAATAAATATAAAATAAAATAATAATGAATTTATTAAATCATATTTTTATAATTTATAAACTTCCTTGCGATCAATGGGTTGTGTGGAGGTGACCCGATCATATAATAAAGAAATGAGTGGATAGATTTAATTTCATCTCATATTTTGGTTATTAATTTAATTCAGTAGAAATTTTATTATATGTATATATTTTTTTGATAGATAGAAAATATTTACAATCATTAATTTTATATTTAATTAGTTTTATTGTTTTAAAATATGTAGCATAATAATCTATATGTTCTTTAAATAATACTACAAACGAAAAAGTTAATATTTTGAATATTGGGCTTGAGAAACACTGTCGCATGGGCACCAGTAATAGGGATAGAAGTCATCCATGATTAGGGACTGAACTATTTGGTATTTCCATATAAGATGTTCACATATGATCCTATTTACACAATCATAGCTATTTCATCAGACTAACTCAATATGTAAAATAGCTACAAAGATTCCATTTTTCTAAAATTGCTCTTACACAGGAGATAACCACCCTAATCAACCAATGAAAAAAATCTTATGAATATCATTCACTTACACCAATGACACCTTAATACATCATTTAAAATAAAGAAAATATTACATAATATAATTTGAAAACTCACCTTTTATCATTAAACTATTACCTTGAAAATTTCAATTTTATTTGAATCTAAATTATAATAATTGAGTCACCCACTTTATATTAGATAATATGTATTTACCATGGATAAAATTATAATTTTGTTAATATTATATATTTTGATAAATATATAAGAACCTTTTATATTTATTTATATACTATTATATGTTATAATTTTTTTATATCTATTTATTAATATTCCTTTCACCAGCGAGACATATTCTCCTCTGACCAGAGCATCGACTGACCCACTAATCCTCCCATGTTCACTCTAAATTTTTATATTTTATGATTATGATCTTATTTAATATCACATTAGTGAATTCCAAATCCTTATTCACATTTGTATACTATTGTTCTAATTATTATTAATTAGAAAATAAATATTATTATAATGGATATATTTTTTGTTTTAATTTAGTTATCCAATAAATTTACATGATTCAAATATAATTTTTTTCTAATATATATTATAATGATAGTTAATTAATTAATGAAGTAATTTATTTGTTTAATTAAAGTATTAGGGGATATTTTAACTCCTGTGATTGTATAGAATAATTCATGAGCTTCCTTTACTTAGATAGTTTCACCCTTACATAGACTTCAACTATTTATTAATACAACTAAACAGGTCAGTGAACACTTACACGCCATTATATAAGTATTTAAAATTATGAATGACTATTATATAGATTATTCATTGGACTGATCCTACCAATATGCAAGGGTAAGGAACATTCCACTTGAAGTCCTATTTGGAACAAACAGAAATCCATTTCTCCCGATTTCCCTATAATGAATAATTCTTTCAAGTGAGTCTATATATATTTTATGTGAAAATATTTATCCCTGAATAATTTTTTGAACCTCTAAACAGAACCCTTTGAAACAATTGTTTTAGTAGAATTATTTTTCCATGTACCTTCTAAGTATCTTGAAAAGTACTAAGTGGATACCAAAATGTTAGTTTATAATAAATCACATAAATTATTTTCCAAATATCCAAACATAATTTTTAAAACTAAAACAAGGATTTGAAACCTGAGTCATAAGAAAATAGGGTTTAAATCCATTCAATCTATCATATTTGAGTAGATTCCTATAAATTTAAATATGTATAACAAAATTCACAATGTTCTACACTTTATTCTGGATTTTTTGGAATTTTATATTTATCTAGAAATTTTATTTCATTAGAAACTACGGTATTGGTAATTCACTTTTTATTGCACAAAAGGTGAATACCCCCCATTGAAATGTATTTAACCCTTTTTTCTACATCACTCAGTTTATCATATTAAACAAAAATGTAAAATGGGAGAGGTGTACCACTAACATCCTCATAATAATGATTGTGGTTTTTCTTGATGAAGTAACTATTTTATTCTATTATTCCTCCAAGCCTTTTTAGTGGTTGTTTTTATTAGAAATACATCTGATGATTCCACATCAAATGTTCTATATGATATTCTTTATACTTATTGGCTTGGGATCCATCACCATTTTGAGATAAATCCCACTAATACATGTCCCTTCTATTGATACATTATTTGTGCACCCTTCAATACATTTCCTCTACCAATAAGGGGTTGTTACAGAATCATTGACATGTTTCCCTATGGGGTGATACCTGTGATCATTATTGAATAATTTTCCTTTTCTGGTACTTTGATACCCCTAAGAGTCAATTCAGACTCATTTTTTCCATAGTGAGTCCTTTTTAAAGGGATATTTCTTGAAAATATATACACACTCTATGTGTATATATATAAAATTTACTTTTATTTTTTAGTTCAATGTCACTTTTTGAGTTAGTTTATGATCATTGGATATTATTTGGACTTACAGAAGGAGAAATTTGAGGCAGTTTTCCCTTCAAATTATATATGTGTAATATTTACTAAACAATTCAATATGGAATTTCATATATCATAAAACATAGAGCTTCCATCTCCATTATTACATTTTGGATTTTTTATAAATATTATTTTATAGGATATTATTAAAGGATGATTATTTATATTTATATCAAATATGGTAGTATTTATATGAAATAACTATTCAATGTTTTGTGGATTTGATGTTAGGTGACAGATTGTAGTCAATATTTAGTTAAAGATTTCCATCGTATATACAAGTTCAAATTTCCACCTTATGTATATTATCATTGATATTTAACAGTTTAGAAAGAATTGGTTATTTGATCATGATAGAAAGATGTGTGTTATAAGGATCCCTCCTCTTTTTCCCTTAGTGACTATAATAATTGTAATATTAATCTTCTGTATTACCTTTTATGCCATGTCCTTATTCTTAAAAAAACATTAGGGATGTTCCACTGACCAAGGGATTATTTTTTCCTTCACCTACTAGTATGGGTATGAGTGGGGGTGCTTATAGGGCTACATGAAAAAACTGTTGTACCCATTCGTGTCGTGACAGGAGAAAAGACACCAAAACTCCCTCACCTTTTAATCCTCCACTTGAACTTTCAGAGTTGTTCCCACCAATTCCTCCATTATCATCTTATTTATCCTATTAATATAATTTCATGGCTACATCTAATTTATAATGTTTTACATGTAAACCATTCCCATATTTTATAATGTATCCCCAACCCTTATATCATTATTCCACCATGTCTAAGTCATCACAATGTCCTACTATACGTCCATGATTTAATGATTTCATTCCATAGGTCCATCTGAGCATAATGGGAAATTTTAATATGTTTTTTAATTTGTAACATTTTGTAACATTATATTTTTTTGGTTTAATAGAGAATTAATTTTTCTTTTTTCCATTAAAATAGTCATTAATATTTTCTAATAGGAAACATGGGTTCACCCATATGCATGAATGTTGGAATCAGAAAACCTAAATATACGTAGATTATGATAAATAAAATCATGTGATGGGTAAAAATTGGAGGTTTTGTATATTTGTTTTGACAAATTATATCAATAAAGTGATATCATTCTAGTGGAACCAGTATAATGGAGGCATATTTGAAATAAAATCAACTAGAAATCATGGGTAGAGATATTTAAATTGATATTTATTAAATTGATATTAATATTATTTTTTAATTTACATGAATTAACATATTCATTGTACTATCAGTTTGACATTATTGATAGTGAAGATACTAAGGTCGCCTGGTTGATGTATCTTCGGATGATGTGTCGATCATATAAGAAGGAGTTATGTGTTCTTTGTGTTGGTGTTTTTGTTCTAGAACCAACTTGTGTTCACATTACATAAATCAGTATACATTGATTTGTATTTTAATAAAATCATTAACACATCATGATTTTTTTCTATGTCACATAATATGTGATAATATCATAAGAGCAGTTGTTGCACTGAATGGTTATATCAGTTCTATACTATGATGAGAACCTAGATGGGTAAGAATAATATTCTAAAAATATATATTCAATAGTAGAACAATATCATTTGAGGGACACCAATGATAAATGCTTTCAGAGTTGGAGACTCATACGAATTTGAGACACATTCTCATGGTATACTCCCTTTGTAAAATCCTGCGTAGGATATGATGAGAATAGCACCAGCCAGTAAGAAATCCACATTTAGATGTATCATTGGATGTTCCTATCAACAGACATGTGTATTGATCATTATAATATAATTTTATTATTAATATATATTATAATTTTCATAATTATATGTATTGATCAAAATCATTTTGATATATGTTCCAGATGAAGTAGGATAAGTTGAGTTTATCATGGGTAATATTGCATTAAGGAATATAAAGAGAAACGATTTTTCACTTATGGTGTTTAACATAAGTTTATACCTCAGTACCTTTCAAGTAAATGACATATCCTAAAAAAATCCATGATAATGGTGTTCTAAGTCCGGTAAGATTTATAGAAATTCTATGAAAGATGCATCAGGTACATAGGATGATTAAGCAATCATTAAAACTACATGATTAGACATATTGTGTTAAAAAGATTATATGAAATAGTTAGCAACTTTATGAGGTATTGTGTAATTGTTCCTTTAACTTCATTATCTATAGTTGTCTTTAAATGTTTCGAGATGCTAACCAAGTCCATTATGTTTTTTTCTAGTGCCACTGAAAAATAGTCATATAGGATCAAACATTAAATTTATCCAATGTCTCAATTATATAATATTTTAATATTTAATATTCCAAATAGTTTAAAGGAATATTATTCTCATTAGTGGATTAATAAATAATCATGTTTTCATGATCACATATATTCCATTACACGTTATTGGAAAGAATATTATATTAGTGTAGTATTTAATAAATATTTATTTACTACTTAGTGAATATATTAATTTTTAATTTATTAGTGAATAATGAATTGATATTTATTTATTAAATAATTATACATAAATCAACGACTGATAAATATTGTGTATGAATGGTGGATCATGTTTATATGAATTGGGAGAAATAATATATATTAAATATTATTTGATTATATGAAATTTAGTTTTGATTCGTGGGTTTAGCGCTTGTCAAGAAATAATAACAATATTATTAATATTATTGAATATATAAAAAATAAGGGGAACATGTGAAATTATTTATTTATAACAATAGAGGAATATAAACACAATTATATTATTATTCAAGTGGGTAAATTTAATTTTTGTTGTGCACAATGATATATGGAGACAATCATCTCTAGCCTTTGAAAGCTCCGTCTCTGAGAATACTCCCAGGTATGGAGAGAAATATATCTCCACCATATATTATCAAATCATTAGTGACAAAAGATATTACATGGAATAGATTGTTGAGGTGATCAAAAGAGAATAAAAGAAGTATTATAATATACCATGATACACACATTGATTCCTATAATGACATTCAATGATTTTTGGAACACATGAGGATCACTACTTGTAACATCTCCAGCCTGGAATGCACTAAATTGGTTCTCTGGGCAAGGTTACCACATGAACTCAAGAACACATCATCAAATCTTAGAGGATGATGACTAGAAGTAAGGGAATAATATGTCACATAGGGATATACTACCTAATTGACTAGTATTTTCAACAATAGAAAACATAAGAAATTTTGAAAACAATAGACAATAATCCATAGCATTAATTACCAACCATTTCTCAATCATGATACAACCGCATCCCAATGATAAATATTCCATACTATTATAATATTTACCAAAGTAAAAGAATCTCAAAATAAAGAATAATTGAAAAATCCCCCAAAACTAGTTCTAACACTATGTCTGAATACACATCCATACACATCACAATCCCAAATAATCACCCTATCATATTCTTTTCTCTTATCCAATCTTCAATATTTTAATTTTATCAGGAACCAAATGTTTTCCAATGAATGGTGTGAATACAACTCAGTAGGACACCACAAAAAATTTCTACATATTAACTAGTGTAAACATGAAATGAATGAAACAGAAAAATAAATGGAATGATAATCTAAAGAAATCTTGGGTTCCAATTGTTTAAAGAAACCACATCATAAAATTAGATAATTTTTTTCATTCGATCTCTTAAAAAAAATTCATCACTTAATCAGTGGGTTAGAAATTTAAATAATGTACGCTCCATCCTAATCTAATAAATTGTCAATGATAAGGGAATAAATTATGTTCCTAATCACACAAGGGATACACATTTCATAACAAATACATTACACTCACCATGGATCCTCATTCCTTCTAGCCTCATTATGTGAAAATATTTGGGGATTATAGTCTTAGTGTGATTCCCAATCATGTTCATTCTAGGGGAGGGGTTTAATACCCCTATCCAACAAAAACATTGGGAGCATATTTAGTCCAATACAACGCAATCCACTATTCCACCTACTCATGTTTTTAAATACAACTAACAAATACAAAAAATCATAGCCCATGAATAATCAACACACATAACATTAAAAATTTACATTCCATTTAGAACATAAATGAACCTCGTTGATTATCCCATTAACACATTTAACAAACACACTAGAGAACACATTTAACCCATTTCCAAATTACATATCAACTGATTTAACAAATTGAATGATTTATATATATTAAACCATTTCACATAATTCATTATTTTTCATGTATTATTACATTCAATCATTTAAATTTCAATATCACAAGTCATTAGCCACATTCACCTTATTCAATTTATATATTTTTACATTGTGCCAGACAATCCCATATGCCATTATAAATGTCTAGGAAAAGCTATCAATAATCCCTTATTTAACTCAACTAAATTATCAACATTTTCGTCATGGGCTCTAATTTATCATAATTTTTTTATACGGTTAACATTAAAATTTTCCATGTTTTGGAATATTTTCACACCACATGGGTGGCCCCTAAATGGTCTATAGAACATCGTTACATCCCACAAGAATCGTGAGGGGTTAAAATCATAATTTATCAAAATACATTCAATGGAATCAAATTCACATGAAGATAGAAGCACTAATGAAAAAACATATGAAAATAAATCAAATTCAATAATGTGGAATATTACTTGTAAGGAACATACCACAAAACCATATTTTAAGGTACACTTAACCGTTGCATCTGATCTGGATTGAAGCTCCCTTTGAATACCCAACCTATAATCTACATGAAAATGTGGGTTTTAGGGATTTTGAAGAAGAATTTTGAAAACACAATCCCAAATCTATAATAGAAAAGAATGTGGAGTCTAGGAAATACTAGTAGGATTGATCTATAACCAAAAACACTCCAAAAAACTTATAAATGAAGGAGATCAATCCTTGTGATGATTTGGGTGTTTAGGTTCATCTGTAGGGATAGAGGAGGAATAATGAGGAAAGAATATCAGTGAGGAACATATAATCTTGAGGATGGAAAATGGTATAATGAAACATTCATTAGAGCCCATGGTTATGATACAAAGTTTTCCAAACAATGTGCCAACAATGTGAAATCCATTCACCAAGAGTGGTTGAGTAGCATGCTTAATTGGGGAGCCTTGCACGGTTGGAAAAACCATGCAGAAACCTTGGGAAATGCCTATGGACATGTTCACTTGGTTTTTTCTCTCATCTTGAATGGTTTATTAAACAATGAACTCCCTCATCTTAGCAATCATGATTTTGGAGCACTGTTACTACTAACTATGCAATAACCACGCAACATGTGCAGGATGACAAAATTCTCCCTTCATTCAAGTCCTTATCCAATGAGATTACCTTTATCATCCACATACATCCAGTTAGAATTTCATTTACCACAATAAGGTGACATAAATTGAACGATAAAAAACAACATACCTCGACAAAATAAATATTCAATAAACCTCACAATATTATATTGGATCATCTAGGAGATTAATTCTCAAGCATTACTAAACATCCAAAGAAAAGTGATTGGGCCACTAATCCCACCTATCTGTCTCCATCTCCCATGTTTCTTCCTTATCATTACCATTCAACAAAAAACACATGAAAAAAAGGTACACTATTTCCATTCAATAATTTCTAAATACAATCCACAATATGACCTACATGATCCTCAAAGGGCTTATCAGCTTCAAGTTCAATATGCTCGACATCAAACACATGTGATGAGTTTGGGTGACACTACTGAAGTTATGACACATGAAAAACATAATTAATTTCACTTTACTATTTTGA
The DNA here is from genome assembly GCA_963277665.1 of Viscum album. NCBI lineage: Eukaryota > Viridiplantae > Streptophyta > Magnoliopsida > Santalales > Viscaceae > Viscum > Viscum album. The sequence goes on from OY728139.1 coordinate 873,066,483, forward strand.
AAGTTCCAATAAATATTCCACTAGCATGATCCTCACCATAATCTCTAATGACCCCACATTCATGGGTGTCAACATTCCCTATTTCTATCTCCTACAGTGACCCAACCATGATGGAATGTTAATATAATCATGATCACTAAACATAATGAAAATAGGTATATATTACTGATCCACATAAAATTGATTCATAGTCTGAGGAATTTTAATATTTTTCTAAATGATCAGAAACTACTATAATGTCTCTTGTATGGGGATAATACCTATCAATTCATATTCTCTAACCTCCATCCAACAAAATGGGGATCTAAAATGTCTACCATAGAGTGACACATATATTTCCATGAAAATTATCACCTTGTTAATGTTATTATGGGTTAATTCAGCCAGTTCTATGGGCTTCTCCCATGATCCACCATAATCCTGGACAGAAGCCCTCAATATATCCTCTAGTACCTAAATAGTATGATGTGATTGGCAATTTATTTGTGTGTGTAAATCCATACTCAAAAACACCTAGTTGCAAGGAACTTCATATAATCTATGGAAGAAACATGATGTAAATCATAGATCATGAATCAAAACAATATTCTGTGGTACTCCATGAAAAGACATAATTTCAAGAAACTTACAATTCACCCAACTGATCAATGTTGAATGTCCCACATAATGGTAATAAATTTTCCACACTGATAAAAAAAATAGACATAATGAATCATTCTTTTATGGTATACTTATAATACATACCACAATATCCATTGTTACTTTATCCAATTCCAATTCATGAATGGGAAATGGTTGTAACAAACCATCCAACCGTTGATGCTTGATTTCACCTACTGAAAGAAAATGAATAACACCATGAAACCTACATCCACATTCTTCATTACAAGAAAACAATACATCATATGATGATCCTGATACAGTTAGGACAAACATGGATTCACCTCCCACCCAATTCATAAAATGCATGAATAAATTATTTCTACAAACTTGATTTCCCTACAACATGACTATAAACAAAAATGATACATCATCTCTAATGGTAAAACTGGATGGAGAATCTCCACCTATAACATTGTCCAATATATAATACCATTAGGAATCCTCATGCTACCTTTATGTGATCAAGAAAAAAATAAATAACTCTAATAAGAAGAATGTAAGGGTCATTTCCCATGCTCATTTTGCACCACAAGGTGAATCTCCATAAACAACATAATTCTCCTCAATTAAAAACTATATTTATAAAAATATAGAATTTTATTCATGTACATCTAATATTATATAACACTATTCCCCTTTCCCGGTGTGTAATCCACCTCAATGACAAAATATTTCACGTACTCAATCCATATTCCCTTCCAAATATTGGAATCACACTTAGAGAAGATGTAATTAATTCATTTGTTATTTTTATATATAGAATATTTTTCTCCCAACATGTATTTTTACCAACACTTTAAATCATAAACTATTATAGCCAACTCAAAATTGTTTGCTGGGTTATTTATTTCATGTGTCCTCAACTACCATGATGCATTTTCCACAACATTATCATTCCACATCAACACTACATCAATTGTAACACTGGGTATATCAAATAAACATGGTGGAGCCCTTACATCGGTCGGGTAATATTTTTATTGGTGAATATGGAAAAAATTCATAAGCTCCTAGAAAACATCTTCAAATTCCACATACCATTCAAATGTGACTCCATTCTACGTTAAAACCAAAAGCATTGATTCTGAATGAGGGTATTACATAATGAACCCTCGGTAATAGCAATCCAAAACCCAACAACATTAGATATTTGAATCTATTATTGGTTGTTCCCAATATTCAAATGCTCTCACATTATTTTTTTCAACAAAAAAACCTTCCTTTGAGATGATGTGACCCACAAGATATTTCTTATCGATTATGAAATGACATTTTGATATCATGGCATGTAGACTTTTATATTTTTGTGTACCAAAGACAATTTCAAGGTGTTTTTCATGATAAAAATGCATTTTAGAGTACATGAAGATGTTATAAATACACCACTACAATTTGATCCTACTACAGGTGAATGATTCATTTTATTAGTGCCATAAGCATTGTGGGTGAATTGGTCAATTCAGAAGGAATTAAAAAAGGACATAAATACTATATCTACACCTAAAGGAAGGTTATTCTATATTAGAAGGTATCACCCTTTTCTAATAATACCCTAATATAAAATTAATCAATGAGAATACTGAAGAAACCATTATTAGGTCAAAAATAACATCAATAAAAGGAATAGGATATCAGTTCATAAATATCATCTAATTTAGCTTCCTATAATCGATACACGACTAAAAATATTCATTAGTATTCTTAGGAAACAACACCGGAGATTCCCAATGTGACATACCTGGGTGAAAACACCTCTTTTTACAAATTCTTCCAACTGATTTTTATTCCCTTGAGTTCTGTCAGTTTTATTTTATACAATGAAATAGAAATTGGCTCTACACTCCAACAGAACTCTATTGTGAACTCTAGATCTCTTTTTTAAGACAACCCCTAGATATCCGTAGAAAAATCCTCCTCAAACTGATCCCCCCGTATAAGGAATAAAAAGATATCGGACACCCCTATCATTAAATATATGAAAACCCATGCATGTTGTGAGATCACCCAGCCACTGACAGAATAGCCATGCTTGGCCTACCAAAATGTCCCACTCACCATGACATACATTACTGTCTTCTTCAATAGATGATAATGTTTACCTATGTTGGAGACAAATGATATGGGAATTTTTTAAATGGAATCCAATTCATGCCAAAAATCAAATTAAAAATTAAATCTGATTCAAAAACACGTCAAATATGAATTAGTACCCAATAACATTAAGAGAACACACCTTACACAACCTAATATTTATTTAATATATCCCTTACAGTGTATGGATTGGCATGAACCCATAAAAACATCACACCGTTATAAAGAAAAAAAACCACAAGACAACAAAAAATAATATAATTTTATGAAACTATATCAAATAATGATCTATTAAGTGTAAAATCGATATAGATCATACCTCAAATAGTAAATGGTCTTGGATTTCCTCCTCCTGATGTAGATAATGATGTATGACGATGACCCATTCATCTGCCATGGGAATTGGTCTGAATTCCTAGCACTAAACTACCATGATAATATGGATTCTCTCTCCCTAGAGTACAACATCTTTCACCTCAATTTGTTTAACCAGTAGTGCTCCAATAAGCTTCCTATTAAAGGGTAACTATCACCTATACTCACTTGGCAACATCCTTATCCCTCAATCATTTCTCGTCTATCAAGGGTACATATAGAACCAATTTACATGCCCCATTATTCAACATTATCAACACTCAACCGACGGTTAGAGACACTAACCAAGAATTTACCCCATCCTACCACACTTATAGTAGAAAACATGATCACTTCTCTTAGGGTATAGTTCTATATTATGACTAATCGTACCACCACCACCTAGGTGTATTTTCTAAAAATGATGCTTCCGTCCACTGGATTTTGCACCACTAGGTCACCTAACTAGAATTTCATTCCCTCCACCAGGGGCCTCCATAATATTTCCCTCCAAAAAAGGTCTTGATCCACCACCTAAGAAAAACAATTTAACTCTAAGATATTCACTTAGGACATAATCTCATGTTAATGACCATCATAAAAAATGAAATTCCATGGACACATCATCCCAGTCCCAATATATAATAATTTTTTTTATTTTAGTAAAACATCTAGTGTTTTTCATCACTTTCCTCGACCCCTTGGTCATCATCATAAAATGGCATCCCTTTCCGAACTCAAGGTCTCTGAATAATTATGATCCAAAAAATATCCACGAATTATTTCCATGAAATTAAATTTTACAGATGTGTCTAAATCAGAATGTCCCACCAATGATTTTCCTTAGTTCACAAAATGTATGTCACCAACATGATTTTTCTTATTTGGAGGAGTATCTATGTGACCATGATTTGATTGGATGGACTATCCAGAACTCAGTTACATCAATTACACCCTCTCTAGTAATATATAGAGGGTGTTGCAACAGTAAATTCTTATTCATCTAAAACATACTTGGAATTACCCACACTGGGTTTCATTCGGTCATCTCCATGAAACGAGTGATGTTCTCATGAAACAAATCCTTTCTTATTTTTCCCTAAACCACTGGGTCTCATTTCTCTACTAATGAATGTACATTCTCAATGATATCATATAATAACTAAATAGGTACACAACATTTTGGTTCATATTATTAAAATTATGAAAAAAACCCCAGAACATATGACATAAAACATCAATAATTTTCATAAAAGAAGGATCTCAACTAGATATAAATAACCCATTTTGCATACACTATTTCCAATAGACATCTTATCACACGAGACACTACCCTTACACATCCCTACAATGAGTTAAGTTCAATAAGGTGTAAACATGCTTAAATTTTCACGAGTCATTCAGTAGAGACCCTATATATACCATTTCCATATTCACAATGAAAATCTATCTATCTTAAGTACCCTTCTCATCTCACTAATTATTATAACCATCATATCACATCATTTAACTCATTCCATCAAGGAAAATTCATTAAAACTTTTTTTAAAATATGTTCAATTTTATATTCGTTTAATCATTATTAGACATTACATTCTTAATAATATAATGAATATGAAAATATTTTTACCATATGTCTCTCACACATCCATATCATGTGTTCCCATCATGATCTTATCCACCTATATACCTAGGAGAATATAATTATTCTTGTGTGCACAACTCATTACATTATAGACATGATAAAAATATCATAAAACAATCACATCACACAATATGTGCATCAACCAATAGTAGAATTTCATCTAACTGTGACAACACAAAGTAATAAAAAAAATTCCAACCCTGGGTACTGGGGTTTTCCATCAGGGATGGGTTAGATACTCTTAAAAAAATTCTAGTCTCCAAAACCCATCACAACCTCATATATTGTAAATTATCCCAAAATAGTATTAACACATAAAAGAACTTCTCTAATAACAATTTTTAATGTACCCGACCAGAAAACCACTAAATCAGTGGTTTGAGTCAATCACCACATGACATTAAGAACTCCTCCCCATAAGTAATGGGATTCCTACCTGCATCATGGATCAAATATGTCATATGGGGATACCATACCATCATTAGAAGAGTATGAAACAATAGTTAACCTAATAAATATAGAGAAAAAAATTAAAATAAACTATAACATTCATTACCAAATATTTTCAAAACTGGGTATAACCAAAACGAAAAAGATAAATATTCCAGGCCATGAAAAATTGTAAAAAGTAAAGAAATCCTAATGTAAGTACTAATGGCAACATCCCCCAAAATGGATCCTAAATCATTGTCTAGATACTCATCCATGCTTATCTAAATCCCAACTCGACTACCTAGCACAAGGTCATTGCCCTTGTCCAATACTTCAACAATGAAATCTTCTTTGTTACCCAAAAGTGACCCGAACAGGGTGTGAGTAAAACTCACTAGGCCAACAAAAACATTTTCTATAAAATATTCAATAAAAATAGATATTGGATGAACATACTAAATAAATGGAAAGGTAAAAAATTGAATACTCTGGTTCAATTCTTTGTCTATTTGGAATATTTACCTCCAGGTGTCCCCTCAAAATGTTTTAGGAGTGATTTTTATTGTTCAAAAATCCGGATGATCATGAATGATAATGGTTGGTATTTTCCGAAGATAATTTTTTAAGGTGGAATTGATTCCTAGTGTCTTCTAAAATATCTGGCCTCAAAATCAAAAGTTTGATGTTGGAACAGAAAGGATTTCTTTATAGTAGTGAACACTATGAATAACATTGATGAAAATTTAAAAAGGATGAGAACAACGTACCACAATTACTATACCATGTACCATGTTCCGGGTGCAGTGCGCAGAGCAGTAGGAATGGTACATCAGAGTAGTTCGTGAAACCAAAAATGGTTTGCGGAAAACGGTGATGCGGTACACAGATGGCATGTTATTAATAGAGGATATTGATCATGAATGAGTAAAGGTATTATGTGGTCCATGTATGAAAAAATATTCATGGGTGGATTTTGGTTTACGATGGTAGAAGGATTGGTATGCACTAAAGGCTGGATTGAAGATTTGGTATATAATAGATTACCATATTTTGTAGGTATAATTTATTATTTAAAAATTTCAAAAATTTCTGATTACTATTAAGACTAAATATAATTATATAACATATTTTTGGTCCCAGATTTCGGTAAATATTGAAAAAGGATCGCGATAAATTATACCTCAAAAGTAAAAGTGTTTCACTTGGTATAAATTCCACCAAATGATTTAATTTGAGATCAATAATCTGCCTAATACATGGTACATTGAGGAATAAGGCACAATACACAGGTGGTATTAGAATGCATTCCATGAAAAAATACACAATTTGTAGACCGATGGTGTTTCACAGAAGAGGATCGTGGAATCGGTAGGTAGAGGTGGTATGCGATAACAAAGGAGGATTCAGTCAGTGAACGAAGGAATGATTGTAGAAGAAGGATTGATAGAAAGAGTTTTTATGTGATAGAGAAGGCATATGTGGTCTGTGGATGAAGGGAGATTCTTGGCCTGGTACTCAGTACGTGAGAGAAGAAGGTGGCTCCTGATTTGCACAAGGAATCCTGAAAAAGCACCAAATCTCTTTATGAAATGATTTTTTGGTACCTAACAGTACTCAAAAAGGTGGACTTCATCTGTGGGTGAAAAATGAACATCAACGGTGCATCTACATATAGTTGAGGATGTATGAACTCATGAAAATGAAGGTTCCTACATGTCTATAAAATGTGCTTGACCTACAAGCCCATAAACTATGTGTGGATTATTTTACAAGAGTTTTGAGTGAAGGAAGAGGAAGACGGTGACCCATCTATTGGTAGTGAGCCAGAGAAAGAGGCATAAGGACTGACCCTTGGGGATGCAGTGAGTTGAACGTAATCTTTGTAAAGGCAGTGAGAAAGGGCATAGAAGATCTAGGCCGAACAATGTTGTCATTATCAGTATGAGCCTTAGTGAATTTGGTACATCAATTCATTGTTGTTTTATACTCTTTAGACGTTCCCCAATAAAAGTTAACCAAGTAAAAAACTATGTTTCATGTGAATTATTTCATATATGTTTGTATATTAATATGGGAGGAATATATAATAGTGTTTTTTCTAACAACAAAATAATTTTTGAATGGGATAATGTTTTAATCTGTCATACCCTAATTCACACCCCCCCCCACTATAAGGGTATTCAACCTAGTGGACCTAATTACTCGTATGAGAGGGAATGGATGAAATTTAGTGGTTCTCTCTTAAGAAGAGGAAATGGAGGTGGTCAAACATAAAGGAATTATGACCTTTGAAGGAAATAATATTCATCTATGAATTAATCGGAAGTAGCACTACTTTTGATCAGTAGGGATGGATGTCTTCACAATATCTATGCATGGTTTATCAGCTGAAATTAATAGTGGTGCCTTATCAGAAGCTGAAAGAATAGAATTTTGTAATGATGCAAATAGGATCAATGATTTAGGGGTTCCCTATAAAATGAAATTTATACGAAGATGAAGTCCTGTAAAACATCTCATGAAATGTGGGGAAAATTATTGAATGTTTTTTAGGTAGACACAAAAGTTTTAGAAGAAAAGTTGCAAATTCTATGGAACAATTATGAGGATTTTAAAATGAATCCCAATGAGACTGTCGATTAATTTTTCAACGAGATAAATATTATTGTAGAAGAAAAGTGGTGTATTGGAGAATTCAATGAAGATATAAGTATTGTGAAACATATTATGATGAAACTTCCACTACTATTCAATCTGAATGTTCCAGTATTGTATGACAATGACCCAATAGAGATGACACTTGATAACCTATACATTACCCTTGTATCATATGAAATGAGAAATAATGATAATGATGAAGTGGAAAAGGGGATGTATAAGGACATGGAATTTACATTCCTTCAAGAATATCTCTATTGAGGATTATCACGAGTAGTGCAATATGGATTACGTCATGTAATTTCTCCCCTACAATCTACAAATAGGAAAATGGATGTTTAAAAGCAAACTTCAATTTTCTTGCCTTTGATACGGAAAGATTTGTTATTCTGTTGAAAATGGTCCTAAGAAGTTTGATGATGAAAATAAATAAAATGATGAAATTTCCCAAAAAAAAGTATTCATAAAATAAGAAAGGTTAGAGAAGAACTATGGTAAATTTATTCAAAAAGTTGAATCTTCTTTCAAAAGAGTATGAATGCTCATAGGAATATGAGGTAGAAGAGTTGGATGACTACGAGGATCATAAAATATATGCTTTGGTCATAGTTGTTAGAAATTGAATAACAAGAGTGGAATGTGAGAATGAATAATGAGAAATTGATGGATGAGTTGATCTATAGGCTGAATTTTAATCTTCCCTTAAAGAGGTAGAAATTTTGAGGCCAAAAACAATGAAAGATATCAAATATGTTCATGATTCCAAACTCTATCTCAAGAAGCATGTAAAAGATTATTCTGAGAAGAATATATAAATAGAAAATATGAAGTCTTTAATACTAGAAAGCTCCGAAAAGGCGGTTGAGTACAAACATAAAAATTGAAGAAAAAAATGGAAATCAAGAGTTTGACTGAAACTAGAAATGATCATATCAAATGTATCGAATAGATAGAAGAGAAAGTCATCATCCTATAAAGAATAGTTAATGCTCAGGAGAAACAGTTAACTCGAGGTTCAACATTAGGAATGTATATCATATATGCAACTGAGAAGATGATATTTAGCATAGTGTCCATGCAGAACAGAACCAACAATCAAATATGAATAATTATGATGGCATGAATCTTGATCTAAAATAGAACATAGTTATGGTTCAAGTTAAACACCAATAATCCACTCCATGAATGAAGATTGATTTGGGTATGAAGTAGAATCAGGTGAATCAGACAACCCAATGGCAAACTAGTGGTGCTTCATTGTCACATAGGAATGTACCTATCATATGTTTTATTTTTGTGGTAAGATGGTACACTCTCAAAATTTATGTTCTGAAGAAAATAGGTATTAAAGGAAACAATGCGAAAAAAGGATTTTGTTCATATCTCAATATTCTAGGTCATTATTAGATGGTCATTATTAGATGGTCATTATTTTAGGTGTTAAGGACTCAGACATATGGAATGATATTAAACCTCGACAATGTAGAGTAATGTGTCATGGAAGATTGAATTTATTCATAAAAATTATTCAAATAAATCTTCAAGAGAGATGAAAATTGAAAATCAATTTACAGCTCTGTAGGTTCAAGCTGGATCAGCGTATACTAGTAAAGACCAATACTATCATTCGATATCTGATATTAATTCAAATAAATCGGTCTGAAAAAAGGGAATTGTATACAGTAGTTGAAAAAATTTCATTCATGGCATCCGATCACACTACGATATGGATCATTGAGAGTGGTTGTACTTCCCATATGAAGGGATATAAAGATCTAGTTACTAGAATTAGGTATGATAAAGAATTTATAGTAAGATCTGGAAATTATGATGGATTCAAAGTTATTGGTTCAAGAAAATACACGTTTTGAGGAAAAGACAAGAGACGAGTAGATTTGTCAGTTGTTGAAGGGCTTATTCATAACATGATTAGTGTCAGAAAATAGTGCGAAATAGGAAATTCCACAAGCATTTTCAAGAAATTGTATATCATCAAATAAAAGGATGGTGTTGTTTTGTGGTAGGGAAATTGTACCAAAGGGAATCTATATTTCGTGAGTGGAGAAGAAGATAAGTTCTTTCTATCCATGGATGAAGAAAACAAGTTATGGGGTAAGAATCTTTGACACATTAGCCAATGTTACTTGAATGATCTGGTGAAATATGATGTAGATCTAAATCTTCTAATATTTGCATGTGATTTTACTCATATGTGTGATGCCTACCAATAGTGGAAGATCATTCAAATGACATATATGGAAAAGGAGAAAGAGTCAAAAATATTGCTTGAGTTCTTTAATATTGATGTGTATGGGCCAATTTCACCAAGGGATATTGATGGGAGGAGATATTATGTTCAATTCATTTATGACTATAGAAGAATGGAATGGTTTTTGATAACCAACAACAAATCTGAAGTGTTCAGTTTCCTTAATAGATATTGGTGGGAATGTGAAAAGATGCTTGGTCAGAAAATCTAAATTATTTCAATAGATAATGGAATAGAGTTTACAAATAGACTAGTGCTGTATTATCTAGAAAAACATCGGATAAGTCATCATGTTTCGGTAGAAATTACTCTACATAAGAATCGATTGGTTGAGAGAATAAATCAGATTGTCAAAAATATGGCATGAAAAAATCTCGTGGAATATACCTTCTGGATATCTTTTTGGAATGAATCAGTAATGATAGCAGTATACACATCAAAAAGGGATTTACTTTTTCCAAAAGCGGAGAAGACTCCATAGAGGTTATGTTATGTAAAGAAGCCATCATTTATTTAATTGAGAATATCCAAAAGTAAATGTTTCATTCTCAATAACGAGAAACATAGGAAATTTGAATCTTGTGGGGATGAAGGGATATTTTTTGGATTCTAAAATAAAAGAAGAGAATACAAATGATTGAATAAGAAGATAGGGAAGATAGTTTAAAGTCCTGATGTGAATATAAAATATAATGAACACAATAATTTGGAACTACATGATCAGACATAGGAGGATGGTGATGAATAGATGAGCAGATCAATAGACACTACAGCTCCAGAGGTAAATTCACAAAAAATCTCATATGAGGAAAATAAATTAGTGTACACACAATGACTAGTGAGAAGATATGAAATTGATAGACAAAATATAATTGTTGAGAAGAATTCCCCTGTAAAATCATGGTGGATGATGTCTCTACAAAAATAATCATACTTATCATAGGTGGTGCCTAAATTCTTTGATGAGGTTGATGGAGATGGGAATTGGGTTCAGGAAATGAATTCATAGCTTGACCAAATTGAGAAGAATCGGAAATGGGGAATTCATTCCCGACTAGAAAACAAGAATTTCACCAAAAGAAAATGGGTCTGTCAATACAAAATGAATGACGATGGTGTTGTTATTCGAAATAAAGAATGGCTAGTGTGAAAAGGTTACTACCAAATAGAGGGTATTGATATTTATGAGTAATTATAGCTTATTTTAAGGATATAGACAATAAGAAAATTCTTGGCCAAAATAGTGAAATAAAAGTTTATGGTTTTCCAAATGGATGTCAATTCAGTATTTTCCACTGAAGTTCTAGAAGAAGAAGTTTACATTGAGCAGGAAAATGGTTTTCTCATTCATTAAAATGATAATAGAGTCTGTTGGCTAATAGAGTATTTATATGGTTCGAAGTAAGTATGAAGAGAATGGTATTAGAGGATTGATTAGTTTCTAAAGAAACATGGTCTTCAGTGTGGTAGAGTTGATTACAATTTGTATTTCAATATTGAAAATAGAAAAAGGATGATGGTGATGGTTTATGTCGATGGCATAATCTTTGGTGGATCAGATGAAGCACAATGCTGATAGGTTTTTTGAATTCATGAAAAGCGAGTTCGAAATGACAATGATTGGTGAGTTGACATTTTTCTTTTTCTTACTGGTGACACAATGAAGAAATGTAACATTTATTTCTCAATATAATAATTCCAAATAGGTTTTGAGAGGGTTTTTAATAGATAATTCCAATTAAATGAAACCCCTATTGCTACTCGATTGATGATTTCACAGGATGATGAAGGCAAGGAAATTAATATCACATAATATAGGTATATCATTGGATATCTGTTGTACCTGATAATGACAAGGCTTGATATTTTAGTCTCCAAAATCCAAGTAGCATGGTATCAGTGAAATCGAAATCATAACCACATCATTTCAGTGAATAGAATACTTCGGTATATAAATGGAACATTGGATTTTGGTTTAATGTATAATTGAAAAACTCAGCCATATTTGTTGGGATGTACAAATGAATATTGGGTGAGATCAACATATGATAATAAATCTACATCAAGAGGTGCCTTTTATCTTATAGGATTGTGTATTTATTGGTTGAGAATGACTGGAAGGGGCCTTTTATCTTATAGGATTGTGTATTTATTGGTTGAGAATGACAAAATATTTAATCCCATTGATCACCATAGATGATGAATATATTGTGCCTACTCAAGCCTGCATGTAACTATTATGAATGCTGTTTCATCTAGATGATATGGGAATTGAAGTGAGATCTCTGATCAGAATCTATTATGATAATGTGAGTTCTATAAATCATAGAAAAAATCTAGTACATCACTCAATAAAAAAACCAATTGATATAAAATATCATTTTATCGAAGAGAAGGTGGAGCGCCAGCTTGTAAAAATGGAGTATGGGCCTACAGAACAACTTGTTGCAGATATTATATCAAAGGATTTGCCCATAGAAACATTTGAAAGGCATAGACCGGCTCTGGGAGTCCTGTCATTGTCCCTCAATTGAAATGTTTTGGATGTGTGTCACCCTATTCCTATGGTATGGTGTGTTTTCCCTAATATTCTAATATGTGTTCTTTACCTTGTTGAATACATTCTTGAAGTGCTCTTCGGGTTCCTTGAAAATGGGGTAGAAACTGTACTCATTAGGGGTTAGAAAAGACACATGTAAAAGTTATTATGTGGAGTAGTGAGATAGGGGGAGTTGAAGCCGAGATGAAGCTGATTAGAGGAGCTATAGCATAAGGGAGAATTATATTTGATGAATCTAGATGTGATCGATCAATGATTAGATATCATGATGGATGAGGATCCTAATTATGGAAGTTCATAGATATTATTGTATTAGTATGGTATCAACAATTGGTAATTGTAAATGAAGTGATTCATTTATGAACTATTAATTATACTCTTGTTTCTCACACAGATCAAGGCTTATATGGGCTTGTAGTATGTGACGAGTAAATCCTTGATCGCTACCTTAATCGTATGAAGTAAATTATGGTTGAATATGGAAGAAGCATTTAAGAGATGTCAAAATGAAAATAATTTTTATGAGAAGAGTTTTCAACAAAATCAAATGGGGAGATTGATTGTAAATAATACCATAAGGTGTCCCATTATAATGATTTTGGTGTGATTGTGTTTGTTTACAAATCCAGATGATCACAAATGATAGTGGTTGGTGTTTTTCGAAGCCAGGTTATTAACGTGGAATTATTTCCCAGTGTTTTCCCAATTTTAGGGCCTCAAAATTGATAGTATAATGTTGGAAAAGGAAGGATTTATTTGTATGATTGTATGGTATGAAGAACATTGAATAAAAATGGAAAAACAATGAGAATCATGTACCATGTTCTAGGAACGGAACATGGAGCAGCAGGAATGGCACACTGGAGCACTTTTTGAAATAATAAAAAGTTAGCAGTGGACAATGATTCTGTACATGGATGGTGTTTCATTGATAGAGGAGATCGAACATGTACGAGCAAAGTGAATACATGGATAGCATATGAAAAATGGTTCACAGGTGGAATGCAGTTCACAGTGGTAGAAGGACCGGTATGCAGTGAAGGCTGGATTGAAGATTTGGTAAATCGTAGATTAGATGATTTTGTAGGTATCTTTGAATATATAGAAATTGCTCATCTCACCGATTACTGGTGAGACTAAATAATATTAGAGAACATATTTTTGTTCAAGGATTACGGGAGAGACTGAAGGAGCTTTATAAAGACGAATTACACAAAATCTTAAGTGGTTTGTACGGATGAAATTCCACCAACGGATATAAGAGGATGATTATAATCCACATAAGACATGATATGCGGAAGAAGAAGACATGATATGTAGTTGGTAAGTGATGGAATTCCATGAACAAATAATAGTTTTCAGATGAATCATGTTTTTTAGAAGCGGTTTTTGGAATTAGTATGTATTGGTGGTACACGATAGCAAATTCATATGCAGTCGGCAAAAGAAGGGAATCTTTTGGAAGAAGGATTGTTATGCAAAGGTGTTATATAATAGAAAATGTATATGTGGTCTGTGGACGAAGGAAGGTTCAACGAAGTGGAAGTGGTCCTCGGACGAGGTTTTCCGCATACCAAACCCAGTACTCAGTATGTGGGAGAGGAAGTTGGTTCGCTATTTTCACAAGGAATCTTTATAAAGGTTCATATCAATTTGCCAAAGGATTTTTCGGCACCTAGTAGTACCTGAGAAGGTGGATTTCAAATGTGGGTGAAAAATTAACATCAACGGTGTATCTACCTATAGTAGAGGATGCATGAATTCCAGAAAATGAATGGACCTACATGTGTATAAAATATGTTGGACCAACTAGTTGATAAACTATGTGTGGATTCCTTTTTCATGAGAAATGGGTGAAGTGGAAGTTGGTTTCCCTTTATAGCTGCCATGATCCATAAAAAGAGCCTTAGGGAGTGACATTTGGGGATGCTATGAGAAGACCCTAAAACATTTAAAGGTAGTGAGCCTGGGCAAATAAGATCTAGCCCAAAAAAATTACTCATTATTTTCAGTGAGACATAGTGAATTTGGTACATCAGTGTATTGTCATTCTATGTTCCTTGGACGTAGCCCATTGAGGGTGAAACATTTAAAAATCTACGTGTCTCGTGCATGATTTCATGTCAGATCATATATTCCTAGGTGAGGAGGATTGTATTGAGTTTTTTATAACAAGGAAACGAGATCCTAACTGGAGAATGTTTTAATTTTGTCATACCATGATTCACCCCCTTTACTAGGGTAGCTGACATAGTGGACCAAACCGTTTCTTCTACATGAAAAAATGTTTCTTGATGTGGAATAATGTTGAATAGATTTCATATTTGATAGTATGATAATACACAATGGTTAAACTAGAGAGAACAATCCTTTTTGTAAAGGTATTAATAAACATCTCTTGTAAGTTAGTGTATTGAATTGAAGAGTTTGGTAAATTATTTACATGAAATATACCATTCTATGGATACAAACATTCAATAGATGAAATAATGTATTAGATATGTAATAAACAGATACACTGTCAGGATTCAAAAATAATTGTGTTTCATTAAAAAATTTATAATTCAATCTAATTAAATAACAACATAAATTAACTAATTTAAAAATCCCTAATAAATAATTTCTAGTTTTTTAATCATAG
Organism: Viscum album; assembly: GCA_963277665.1. Lineage (NCBI taxonomy): Eukaryota > Viridiplantae > Streptophyta > Magnoliopsida > Santalales > Viscaceae > Viscum > Viscum album. The sequence continues at coordinate 873,081,796 of OY728139.1, forward strand.
CACAAAATTGATGAATGAACATAAGATAAAAGAGAATAAACAATATTATTTTTCTATAATATAAAATTTACATGTTAGATCGTGAATATATAGAGATTTTAAAATGAATCATGAATAAATTTTGAAAATTGGGTTTACCTCACTAATCTCGATAATAAAAAAGGTTTCATGAACGGAGGAAATGGGGGTGGAAATGATGGTGGGATCATCCAAAATCAATTGCAATGGAATGTGGGATCTAAGATGCAAGGTTAGTGGGATTTCAGATAGACTCTATCACTATGGTGGAAACTAAGTCAGTTTGTAAGGTGAGGGAGTCGAGGGAGGGTGTATAGTTGAGGTCGGGGGGGGGGGGGGCACAAGCAAGTCATGGTGATACCTAAGGTTTGTTTTCAATGAAATGCCCACCAACAATTGTTTTATGTGTCTAGTGCCACAAAATATAAAATCTATAGTATTTCATTATGTTAGAGAATCTTACATTAGGTGGAATAACATTATTGATTAAGGGAAAAGAATATTTATATTATCAAAAAAGATTTATAATTTTTTACAAAAAATATAAATTATTAGATCATTGTTCCCAAGATTGGGATGTGAAATTGAGGATTTTAAAATGATTGTATTTAATCCATATTGTTATCCACATAAAGGTTAAAATACATCTTATAGACATTTGAGTAGGTTAAATTTTTTGAAAATAAATTTTGTTGTTAATAACTTGAAGCACATTGAAAATAAGACTGAGTTCATTAAATATTTTAAATTCACCATGAATTTCATATAAATAATATTATTGATATAGGTGAAGATTTAGAAGACAAACATCGAGGAATTTGTGGATTTTTATAGGAAACCAATAATTTTGTACATATAAGATAGTAGATATAAGTAAATAGAGTAGGCTCGAGGGCAAGACCCATGAGCATCAAGGCTAGGGAAATAATTAACACAGGGGTATCCAACAACCCATTTCCTCTTTCCCATTTTATCTAAACACAATGAATTAGTATTCGTTTCTAACTATCACTCATCCCTACCTCTATTTATGACCACGTTGTAATTTATTTTTTCATTGATGAATCTACATAGGCTACAATATGTATGTTGATATGGATATATCATCAATGGGTCATATTTCTATCGATTCTTAGTGATTTGTTTCCTTTGGCTTAGTTTTTGTACTGACAATGGCTACCAAATAGGGACTCTTCCAATTTCTATGATACTTCCTTGTACTAAATGCATTTGACATTATACATTGTAATTTAATGGTGGTGAAACCACTTGGGAAATGATGGGTTGGGTCTCCCACTTCATCTCGCTATATCTTCACCTAATTAAATCCCTACATCGTGCCCCTGTTAATGTCACTCTTTACTAGGATAGATCAATTGGCATAACCATGACCCATTCTCATCTTCTTCCACTATTCCATCATACACCCCTTCATCTGACTATATATTAAGGGACACCATCTTGCACGAACTCCGTGACATCATATTCTTCATATAGAGGTTGATCATTAGTGAACAATAATTTTGTGAATTTTGATGGAAGATCCTTAATTAAGATTCATTTATTTTACCTCATTCTTATAAAATTAGTTATGTCGATTTCCTATAATTGAATTTTTTTTACATCTCCACTCTGATCTAAAAAATAAATTAGTATATGCCTACTCTTGGTTTAAGGATTTTTTGGGACACATTGATATTATTAATTTCTTATTATATATTAAACTTTTTTTATCATTGATTATATTCTTCCTCTTAAAATAATATTGCAGTCTTATAGAAGTAATGTTTTGAAATATTTAATGAATATGACCTATAGAGTCAAAAATATTTTTTATTGTGTGTGTTGAGGATTCTAAGGATGATATTTATTCTCATAATGATACAAGTTCAAATTTTATTTTTAATTAAATGAAATGTTGAGTTAGAATTTAAACTACTATTATTTATCCATCATGATATAAATATTTATAATAATAAAAAAACTCTAACTAATATAAAATTATCAAGAAAATATTTTTTCAAAATTTTTATAATTTAAAAATGTCTTTCTGATTAATGGATGGCGGGGAGGGGACCAAATGTGATAGTAATTCCATTAGTGGATATATATATATATTTTGTATCCCATTTTTTGGGATATTGATTTTTATTCAGTATTATTAATTTTTATGTATTTATTTTATTTCGATAGAAATAATATTTTCAAAGTTTGATACAACATGTTAATTATTGTGATTGGCTATGACACTTACATTCCTTCCTATGTATACATGTTTTATTCCCTCAAAACTATAAACAACCCCTCACATTCATAACCTCATGTTAAATTTTTAATTTAGCCTTTCCACTCAACTCACATTAATACATGGATGAATTTACATCCTCTAATGTAAAGGAATAATTTTCATACCTCATAAAATAAGTAATATATTCATATGAATTTTTCAAAGAAATAAATTGTATGATATCTTGGTCCTCATCATCAACATTAAAAATTATATTTTCTAGATCTAATAAGATTTTATTATTCTCATGATGTTGTGTCTAGATGGTGGTTCCATGACACATCTGGACGCTATATAAATTTTTATTATTATAAATATGTCCTATTAAATAAGTTTTCAATTATAGGTTTTAATGAGATATTTATTTCATCAAAATTTCAAGTGGGTTATATGACTTTGTTTTGACAATTTGAACATCGATGGGTGGACTAAAATAAGATTTATTAGTCTAAAAATGGAATATTACATCCCTTATAGGACTAATAGTGACTACATTTTCAATCAACATAAATTAAAATCAATGCATCCATAAATTTTTTCTCTTTCATATTTCACAGATGACATTATTTATTCTGGTGGCTCTATTACCACTTTTTTGGGGGAAATAGAGGAAAAAAACCTCTAATAATAATTCCATGGACCACAGAATAAAAACAAGATTTACTTCAATATGGAAAATAGAAAAATGATTTTGATTACAATGAAAACACACCCTAATAGAGTACTTATTTGGGAATAGTGAAAAAAACAACAATTGTAAGAGAATTAACAAGAACAAAAAACTAAGAAAACATCATTATTTACATGATTGGAACCGTTGGGAACTAATACATGGAAGAAACACCACCCCCACATGAACATTTAATAAATTTTCAAAACAAAAGGGGATTACAGTATACATAGGCAAGGTAGATGGACAATTGAAATTCACATAAGTAGTAAAATAGAAACTACATAATAGAAGTAGTAATACCGATCGAATCAGGTTCAAGAAAAAAAATTTAAAACCCTAAACAACTGTTCAGGCATCCAGAAAACTTCTCGATCCCAGAACACCAATCCCATTTCATTTTATCATCTTGTTATAGGATGATCACAGTAGGTATCTAGATTACAACAATGGTCACATGTCTTCAAACTAGAAGAACCCCAAAAAATATGAAGAACGATCCATTCAATAGTAGTGTGTACATGTGGGGGTAAGTGGGACACAAAATGTGTCCAATTATGAGGGAGATAACACCCTTCCATTGATATTGAATATGAGGAAGACGATTCTCAGCAAAGGTGAGAGAAAAAGTAGATTGAACCACCAGTGGGATATTAACAATCCAAAAATGATGAAAGGGTGTAAATTTATAGAATCTAGATCTCTGAAAACAATATGGACTTGATCTCCCATGAATATGGTTTTAAAATTTGTTTCATATATTGATTGAAAAATATGTATGTGTGATAAACCCACCTATAAGAACCCTAATTAGCTAATTCTACTGCCAAGGGTAGGCTACCAAGAATACAACACTAAACTACCCACCATGTATCACACAGAACAACTAAAATCAATTAATGGTTTTGAATTTTTAGGTTTCAACATCCATCAATGTCGATAAATTAAATAATAGGAATACAGTGGATAACTGAGGTGGAATCCCAAATTGATCATGCCAAAAAATTGAGCGGGCCACTTATATCAACTCATGTAGTAAAATAACTGCAAAATCATGATAATATTAAAATGAGAAAATATTTAATAAAAAAATTTATATATTTAAAAAAATTTATATGTAAGAGCATTTTGAATGGGATAATTTAAATATTCAATATACTAACATAGAATTCCCAAAATATCAATAAGCTACTGTATTATATAATCATTCTCTCGTTATATTCTTCCAGATTCAACAGACATAAGGATGAACAAAACTCATTAATCATGAATTTTATATTAACAAAAAGCATTCATGGTTCATGTTCATTATCAAATTCCAATAACATAATGAATAAACAATCGTTTAAGCATGCATAAATGCATCAATTTGATTACCACCAAATTATGAGAAACAAAAATTTGTTAAACATGGATCCAACTTAATTCATTATAAAACCAAAACAAACATTTAAAAATTTAGGTTTATTATACACATTCATCCATTTCAACATGATAAACCATGTATGAAATAATTTTATACGATTCATATTATAGATAGAACAATATTGACCAAAACAGGAAGCAAACCATTATCACGGTGAAAATCCCCAATATCTAATTGATAAGCATAAACTAATTCCCATATTTTATCTGGTTTAATCATTCATAGTTTATTTAATTTCCCTAAAATGGATACACCATTGTGAATTTATATTTTCACACATATAAATCAGAGACGAAATGAATCGTCTTTCTCAAAGCTTTGATATTCATCGCATGAGAATGATTCAATGTTGCATATCTCTAATCATCAACTTCCTAAAGAAACTATGATATCATAAGGATTTCATTTCCATGAAGGCATTAAAACCCCACCACGAAAAATACATTATAATTTTTGATACCATCTCCATAATATGGAATGAATGAAATCAAGGAAATGAGATCGAATTAAGAGAAACTAATTGAAAATAGGATGTTCCAAAATCAAATAACCATGCATTCACCCAAAGAATTCCAGAATCATCCCTATCAAATTGGTTCTTCAATGCCTTACAAAATCACACTTGGGTGCATAGGGTAAAGTGGATGGAGTGGGTGAAAACTAGGTCCAGGGGTCTTAGATGTACTTATAAGAAAAAAAAATTATTGGATCATGATACAACCCCTAAGACCACATTGTAGACCACCAAGAAGGAGTAGCACACTATTATTACAATATTTCTAGTGAAATAAATTTTTAATAAGACATTAAAACATTATACCCATGTAAAATACTGAACCCACACCACCGTAATCCATTATATGGGCCAACATATAGTATCAACAATATATTTACAACTTCTACAAGGTAAATCACCTCCGCTTAGTCTCCTTCTCCTCCTCCCCCATCTGAAAACAGAGCAACTGTAATGTCCGACACCTTCATTCTTCATACTTAAGATACAATCACTTTGGATTTCATAAGTGATTTGGGAGCTTCAATCTCATTTGAACACCCACAAAACATTATGTGAAATGCACAACCCTTCTAAAGAGTAGTAAAATCATAGTGCATTTAATTCCCAATCATGTTTTAGAAATCCCAAATTGTTTTGCCGAAATAATAACCAAAAATTCATAAACAGGTATCTTCTCTAATAATAGCATGATGAATTGATTTAGGGAACTTAATGGTATACATAAAATCATAATGATTCATAAAAAATAATATTGTAAAATTAAAAAAATATTAATTTTTAATAACTACATCTTTTTTGGATGAACTAGTAGAAATAAGAGAATAAGACGCTAACCCAAATGTCTTGGGGAAATGATTGATTAACTAAAAAATCTCCTACAGAAGCAGTCTCTTCATTATGATCTATGATGACCTGCTTCATTTTTTAGGTCAAATCCATTGAAAATTCCCTCATAGCCTCAAAAATCAAAACCCCCTTCACACCCCTGAACTTCTGTTCAGAACGGAACTTCATCCTTAAATCCATGGACTCTTCATTACGAAAACAATGTTGTGATTATTTTAGATAATGAAAAATAAAAGTTAAATCCATTATTTACATTGATTAAAAAATCTAGCTATATAAAATAATGGTCTTGTATAAGAAATAAATTCACATGTGAGTAATATTGAAAATATATAAATTAAAAATAAATATTAAACATTCCAATATTTCTATGGAAGTCACATATTCATTCTATTTTTGTAAATTATATAAATAGATATGTTTCCCAGTTGTTTCTATAGAGATATATATTTTCTTTTGAATATATATATTTCTGAATGTCATAGTATTTCTGAAAATTTAAATTTTAGAAAGAAAAGTTATTATTTTAAATTAAATAGTAATATAATTCAACAAAAACACATTGGGAAAAAAAATTTGTTCGTGGAATATGTTCTCTATCTTTATATATTGAAGTTGTTTAATATTATGTTTTGAGTATATAATCACTATTGAAAATAGATAATAACAAGTGGTAACATGATTTATATTTCAAAAAAATGTATAACATTATTACTGGCCTCTCCCATTATTTAATGGATGAAGGGATTTTACCACTTTTTCAAGTATCAATATCCATTCATTGTGGTCTTCTGTAACATTAAATATGTCATCTACATGGGGACAAATGTGAAATAATTGTGATGTATCAATGAAAGGGTTATGCATAGTTTAATTTTAATCTTACTCATCAATGGTTCTGATCCAAAATAGAATAATAGAACAATTTCTATAGTGGCATCTAGAACATGAAATGCAAGTACAACTTATAATTCCATTATAAACGATTCATAATTGTACCATTACATTATAGAAGTAAACCTTAATGAATCCCCATTCAATTATATTAACTACACCCCTATTTTCAACTCGCATACATTGAAAAATCATCTCTTGGAATGTTTTATAACCCATCTCCCAAATTTTTTTGATGATTCCAATGTATGACTTATTCACAAAAATTCTATTTGTGTTCTCAGTAACATTAACATGAATATCGTTAGCCACAAGCATAAATAAATTATTTTCCGTGGTACTATTGTCATCGTGTTCATTTTTATACAATGTATACCCCTTAATTACATTACCATTGAATGATAATAAAAACAAAATTGCTGCTCCGAGTATCCATAGATGCAGTTGTGAAACTATATCTACATTTTCATATGACTTTTTAATATCATGAACCTAAAACAATCTTATAATATATTGATTATGTGTATTTGATATACATATTTCATTCCATGATGGAATAAAATTCATAAGAATACATTTTTGGGTTTCAATATTGGATGAAGGCTCTATACATTTACGCAAAAACATAATGGTGTTCTTGCTCTAGATATAAAATTGTTATTACGACAACATCTCTCCCAAACATTATTTCACCTGTAATCCATCTAGTGTGATATGATTTCAGTAGACCAATTAATTCCATACCATATAGTTATTCAATAAATAATTCAATGACTTCCTCAACAAAAAATATCAATCTAAAATATATTCCCTTTTTCAAATTCAATTTTTTCATAACCATTCAAAATCATTATATAAAATTCAATTGGTTAAATCATTCTATATTGTAATGGACCATATAATCTATTCACTCTCCATATGAACCATCAAATGAACCATCATATTAATGAATTTTTATGGGAGGAATATTCAAATTTCACATATTATAATAGGAATTTTTGTTTCCGTAGTTGGAAATTTTTCTAGGTATATTACGTTGTTTCATATAGATTATAATTCAAAACATAGCATCGTTAATGTATGATGAACATTCTTGGAATAAATGAAATGTAAAGCTATTGGAATTAGATCTTCAATCAAAACCAAGAAGTTAATTTATTTAAATCCCTTTAACATTAAATTTGTAATAGACATGATTTTTTAAATATTTTAAGAATACCCCTATAGAACCACTACGACATTAAAGTAGTTATATAACTGATATCTCTTCTTCTTGGGAAGAGTGTAAGCAGCTGGAGGAAGAAATGTTCATTTTCACCCGTCAATGTCGCTAACTCTTCTAGTATTACCATGTTAACCATGTTCCTACAATCCTTAATTCTATCATTTTTAGGTTAATTTAGCAATGTGATACTGTAATTACCACATTAATATTTTTAAACATGAATTACATCACGAAAATGTTTAAGGTATTTACAATTCCAATGTGGTAATTCAAAAAAATTAGATCTCTTTTTCAACATGGTTTTCATAAATTTTTTCTCAAATAGTATCCTAAATGAAGTATACAAATATTTTACATTATCAAATATATTTTGACCTATTAGTGGAGATGGTGTTGTATGTTCTTTCGAACATCCATAAAATGATGTCATCCAAGATATGAACTTATGATATCAAGGTCGAAATATGGATAGTCTATGAAATAAAATTTTTGATGAATGGTCCAACCAAATTTGTTGGGAACCTTGTTCGAAAATATTACACAAATGTGTTCAATTAATGCTATACCCTAACAAATTTACATTTTTAGGAAGGTCATTTATTGTCCTATATAACATGGATCTCAAAGTGAAAAATTCATTTTCACAATAATCCCACGTCATAACACCCGAAACCCATAATATATTCAAATCCATGATCAATAGATCTAATTAAATATTTCTATCATTAAACAATTGTTTTATTCATTATATATACAAATATAACATGATTTATTTATGTTAGATGCATAACCATAGTGGTAAGTTATAATTTACTAACATAATCAGCTATGTTCTATGAGTGACGCATTGAAAAAAAATGGATTCACTCCATCTACACATAATGAAATATGATGGTTTCTCATCCAATTTTTAAATTCAGAACACTCATGATTAATTCAATTCTACTGAGGAGAGTTCGTCGGGTGATGTTGTTTCCCACCTTTAAATCTTATATTTGTATGAAATCTCAATCTCTATAGATACTCGTCAAATATATATAAGCACACAAACCATATAATTCATTTAATTACCATAAAAATTTTGTTGGAATATATTCATATTTATTATATTGAGAATTTCCACACATTGGGAAATATATAAGTGATTTGCGGTCTTTAATTATACAGTCATTCATGATTTCTTGTATTCTTTCAGAGTTAATACCTATAGAGCCAAACATTTTTTTAGCGTCATATGTTCGACTTAGGTTATCATTACCTTTAGGGAGTATATCACTCATGAGAGATGGATGTTCCCTAAAACTAGTGTCTATCATTATATTTCATGCTTTCAAATTCTACAACATCAGTATGGATGAAGATACTATATATTTAGTAATACTAGCATACAGTGGTTCCTTTTCCCAACTATTTAACTTCTAAAACAATTTTGTGCAGTAATGAAAATCATCATCAACTATAGTAGTAATTTCATAAATACAATCTTCATCATCATTGACATCAGTAATCATATCATTTATATGGTCTTCATCATTACCCACATTTGTAATAATATCAAATGATTCATAAATGGCAGTGTTATCTTGGTCACTAGAAACATTCACATTATCCCATTGTTTATTATAGCACATGTCACTTTGATATATTCTGGGATAGTTCATGTGTTTATTCAAATACTATAGAATAATTACTCTTCAAAAACAATAGTTTATTCATGGAAAAATGATTTGAGGAGGGTCACATGGATGATCTTTTTGAGAAAATGTTAAACCATTTAAATCAATCCCCATACTCTATTTTCAAATGATTGCAATCCAAACATTCTTTATTCAAAACTATCTTATTTGATTTGGTAATAATAATAATAATGTAAATAAATAAAAAATTATACACACTCTGTAAAAATAATCACAATTATTAAAAATGAAATACTCCTTTTTTATGTTAAATCATTTCCAAAAATTTAAAAATTGATCTTTAATTATTCTTAATTAAATCAACCACATATCAAACATTTAAAATTAAATAAATATGATCTTAAAATTAAATCTTCCCATATGGTTTGAAAAATAAATGCATTTCTCACAATACCCTTTTAATTTCAATGCCAAAGAAGCATTATACAAATTTAATTAGAATAGAATCCATATTTAAAACATTTCACAATAATTAAAATATTTTACATTCCCAAACAAATATGGTTTTGAAATCTACTCACTCAATAAAATTTCATTTCCATTCAAAAAATCTATATTTCCAAATAAAAATCATGATTTTAATGTGATAAAATATGATAAAATAGAAAAAAATACTCAAATTTGTATATAATGCAGTATTAATGTTTATGTGATTGGGGAAAACAATAAAAAGGTTAAATTTATGGTCCTTCCAAAGATAAGAAATCAAGGAATCAATATCAATCCCATATTATCATGAATCATTCCACATATAGTTCTAATAAATGGAATACATACAACTATTGGGATCATACTAAAGGGAAATATATTAGTTCATGTTCCTAGGATGGAAAATTATTTAAATTATATTTTCATGGATGATCTAAATATGAAGATAATCACACTTTAGTGGGAGTTAAATAGGGTGTTTAAATCAACCATGATATGAAGAAGCCTACTGTGCTTTTCAGAAATATCCAACTCATTCTAAAACAGATCAAACTATTTAAAAAATCAAATCATGGAAAAAATTATAGAACCCTTTTGGAAACATTATCATTAACATTAACCCTCTTTCAATGATTGGATATCATTTCATAATCAATCGCTACCCTACAAAATCACTCATCATTAATTATTATTCAGTAATCATCAATAATATCAAACACCACAAATGATTGTCAAAAAATACCATATTAAACATCAAAATAAAACATAGAGAGGTGTATTTACATTTTCATTAATCATAAATGAGACAATTCAGATTATAGAAAAAAAGGGAATCAATAAATATTTCATTGTCAATCAGAAATCCAGATCAAATACATCCCAATCAGTAATCTATTTTCCTACAATTCATGGATTATATATCTCCCAATCACTATGCTTACATGAATAATATACATTTATGTGTACAAATAATTTTAATATTCCCAAAAATTATCTATATGAACAAATAATTTATCCCATTAAGAACTTACCATCTGGCGGTAGGGATAATGGGGGATGCAGCAGTATTGAAGGGGTTCGCAATAGCGATGAAAACAGAAGAGAATAAGGCATGAAATTTAGAGAAGTGGGATGCAGTAGTGAAGGTGAAGATATGGGCGAAGGGGTGGGGGAAGTGGAGGTAGAGGTGGGGCATGAGTCAGTGGAGGTAGGGGAGCCTACTGAGGCATCGGGGGGGTGGGGAGTAGGGGGTGAGGACAGAGGTGTTGGAGGTGGAGGCAGCAAGGGAGAAGAGCCAGAGGCAGAGTTGGGGGACGAGGTACCATAGGAAGAGGCAGAGGTGGAGGCAGTATAGGTGGAGGGGGAGGTGGAGGTAGAGGTGGGGGCATTAGAGTTTGGGGCAGTAGAGTAGGGGCAACAAATGCAGCGACAATAGAAGAGGCATAACTCCACTTCCTAGAAGGGCTGAGGCAGGATCAAAAAGTGGAAATCCTCGAGTTCAATATATAATAAGACTATAGTATTTTTTAGTGATTTTAAAAAAGTAATGATATAATGGACCTTTATCAGGTCTTTTTTAGAGTTGATAAAGGTACAAAATTTTCAACACTAATAATGTGCAGATAAAACATGATTTATCTGCTCTAAAAATATAGCAATAATAAATCATTCCATTATTTGCACTATTAAAGGGTTATCTTTATCAGCACTAATAAATCACTGATAAATACATAATGTTAATAAATTATTTATATTTATAAAAATATATATATATATATATATTATATTTGAAATTATAACTATAAATATAATAAATATATTTTTTTATAATTTTATAATTATTTATATATATATATATTATTTTTAATTACATTTATAAATATTCTTATATATATCTAAATATTTTTATATAATTATAATTATATTTTTATAAATATATATATTTATAAAATTATATTTATTATAAATATATTTTTTTATTCTTTTATTTAAATAAATACATATGTTTATCATTATAATTATAATAAATATATTAATTATGAATTTTATTATATATGATAAATCTATTAATACTATATATAAATACAATTAAAATTACAATGTATATATTTATTATAAATATAAATATATAAATTTGTAGTTATAATTATAAAGCGGGATAGACCCTCAACCTTTTAAAAAAAATGTTATATTTTTTTTTATTAAATATATTTAAAAGTATATACAAATATTTATAAATAAATAAATATAAATATAATTATAATTATATAAGAATTTAAATATATTTGAATATATTTAAAATAATAATAAATCTATTAAATGTATATATATATATATATATAATTATATTGAAATACATTATAATATAATAGTTTTTTATTTTAACTAAACAATAATGAAGTAGAATCCCATCATACTACAAATAAGAAATTAAACATCAACCATTCAATGAAAAAAACCATTAAAAAGTCCATTTAGTGATTAAACACTTTTGAACACGAAATTATGGAACTTTCATTAATGAAAATAAGAAATAAACTTGTATTTATAAATATATTTAATTAATTATATATATTTATAACATTATATGTATAATAAACATATTTATTATATATATATATATATATATTACTAATCATGAGATTAAATATATATATTTATATATATTTCTATATAATTATATATATATATTTAATAGATGTTTTTATTTTGATTATAAAATTATTTTAATATATATATTTAGTAATAAGTAAAATTATAAATAAATATATTTTAATAGTATATATATTACCAGAATTTTAAAATTACAATTATAATAATTATATTAATTATTTAAATATATTTATTTAAATTTTCAAGTTTTTATGAGAAAATATATAATAGATTTATGTGTATAACATTAATGAATCACATACCTAGTAATGTATAAATAATAACAAAATGGGTCATCACATATATGCACAACAGGAATAGTAATGAGAGTGTAATGTATAAACGAACATTCACCGTGAATACATAACATATGAATGTCATTTATATTCAAGCATCAATATATTGACAGATAAAATTCATTGGAAACCAATATATATATATATATATATATATATATATATTATAATTATTGATATGTATATTAAAAATGTATTTATATATAATTCGAAATTTATAATTATAAATATATAATTATAAATACATAATTATATATATATATATTCAAATATATAATTATTAATATATAATTATAAATATAATAAATATACTTATTAATTCATAAATTTTATTATACTATTATAATTATTTAAATATATATTTATATAATTTTATATTATAAATATAATTTTTAATTACTATATATATATTTTCATTATTAAAACAATTTAATTATAAACATTTGATTTTATTTTATGTATATAAATAAACATAATTTTTAAATCTAAATATAATAATTTTATATAAATTAATAATATTATTTATTATAAAATTTTATCAGCACTATTAATAGTACTAATAAATATATCCTTTATCAGCACTTTTAGCATGTACAAATAAGGGGCTCCCATTTATAAGTACATTTTTCTTAGAACTAATAGTGTTCAACGCTTCAATTTCGCTAATCTCTGGTAGTGATCATATACATCATCCTCCCACCGTTTAGGACTCACTCATGAGCCTTATTCTCCCCAAACCTAAGCATTGATCATTTGTCTTCCCCTCCCACATTATCTCTTAATACAGAGATTGTTTTATTCTGATCATATTCAAAATCATATTAGTGAATTCCAAGTGAAAATTATCTTTTGCAGGCTATAGTTTTCATTTTTATTATTTTCATAATAAATGTGATTGTAATAGATATATTAATTTTTTAATTTATTTATCTACTACATTTACATAATTCAAATACTGTATTTTTTCAATATATATTAAAATACTATGTAATTAAATAATATTATAATATTTTATATTTATTAATTTATGAGATGGTTATTTTATATCATGTGATTATATAGAATAATTTAAATGTTAAATTTACATAGATCATTATCACCTTACATACCCCTCCACTTTTTATGATTAACATTACATTGGTTAGTGTACTCTTACACACCTTTAAACTGGTATTGAAAATCTTGTATGACCCTGATATAGATTCATTAATTGACTACTTCTACCCTTACACATTATTGAGGAACATACCACTTGATGATATAGTTGACCCCACTAGAAATAAATTTCATTCAATTTCTTTAAAATGATTCATTATTTCTAGTGAGGCTAAGTAGATTTTATGAGAAAATATTTATATCCCCATGAATTTTTGAACCTCTAGATTCCACATGTTGGAACCAATTGGTTGGTAGAATTATTTGTCATAGTAGCTTTCGAGTATATTAATACAAAATCAGATGATACCTACATGTCAGATTATAATATATCACCTGAAAGTTTTTTCAAATAGCCACACTTCATTAATAAAACGAAAACAAGGGATTGAATGCTGAACAACTCCAAAATAGGCTAAATATCCAATGTATCTTAAAATTTTTAGTATATTAATATTTATTCCAGCATGTATGCTCAAATTCACAATGTTCTACACTTAATTCATGATTTCTGAAATTTCAGATTTACATAGGAATTTCATCTCCTAATGAACTCTTGTATTTGTAATACTCCAATTAATGAATACATGGTAAATAAAACCTATGTATTTTATTAACATCATCATCTTGCATCAATAAATTTATAATATTTTTCAATAATGTAAAAGAGGATATGGTTACCTATGATATTCTCAAGTTAGTGATTGTTGTTTTCATTGATGAACCCATTCTTTTCTTATAGTATTCCTCCAAACCATGCTAGTGGATGTTTTTTTTAAAACCAATTCAGTTGAATAAAACTAAAATTTTCTCAATGAGATTCATTATCCTTCTTGTCTTGGGTTCCTTCATCATTTTGTGACTAATCCCAGTAATAATTATCCGTTCTTTTGATTTATATTTCTCACACCCTATGACATGTTTACATTGAAAATTGGGAGCTCTTCCAAAAAAATTGAATTCATTCATTCTAGTGTTTTATGTGGTATCATTAATGTATAATTTGTGCTTTTACATTTAATTTATGTCTGTTAGAGTATGTTTAGGAATATTCCTCCTTAGTAAATCTTTATTTATATGCACATCCTTAACAATTTAGGCACACTCTTTGCATATGAAGGTGCCATTTTATTTTATTTTGTAGTTGAAAGATACTTTTTGTGTTAGTGGTTGTTCAATATAAATTATCCGGGTTTATAGAAGGAGAAAAGTGATTCATTTTTCCTTTTTAAATAGAGATGATTTATTTTTTCTATCAAATTATGTATTGCATTTTATATGACATACAACTTCAAGCTTTTGTAGCCATTATTAAATTTTGGATATTTTTTTTAAATCATAGTTTCTATGTTATTTTAATCGTATTATTATATATATTTATATCAATAATGGTTTAATTTTCATCGTATAATTATACCATGTTTTGTGGAATTGTTGTCGGGTGGCACATTTTTGTTATTCGTGAGTAATTGTTTTTCATCATAATGAAATGTGTACATTTCATTCATATGTAGATTATAAAATATATTGAACATGTTCTAAGGAAGATATTATTTTATACTGAATGATGGATATGTGAGCTAGGATTTCTTCCTCCAGTTCCCCTTGGGATTATTATAATTTTAATATTTTTATTCTGTATTACATTTAATGCCATGTCCATATTATTTATAAAATGATTTTGTGGACATTGGACCAAACTACAGTTGACTTCATCTCAGCCTTCTAGTTTGTGTCTAGGTGGGGGTGCTCTTAGACTTACACGAGGATCCTATGGTATCCATTCACACCTTGACACCCCAATAGACTTTACTTCTACCACACCTTTTCATCTTCTACTTGAGCATCGAGGGTTATTCCCTCCCTTTCCTCCAACATCATGTTATTTTGAATCAAATTATCAGACCATATCTATTTCACCTCCTTAAATATTACCACATATACCATATAAATATTATATGATTTATCCCAATCCCTTCTATCATTATCTCACTATGGCTACACCACCTCCATTTCCTACTATCCATCCATAATCATATTATAGTGTTCCTTGAGATTGAACTCTATTTCATGCATATGACCTATTTCATGCATTAGAACAGAAATCATGGGAATAAATATATGTATAAAAATTTATTAAATTGATATCTATATCATTATTGTATTCATCAGAATTAACATGGTCATAGCAATGTCAGTTTAACCTTCTTGATAGTGATGATACTAAGATCACATGGATACTGGATCTTAGGATGTTGTGGTGATCATATAAAAAAGATCTATTTATTGGTTGTGTTGAAGTTGGATTCATAGAACCGACATCTATTAAATTTATGATAATATATATTCATAGTATTTAATATTAAAAAACTTCTCGACAAATCATAATGGCTCTTTTATGTGACATATTATGTTATAATATCCTAATAGCAGGGGTCACACTAAAATTTCATAGCAGTTATCTACTATGATGAGAACCCATAAGTATAGAATTACTATTATCAAAATACATGTTCTATAACCAGATGATATCATTTGAGGGACAAAAATGTTACTTTCTATCATGGGAGGAGACTCATATGATTTTAAGGTACCATCTCATGGTGTACTCGCTTGGTAATATCCTGTGAAGGATAACATGAGAACAAGACATGCCATTAAGAAATCCTCATTCATATGTGTCGTTGGATGTTTCTATATATGAAAATTTTTATTCATATTTAGAATTTATGATTATTATTAATGAATATAATAAGTCACATACTTTAATTTTTTATGAATAGTGTTAGGACATATGTTTGTGGTGAGGTAGAATACATTGTATGCGTTAGGAGTAATATTGTATCAATGAATATCACAAGAATGGATTTTTCCCTTTTGTTATTTATCATAATTTCATATATCCGAAACATTTGTTATAATGATATTGGCTAAATTAATCCATGGAAATAGAGTACTATAGGAATGTTTGATTTCCAAAAAATCAATGAAAGAGACAATAAGAATATCAGTTGATGATGCCCTCATCAAACCTCTTTTATTAGAGATATCATGATATATTTATTGCATTAAACATTGAGAACCTATTTCAAAATTATTCATCTATTCATGATCGCATATATTCTGTTTTTAGTTATTCGAGAGAATATTGTGTGAGATGAATATTAGATAAATATATATTTTTAATTTAGTGAATATTGTATTTATTTACATATTTGCAAATAATGCAGTGATATTCATTTATTATATAAATAGTAATAATAAATGGCCTGATATATATTGTTGACCAATGGAGAGACATGTTTATATTTACTATGAGAAATAATATATATTGAATATTATTTGACTAAATGATATTATATTTAAATTCGTGGGTTTAGCAAATTTCATGAAATAATAATAATAATAATAATAATAATTTTTTTGACATGGGGTTCCACATTGATTAAGTAAATAACAATAGTCACATGTGAAATTTTTTATTTCAAACCATTGTAGTATATAAACACCATTAAATTATTAATTTTTAGAGTCAATTACATTTAAGATGTGTATAGTGAAATCTGGAAAGAATTTTCTCAATCCTTTGAGTGCTCTCTCTCCAAGAATTCTCCCATGAATGGATATTGATCTTCTATAACCATCTACTCTAATATCTTGAGAGATAAAGGAGAAATTTCTAGAGTCTATTCTTGAGGATATCAAAATCGAAATACACATGTGTTATGATTTACAATGATTGCATCTAGTGATACCTATGATGAAATTAAAGGATTTTTGGAACATGTAAAGATCATCGCTTGTAAGATCCACAACCTAGAATCCATTTAACTAGTTTTCCAATCTATGTGACCACATTACCTAAATATTTCCACCTCCATATTCTAGGCGATGCCGACTAGCAACGAGGGTCTAATATGTCATGTGGGGAGACTATACCCTCTTTACCAAAAATTTTTATGATACATAACATAATAAATAAGGAAACAATATACAACAAAAGAGAACATTCCTTAAAAATCATTTCCCAATTACAGTAAAACAACACAAAAATGATATATATGCAAGGTCATGCTAATAGTTCCAAAATTTAAGGAAACCCAAAATAAAGAATAATGGAATCTTCCCCAAAAATATGTGCTAACTCCATGTCTAAATACTCCTCATTGCCCATCCCAATCCCAACTCAACCCCATAACATGAGGTTTTTGACATTTCATAATCCTACAATAATGAAATTTTAATAGTTAACCTATACCGGCATGAGTAGTGTGTGTGTACCAATCAATAGGCCACTAAAAACGGTGTCTAGAAAATATCCAATCTAAATAGATAGTTCATGAATGTACAAAATAAATTGAAGGATAAAAAAATAATAACATGGGTTCACTTAGATAAATATATTCACTTTATCAGTGTTGATAATTTATTCCATTCTATCCCTGAAACCAATTTCTTCAATTAATCAATGGGTTAGGAATTTACATTATTTAAATTCTAGACAATGCTGATCAATTACCAGACATAAGTGAATAAGGGATGTTCCATATCTGATTAGATATAAGCATTTCATAAAAGAATTAATCACACTCACTATGAGCCTCTATACCAGTAGTCTCATTAAATTAAATCATTAGTGCCTTAGATAATTAGTCAGACTCTATAACCAATGCATTCTATAGGTGGTTTTTACAGCATATATCCAACCCATTCCATTGTAGGTGCCTCAGTCTAATACCCTAGATACCACCAAACCATATTCACATGCTTATTCCTCAAATTTCTATATATACCAAATTAGGAACCATACATAATATATACACACAACATTCAAAATCAAGATTACAATTATCACCTAAATTATATTTGTGAATTATCTCATTTTTACATTTACCACAATCCTATCATATCCCAACCCATTTTACTTATCCATTGAATTTCATACATTATCCCATTTCACATAATTCATCATTTCACATGTATTGTCCCATACATGCATTTAAATTTTAATATCACAAGTTTTTAGACACATTAAAATTATTACATTTAAACATATTTACATTTTTTCAATCAAAACCTTATGCCATTATCAATGTCTAGGAAGAAATATTAGTAATCAATTTTCAAAATCTTGTAATGTATCAACATTTTCATTTTTTCTCTACATTTTCATAAGTCAATTCAATATATAACATTAAGATTTTCCATGTTCATGAATATTGGTCCACAATAAGGGTTCCCCAAAATCAGAGTAGTAAACCCCAGTGTATCCCATGAGGATCCTGAGGATATTCATTTACCATTTATCCAACCATTTTACCAAATCCATTCAAATGCTAAAAATACAGAACAAGAGAGAACCATTAACAGAACCACACATGAAAAAATCAACTTCATATCCATTGAATATAACTTGTATTTCACTTACCTAAAAATTAGATTTAAACACAACCTTAACCATATCATTAGATATGGATTGAAGAAACATTTTTACCCCCATTCTAATATCCAATTGAAAAATATGATTTTAGGGATTTAGATGAAGAAGAATGATACCAATAGCCCTAATAAATAAATGAGAAACAAGATGGGCATAAGACGTCCCCATGATATTGATCCACAAGAAATGAAATGATAAATGGATGCATCAACCTCAGGATCAGAATCCATAACATCAAACACATGATATGGGTTGAGGAGAAATTTTTGATGAAATTAACCATGAAAAACATCATGCATTCTACTATACCACTTTGGATGATCCATTCAGTATTCCATAATCTCGATCATCTCAACAATATAAAATAGCCCTATGTACATGGGTGCCAACATTCCCTAATTCTATATCGGATGGAGACAAAATGTTTGCGACACCCAACGAAACTCATGATCACCCACCATAAACTATAGAGATATATATTGCTGATAAAAAGACAACTTACACGTACTCTGATCCATTGTCACTCCTTTTTATTAAACTGAACCTATTCTGATGTCTTCAATATGAGACCCATAGCTAACAATTCTAGTTCTCTATCTAGAAACCATCATAATGATGATCTAAAAGGTCTACCATATATATCCTCATAAAGATTCACCTATATCACCTAAATGTAAAAGTTGTTATAGGTGAATTCATGACGCACTAAGCGGTTCTCCCAGGATATACCAAAATCCAAGACACAAGCCCTCTGTATATCATCTAGTACCTAAATAGTATGATTTAATAACCTATTTGTATCTGGGAATAAATCCATACTCCCATAACATGGGTGCTAAATGATTAATGTAATACCTAGTAAAAGTTTATGTTAAAAATGTACCATTATCTGAAACTATAGTCTATTCTACTCTATGAAACTACAATCTTTCTCAACCATACAATTCACTCAACTGATAAATGGTGAGTGGCTCTCAGATTGGTCTGACAAGTTTCACCACAGTCATCTTATCCACAACTACCCATATCACCTCATTCTTGTGATTCATCCATTGAAGAACTAAAATTAAATCCATCATTTCATCATAACATTACCATATTGGACTGGGAAATGGTTGTAATAAACCGACCATCTATTTATCATCAACCTTCACCTATTTAAAGGTAATTCACACTCTATGAAACCTTCCACCTCTCTCTTCATTCATATATATTAATACAATCTATGATGATCAGGAATCATTTTGGTCAAACTAGGATGCACCACGCACCCTATTGCATAAAACTCACGCATAAACTCTTCTCGCAATAATTGTGTCCAAACTACATGAACACCAACATAAGTGATCCCATTATCACTAATTGTCCAAACGGAAGGTGAATCCCCACCTTTATGACACTCCCTTAAATCCAAAAATACTGAATCCACATCCTTACATTAATTGATCATGCTCGTAAGCACAAACTTAGCTACCACGGATGAAAATCTATTCTTCTCATCTTCATTCTACACCTCGATATGAATCACAGTGAACAATGCCATCATCATCAATTCAGAACTAGTCTCCTAAACTACCAATAATTTATTATTATTGATCAATGCATCTAAAAAGCTATTCCCGTTTCCTGGAGTGTTAACTAGCTCAATGTCAAAATTCAGCATGTATTGAAACATCTTCAATTATGATGAATAAAATCATGATAATAGATTATTTAATTAATTATTTTATTATCATTATATATGGTTAAATTTTCTCCTAAAAATTATTGTCCCTAAAAAATTAATGAATAAAAAATTTCATATAACTCATGGTCATGTGTTGGGTAAACTATTTCATGAAGCAGAAATTTCATGGACCGATAAAAAATAACATAATAAATATGCGTCAACAAAACCCCAAGTACAACACTAGACAACTAATAAATAAATGTATACCCTTACCTATGTTGTGTTGTAATTGGTGTAGATTTCAACTAATTATTTAACACTTCGAAAAATATCCCCAGATACCCCATACCAATCCAAAATGATGCAATTTTTATTCGATCCCAAATGTAGTGTTTCTAAATAGGATATGTCCTTAATGAACACTCAGTAGTAGTCAAAAAAATCCATAAAACATTAGATATTAGAATTATTCATTGGTTGTTCCAAAGATACAACAAATAACACTTTATCTTGGTCCACTAAAAACCATTCTTTTTGGTGATATGTCCCATGAAATGAACCCTATTGATTCAAAAATAACATTAAAATAGAATGGATTATAACCAATGATATCTTATAGTAATTTTTATGATGTCATGATGTTTTTCATGATCATAATGTGTTTTATAGTACACCAAAAATTCATCAACAAAAACAACAACAAAATAATCCATGTTTTGATTAAATATTTTGTTCTTTATAGACATATACAATACTGATGAATTGGTCAATCCAACATCATTACCATAAGCTCATATAAACCATTTATCCAGTAGAAGAAATTCCACTGTATATCATAATGTATAACCCTTATCTGAGGATACCCTAATCTCAGATCAATCATAGAGAACACTAACACAACCCTTAACTATTCAAAAATATCATTGATACGAGGAAGAGGGTATCAGTTCTTAACAGTCATATTACTCAATTTCATATAAATGACACACAGACAAAATGATCCACCAACCTAATTTGGAAAAAAATGTAGGACCCCCTTGGTCACATACAAGAATGAAAAATAATCTCATTTTTAAATTCCTCCCTATGAGTTTTTTTATTTCACTATTTAGACAAAGACATTCCATATGATAGAGAGGATATTGACTCTTCGTCCAACATCAAATCTAACATGAAGTTGAAAATAATTTTCAGAGACAAAACAGATAATTACACTTGAAATGCATCCTAAAACCGGCCCCCATAGTTTGAAAGAATAGATTCTCTACTCCCTTATCATCATGTATAAGACAAGACACTTGAGTTTCCATCTCACCAAACTGATGAAATACTGACCCGACACGGCCTTCCTAAATGTACCAATCACCAAGATAGACATAAATGTATCCTTAATGAGATTATAATGTTAACATTTTGTGGAAATAGTTGATATGGTTCTAGTAAAACACTATCCATTCCATTCCCAAATTCTAATAAAAACTGGAATCTCAAGCTAAAAAATGTCCCAAAAGAATTAGTACCCACCAACTTCATGGGCACACCCATTACAGTATATAATATTATCTGCTAGCATCATTAAGGGTGAATCAATCTACCAACCCCATAAAAAATGTTCTACCACTATTCCCATCATAACCACAATGTGGGGGAATATAAATTAATTTGAGGCACCTGTATTGGATAATTAACTAACATGCATTGTTGATAGAATGATCATACCTCAAAAAATTTATGGTCCAACCTCATCTCATCTTGGTGAATTATAAACTATATGAAGCTAACATGCTCCTCTACCCCGTCATTCGATTTGAATTCTTGTCACTTCAATACCCTACTAATATGGAATCACTCACCCTAGAGTACCACATCTTCCCCCTTGACTAGTAAGACCAACAGAGCTCCAACTACCTGCCTGATATGGGGTAACCACCCACATTCTACACTCATCAATGGCCTCATCCATCCATCATTTAATCATTTTTGTGGGTTATTATATATCCTCCTCAAATTCCCCATTTTTATTCCTTCTTATCATGCAATATTTGGTTAGGGACATAGACCATACATGTGACACATCATTCCCCATTAATAGAAGATAATATGATCACTACCATAAGGATATGGTTATGTGTTTTGAGTATTTTTTCCACAACCTACCTGGTGAATATTTACGAAATGACGCTTCCTACCATTGGATTTCATCCCAATGGATCACCTAATTAGAAATGTATTCCCACCACCGAGGGCATCCCTTATGTTTCCCTCTGAAATTGGGTAATGATCCACCACTATTGAAAATATTTTTAAACATAATATATTCACAGGGGACTTAATATCATCCTTAAGACCATACAAAAAATGTATTTCCATATCTTCCACATCCTAATCAGAATTTTTATCAAAACATTTCATTTTAGTGAAAAAACTAGTTTATACCATTTCTGTGTTGGACGCATGGGTCGACCTAATAAATGGTGAAACCTTTTCCTACCTCAAGGTCAACGAATATAAATTTTTCATAAACTATTCTTGAAAATATTTCCATAACATACCATCAAACAAAAGGGCCTATATAAGAATATCCCACCAAAGCTTTGCCTTCCCCGCAACATGTAAGTATCCATCTAGATCAGCTTCATTGTTAGGGTCTCAAACTAATCAAGAATTATCTTTCTGGTCTCTATTACGAACTCCACTCTATAATATCCACTCTCTCTTGAAAAAATCAGATGTTGTTGTAGTAGAAACACCCTAGTCATCTCAAACAGTAATGACATGATGTCCCCATGGTCCTGTTCGATCATCATCATAAAATAAATAATTTTATCTTGAATTTTTTCCTCTTCTATATTACTATGAACCACAAGGATATCTTTCCATGATTGAAGATGAGATTTCTCAATGAAATCCTTTTATTTCCAAACCATCCAATGACATTTTGGTGTCATTTTTCTATAATTCCAATACACATCTCTGAACACATAACATTTGACATCTATATTTCACATTAATGAAGTGTCTTTACTCGCCATAAACAACCCCATTTTTTTATACACCTTTCTAAATAGTCATCATCTCACATGGGAAAGTACCTCAACCATCTTACAATGGATAATGGTCAACATGGGGTAAACAATCTTACACATTCATGAGACTTTTAGTAGACACCATTCTCAAACCATTTCCACATTCATATTGAAAATATTTTTCTTTTAATTATAAATCTCAACAAAACATTTATTATAACCAACATTCTAGCCCATTCACCTCTATTCATCAATAATAATTCTTTAACTAATGTTTCATAATCATCCTATTTACATGTTCAGGACATCATTATTACACATAATCCTCTGAATATCTTATGGAATGTGAATATAATTCTACACTTCATGTATAACTCATCCATCTAATAAGTTCTCATCACGAGGAATTCCACTCGTATCCCTAGGTACCTATAATGATTCATGCATCTTTCACCTCATTCCATTCCTATCATGATAAAATTAACATAAAAACAATATCATCACAAAAAATTGTGTCAACCAATGGTAAAATATCATTCAATTGTAAATATAAAAAACTAGAACATCTATTCCTACACTAGGAACTTGGGATTTTCCCCATGGATGGGTTATCTACTCCGTAACATGTGCTCATTTCCCAAACACAACATATCCTAATCTCTCATATACCATTCCTAAATAGTAATACAATTGAAAACAACTGCTTTGATACCAATTTGTAACATCCCTATCCACCAAGACACTATTCTACTGCCTTGATCCGGGTTACCACATGACATTAAGCACAACTCCCCATCGTCTAGAAGCTCCCAACTAGTAGTGAGGGTAAAATAGGTCATTTGGGGAGTTTAAAAAATATTTAAAAGTTTATATCATAGTATATAAAATAATTAATGATTAAAACAAATGACAGTGAACTAGAACATTAATTACGAACCACTTCCCAAATAGGTTACAACCACAACCAAAATATAAATATTCCATGTCATGTAAGAAATGAAAAAAGTGAAGGAAACCAACAATAAAGACTAACAAAAACATCACCCAAAATAGGTCATGACTCCATGTCCCTAACCACATCCATTCCTATCCAAATTATAACTCAACTCCCTAGAATATTGCCTTTTCCATTGTCCCATCCTACAATAATGAAATTTGATCTGGTACCATTGGGCGGCCTAAGAAGGGTGTGGGTAAAAATTAGTCAGCCACCGCCATTGGTTTCTAAAAAATATACATTAAAAAAATATAGTTCATTCATGTAATAAATAAAAGGAATGATTTAAATAAGACAACTTGTGTACCATTATTTAACAATATTCACTTTAGCATCATTCATTATTTATACCATTTGTTCACTTAATCTAGCTTCTTCACATAGTCCATCAATTAGACATCTAAATCATTTATACATCAGCATATAACAATCAATTATCAGACATACAGTAATAAGTCATCTTCCATATCTCACTCAGGATAAACATTTCCAACCAAATGAATCAAACTCACCTTGGAGTCTCAGTCCATGTATTCTTATCCAATGCAACCATTAGGTCCTTAGAGCATCAGTCCAACTCCCTGTCCTGATAATTATAGGGTGATTGGTAGCTCAGTTTAACCCAACCCATGAGAGGAGCCTTAGAAAAATATCCCACATACAAACAAGTAATGTACACATTTTTATTCATCTAATTACCACATATACCAAATCGCTTACCATGAATAATCAATACACAGAAAATTCATAATGAACATTCCAATTAACCCATAAAAACGCTTGGGACTTAACACATAAACACATTTACCACACACCTTACATGGCTCCTTTAACCCAATTACCTTTCATATTGTAACCTATTTAACTAATTCAACATTTTCCATACATTAACCCATTTCACACAATTTAATATTTCACATGTATTATCACATTAATGCATTGTAATTTTTGTCTCAAAATCCATTAGACACTTTCACCTTATTTTATATAACCCACTTTAAAATTCTCCAATAAAACCCTTATTCCATTATCTAAGACAATACGCAACTATCAATTATCACATTACTCACTCAAATATCATATCAAAAAGTTCTTCTTGGGCTCAACAATATCAAATGTAAACTCTATAGTTATAATTACATTTTTCATGATCAGAAATAATGGAACACCCCATGGATATCCCTAAACCAGACGAGTTGTCTCAATTCACCCTATAAAAATCATAAGGGGTTAAATTAATCATTTAGGAAACCATTTAACAAAATCAATTCAATGGAATCAAATGAGAAACATGAGAAAAAAATTAATACAACCATACAGGAAAAATAAAATCAAGATCATGGAATATAACATTTAGAAAACCTACCTCAAAATAATAGATGAAAACATGGTTAACCATAGCCTTAGATCTGGATTCGAGCACCGTTTAAGGCCATAACCTATGATACACTAGAAAATAAGGTTTTAGGTGTTTGTAAGAAGAAGAATGAAACTAGAAGACCTTGGCCTTATAAGATAAGAAACAGGTGCATAACACATTCTTAAGAGTTTGAATCCATGCCCAATGTCACCCCAAACAGTCTAGAAATGAAGGAGATATATCGTTATTTTGATTTGGGTGTTTATGGTCATCACTATGTTAGTAGGATGGAAAATGAGGACAAATCTGGGTGAGAAACCTAATATCCTGATGGAAAAATGGTAATATACTACTTTTAACTAGGTGCATATTTTTTCTATAGGGTTTTACAAAACTGTGTGCCAAACATGGGTCTAAATCTATCAATGAGGGGAGGAGTAACATAGTTACCAAGTGAGACCACAACTATTTTACAAACCATGGACCAATCATAAAAATTTCCTCTATCTAAGACAACATTGTTTTAGCTCCCCTCATTCATGGTTATTGAAACATGAACAACCTCCTCTTTGATATCATGGTTTGGGTGCACAGTTACTACTAATCACACAACATCTAGGAAACATGTAAATGATGACCAAAATATCCCTTAATTCGTGTCCCAATCTTGAGAGAAACACCTGAGCTTCCTCATACCTAAAAAGAACATTATATTATCCAAAATAAGTTTATGTAAACCAAAACAGTAATATTAACATACCATAAGATAATCAGTGTTCTTATAACACTAGAAGGAATCTTCAATTGATTCTTTTGAATCAATGAAAATACAACAGATATTTTCTGTCAGATACAACATAAAAATAATGAATTTCTCACAACATAATTTTTTAATTGATCAAATTAATAAAAAATAATATGTGAGAATCATGTGCTCCGGTTTAGGCATTGTATCCATTATTTATATCTTATTCAATTCCATTGATCATGATGTTTATCATCATGTAAATATTGTATGAAAAAATGATTAAGAAAAATAGAAGAGTTGGGAATGACCCATCACACACTTATTTTGTGTAGAAAAAGAACAATTTATATCCGAGAGGTCATATAATTCTTTATAAATATTAAAATATTATTAAATTATTTACGTATTTGTAATTTAGACTCAATTTTAGTTTAATCATTCATAAAAATGAATTTAGAGAACCACTTCTTCATATTTGATTTAACAAAAATGAAATTAAATTGATTAATTTTATGAATGAAATAAGTTTAATGATCTTATCTGGAGGTGGTGAGGAATCTAGTAGGATTACAGAAGAGTACACACTATGTAACTCAGAGGTATGTGTAGTGTACCAGTGTTCAATGCACAAAGAAGTAATTTATAATTAATGCAAGGAGTGTATATTAATTATTACCATTACCTATAATTATACACCATGTATTGACCCGACCAGTCTAGCACAAAGACATCTAGAGTTCACTCTTTATAACATATGTACAAGGTGTGTAATCTTTTAGTCAAAACAGGTTATGTATCTTCTAACATTATCTACATTATAGGTGAATCTATAACTCAGAGATGACATGATGTGTATCCCATGTACACATCATGTACCATAACATTATCGATGGAATGGTTTATACACCATGTCCCTAAGAACATGTATATGATAGACAATAATAATATTTCACGCCATATAGCATTCTTGTACACAATGTGTACTTATAAAAAATTATGGAAAATTAAAAAATAATTTATTATAAAATATAAATCATATAAACATGTTTCTTTGTGTTTTCATTAAGTTTATAAGAAAATAAATAAAATGTGGATTAATATATATAAATTCTTTTTTATTTTTTTATAATGTTGGGATCTAAAAATCATGTATGAGTCATATTATTGTTATTTATCTATGTACAGTAGTACATAAAATGTGACAGAAAATCTTGTAATCACCATATTCATTTAGTGGACAGTACATTTAATGGAAGAATGTGATATGTCATGTATGAAACATATATCAAGAGTAAATAATATATGATTATAATACATATTGGGTATATTGGATGGGTACTAACTATGTTTCAACCAATGTACATTTATGTACAAAATTAATTTTATAGAATTTTTTTATAGATTAGTATGGATGAGAATATTAATGAAATCTAGATGTGAATTAAGATAAAATAATTGATTAATTAGATAATATAATTTATTTATTTGAGAGTGATTTATCTTAAATAATACTGATTAGAATAGAATGTTAATTTTATTAAACGCATAATTTTTTTCATGCATGTGGATGATAATGAGCCTAGAACAAACCAATTATTATGATTTGTTTATTAAAATTATCATTAAATTGAATTTTTTCATTTGTTCCATCTCTCCTCTTATTATATAAATGTTGTAATGACCATTATTTGTTCTATATAATACATTTTTTCTAAAATGTGTGTGAATAAAAGCAACTGTAATGGAAGGAGCCCCCACGTTACTAGAGTAA
This sequence comes from Viscum album, assembly GCA_963277665.1. NCBI lineage: Eukaryota > Viridiplantae > Streptophyta > Magnoliopsida > Santalales > Viscaceae > Viscum > Viscum album. Next base: position 873,110,919 of record OY728139.1, read on the forward strand.
GTTCATTTTTTGAGTTGAGAGAAATCCAATACAAGAGAGGTTCATTGGTCGGTATGTGGAAACATACGACACAAACACTAAATGGTTCAAGGTGTTTTTCCCCTCATTTAATAGTAAGTTTATCATCAACTAAATAAACTAACCATTAGTAAAATCATGACGAATATTATCTTGTTTTTTTTCAAACAACCCCAACATACATCTTCAGATGTTATTTCTAAAAATAAATTTCAAACAATATTTAAAAGTTATTCTTATTATAAAAATACTCAAGAATATATTTATGATGTTTTTTGTAAATAATATTTTTGTCTTATTTTGGAAGAAAAAAATTGGTAACCCAGGATGTCAGTTGTTTCTTAAAAATTATGATAATGATTTTATCATTGGTTTTTTAGATCAACTGATTAAAACTATAATTTATATGATAAATTAAATTGAAAATGTTCCATTTTTATCACTATTCAAACCCATGAATTCTAAAGTGGATATAGGTGAAGAGGATTGGATTATTGAAATTAATGATGAACACAATTTGTTTGAATGCAACATTGAATGGACATTGGTTGAAAATATAGAACATACTTCTATAATTGGGGGAAAATGGGGTTTTTTGATAAAATGTGATTAAAATGGAATAACAATTGTAAATAATGCATAAATTATTATTAATGGTCATAATAAACAATATTGAATAGACTAGGGAAATACATTTTAACCAATAGTAAGACATGAAATTATTCGTATTCATGTAGATTTTGTAACATTCTTAAATTTTATTATATTTACAAATGGATGTGAAGTGTGATTTCCATAATGGATTTGTTCAAGAGAATATTTATGTATGAAAACCCCCTAGTTTTAGAAATTAAAAACACCTAAAACATTTTTATAAACATACCAATGTGGTTTTTGGACATAAAAATGTGCCTATATATTGGTAAGATATGTTAACAATTGTTTTTTTACAAAACCACATTGTTAAAGGAGATATGGATCCAAATAATTTCTTAAAATATGCAAATAAATAAATTATGATTGTAAAATTTTATTTTTATGAAATTATATTTTGTTAAAATCAAAAAGCCTTTAGAGATTCCATTGTGGTCCATATGAAATGTGAGTTTGAAATGATTATGATGGAAGAGTTACAATACATTCTAGGTTTTCAAATTTCTGAAAAACCAGAATGAAATACTATATCCCAATATAAGTATATAAAACATCTTCTTATTAAAATCAGATATGATAACTCTAAAAATATTAGTATTCCAATAGAAACCTAAAATGCATTAGATCATGATGATGCTAAGAAAACCCAGTTGATCCAAAAATATTTTAGACATATTATTAGATTTTTAAATTACTCAAATGCTTGTAATCTTGATTTAATGTTTTCAATGTGTTTATAATCTAAATATCAAGACAAACTAAATGACACTCATCTTAATGATGTAAAAAGAATTTTTTGTTTTTAAGGAAACTATGGATTTGTTATTATTATAATCTATTAGGAAAGATTTTGTACTAAAAGGTTTTTTAGATTTAAATGTTAGTAGATGTAAATGGATTTGAAGTGTACTTTTTGAACATGTCATATCATAGGATATTCATTAGTTTCGAGGTTATTTAAGAAATGAAAATTAGTATGTATATCCACAAGAAAATGCCTAATATGTTTTAGTTTTATGTTTTTGAGCTCATGTGTCGCATATGCATCAAAAAATCACCAATTCTCCAATGAGTTTTACTAACACTCAATTTTTTTTTTGATAAACCACATTCCATTTCAATATGTAAAATCCAATCACATCAGTTTTTTGATATGGAAATAGGAATAAGAGACCATTTCCTTCAGGATCAAAAATGTGTAAGAGATATTATTTTATAATTCAACAGAATGAAAGATCGACTTGGTAATGTTTTTACAAAACCCATTACTTTTAATAGATTTCAATGCATTACATCGATGGTACTAATGATCAATATCATATAATTATTCATAAAAAATTCTTATTATCAATCTATTTAAATTAATGAATTCAATTTCAATGGGAGTGTACATATGATATTATGTTTATAAAACCTTTTTTTCTTAAAACATTTAATTTTCTTAAATATATTAGTTTTTATTTATACATGTCTCTAAATAAAAATAATTTTTATTAATTTTTGGAGTCATGTTTTCTTTTTAAATCTCTCCGACTCTAAAATGTTTTAGAAATGATTTTTTATGTTAAATAATTTTATAGATCAAAACTATGTTTAAAACATTTTTCTACGACAAAATTTGTTATAAAATTTTCATACACAGTGATTATGAAAAACTTTTCTGACAATGTTTTTGGTATAATCAATTTCCAAATAACATTGCTTTAAAAAAAACAAGTCAGTCTACTTACTCATATTGATGAAACATTTCTACACCATGTGGTAATAGTCTTTTAGTTTTTACACTTGTTCATTACATTAATTATAAATTATCTTTTTAACTTATTCATTTAGTTTTAATACATTGATAATTTTGAAACATCTATGTTTTCTAAATCAGATTGATAATAATTCCACTAAACATTTTCCTTAAAAATGATAAGAGTTTGAAATTAGCTTTAAATTCATTAATCAACTAATTATATATTACCAAATATGATATGGACTTTGAATCTGATCCATTGAAATTCAAGGATTTATAACAATCATTTTTGTAACTATATAAGGTTAGGATAAACTGTGTCCCTCATCAGTACATTGACACATTTCTCCTCACTCTTAACACTCCATTATCTTTTCTATAGAATATTTTATAATTTGTTTAATTTTTTGTTCAATTCTAAAAATAACGGAATCGTTAGAGTATTTGTTTATATAGATTAGTATATAAAAAACTAATCATCAAGATAATGTGGTACAAAATGTATGATTCGATTATTAAAAGGGTCATTATTTTTCAAGGAAATGATAATTTTGTGTATAATAACCATATGTGGAATTGGATTTACATTTTCATGAAATAATAAGATAATTTTATTTTCTATTTTGAGATAGAATTAAAATAAGAGGAAGGGAAATGAGAAGAAGAGAATAATGTGGGACAAGAAAAAGAAAAAAAGGAGAAGAATATGATGTAGTAGAAGTAGATGATGATGGAGAAAATCAACGAATTATTAAGAGAAAAAAACGAAAAGAAAACATAGGAGTAATTATTCACATAAAATCTACAACCATTTCATTTGGATAAGGATGTAGACATTGAATAATTAGCGGCAGAAAAATCATAATCCATAGAAGAATAAAAGTTATCATTGGAAGATGTGGAAGAAGATAAAAAAATCCAAAACATATGTACCAGATAATGTTTAATTTTATAAGAAAGTAGACATTATTAATGTTTTAGAAGGGGGAAATATATCTCATAATGGAATGGAAAATATTGTAAAGGATGCAAAAACAGATGTATAATCCTCCTAAAAAACATTTCATTTATAATTATTTGGTTCATCAAACACTAAAGGGGGTCTGGATAAGAATTTTTTTGAATATATTTTACAATCCTTGAAATGGTTATGTGATTCCATTATTTATCATATAAACCTATAAGAAATATGTAAATTGATTTAAAATAGTACTAATGTGAAATTATAATAACTTAATGTTTTGATTGAACAACTTGTTCACAATAATGAATATTTTAAATCATTAAATTAAAAGAAAAATCCTTAAAAGTGATTGTACAATCAGAAGGATATGTGTCAAAACAAAGTGAAAATTGATCTCAATGATCATGATGATCAGTTCATAGAAGTAATGAAACCTTCTTTTGAAATGTAAAAATCTAATGATAATTCATCGAATGATTTTTCTAATATACTGATGATTGTGGAAGAGTGCAAAGATAAAACTAGTGATTGTAAGTAGGAAGTAATGTTTTGAAATAAATAGTTCACTATTTATAGTTAGAAAAAAACAATATCAGAATGTGTGATGATTATAATTTCCTTGTGAATGAGGAAAATAAAAATATATATGAGTATGTTGAAATACATAAGTGATAAATTCAGATGTAAATAGTGATTGGGGACTAGATCATCAATCTTAAATCATCTATTGGAGAGGATTATAATAAAAATAACGCATTTGATAAAATGATTTTAATTGTGAACAACATTTATAAATAAAGAATGGGTTTTTTATTTGAGCACCTGATGTATATTTTGAAACATTTTTTTGAACACCTGTTAAATCAAAATGAATTTTTAAACCAATTGTTTTTGTAATGTTTTCCAAATAAATTTGGATGTATATTCTTTATATTAATATCAGGATGATAGTTATTTTCTATAAAATTATTTAATATGTAATTACTTTCTAAAATTCCAGGGGAAATCCCATATATATATTTTTTTAATAAAAAATTGGGAGAAATTTATAGAGGGGGAAATTTATAAAATAAGAGAAATTTATAAAGGGAAAATCCATTGAGATATTTTCTTAATGGTGATATATTATATTATGTGGGGAACTAAATTAATACATTACATCATATTATGAAGATGTAAAAAACATAGGTTGAGTTAATATATGCTTTATATCTCGGATTATCTTAAAGTATAAAGTGATGTAATTTTTTTATTCAGTGTTATTATTTTTACATTTTTTTGTAGTGTTTGGTGCCTTCCAAAAGGGGGGGGGATTTTTTAGTCAGAAGTATTACATTTTACATTTCCTTTTTTAGTTTTTTAAATAAAAATCCCCTCCTTAAAACACTAATTTTCTAAATTTTTATTTCCCATGACTCATATTGTGTTTATATAGAAACTTTAACATTATACAAAATGTAGATATAATTATAATGGAAAAAAAATATAGTCATATTATTTTTCATTCTAATCAATCAGACTATAGTTGTTTAAAATATATTAGACTAACTTGAGGATTGATCTATTGATTGAGTTATTAATTACTCAAAAAAATTAGGACCATCAAACTATCATTGCAACTAATTAATTAGACTAATATTCATTAAATTTATCAGATTGCAAATCCATAAGGAAGTGAATCGAACAATCCAATGATTTCAATTGGATTTATTAGAATTATATTTATCATAAGGAATAAAAATTAGCATTTTAAGGATTCTAATCTAGATGATGTAATACAATCAATGTATAAATCATCCTTAGCTCGCATGTTGAATATCAAGATCATTATGAGATATCATGTGGAAACTATTTGAGGCCATGGAGACTTACTCTAAAATATGGACATTGGATAATATCATATAAATTGGATGTCATTTGAATTATTGGGTGTCAAAAAATTAACAACTAAATTCAAATAATTATTACTCTATGTGAACACCTCGTTCCTAGTAATTGTAATTCATTAATGAGTTAACATTCTATGGAATCATTCTGAGTATTTTAATTCCTTAAAAAATATTTTATTTTCCAACCGCATGTCCAATATTGGAACTGATCGAGGGATTCTGAGTATAGGAATATGGTTAATCTTTTTCATCATATTGAGGTATTCTGTGGATAGAAATACATACATCAATCAAACCACTATGGGATTTCATGTACATGAGTGATAGAGTTGAATCAGATCATCGTATCAAGGGATTCTTGTGGATTAGATGATAAACCTGTTTCGGATCCACCGGATCAAGGTATTTCCTAGTAAAGAAATACATACCTTATAATACATACTAAAAATTATTGATATATTTACATAGTATCTCTAATTTCCTCACTCGTATGGTTAGTGTTTAAATTCATTTATATGATTTTAGGTTGTTTTTAATATTATGAAATTTTTATTTATTTTGTATACATGATATTTTTTTTATTCATTTGTTTTAAAAAGTTGTCTCTTATCATTACTTTACATTAAAACTATTTTATATGTGTGTCTATGATACTGATAAACTCAGATTTAATCAGACAGTATCTGGATCTGATTGTATTACTCTAATAATCATACGATCTGTGAGTTTGATCATTTTTTCTTATGTGTTATTTTATTTTTTACATAAATTTTGAAACTACATTTCACCCCTATTGCTGCCAATAAATAATATGTTGATCTAATACTCATTAATCAGTTTACTAATCTATCAAAATGATTATTGGTTCCACATCAAAGAAAGTAGTGGAGGGAAAATAGGTGAATAATATTAAACTTGTTCATTGAATTTGGTGATTTAGAAAAAAGTTGATATTGATCGATATCACTACAATTCATCGATAAAAACACATAAATTTCCCACATTCATTTTTGATCTATATTTAGATTTTATTCTTTTTTTTCATTATTAATAATATAAAAAAAATTGTTTTTCTATATTAGTAATCATGTAAATTATATAAATATTAATATGTAATTAGAATCATGAAGAAATGGATCAGACAAAATTCTTGAGAAATGATCTTGTTCATCCCTATACCACATTCAATGCTTTTCATAAAAACATTTGTTTGATTTTGGTCCCCAATAACAACATGATCACCCATTTTATATGATTTATCGCTTAGCTCCAAATGTGGGGGATAATACAACTGTTGATAATACATAGAAATTTGGTAATATAATCAATATGTTAATTATACATCTAGGTTATAAATGAATAAATAATGATTTTCATGACATTTCATGTCTATAAGAGCATATTTGATCTCTTTAAACACCTACAAAATGGTTGTTATATTATTATAAAAAATTAAATAATTTCAAAACATATCTAAAGCCATATTGATAAATCTTATCATCATATTGATGTTTTGTAGATTCCAATACATAAAAAAATCCTTCAAGGAAATTTATCTTAGCTTTTCACATTAATCGGAATTCATTTGCTCGTTTTGTCCCTTGATGGTAGATATATCATTTTAATAAAACTATAAAATATTACCTTATGTTTTCCATTATACTGGGTTCACTTGGAATATGATGTAAGTAGTGATTATTTCAATAGATAAAAAATGCTTGTGTGATCATTATTCCATGGTTTCGTGTTAATGAAAGTGTGTTCTCTTGGAGTTCTTCCATTTTATGTAATTTTTAAAAAAACTACAAATTAGGAGGGATAATTATAGTTTCAATTAATCTAATCAATTCTGGTATTTGAACAATGTCCCACTGAATCCTATAGATTTTAAAATACATAAATTTCATTGACTAGGATTTCATATTAATCTGTCATGACCCCCTCCCACCAAAGATGCCCCTCCTGAGCTGGTAATGGTGAAAGGGAGATAATGACCCCCGAGTACCGCCTCTAGTAGGCCCCGGGGTGGCGACTAGCACCAAGGGTATGATTTTTCACAATATGGGAGGAATTACCATTTTTATTATTATTTAGGATTGGGAAATAGGACAAGTCAACCACCAAAAGGAAAAGAACCAATGTATATAAATAAACCCAAACCAAGCCCACATGCATGTTTAAATAATTTTAAAACAAGGTACAAGTATAAGAAAGCACAATGTACAATACCAAAAGAAAACAAGATACAACAACAGCACCAACTCCAACTGTCCGACTAGTAGGGTCCCGCACCGCCCTGGTAGTCCTCTTGGAAACCTGAAAGTAAACGTAGGGTGAGCATACAAGTATATTCAGTAGGGAAACCTAAAGCTCTCATGCACAAGTGGGGATACATACTAATGTCCCGTGAGAACAACAGAATAACCTAGAAAGGAATTATATCCACCCAACCTCACCAGACACACTCACCAAAACAAAAACACAACAGTTAGTAGTATACAAGAAACAAGAGTATTGGGTACCCCACACCATTTATTTTTTTGTTAGCTTCTCTTCCTAACAGCGAACGTCCTGACGCTGCCACACTCTCCCCACCTGCACACACCTGGGCCTCACTACCACGTATACTGCCCGCACACACCTGGGCCTCACAACCACCTATCCCGCCCGCACACACCCGGGCCTCACAACCACGTATCCCGACCACACACACCTGGGCCTCACAACCACATATCCCGCCCGCACACACCTGGGCCTCATCCCGAAGATTCTTGGGAAACAGCAGAACCTGCCCAAAGAGTCTTGGGCTAAAACCACCCCAATCGAAACCTACCCGAAGTGTCTTAGGTGTAAGGTCACCTCAAGCTATCACAGCCTAGGGGAGAAGGAGCTGGAAGGAGCTAGTAACTAAGGGAAAAACACCATCTCCCATGAAATGGGAGTGTTCGGCACTAAGTGATCAACATGGGTGGGGTGCGATAAAACAGAAAAGATACAGATATATATATATTTACCAACCACACAACCCAACCTATGGCATCTAAACAGAGAAACTGAGCACGTGCCTCAGCACTGCTACTACGAAGCATGCATACAACAAACAACCCCAACCCCATTTAGGTTTTCACATTTCAGCAGAATTAGTTTATTTTGTTCCTTAACTACTGGGAAACTATCCACAACCAACCACATCGATCATTTGTAAAGCATAACCCTGCAATTCACAAATCAAGTTCGGAAAACACAAGCAATGCAACCAAGTCCTCTTATTAACCAAATAACCGCATTGATTATTAAAACCGTTCCATTACCATGACGCACCATTCATTAACTCTTCCACTTTTATTTATTAATCACAACCCATATCCCGTTCACATTCAAACCCATCCCTGCATCCCCGCTTCCAACCACCATAAGCACGACCACACAGAACCCGCACATCATCACCCATTTAGTACCATTTATCGCAGCCCCACTACTCATTACCAACACAAAATTCACACTAACCCACAACCAGGTCAACCGTAGCCCTACTGCTCACCCTATCCACAACAACCCACAAATCAACCCCATCACATGTCATGTAACCAAGACAACACCCACATGTTCATTATTCCATTTTGTTTAACTGAGGTGATCACACAAGGGTTCTATATTATAAACATCCAACTTTTCGTGATTAACCAATTTCCACATTCCACAAATTTCCATCCATAAGAAAATCCAGAAGGAGAGGGAAACATTTAATTGCGTAAGCAAAGGCCCCCAACGACCGTGATTTTCCGTAGGCACAAGCTCATTCAATTCACAACATAATATCACAGGATATAAAGTAACAGGAACCACAACTTCCCATCCTCGTTTTTTAACCAGTTATTATCTTTATTTAAAGTTTCAAATGTTCCTCGTGAAAACAAGAGGATACCCACCCCACATGATGCACAAATTATAGAGACTAAGGTAAGATCCCTACTTCAACATGTTCCTAATCGCAACGCTCCCCCGGATCAACCTTAGAAGATGTATGTCGGCATCTGTCACTTTTGTCAGGTCCCAGAAAAACCTCCTCGGGTGGAGGTCAGAAAGGAAAGGCCGAAGTAAATACAATGGATCCAACCTCGGAAGCTCTGCCTCGTCGTTACGATCCCGTGGCCGCCGACAGATTGTAAATCAGAGCTCGGACGAAAAAGTTATGAAAGGAAGAGCCTTCGAGTCTCTTAAGAGAGCTCTGCTTAGAGGAGAGGGGAGGAGAGGTATGTGTTGAAAAGGAGGAGGGGACCCCTCCTTTTATAGGCATGAAAAGAAAAAGTACACAGCGTGTCCTTTATGGTACATGGTGTGTACTCGGTTATTTCACACGGTCTCCACGCGGCTTCCAACACGGCTCCACGGCCGTTGAATGGTCAACACACGGTTTGAGGGTAACGCATACGCGGGGAAGGACTACACGGCATGTAGTTTGGACACACGACGTGTACTCATTTATTGCACATGGAAAGGACATGGCTCTAACATGGAACATGACCATTGACTGGTAACGCATATGCGGGGAGGGACTACACGGCGTGTAGAACTGGTCACACGGCGTGTACTCATTTATTCCACACAACAAGGACACGACTTGCAACACGGATTATACCCGGAAAGGGAGTACATGACGTGTACTCAAACCACACGGCCTGTAGTTTCAAAATTCTGGAAAGTGTGGGAAAAGTCCATCTTACCCTCTAGAACACTTCTTGACCTTCTTTTTGTCAAAGGAAAGGTCCGGAGTGTTCCGGGCCATTACATCAAATACCTCTTAAAACATTCTCATCCCTGAGAATTCAAAAACCAAACCAAAGAAACCCAACAAGATACCTATTAGGGTTCTCGTTATAATAGGAACCCAACCAACAACCCTAATCACATGTGTTAGGAATTCCTTCTCCTATGTCGAGATATTATCCACTTTAGGCGGTACTGACTCACCTACATGGGTTTAATCGCATCCTCATTAATGCGTCTCGATTAAGAATTGGGTCCTCCCTCTTTCATACATTAGGATTTTTCAACTCGCACTAACCCCAACACCACACAACCAACACACTGCCCGAACATGTGGGTTTGGGAAATTCCTTCACCTATGTCGAGATATTATCCGCTTTAGGCGGCACTGACTCGCCTGCACGGGTTCAATCGCATCCACATTAATGCGTCTCAATTAAGGGTCAGGTTTTTCCCTTTCCCACACATCCAGACATGTTACACATTACCAAGGAACAAAGAAACAAAAGGTCTCACAACTAACAAGCCAAGAATTCCATATATCAAAGGTAAAGAGTACAACATCAACACAAAGCTCAGAAGAATAAGGGAAAAACAAAAGTCAAAACAACTCTGGGTACTGAGCGTGCATCTGGGTCTCCCACTCCCAAGTGCTCTCCTCGAGGCCGCCATGCCTCCACAACACATGAACTAGGGGAATGGTTCATCCACGGAGCACCTTCTCTTTACGATATTCGATTCTGACTGGTCATTCCTCGAAGGCCGCGTCGTCTCCCATATCTAACTCTCCCCAGTCGATAATGTGGGAGTCGTCGTGTAAGTACCGACGAAGCTGGGAGACGTGGAAGACGTCATGAACCTTCTCCAACTGAGGTGGCAGGGCCAGCTAATATTCCACCTCGCCGACTCCCCTCAGCACCTCAAAAGGTCAGATGAACCAAGGCTAGAGCTTTCTCCCTTTCCCAAACCTCCGCTGCCCCCGTTGAGGGGAAACCTTCAAGAACACATGATCTCCCACCTCGAACTCCAAGGGCCTCCTCCGACGATCAGCATAAGACTTCTGTCGGTCCTGACCCGCTTTAATCCTCTCACGTACAAGCGGGACTTTCTCTGTGGTGCTCTGCACTACCTCTGGCCCAAGAGCACCTGTCTCATTAACCTCTCTCCATCAAATGGGTGAATGACATGGCCTTCCATACAAAGCCTCAAACAGTGCCATTCCAATAGTAGAGTGGAAGCTGTTGTTGTAGGAAAACTCTACTAAAGGCAAGTGTTGTACCCATGATCCTTCGAAATCCAGAATGCATGCTCGCAGCATGTCCTCCAACATCTGGTTAGTCCGCTCCATCTGCCCATCGTTCTGGGGGTGGAAAGCAGTTCTAAGGTGCAGCTCGGTGCCAAAATCATGTTGTAACCCCCTTTAGACTCGTGAGGTAAACCGAGTATCCCGATCTGAGATGATAGTCTTCGGGACTCCATGAAAACATACCACCTCATCTACGTACCTCTGTTCTAAGGTATTCACCAGGCCTGACTCCTTAATTGCTAAGAAGTGATCGGATTTCGTCAGTCGATCCACCACCACCAAGATAGCATCATAACCACCCTAAGCTCTGGGTAGTCATGTGACGAAGTCCATTGAGATGTCATCCCACTTCCACTCGGGGACATCTAAAGGATGCAACAAACCACCGGGAACACGGTGTTCAGATTTCACTTGCTGACACACTAGGTATTTAGCCACAAACTCTGCCACTGCCTGTTTCACCCAGGGCCACCAAAACTGATCCCTTAGGCCTCGGTACATTTTTTTAACTCCTAGATATACCACCAAGGCTGAGCTATGGAACTCATGGAGAACTCCCTCACACATCGCCTCCGGAACAAACAACCATCCATGGAAAAGCATCTGATGTCGGCTATCCTCTGACCATCCTTTTGGAGCGTTCCCCTAATCGACACGATCCCGCATCACTTCCGCCTTGAGGTGCCCCCACTAAGACTCTTCCACCTGCTGCAACAAGGAGGATTGCACCGTCATCTGAAACAAACAACCTCTAACACCTTCTACCCTTGCATCCAATTTTAAGGCCGACAACTCTCCCATTGCCTTCCAAGCATCAGCAGATTCCCGAACTACTTTCTGATGCGACTTCCTGCTCAGGGCATCAGCCACAACGTTGCCCATACCTTCAGTGTAAGAGATATCAAAGTCATAGTCGTGGAGAAACTCGACCCATATCTGTTGTCGTAAGTTCAGGTCACGCTGGGAGAAGATATAACGCAGGCTCTTGTGATCTGAGAAGATCACAAAGCACTCCCCAAAGAGGTAATGTTTCCACAACTTTAGTGCGAACACTACTGCTGCAAGCTCCAAGTCATGGGTGGCATAGTTACACTCGTGAGGGCGCAACTGCCTAGACCCATAACAAATCACTCCCTTCTTCTGCATCAGCACGCACCCCAGACCAAGGACAGAAGAATCCCAAAAGACCTCATACAACAACCCTACCTCTGGCAACCTAAGTATGGGAGCATTGACCAACTTCTCCTTCAGGTAGTCAAAAGCATTATGGCACAACTCGCTCCATAAGAATATCTGGTTCTTCCTCATCAAAGCTGTCAAAGGAGCATCAACTCGAGAGAAGTCTGAAATGAACCTCTGATAGTAACTTGCTAACCCCGGGAAACTACGAACTTCTGCCACGCTCTAGGGTGCTGCCCAAGAAACAACTGCCTCCACCTTCGATGGGTCCACTGATACTCCATGCTGAGACACCACGTGCCTAAGGAAGTGTACTTCTTGCGTCAAGAACTTACACTTCGACAATTTCCCGTAAAGCTGGTGTTGTCGAAGGACTTCCAGGACTGCCCTGGGATGCTCAACGTGTTCCTCCTCTAACCTTTAGTAGATTAGGATGTCATCGATAAACACAACGATGAACCGGTCCAGAAACACTCAGAAGACAATGTTCATAAGTCCCATGAACACAGCTCATGCATTCGTAACACCAAATGACATCACTACAAACTCGAAGTGCCCATACCTGCACCTGAAAGCCGTCTTTGAGATGTCACTGTCCTTTACCCTCAGCTGATGATATCCCAATCACAGATCAATCTTAGAGAACCAACCTGCTCCCCTCAGCTGGTCGAAGAGATCATCTATCCTGGGAAGGGGGTAGCGGTTCTTGATCGTTACCTAGTTCAACCTTCGGTAGTCTATACATAGCCTGAGACCACCATCTTCCTTCTTCATGAAAAAACTGGAGCACCCCATGGCGACACGCTGGGTCAAAAAAAACCCTTCCCCATCAGATCGTCAATTTGAATCCGCAACTCCCGCAACTCCGAAGGTGCCATCCTATAAGTGCCCATCGAAATCGGATGGGCACCAAACTGTAAGTCTATCCTGAACTCAACATCATGTTTGGGGGGGTAAAGTCACAACCTCCTCAGGAAAAACATCGAGGAACTCCCCAACAACATTTGGGACATCCATCATCTCTGTATCAGCTGGAACCACTGATAACCCTCCTAACAAGGAAAGGAGAGGCTCCACACGCCAGCTTCTCGCCTGATAGCTCCACTCACCAACAAAAGATACACGCTGCCCATCCACGTCGGAGAACACAACTCTTCTCTGAAAGCAATCATTAACGACACTAACAGAAAACAACTAGTCAATGCCTAGGATGACATCGTATGGTTGTATCTGTAACAGAAGAAGGTCCCCACTAGATCGATGTGGTCCCAACATCATCCCACATCCCCGGAAAACACAAGATACGCTGGTCTGGTCCCCAACTAGTGTACTCATCACCAGTGGTACAGAAAGTCTCTCTACGTCTAGTCCCAAAGCATGGGCTAGACCAAGTGCAACAAAGGAGTGTGAGGCTCCTGAATCGAACAAAGCAGAAACAAGAGTGCTGAACAAACAAATCATACCTCGTACCACCTCTGGTCCTACTGGAGCTATCAACTCTACTGCGTGCAACTGTCCACTCCCGGCTCTTCTGCCTCTCTGATGTTGTCCACCTCCCCGACCACGCCCTGGTCGAGGTCCCTAAGGAGCACCCTGAGGTCGGCATGCTCCTGCAAAGTCTGCCCTCGGAGGAGCATGGTCCTGCTGTTGTTAGAAGGGCCTCACTGGCAACTGGTGTTGCTGAGGTAGGCGATGAACCTGCCCACCTCCACTGTACTGAGCTCGGGTCGGGCACCGACTCTGAACGTGCCCGAAACCTCCACAAGAAAAACACTTTGGTCCTGGGCTCGTGAAAAAATGACAAGGACCCGAAGATCTGAACTGGAACTGCTGGGGCCTGCTCCCCACTAGCCTGAACCTGGAAGGTCCCGTTGCAGGAGACCTACTACTGACTGCCTTCCCCTTCGACGAACCTAGTTGGATCCCCTCTCGGGGTGCACCTCCTAGTGAGTGCATCCTCTCTACAACCTCTTCCTTCTTCTGTACTTCCATGTACTTCGGAAGGGTCAAGGGGGTGATAGAAAACTGGAGCGAAGGACGAAGCGCCTCCTCCAAACGTCTCGCCTGAGACTCCTCATCCGAAAAATGATCCGGAGCAAAGCGCAGAAGATCCTTGAACTTGATCCCCATCTCTCATACTGACATACTCCCTTGCTGAAGGGAGAGTAACTCCTGCCGCTTCTCCGCCTTGATCATGGAAGAAAGGAATTCCTCTCAGAATTCCTTCTCAAAGTCAGCCCATGGAACCTATGCCTCTATCCTCTCTCCGAGGTAGAGCGTCCACCACTATCGCGCCGCACCTATCAACTGACTGACTTCTAGGGGAACCCAGTACTCCCTCGGAGCACGGATCAAGGTAAAAGCGATCCCTAGCTCCTCAAGCCACCCCTCCATCTCCGAATCCGAAGTACTACCTTCGTACTTCTTGAGGGCCTGCCGCTGGAAACAACAGAGAGTCTTCTGCCACTGGCTATCTTCCTCCTCTCGATCAATCCTCAACTGATCGACCGCCTGAATATTCTGGGCCTCAGCCATCTGAGCCACCCGGGGACGACGTCCAGGTGCCATAGTTGTATGGTAAACAAGGATCGCCTAAGCCTAAGTAGTAAGGAAAAACTCAAGGTTTCATTTTTATCATTTTATTTCAATTTCTTTCAAGAACACCCAAATCAAGTAAAACACAATCATGATGATGCATGTACCTTACCTAGGGTCTCTACCCTGCAATCAATGTAGTCTCACTTGGTCGTTCGGTAGATCAGAGTCCTTTCATCGGATCACAGGGGGCCCTAAAATCCCGTGTCCTAGCCGGTCTACCCTGGCCTATGTCACGCACCAAGATTCACTAACACTTTTTCCCTACCATCCCATGAAATCCTAACTGTTCCTAACTCCAAACTTGATCCTATATCTCAATCATCACCTCTGATACCATTCTGTCACGACCCCCTCCCACCAGAGGTGCCCCTCCTGAGCTGGCAATGGTGAAAGGGAGATAATGACCCTCGAGTCCCGCCTCCAGTAGGCCCCGGGGTGGGACTAGCACCAAGGGTATGAGTTTTCACAATATGGGAGGCATTACCCTTTTTTATTATTATTTAGTATCGGGAAATAGTACAATTCAACCACCAAAAGGAATAGAACCAGTGTATATAAATAAACACAAACCAAGCCCACATGCATGTTTAAACAATTTTATAACAAGATACAAGTATAAGAAAGGTCAAAGTACAATACAAAAAGAAAACAAGATTCAACAACAGCAACAACTCCAACTGTCTTACTAGTAGGGTCCCGCACGGCCCTGGTAGTCCTCCTGGAAACCTAAAATTAAACGTAGGGTGAGCATACAAGTATACTAAGTAGGGAAACCTAAATCTCTCGTGCACAAGTGGGGAGACATCCTAATGTCCCGGGAGAACAACAGAAGAACCTAGAAAGGAATTCTATCCACCCAACCTCACCAGCCACACTCACCAAAACACAAGCACAACAGGTAGTATTATATAAGAAACAAGAGTATTGGGTACCCCGCACCATTTCCTTTTTTGTTAGCTGCTCTTCCTAACGGAGAACGTCCTGACGCTGCCACACTCTCCCTACCCGCACACACCTGGGCCTCACTAACACGTATCCCGCCCACACACACCTGGGCCTCACAAACACGTATCCCACCCGCACACACCTAGGCCTCACAACCACGTATCTCGCCCGCACACACCTGTTCCTCACAACCACATATCCCGCCCGCACACACCTGGGCCTCATCCCGAAGATTCTTGGGAAACAGTAGAACCTGCCCAAAGAGTCTTGGGCTAAAACCACCCCAATCAAAACCTACCCGAAGAGTCTTAGGTGTAAGTTCCCCTCAAGGCATCACATCCTAGGGGAGAAGGAGCAGGAAGGAGCTAGTAACTAAAGGAAAAACACCCTCTCCCATGAAATGGGAGTGTTCGACACTAAGTGCTCAACATGGGTGGGGTGCGATAAAACACAAAAGATACAAATATATATATATATACCAACCACACAACCCAATCTATGGCTTTTAAACAGAGAAACTGAGAACGTGCCTCGGCACTGCTACTACAGAGCATGCATACAACAAAAAAACCCAACCCCATTTAGGTTTTCATGTTTCAGTAGAATTAGTTTATTTAGTTCCTTAACTACTGGGAAACTATCCACAACCAACCACATCGATCGTTCGTAAAGCATAACCCTTCCATCCACAAATCAAGTTAGGAAAACACAAGCAACACAACCAAGTCCTCTTATTAACCAAAAAACCCCATTGATTATTAAACCCGTTCCATTACCATGACCAAGCATTCATTAACTCTTCCACTTTTATTTATTAATCACAACCCATAGCCCGTTCACATTCAAACCCATCCCTACAGCCCCACTGCCAACCACCATAACCACAACCACACCGAACCGGCACATCATCATCCCTTTAATACCATTTATCGTAGCCCCACTGCTCATTACCAACACAACATTCACACCAACCCACAACCAGGTCAACCGCAGCCCTGCTGCTCACCCTATCCACAACAACCCACAAATCACCCCCATCACATGCCACGTAACCAAGCCAACACCCACATGTTCATTATTCCATTTTGTTTAACTAGGGTGATCACACAAGGGTTCCAGATTATAAACAACCAACTTTACGTGATTAACAAATTTCCACATTCCACAAAGTTCCATCCATAAGAAAATCCAGAAGGGGAGGGTAACATTTAATTGCGTACGCAAAGGCCCCCAACGACCGTGATTTTCCGTAGGCAGAAGCTCATTCAATTCACAACATAATATCATAGGATATAAGAAACAACAATCATAACTTCCCATCCACATTCTTTAACCAGTTATTGTCTTTATTTAAAGGTTCAACTGTTTCTCGTGAAAACAAGAGGATACCCACCCGCATGATGCACAAATTAGAGAGACGAAGGTACGATCCCTACTTCAACAGTTTCTTGATCGCAACGCTCCCCCGGATTAACCTTAGAAGACGTCCGTCGGTGTCCGTCACTTCTGTCGGGTCCCGTAAAAACCTCCATGGGTGGAGGTCAGAAAAAAAAGGCCAAAGGAAAGACAATAGATCCAAGCTCGGAAGCTCCGCCTCATCGTTACGATCCCGTGGCCACTGACGGATCGTAAATCGGAGCTCAGACGAAAAAGTTATGGAAGGAAGAGCCTTTGAGTCTCTTAAGAGAGCTCTGCTCAAAGGAGAGGGGAGGAGAGGTGTGTTTTGAAAAGGAGGAGGGGACCCCTCCTTTTATAGGTGTGAAAAGAAAAAGTACGCGGCGTGTACTTTATGGTACACGGCGTGTACTCGGTTCATTCACACGGTCTCCACGCGGCTTCCAACACAGCTCTACGGCCGTTGAATGGTCAACACACGGTTTGAGGGTAACACATACATGGGGAAGGACTACACGGCGTGTAGTTTGGACACACGGCGTGTACTCATTTATTGCACACGGCAAGGACACGACTCCAACATGGCACACGGCCGTTGAATGGTAATTCATATGCGGGGAGGGACTACACGGTGTGCAGAACTGGTCACACGACATGTACTCATTTATTCCACACAGCAAGGACACGGCTTGCAACACGGGGTATACCCGAAAAGGGAGTACACGACGTGTACTCAAAATACACGGCGTGTAGTTTCAAAATTCTGGAAAGTGTTGGAAAAGTCCATCTTACCCTCTAGAACAATTATTGACCTTCTTTTTGACAAAGGAAAGGGCTGGAGAAGTCTGGGCCATTACATGATCAGATATCTTTTTGTTTGTTTTTTACCCATATCAATTTGATTTTCCAAATTTTTTAAAAAAATAATGTCATATCATACCTCATGTAAGGAAGATCAATCTAGGAATATAATTGATATCTGGTTGATTCTAAAATATAAAAAATCAATCATTGAATATTCTCTTTAATTTTCACTTCAATACAAATTGTTTTTTTATTTTTCTCCCATTATTTACCACTATGTAAAGAGATTACCGAATTTGATGGATGAAAAATTGACTCCAACAGAATATAAATGTCTTAGTTATCATTATCCACTAATTTAAGGTCAATTCATCTATGTTTAATTAGTATTAAACAATTTTATGTGAGTTTTAACATAACTCCAAATCTAAGAGAAAAACATGACATTTATTCATACTGTTAGATTCAGATATAAGATTGATGGTCCAATGAATTTTATATATTATAAATTACATAAAGATATCATTATAAATATTTCTTGTCAATAATTTCACATTTAGTTGATTTTAAAACCTAAATATGTATCTTATGCCATACTGATCAATCAAGGAATCATTTTGATATGTTATTTATTGCAAAAAATATCAAAAATTATTGGATGAATGTTCTCCTTGAATTTATAATAAATCTGAAGAAATTTTCTCATATTAGAATCCCCTTAATGGTATATATGTAATTTTAATAAAACTATAAAATGATACTAGTTTTTTTCTATCACAATAATTGACATGATCATTTGATGGATGCAGCATTGACTCAAAATGATAAATAAAAAACAACTTAGTGATTTTTATCCATCAATTTTATGTCAATCCATGTTTGGTTTCATGGTATAATACCCGTTATTTTAATTTTCACTTAACTCTAAATCTGAGTGCAAAACACCACATTTTATCATAAAAACCAATTTAAATATCTGATCAATGTTTTGATGATTCCTAAAAATTTTAAATGACTTGATGAATATTTACCTAGAATTTCATTATCAGCATATATCATCATTGTCATATGATTTAACAATTATTTAACATTGTTTCCTCATTTTTTACTCCTAAACATATAATATATAATTTTATAAAATTAATAAATGTGAAAAAATACTTTAAATTGTACAACTATTTTTTAAATTAAATTGAAATTTGTATGAAATTTAATAATAATAAATCAATTAATGGTTATTTTGATATGTTTTCTTTTCAATTTGAATGTATTTAGATTGTTCTGAATCACCACTTATCCAACTTTTCTTTCATTGAAAATATAAATTTTATATGTGACTTTAATAAATATAAAAAATAAAATGAGGCATTAAATTTGAATGGGATACTGGAATGATAAAATGAAACATACCTATTGGATTTGATGCATCTTGTAGGACCATAGATTCTACATATACCTATTGTAGAAGGGGGCTGTAGAAAATAAAAATTATAAATATAATAATAACGAATGTAATAATAATAAACCAAAAATATATTATAATCATAATTCATATGATCCCCTTCAAAATCATGTTGGATGATATATTCCCACAGTGCTCTGACATCAACTAGAGGTAGTTTATTTACCATGTCATGATTATGCATATAGACTCCAAATTAATCAACATTTTTTTCATCCCAGAAAAAAATAGGATCCATATCCTTTTCACAAGAAACTATATAATGGTGAATATCTATTCTATATGAAAATTAGAATCCATGTCTATCATGCTAAATGATGCAAGGAAATATATTATCCCACTACATTTCAATTTATCAATGGTCATCTAGAAACTATGTTTACGTAACCTGAAAATATACTATGTAATATATAAATATACATTCATATGTATAAATAGGTATATGTATATATAATTAATTAATAAAATAGAAATATATACTAGTTGTAACCTCAGGATCATTTTGATCTCAAGTTATCAACCACTGTGATATTCAATCAATCTGTATATTGTGATACTCTAACTATTAACCAAAAATATATAACTATAGAGCACAGAAAAATATTACATAATAGATAAAAAATAAAATTATAAATACACCATGCCAAATCTAGGATTTTTTATGATTCCCAAACATGTGAGGTAGTCACAACATCACATGATTCGAAGTATGAAGCACATCCACAACTGACATTCAATTAATTCAAATTTGAATATTGTAAAATGTTACAAGTTTGTTTATATATATAATCTAATAATATTTACGCTCATTAACATAGCCATAGTTGAGAAATATGTAATAATGACTTGTTACTATGATGAGAGAACTCCTATCCGGAATCTATCCAATATGTCGAGGTCGTCCACATTTGGTATCATTGTTAGATTATTCTATTTATGAAAACAATTATCACAACTCTTAGAGTTTCGTAAAAATATATAAGAAAATATAATTATTTACTAACAAGGACATCCCTCCACAGTCAATAAAATGTTTCATAAGGGAATGCAGATAAGTCATGTAAAGTCAATAGAAATATTTGTGGGTCAAGGAAGATACGACCCAACTACTAAATAAATGATGGGGGACCCTCTAACATGGGTTGGTATGCCTCATAAAATGATATATCTAGGTCCATTACTTGATTAAATCCCACAACCATGGCCTTTCATATGAGAGGAATAAGATGTTGAGTTGAATCCTATTGAAAAAATATTCATAAATAATTTTAATGATGTTTATATTATCTATTATCTCTAAATTGTAAATATAAAAACACATTTACTTTCATTCATACCTCAACCCACATATGTAGATGCCTCTCTATGATAATGTGGATTTGATTCCACATCCGCTAACATTTCTACAGTTATTATATCATTAATAGTTTAACACACATAGATGGTAAATCAATAAAAGTGAAATTAAATACATAAAAAACATTATATATTTTTTAAGTAGTTAAATATTTTAAACCAGTTTTAAAACAAAAGATCGTGAAAATCATCATACCTTTCAATAGACATGAAATTCTATCATTTCTCCTTAAATTGTCACTCTAAACATTTGAATACCAAATCCACATTGATCTATAGTGTGTTGATCTAGATTTCATGTAGAAAGGAAATATTCTCATGTTTATCTCATTATATTAAATGAAAACATCACTTATAAACTTTCATATAAACATTAAAATTTGGAACATAGAGCAAGGTGGAAAGGGAAAAATATTCTACATGAGATGAAAAAATTAATCGTACATTATAGACTTGTTCATCTCTATATAATATACTTTAACATTTCACTAATTTAAGAAAATTGATAAACATTAGTTCCTAATATTTGATCAAACCATTTACAATTTAACAATATGTATTTCCGAAAAGTTGCATATACAAAATCAATGATGACGTTCAATTGACCATAGGAATATGAAAAATCACATATTGATAACCAATGTCACGGTTTTTTCTTTTTTCTTTTTCATCAACATATTTAATCCAAATAAGGAATGTATTATAATCTAAATCATTGTGGTGAAAAATCATTATGGATGGAATGTAAGCTAGTTGGTTAAAATTATCAGTCGTTGTTGCGTCACCTAACTTCTATAGGTCATATACCTAAATATTTCAATGAATTAAAAAAAATTATGGATTAAAAAATTAGTATGATACTACAATAATAATTATAATACCATTACATATACAAAATTCTTTAACTAATCATGAAATAATTTATAATGGGACTATTGAGTCTGACGATCTGTGGTATAAGTCATATCATGTTATATCATATTAATGTGTTTCTAGTAAATGATAATTCTATTTTGAAATGATCTATTTTAATAAAAAAACACATAAATGATGAACACTAAAAGAGATAAGAAACTTACTATAATAATGTTCCAACTAATGGAGTATTGAGAATGATATATCGGTGAGATTATACAACTTTATTAATGTACATATGAAATAGAGTTCATTACCTATCTAATCAATCATGAATCCCAGAGTTAATATCTAATTTTGTATCAAAAAACATAAAATAATCAGTATGAAAGTTATTAAAAGAATCCCTCATATATACATTGTCTATTTAACCCTATGGATAATCCCTATTACATATAAATCATTTTAATGTTTTCAAATACATCTCAATTGGATACATCCACATGAATTTTAGAATACCAGTAACAATTACTTCAATGGTTATGTGTACTATCAAATGAAGTGTAGCATAAGAAAACGAGAGTGTTAATAGTCTCTCAATGTGAAAAAACATATGTAAAATCCTATATTTTTAAATCACTAACATTATGATTTTTAAACAAACATGTATAAAAGTTATTCATCTCAATAAATTTTTGATGAACATTGGGTGATAAAAATACCAACTTCTGACTAGAATCAACTTTTCATGTTGGATGTGATTATCATGAATTTTAAATCCTTTATAGAAGAGTATACATTAAGAATAAATAGAATCATATAAATGGATGGAAATGAAATTTTTACTCATCATATATTTAATGCACACATTTATTCCTTGTTAACTGCACCAAAATGTAAGTGAAATTATTTCGTTAAAACCATTTATTGTAAACCATTTCATGAATTGAAATCATTATTTTATTTTCCACTGACACCCAAAAATATCCTCAATATATTATAAAAAATCTAGATTATTCTAAATATAATTTTTCTTCCATACAAACATTATCCTCTTCTTTATGAGAAATATTTTCTTATTTTGATACATTAAATATGTACTGTTCTATATCTGATTCAACATTAACTAAGAATTTAGTTCAGGGATCATTATCATCTTCTACAAAATTTGATGATGACATTTCAACATCAATGGATTATGATTTTTCTTCCCAAAATTTCCCATGTCTGAATCCTTACTTAATTGCAATGGTATCAATGTTTAAAATAATGATGATTCTGATATTTTATTATTTTGACTCTTTTTTACAAAGGTGGTGCCCCAGTCAAAAACCAAGTAACACTTTATTCTATAAAAACAATTACATATGTATGAAGTAGGTTATTTTATAACAGCCCTTGTCATAGAGAGAGAGAAGATAATCTAGAAGATCATCCAACCAAGTGATATCCTGGTTGATTCACTTATTGGCAAGACCATCAGCAACCATGTTCGCTTCATGGTAATCATGAGGGGAAATGTGTCTGATTTCAAGAAGCAAAGCAATTCAAATTATCCATCGAGTGGTAAGAGGCCATGAATGGTGAATCATAACATTCCAGATGGCTTCGACTATAGTGGTTGAGCCACTTTCAATCCAAATGTGGTTTCATCCTTTTTGTTTGAAAAAATCAACTGTAAAGATCACAACCATCATTTTCTCTTCTGAATGAGAGGCTACACCACAGCTTTTGAAGAAGCATCCCTGACATTGGCCAAGGGAGTCTTTGAAGATAGAACCACATCTCGGAGGTCATGGGTTGCGTTTGGAAGCTCCATCAACATTAATTTTGAACAATCCTGGGATCGGGGCTAGCCAGAACACCTAAAAGGTGTTCTGCGGTGGTTTGTAGATGCCATAAATCCAAAGACAATGTAGGATCACATAGTCTCCAATAGTGTTATTGGAGTGGGTATTCTGAATCGAGGCTGCATCATTAATGGTAATGAGATTCCACATCCGACCTTTATAAAGATTGAATGAGAATTTTTTGTGAATAATGCCATTTCTATCATACCAGATAACTTGCAGGACCTCAAAAACAGTATCCAATATGTGATTCATTATTTTTTTTGAAGTGTAAAGCTCTATAGAATGTTTTAATTACAAAGAAATAGAGTCGAGCAAAACCCACTTGCAATCAAATATGTTGAGAATATAATTCCAGAGAGCTGAAGCATAGAAAAAGGAAAAAATAGGTGGTAAGTATCCACTCAATTTTGGTGACAGAAATGGAACATTGGACAGAATTGGATACCAAATGATTGAAGACAAACCTCAGTAGAAATATGATCTTGAGAAAAGTTCCAAACAAGATTGAGTCTTAAAGGTTTTATCCAGGGTTTATCAAAATGTTTAAACCAACCAATACTACAATCTGAATTAGTGAAATTATGATTGTAAAAACTTTTTGAATCAAGAACCCCATGGTGGGCAGGCTCCCATATTAGATAATATACAATATTAGAGAAATTATAATTATAAACAACATCAATGATGTTATCATGGAAATTTAAATTTCAAGATTGAATCACATCCTTTATAGTACAATTGATGTTTTTTGGGAGGGAATTGGGTGAGGGCATATATAATAGGGGAGAACCAGTCTAGAAGTTCATCAAAAATTTCATGGAGGTGTCTGAGCTAACCATCCATCAAGAGTTATTCATAATGTTGGAAATGGTTTTCCTAATGGATGACCATATAGAGGATTTAAAATAGATGAAATTACCTTTCTTGAGATTCATGAGGAATCTTTCTTTGATAAAAACAATGGAATCTGAGTTACTATTAAAAAATCACCAAGTGAGCCTATCTTGTAAAGCATCATTGAAGAGTTTGATATTTAAAATGCCAATACAACTTTACTCATGATTTTTTCACCAGTTAGACCATGGTATAGTAACATGCATACATTCTATAATTCTTCCAGACCAAACATTGTTTTTTGTGTAAACATTAATTTTTTTAATAAGGCCAGTAGGACATTAATAATCCATCATTGAGTAGACTAGTTTAGAGACAATCCTATATTTCAACATTGCAAAACTTCCAACCATAAAGAGGGATTTACCATTAAAGAAGCATAGTTGATTGATAACCTGGTCCACGACAGCATTAAAATAAATAGATTTTGGTCTACCCTAGAAGATGGGAACTCTCATATAGCTGAAGGGGAAAAACCCATCTTTAATTACTAGGCTATTTATAATTCTCATTATACTTCTGAGAGAGAATCTATTCCCAAATAACAAAATGGATTTGTGCTAGCTATTTGTTTGACCAAGAATTTCTTCATAATGAGCTAGAGAATTTTTAAAATTTTGGATATTTCTTTTTTCACCATTTAGAAACAGAATAATGTCATTCGTATATTGAATATGTGTAGAAACCTTGAGGTTTCTGGCCACTTGTATAGGTTTGAGTTTGTTTTGAAAACCAGGTCATTAAGCAGTCTACAAAGATAATCTTCTGCAATAGCAAAAAAAATGGTAGATAAGGGGTCACCTTTTCTATTGCCTTTTGTGCATTTAAATTATCCTTTTGTGGATCCATTAACAAGGATAGAAATAGAGGCTGAATTAAATAAGTATTTAATACTACTATCAAAAGAATCATTGAAACTAAATCTTAAGAGAACATTGAAAATGAATCTCCAATCAATAGTGTCAATGTATTTCTTCATGTCATGTTTAATAAAATTTTGTCCTCCCCAGGGCACTATATTTATGGAATTGGTGCATCCTGAGGTAAGTAAAATGTAGTCCTATAAAGATTTACCATTAATAAAACCAAATTGATTCCAATATATTTTTTTATTTCATATGAGATAAATTTTGTTAGCAGTAAGTTTATTAATAATTTTATAGATAGATTTAATGAGAGCTATAGGTCGGAAAAGATTATTTTTAGGGGAGTTAGCCATTTTAGGAATCTGGGTATGAAATTCAGAATTTATACCATGAGGGAGTAAACCATTAAAGGAGAATGACATGAAAAGTTTACAAACATCAATGTGGGTGATCTACTGATATTATTGAAAAAAACCATTGTTGAAACCATCAGGGCCCGGGGCACTATACGGGTTAAGGCTAATGATGGTGTCTTTGATTTCATGATCTAGAGGGATTCTCAAAAGAAAGTGATTGTCATCAGCCTGAACCGTAATTGAAAATATCTCGGGGAGTCAGTCTATGTTAAGATTTGGCCCATTAAAAATATTGGTGAAGTATGAGACCAAATTATTAGCAATGACCGCCTCATAATTTAGTAGAATTTCACTCTCCCTAAGGATAGAGGGAGGTCGACAGACTGTTATAAATTATATATTTCATCGTCATCATCATCGTCTATTTCCTCTCTCGCTACTTGTTCCTCCTCTTCTTTTTATTATTCTTCTACCACTTCTTTCTCTTCTTCCAATTCCAATTTCTCTTTCTATAATTCCTTCTAAAACTAATGTATGAGATTGTCTTGTACTTTTAGAAAACATTGAATCAAAATCCCTACCTTGTTTTTTAACCCAAACATATCCTATCCTTCAAAACTAGTGATCCCATAAATAATTGAATCAATCATTTCTTACAATTTTCTCTTGATGATTCATTCATAATACACTTTTCTCTATGAAAAATATTTTAATGTTTCCATTATACCATGACATAAATATTTGATCTGAAAAATTCCAAAACATTGGATAAAACTTATAAAGGAGTGGTATATGTCTAGAGAAATGTATCTTAGAACTAATGAGGGACATATGTCATCCCACCCATATAATGACAAAACAATGATGGTTTTTACTCCATTAATTTAAATGGCCTAGATAAAATGTCATTACCAGATATGAGCATTATGAATTAATTTAAGACTGAATTTAATGTTAATTTTTGAAATCCTAATTTTTGTAAGTAACATTTTCATTTGAATTAGTATCAATTTGATATTAAAACATATGTGTTTTGAAAGAATAAAATATATCAGAACTAAAAGGATTGGTAAACCAAAATATTTTTAATAAATATAGTGAATCGATATAAAAACAAAAAGACAAATACCATTTGTAGTAGAAATTCCATCAATATGAGTAAAATTATATTCTTGGCCTTTGTAATGAATATTTATTATGAAAATTTTTATAAAACAAATATTTCCTAAAAAATTTGTAATAATTTTTTTGGTGAAAATTATATTAAAAATATTGATAAAAAAATATTTTTATAACATATTTTGTTTGTTGTACATTTTATGACTCCAAAGAATAATTTTTGAAACATCATAGATTCAGAGTGTTTTTATAAGAAAATGTGACTCTGAAAAAGTTTTAATATGTTTTTGAGTCTGATATATTAAATATAAAAATTAATTTTTTTAGAAAATTGAATTTTTTAAGAATAAATGTTTTTAAAGCTTTAAATCATATATATTCCCAAGTTTAAATGGATTTCAATAATGTAAGGAGATTGATAAAAATAATTAGATATGAATAGTGACATGATATTAATAATTTAATGCTTTTACTTAATGAATTATAATCTATGGGAAATAAGGATTATAGAATTAATAAAAACAAGTATTTTTTCCATTCTGCTGAAATGTAAAATAATATCTCTTATACATGTGTGATCTAAAAGGAAATGGTTTCTTATATCAATTTTCAATGTATGTAAGTGATTATATCGGTCTTCACATTGAGAAATAGAACTTGTGTTGTCACACAAAATTTGATTTTTAGTAAATCTCATGCCATAGTCAGTTAGTATGTGTTGTATCTAATAAAATTTAGTGAAACAACATCCAACTACCATATATTTGGATTTTGTTTTGGATAGTTCTACAAAGTGTTGTTTCATACATTACCATTAAATTAACATTTCTCCTAAGAAATGATATGTCCTATAAGTACATTTCCAATTTATTCTACATCACCAAAAATTTGTATCGTACAAATGATCTAGTTCAAAATCATTTCTAGAAGAATAGAAGAATCCTAAATCCATAGTTCCCGTAAGATAATGAATAATTATTTTAATATCATTAGGGGACATTCTTTTTAGATTGGCTTGGTATCTAGCAATAAATCATATTGAAACATTAAATTTTCATGAATATATATTATGTAATGTAATCATCCAATATTAACTCAAAAAGTATTATGATCAATTAGTTTCTCTATTTCATCATGGTATAAAGTGTCAGAGGTTACAATGGGAGTACCCATACATTTAGTATTTTAAAACAATAATTAAATTAGAATAAATTTTATATTAATATAATGAGATATAAAATCTCATTATAGTTTTTATTTGAAATTTGAAAACAAATAATGTATGTTAAATCACCCATCATAATCATTTCATACTATAATTTTACGAGTTCAGTGTTTTATTTTATTTGGTCACTTCATCAGTCATTTTTTCTTCCTCATCGTCCTATTTTTCCTCGTCTTCCACTTCCAATTATTGATTATATTATTCAACCCCCACATCATTATATTCTTCACATTCCTCTTCCTATTCATCAAATTTCCTCTCAAAATATTTTAAAAAATTCCATTATAATTTCTGTAAAAAGTAAAACATAATTATTATCTTGTTTTTCTACACAAAGTATCTCCCTTACTTGAAAACTATTGATCCTTTTAATAATTGAATCATACATTTCATTCCATTTTAACTCTATTATTATTTCTATTTAGACATATCTCTTAGAAAAACCATCTAATGTTTCCATTTTAATGAGACTTCAACCTGAAATAAAAAAAATCCATAACATTGGAGATAACACATAAATAAGTGTTAAGTGACATGTAAAAAGTATCTCAGCAGAGATGAGTGACACAGGTTGTCCCAACCTTATAATGTAATGACATTGATGGTAATAATTCCTGGATTTTCAATGGATCAGATTAAAATTCCTTATCCAATCTGATGATCATGAATTAATTGAATAAATAATTTAATGATAATTTCGAAAAAATATGGTTTGGAAGAAAACTTTTCTTTTGAATGAGTATCAATATGGTTTGAAAAATTATAATTTTGAAAAAAAATTAATGTTTTAAAACTAAAAGAATAAGTAAAAAAATCTCATTTTCAACTTATTTAATGATTCAGTGTAAAAACTAAAAGAATAATACCATTTGGAGAATAAAAGTTTCATCGGTTTGAGTGAACTGGTCTAATCGGTTTTTGTAAAGAAAAATGATTATGATAAAGTTTATATCAGAAATAGTGTATTTAATTTTGTAATAACTTTTTAGACTGAAAATTTTTTACATATTTATAATAAATTAAAAATTTTATAACATAGCTTGGATCAAGAAAAATTTTGACTCCATAAAATCATTTGTAAGATATATTAGATTCAAATAGTTTTTTGGATAAAATATGAATCCAGAAAAATTTTAAAAAGTATTTTATCTAAATATTAAATGTAAAAACTAAATTTTTTTTGGAAATTTTAATTTTTAAGAAAAAAACGTTTTAGAAGCTTAAAACCATATGTATACCCCCTGAAAAGTGTTCATTAATTTATAGAGATTGACAATAAAATGTTGATATAAATAATAACCTGTTATTTAACATTCTGATATTCTATTTAATGTATTAAAACCTATTAAATCTAAGTATTTTATTAAAAATATGACCAAATTATTCTATCATTAGGAAGAATTGTAAAATAATATCTCTTTTATGTTTCATATCATGAAGGAAATGTTGTACAATGTAGATTTTCGTTGAATGTATGTGATGTTTTGGGATATTACTTAGTGCAATGGTCCTTTTGTTATCGCAAAAAAAATTTCATTTAGTAAAACTCATGCCATAGTCTGTGACTATGTTTTTCATATAAAACACCACATAAAAATAACTTCCAGTTATCACATATTTGTCTTCTATTTTGAAGAGTACTATTTTGTGTTGTTTTTATATATATACAAGAATCTAAAACGTATCCTAAGAAATTACATGTTCTATAAGTTCTTCATTTACCTATTCAATATCCATGAAAATAAGCATCTAATAATCTTTTAGTTCAAAATAATTTCTTCATGAATTTAATAAACCTAAATCAATATTTCCCTTAAGATAAAGAAAAATTTATTATACCGCTTTAATATGAGATTATTTTGGATTGGATTGATACTTATCATTTAATAATATTGAAAATAGTAAATCTGAATGACCAGATGTTGGGGAAAGTTTGCTACCAATCATAACTCTAATAGTATTTTTATCAACTGGTTTCTAAGATTCACCATGGACTAAAGTATTGGATGTTCCAATCGGAGTACTAATACATTTTATTGCTTTCATACCTAAATTTCATAATAATAATTTTTATATACTTATATTGATATATAAATGTTCCTTCTAGTTTTTTGGAAATGTGAAAACCTAGAATGTATGTTAACTCAATCATCATACTCCTTTCAAGCTCTATTTTCATAACATCTGCAAATAAATTTATAAATTATTTTTGAGTTTAACAAAATATAATTTCATCACCTTATATTTTTCCAAGAATAATTCTTTTATTGAAAACATTTAAAAAATATTTTGATCTATAACTCCCTTAAAAAAACTTCTATCATTAATCCTGTTAACATATCATATCAAGCCATAGTGACTTGTTTATGTCCTTAAAAAACGTTGGTATGTTTATAAACATGTTCTAGGTGTTTTTTATTTCCAAAACTAGGTGGATTTTATTCATAAAATTTCTCTTGAACATATCTATTAAAGAAAGAACACTTCATATCCATTTGAAATATATTAAAATTTAAGAATTTTGTAAATGTCCACTACGAGAAAAACGTTTCTTTGTGATGGGAGATTTGTGATTATAATAAATATCACCCTCAAATAGTCCTTCGAAAAGGTTATTTGCGATGAGAATAGAAGCCTTGTTTAAAAAACTTACATGGGGATTGGCGCGGTTTGCATGCCAAACCATGCGAAAAGCTATTTGTGACGGGTAGGCACCGCCCGTCGCAAATTCCGGGAGGCAGTAAGACCGAGTTGCAAAGGAGTATTCTTCATCACAACTAGTTCGACCCCCCAGGGGATATTTGTGACTGGCCCCGTCCCAAATACCCTACGGCAGTAACAACCTATTTGGGACGGGATGTTTTCCAGTCGCGAATACATTGTTGGTAGGTTACTTTTTGCGACGAGGCCCGTCACAAATAACCTTTTAACCGCCAACTCTAATAAAAATTGCCTAAGGTATTTGCGATGAGACCCATCGAAATAGGTACTATTAGTGATGGGATTATCATCTCAAATACTCCTATTGCAACTAATCTTACCAATATATACCCCCCCCCCCCCGGTTTTTTCTTCTCTCCTCCTAAATTCCATTTTCCATTGCTTTTGTAAACTCTAATATAAGAGTGCAAATATTTGAGAGTTATTTTTTTATGAAGAACTTGTGAAGCCGCCTACAATTATAAGTGATCGAGTTTAAAGGTATTTATGTTTTATTTAGTTTAGTATTTTTTTAATTTCTTTGTATTAATTTTAATTAATGTTGATTAGTTATAATTAAGTTAGATTTAAATTGTTTGGTCATCAGTATTTATTAGCAATAATAAAATTAAATTATTAGTACTAATTCTTAGTAATTAATAATAATTATTAACTATTAACCACAATTAATAATGTATATAAATAATTAGCAGTAATTAGTAATTAGTAGCTATATTTTGCAGTAAATAATATTAATTAACACTATTTAGTAATAAATAGATATAAATAGTCCTAATTAAAAAAATAGTAATAAATATTAACAATTAGTAGTAAATAGTATTAATTAGTAATAATTATTATTAAATGATAATAAATACTAAAAATTACTAATACATAGTAATAAATACTAATAAATAGTAATAACTACAAAATAATAGTAATAAATAGTAATAATAACTAATAATTATTAGTAAATCTTTAATTTAGTAATAATTACTAATTAATAGTAATACAAACTAATTAATAGTAATAAATACTATTAAATAATAATAAATAATAATAAATGATAATAAATAGTAATAAATATTCATAAATAAAAATACATACTAATAAAAAGTAAAAAATTTTAATAACTAATAATAATTAGTAATAAAATGTAATAAATAGTATTAATTAGTAATAATCATTAATAAATACTAATAAATACTAATAAATACTAATAAATAGTAATAAATAAAAATAAATATTAATAAATACTAATAAATACTAATAAAATGTATTAAATAGTAATAAATAGTAATAAATTCTAATAAATAATAATAAATTGAAATAAATAATAGTAAATAATAATAAATAGAAATAAATACTAATAAATACTAATAAATACTAATAAATAATAATAAATACTAATAAATACTAATAAATACTAATAAATACTAATAAATTATAATAAATACTAATAAATACTTTGAAATAGTCATAAATAATAATAAATAGTAATAATTAGTAATATTTATTAATAAAAACTAATAAATAGTAATAATTAATAATAATTAGTAATAATTAGTAATAATAAGTAATAATTAGTAATAATTAGGAATAATTAGTAATAATTCGTAATAATTAGTAAATATTAGTAATAATTGTTAATAATTAGTATCAATTAGTAATTATTCGTAATAATTAGAAATAATTAGTATCAATTAGTAATAATTAGTAATAATTAGTATTAATTACTAATAATTAATAATTAGTAATAATAACTAATAATTAATAAAAATTATTAATAGCTATTAATAAATACTAAAAAATACTAAAAAATACTAATAAATACATATAAATTGTAATAATTTGTAATAATTTGTAATAAATTGTAATAAATAGTAGTAATTATTAATGTAAGGACATGACCCCAATTTCCTAGAGCTGATGCCTTATTTGATTACGTTGGCATATATACAAGAAATACGAATCCTGAAAGGCCAAGTGGTTTAGTATTATTGGACACAAGTTACATACATAAGTTTATCATTACAACATGAAGGGAATCAAAACACTTTCTTAATCCACTAGAAACATCACGCCTCCTAGATTATGATTGCAAGTCATTCATAAAATACTTCTTAATGTCTTGAGAAAATGAAACATAAGAAAGGGTGAGCTCCAATGCTCCGTAAGATTAAGCAATACAACAGAAGATAGCATAAACATCAGATATGGTGAATAATTGAAAACACATGACTTTAATAATGAACTTGAACACATTATGGAAGAAATATAAGTTGAATAAATAATTCCATAATAAAATATAATCATGGTTATTCTACTAGTCGAATAACCACATGAACAATACATTACTTTCTTCATTATGAGGGATGTGCATATTCTGGAGAATTTGGAACATTCTTTTAAGGCCTCGACCAAGACATATAGTGATTTAGGCCTCGGCCAAAATCCGTATATCACATTGGGAAAGCCCTCGGCCAATTCCATGTATATCTGTCTCATGATACCTACTGATGCATCGAGGGGCTATAGTGGGACCCACACTTCCCATAACAAGTCCAATGAATTCATCATATTAGAGGGGATAAATATAAACAACGTGTACATTTATATTGAAGCTATCATATGAAATGTAACTATCTTCCCCCATTCATAAAACATAAAACACTAACCATTTCGAGTAGTATGGTGAATGGTTTTAGGATAGATCATCCACAATAGAGTTAGTCATAAACCATTAAATCAAATATGGTAGATGACATCATAAATTATTAATCCCAATAATACCATGGAATCAACAAGAGTTTTGAATTAGTTGAAAACACTCTTATAAAATCCTTAAGCAATTCTGGAGATAAATACTCTTTTATTTTGAAAAGAAGTGTTCTTATGGAAATATATTTGTATAAAACCATAAGTGAAGTTAGATAGTATTTTCATAATAAGATGAGTGATTTTATGATGATAATGGTTTAAAAAACAAATTATAGAGTTCCCTTGAAAATATTTAAGAATATGAGAAATTCCCTTGAACCGGACTCGTATTTTTGAAACAATTTTGAATGTTCCTTTTAAAACCTGAAACTATCCATAAAATAAGGAAGTATTATGGGTTCTAAACATATATATGATACTCACACATAATATATTAACAGTACATAACAAAACATAATATTTTCATTGAGGTATTTAGACAATGAAAGTATCCCGAATGAAAATTGTAGTTCGGGTGGAAAAACCCTTACCTTAAATCCAAACGTGTTATTATCTCGAACATAAGCTCATGGAATATGAAATTATACTTATTAATAACTTAATTATAAAACTATTATAGATTTATTTATATTATCATAGTTATGGTAAGTTCATTGTTGTTTTTATTGGTATGTTATTGTATTGAATTCTGTCGCTTTAGAGTGTTCATTTTCTTTATTTTCATATTTGGTTCTCCAGTTTTTAAGTAATGGAGTTCATGTGGATTGGTTATAAATCACCAGGATTGGAATTATATAATTTTTATGAACATAAAAAATTGTTAGTACTCATTTATATCATTTGGTTGCATGGAATGAGGATGAATCATTATATGACAGCCACTTCAATTATCCGGTGGTATTTGGATTATTATGAACTACTTTTGTTATATAACATAATTATATGAAACTATTCTGGTTCCTCAATATTAATTAGGTTATAATACATATATAGTAGTCTGGTTCAACCATAAATATGGTTTCATGGCCTTTAATGAAGAAGAAAATGGAGAATGAAACTTCTTCATCCACGAAGGCTATAAATTGGAACCTCATGGATGTTGATTTCGTTTATAAAAATAAAAGGGAGGGACTAAGAATATTTATGATGGTTCACACATTAACATGATATATTTACAGTATATAGATTATACTAGATTTATCATGATCATTTTGATAGAAGAGTTTAGGAGAGGATAGAAAAAGAAGATAAATTTAAATGAAACCAAATGAAAAAGAAGGGTGCTTTGCCTCTTGAAATAACCTCCTTGAGAAACTCCTTAAGTGAAGAGGTTTTGGTATTTTGGAAAGACAAGAATCTTCATGGACGTGAATAGAGTATAGATAAGGGTAATTAGGTAGAACATTTAGGAGCTTCATGTCTTAGAAGAGTGGTGAGAAGAGGGAGTGGTGAGGGATTTTTATAGTGGAGGAGAGGAGTAAATTTGAAATATTTAATTCATTATTTTATTATTTCCCTCAAGGAATAAAATAGTGTTGTTTAATTTGACCCCTAATAGTAATAAGTTCATGTGAGTTCTAACCAAGTGGCCTTTCATCACTTGTGATACCATGAATAGTGTATTTAACTGATAATTTTTATATATGGTATTTTATCGTATTTTACTATTTTTAAAAAATTATTGAATTTCAGAAAAATCCCAAAAATTCACCCCTACCATTTTTCGACGTGTAGAATTTAAAAGTGAAATCCATTTTTCAAAAATAATTTTCTAAATATTATTTATTTAATTTTTAAATAAATTCATAGTTAATTCAAAAAATAACAATCTTAAAGTGCAATTAGTTTTATTTCTCATTGAAAAACTAATTAAGATCTTATTATATTATTACCTTATGAAAATAAAATAATATTATTATTTACTATTCATAAGGTTCATATTACTATTCATAAAGGTATGTTACTATTCACCAAAAATCAAGTTTCTTCTATCAGACTCTAAATGACTTACTGAACACAACTATAGATGACCATTTTTTTCGAAATTCAACACACAGAAGAGGCAATGTTGTGTTTAGTGGATAGATTATAAAATTTCATTCTATATTTATTTCCAAAACCTTGTGGTGTTACATTCTCCCCTCCTTACAAAAATTTTATCCTCGAAAATCAAAAAATATTACCTAAAAGGATTCACATATGTCTTTATCATAAGCTCCTCAGGATCCCAAGTTGCTTCCTCTATCTTATGGTTCCTCCATCGAACCATTACCAGTCGAGTCATCTAATTTCTCAATACTTGTTCTCTAGTATCAAGAATCATGAAAGGCTCTTCACAATACGATAGATCGGGCTCAAATTCTACTTCTTCAGAAGTGAGTACATGTGTTGAGTCTGGCATGTACTTTATTTACATTGACACATGGAACACATTTTGAATCTTGAAGAGACATGGAGGCATTGCCAAATGGTAAGTTACAACTCCAATTCGGTCCAGAATTTCAAAATTTCTGATATACCTGGGACATAATTTTCCCTTCTTACTGAATCGTATAATACACTTCCATATAGACACGTTTAAGAAAACGTGATCACCTTCTTGAAACACCAAATCCTTCCTTCGGTTATCTGCATAGCTCTTTTGCATACTTTGAGCTATTTTGATATGGTTCTGGATAATCTTCACCTTCTCCATTTTTTCTTCATAAAGTTCTGGTCCCACGAGCTTTCTTTCACCAATATCATCCCAGCATGTTGGTGTACGACATATCCTCCCATATAATACTTAATAGGGTGAAATATGAATAATTGAATGGCAGATATTGTTGTAGGAATATTATACGAGAGGTAATAATGATCCCACATGCCTGGAAAATCAAGTGAACAGGACCTCAACATGTCTTCCAATGTTTGAATAGTCTGTTCTGATTGTCTGTCAGTTTGTGGGTGGTAGGAAGTGCTCAAACAATGATCAGTATTTAGGGCCTTCTAAAGACTTCTTTATAATTATGGTGTAAAATGTTGGTCACGATCAGAAATAATCGATAGGGGTACTCCGTGAAGTCTTACAGCTACATTAATATATAGTCTTTCTAGACGTTCAAGTGGTAGATCTTCTCTTATAACAAGAAAATGTACTGACTTGGTATGATGATCAACAATGAAACTTATTGCATCATTCCTTCTAGGAGTCTTTGGTAGTCCCATGAAAAATTTCATCATGATATTATCCCATTTCCACTCAGGTATGGTAAGAGGTTGCAGTACTCCTCCAGTCTTTTGCCTTCTAGCATTCACTTGTTGACAAACCATACACCATGACCCAAAATCAGCAATCTCCCTCTTCATGTAGTCCCACCAATAATGTTCCTTCAAATATATATACATATTAGTGCTACCAGGGTGTATAGAGAAATTTTAACTATGAGCATCATCCAAACATTTCCTTTTTAGATCAGGTATATCGGGAACACAAAATCTCTTCCCAAATTTCAAAAAACCATCTCCATATACGAAGTCACTCAATCTCCCATCATTTATAGATTTAATATTCTTTTGAAACTCCTCATCATCAGCCTAAGAACTTTTTATACTTTCAAGTAATTATGGTTTGGAAACCATTTGGAAAATAATTCATGTTTCACATTCCATGGTTAATCCCATATCTATTTTTACAAGATCCACGAAAATAGGATCCCTTTATACTCTCATCTTGTTCAAAACTCCATGATGCTTTCTGCTCAAATCATCTGCCACCTTATTTTCCTTCCCCGGGTGGTAGTGTGTTGTGCAATCATAATCCATGAGTAGTTAAAGCCATCTCCTTTGCCTCATGTTGAGTTCTTTCTGTGAGAATATATACTTCAAACTCCCGTGATCAGTATAAATTTCACATTTTTCACCATAGAGATAACATATCCATA
The DNA here is from genome assembly GCA_963277665.1 of Viscum album. Taxonomy (NCBI): domain Eukaryota; kingdom Viridiplantae; phylum Streptophyta; class Magnoliopsida; order Santalales; family Viscaceae; genus Viscum; species Viscum album. Next base: position 873,148,509 of record OY728139.1, read on the forward strand.
TCTTCAATGCACTAATTATAGAATCTAACTCAAGATCATGAGTAGGATAGTTTTTCTCATGAATTTTTAGCTGTCGTGATGCATAAGAAATAGCCCTATCATTTTTCATAAGGACACATGCAAGTCCTTTCTTTGAAGCATCACTATAAATAACAAACTCGTCATTCCCCGATGGTAGAGTCAATATAATAGCATTGATTAATATTCTCTCCAGTTCATCGAAACATACTTTAAAATCTTTTGTCCAAACAAATTTAACCACTTTACGTGTGAGCTTCGTTATAGGGTTAGCCAGTCGGGAAAAATTAGGCACGAAACGCCGATAATAACCTGTTAAACCAATAAAGTTGTGCACCTTAGTTAGGTTTGTTAGAGTTGGCCAATCAGAGATTGAATTTGTCATTGTAGGATCAATAAGGATTCCATCCTTAGAGAAAATATGGCCATGAAATGAAATCTTCTAATGCCATAATTCACACATGCTAAACTTCCCATATAATTCATGTCTTCTAAGAGTCTTCAGGATAATGAACAAGTGATTTTCATGATCTTCGTAGATTTTGGAGTATACCAAGATATCATAAATAAATACCACTACAAAATAAATGAGATATTCTTTGAAAACATTGTTCATTAGATCCATGAAGACAAAGGGTGAATTAATCAATCCAAAAGGAATTGTTGTAAACTCATAAGGGTCGTACCTGGTTCGAAATGTTGTCTTCAGAATGTCTTCCTTCTTCATACACAACTGTTTATATTCAGTTCTAAGGTCAATCCTTGAAAAGTATTGAGCTCCATGATGTTGTTCAAATAAATCATCAATTCAAGGTAGGGGATACTTGTTCTTTATTGTTATAGCATTGATCTCCCTATAGTCGATACATAACATCATAAATCCATATTTCTTCTTAACAATAAGGACAGGGGCTCCCCATAGAGAAACACTAGGGAGAATAAATCCATTATTACTCAATTCCACTAGTTGTTTCTTTAGATCCACTAATTCCACAGTGTCTATTCTATAAGGGGTCTTCTATAGGGGCCTTGAACCAGGAATTAAACCAATGAAAAACTCGATTTATCATTCTGGAGGATGTACAGGTAAATATTCTAGAAACACATCAACATATTATCTCACAATATGTACATCCTCTATTTGATCATTCCTTTCCTTACCCATAGTTATTTCCTTCTCTTCCCTCCCAATAATTGAATTTAGTTGAGCTACTGGGGGTAGATCTAGAAAATAATCAATTGATGGCGATTCTGCTCTAAAGATAAGGTGTTCCTTATCATCATTTTCAAAAATAGTAACCTCATTCTTCTTACAATAAATTTTTTCATCATGGTCCGAAAGCCAATCCATACTGAGGATTATATCAAATTAAATCACAGGTATGACGATGAGATCAGTAGATAAAGAGAATTTATATGCCGTAATGGGAACTAATTCACAGAACTTTGTAGCAATGATACTTCCCTTAAGAGTATTGACTAACAACTCCCTTGTTAGATAAAATTGGAAATATCAAATTTTCATTGCAAACATGGATGATATGAAACAATGCGATGATATAGAATCAAATATAGCATTGGTTAAACTTGACGAAACAATTAAAGTACCTTCCACCATGTCATTAGGAACATTAACCTTTGCAGTTGTGATTGTAGAAGCTTGTCCCTGATCCCTTGGACTTTTTTGTTGCATATTTCCTCAATGTTTTGGACAATCATTAGAATTGTGTCCCATCTCCCGGCAACTATAGCATTGAACATCATTGACTTCCTTATTCCCTAAGAAATCACTAGCAATATGGCCTTTTTGACCACATTTGTAGCATACTCATTTTCCTTTAAGAATGCACCAGGGTGTTTCATTCCACAATTTTCATATGGTGGAAATTCAACTTTTCCCTTATTCCCATTTTCCTTATTTCCTTTCCCAGGGTTTTCAGTAGCACTCTTCATTTATCGCTTTCCCTTAAAGTCATAAGACTTAGATAATTAGTTTTTTTTCTTGATGGAACATGAAAATATATCCTCATATGATGAAAAACTTTGGGAGAACAGTGCCCACCAGAGTAATGGCTTTAGCCCATCAAAGAATCAATCAATTTTGCTCATTGGATTTTATATGTAGTCTAGAACATGTCTTGCTATCCTTGTGAAGCTGGCTGTAGACTTGGCAACATTTTCATCCTCCTTCTGCCTCATATTCAATAATTGTCTCTCTATATCTACTCGCTGCTCAAGAAGGAAATATTTTTCTAAGAATATTTCCTTAAAATCCCTCCATTCCATCTCTTCTATCTCTTACTTCTCCTTTTTTTGGATTAATGACCACCACTGCTCCACATCTCCCGATAGATGATATACTACCATGAAAACCTTCTCTCTTTTATTATATCCCAAATTGAGAAAAATATTCTCAATGGAACATATCCTCTGCTCTGCTACAAACTGGTTTGTAGTCCAATGGAATGACAGAGGTTGTTGTCGCATAATGCAATCTAGCATGGCTGCTCCACATGGTGGATTCGGATGCTCTATACAGGTAAGGTTATTATTCATAACCTGAGTATTTTTTCCGAGTATAGTTATGAGTTTTTCAGCACCAGTCACAGAACCAGTGCCAACATCATTATCTTGCATCGGAGGAAAATTCCTACAGGGGACACGTGCATTCATGCGATTTACATTAATTACACTAGGCACCATATCTAGATAATTGCATACAAAATATTAGGTTATGAATAATAATGTATAATATTAACTTAAAAATACTCCAAAAAATTGAGATCCTACGCACGACTAATCCCATATTCACAAAAATGGGTTTTCTGAGGAATATTTACATTAAACTCCTTTATAATAGCTTGTAAAGAAAATGTGAATTATCCTAAGCTTATCCCCCAGGAGTGTCATAACCAAAAGTGCAGAAAGTCTCGTTGTAGTATACCAGGATATCATGGGTCAAGCCTGAAACTCCTTGTTAGAGATTTCACTCCTAGGTATATCTGTGCCAGATCCACCTCTACCTACTCGTATCCAGAAAGGGATGTATTGCTTGAATGATCCACACAATCTATTCTATATCAAAATACAAGTATGTTCTTGTATTTTTATCCTCAAATTCTATCTTAGGGACTCTTCCTTAATTCTACTTTTTTTAAATCTAGGTTCCATGTATTCTACTAAACATCCTCTGATATCAACTATATGGACCAGACCCCAGTTTCCCGGAGCTGGCGCCTTATTTGATTACATTGGAATACATACAAGGAATACAAATCCCGAAATACCGAGTAGTTTAGTATTATTAGAAACAAGTTACATACATAATCTTAACATTACAACATAAAGGGAATCAAAACACTATTTTAATCCACTAGAAACATCACGTCCCCTAGATTATGCTTGCAAGTCATTCATAAATTACTTCTTCATGTCCTGAGAAAATGAAACATAAGAATGGGTGAGCTCAAACACATAGTAAAATTAAGCAATATAGCAGAAGATTGTATAAACAACAGACATGGTGAATAATTGAAAACACATGGCTTTAATAATGAACTAGAACACATAATGGTAGAAATATGAGCTAAATAAATAATTCCATAATAAAACATAATCATGGGAATTATACTAGTTGAATAACCACATGAACATTAAATTACTTGTTTCATAATGATGGATGTGCATATTCTGGACATTCTGGAACATTTTTTCAAGGCCTCTTCCAAGATGTCTAATGATTAAGGCCTTGCCCAAAATCCATATATCACATTAGGAAAGGCTTCGGCCAATTCCAAGTCTATTTTTCTCATGAGACCTACCGATGCATCGAGGGGCTAAAGGGGGACCCAATAGTCACATAATAATTCCAATGCATTATTCATATGAGTGGGGATAAACATAAACAACATATACATTAATATTGAAACTATCATATGAAATGTAACTATCTTTCCCCAATCATTAATCATAAAAAACTAACCATTCCGAGTAATATGGTGAATGGTTTTAGGATATATCATCCACAATAGAGTTAGTCATAAACCATTAAATCAAATATGGTATATGACTTCATAAATTATTAAACCCAATAATTCCATGGAATTACTAAGAGTGTTTAATTAGATAAAAACACTATTATAAAATCATTAAGCAATTCAAAAGATAAATACTCTTTTATTTTGAAAAGAATAGTTATTTTGGAAAAATATTTGAACAAAACCATAAGTGAAGTAAGATAATATTTTCATAATAAAATGAGTGATTTTATAAAGATAATGGTTTAAAAACAGATTATAGATTTCCCTTGAAAATAGTTACCGATTTGAGAAAATCCCTTGAACTGGTCTCATATTTTTGAAACAATTTTTAATGTTACTTTTAAAACATGTAAATATCCATAAAATAAGGATGTATTATGGTTTTTAAACATATATATGATACTCACACAAAATATATGTGGAGTACATAACAATACATAAGAATTTCATTGAGGTATTTAGACAATTAAAGTATCCTGAAAGAAAATTGAAGTTCGAGTGGAAAAACAATTACCTTAACTCCATACGAGTTCTTCTTTCGAACATAAGCTCATGGAATATGAAATTATTCTAATTAATAACATAATTAAAAACTTATTATAGACGTATTTAATTTATCATAGTTTTGTTTAGTTCATTTATGTTCTTATTGGTAAGTTATTGTATTGAATTTTGTCGCTTCAGAGTGTTCATTTTCATTATTTTCATCTCAGATTCACCTATTTTTAAGTAATGGAGTTCATGTGGAATGGTTATAAATCTACATGATTTGAATTATATATTATTTATGAACCTAAAGAATTATTAGTGGTATTTTATATCATTCGGTTACATGTAATGAGGATGAATCATTAGATGATGACCACTTCGATTATTCGGTGGTATTTGGATTATTACGAACTTGTTTTTCCATATAACATAATTATATGTACATATTAGGGTTCCAGAATATTAATTAGGTTATAATAAATATATTATAGTCTTTTTCAACCATATATATGGTTTCATGACTAGAAATAAAGAATAAATTGAAGAACGAAACTTCATCGTCCATGAAGGCAATAAATTGGAACCTCAGGGACGTTGATTTCGTTTATAAAAATAAAAGGGAGGGAGTAAGAATATTTATTATAGTTCATCCATTCACATGATATAATTCAAGTATATATATGATACTAGAGATATCATGATCATTTTGACAGTGGAGTTGCAGAGAGGATAGTAAAAAAAGGTAAATTGAAATGAAACCAAATGAAAAAGAATGGTGTTTTACCTCTTGAAATAACCTCCTTGAGAATTTCCTTAAGGGAAGGGGTTTTGGTATTTTGGAAACACCAAAAGATTCATGGAAGTGGGGAGAGACAAGGGAAGGGTAATTGGGTAGATCTTTGAGGAGATTCAATGCTTAGAAGAGTGAAGAGAAGAGGGAGTGGTGAGGGGTTTTTATAGTGGAGGAGAGGAGTAAATTTTGAATATTTAATTCATTATTTTATTATTTCCCTCAGGAAAACCAATAGTGTTGTTCCATTTGACCCCTAAAAGTTATAAGTGCTTGTGAGTTCGAACCAGGTGGCCTTTCATCACTTTTGATTTCATTAATATTGTATTTAACTGATAATTTGTATATACGGTATTATATCGTATTTCACTAATCATCAGAAATTCTAGAATTTCAGAAAAATCCTTAAAATTCACCCCTACCATTTTTCGACGTGTAGAATTCAAAAGTGAAATCCAATTTTCAAAAATAATTTTCTGAGTATTATTAATTTTATTTTTAAAAAAGGTCATAGTGAATTTGAAAAATAATAATCTTAAAGTGCAATTAGTTTTATTTCTCATTGAAAACCTAATTACGATATCATTATCTTATTGCCTTAAGAAAACAAAATATTATTATTATTTACTATTCATAAGGGTCATATTACTATTCATATTACTATTCATAAAAGTATGTTACTATTTACCAAAAATCAAGTTTATTCTATCAGACTCCAAATAACTTGCCAAACTCAACTCTAGATGACCATTTTTTGAAATTCAAAACATAGAAGAGGCAAAGTTGTGTTTAATGGAAATATTATAAAATTGCATACTATATTTATTTTCAAATCCTTGGGGGTGTTACAATTAATAAATTATAATAAATAGTAATAATTAGTAATAAATACTAATAAGTAATAATAAATACTAATAAATAGTAATAAACAGTAATAAAATTTTATAAATAGTAATAAGTAGTAATAATTATTAATAAATATTAATAAATTGTAATAAATTGTAATAAATAGTAATAAATAAAAATAAATAGAAATAAATACTGATAAATAGAAATATATATAAATATATATAAATAAATTATAATAAATAGTAATAACTATTAATAATTAGTAATAAATAAAAATAATTAGAAAGAAATACTAACAATTAGTAATAAATAGTAATAAATATTAATAAAAACTAGTAAATACTTGTAAATACAAATAAATAGTAATAAATACTAATAAATATTATTGAATAGTAATAAATAGTAATAATTACTAATAAATATTAATAAATAGTAAAAATTAGTAATAATTAATAATAAATAGTAATTAATATTAATAATTAGTAATGATTTCTAGTAACTAGTATTACATAGTAATAATTAGTAATAACTAGTAATAAATAGTAATAATTTTTAATAAGTTGTAGTTGTAATTATTTATCATCTTTGTTTGGATAGTGTTTTTTCTAATTTCAAAATATTCAAAAACTGTAATGATTATATATTTTTTAGAAAAATATTGATCAAGGAAAACGACAACAATCATTATTAGATGATTGCGCTTGGATAAATCAATGGATAAAACCAAACAGTTCTAGTTTAAATCTTGTATATATTTATGGTGTGGAAGCTTTATTATCATTTGCATCATCAAAACTAGAATTTGGTTCAGAAGGCACAATTATGTTTCCTTTTAAAAATGCTATTAGAACGTTTGACACCTTTGACATGGTTGGGGGACATCTCTTGTGGTTTGGTTTTCAACCAGATTAATTTTTTTGGAATCAACACGGTGAAAGAAGTTCCAGGGAAGATACAAATAAATTGATTTGGGATCCATCACAGTTTCAAAATTTAGTACCTGATGTTGCAGGTCCATCTGTTCAACAAACTGATACCCAGGATGTTATTGATTTAACTCTTGAGTTGACACCATCTGAATTTTATGTGTTTTTTTAGGAGTACTAAGGATAAATTATATCCTGTTTTCAAGATAAGAAAATAAGAAACGGTTAAAAAATTTATGGCTATTAAATTAAAAAAGGAAATGTCAATCAACTATTTTGATCAAATATTTTCTTTAGTTAAAACACTATTACATAAAAGAAATGTTTTGCTATAAATTTCTATGAGAATAAGAGACGGGTTCGTAATTTGCGCCTCAGTAACTAGATGACTCAAGCATGTGCAAATGATTTCATCTTAAATTCTTGTGAGAATGAGTTATTGGATAGTTGTCCCACATGTGAACAATCGAGGTATAATGAAGCTCAACCAGGGATGTCTGGATCAATTCCTGTGAAATAGTTGAGATATTTTCCCCTTACACCTATGTTGCGGCCTTTGTTTATATCACAGAACATAGCATCAATGTGTTCATGGCACAAAACAAAGATTTCAATTGATAAAATCTTGAATCATCCATCTGATGGTGATTCATGGAAATATTTGGACTGACTACATCCATCATTTACTTTAGAACCCCAAAAAATTCTATTAGGTCTTTCTAATTACAATATCTATTCATTTGGTTCTTATGGTAGTCAGTATTCATGTTGGCATGTCTTTATAACTCCATACAATTTACCTCCATTGATGTTGATGAGTGATCCCTATATCTTTTTAACATTAATAATACCAGGAAATCCGATAAAGAATATTGATGTTTATTTGAATCCATTGATTGATGAGTTAAATTTTTTATGGAGTAATGGTGTTGGTACATATGATGTATCTGCGAAACAAAATTTCATATTAAAAACTGAATTAATGTGGACGATTAGTGACTTCCCTGTATATGGGTTGTAATCAGGTTGGAGTACACGTGGTCTAAAATCATGTCCTTACTGTTTGAATGAAAATAAAGCCTTTATGATCATTAATGGAAGAAAACTTTTCTATTTATACTGTCATTGCATATTTCATCCAACCGATTATCCTTTTCATAGGAACAAATCTCATTTTAGAATATGAACAACTGAAAGGGATGAACCTCTTAAAATGATCTCAGGTACAGAGTTAAAATCATTTGTATTTTCATTACCTCCCATCACATTTGGGCCTACAGTAAACCAAAAAAATCATGGCTTTGGGAAATATCATGATTAGAAAAAACGGAGCATTCTTGGTGATCTTCCACAATTTTCTAAATTGTTAGTCTTCTACATGTTGGATGTCATGCATATTGAGAAGATCTATTTTCATAATTTATTTCATACATTTTTTGATACACCAGGTAAGACCAAATATAATGTAAAAGCATGATTAAATCTTTCCCAAACTTACAGACGACCGGTACTTGAACTATTTCAAAATGTGATATCACCGAGGTTAATAAATCCAAAAGCAGCTTATACACTATCCAAAGTGAGTCACTTATTATTTTGTCAGTGGATTATAGATTTGAAACTTCCAGATGGATTTTCTTCCAATTTGGAAAGATGATTTAAGAATGGTCAAATTACTAGATTAAATAGTCATGATTGTCATGTTATAATAGAATGACTTATGACGATTTTATTCAGATGTTTGTTGATTTCAATGATTTGGGATTCAATAATAGATTTATCATATATTTTTTGAGACAATTTTGTGACGACAACAGACTATGTTTCACTATGTAAACTGAAAAAATATGTTGTTGTCATTATATTTAAACTAGAAAAAATATTCTTCTCAACTCTCTTTGATTCAATAGAACATATGATATTACATTATCCACATGAAGATAAATGTGGAGTTACTGTATAGTTTCCATGGATGTACGCATTCGAGAGATGCATGCAGAAACTGAAGAAAAAATTATGTAACAACGAATCAAATGAAGGCTCAATTGTTGAAGCTTATTTTCCAGAAAAAATTTCCTTTTTATGATCTCGTTATTTAGAATCTAAATATACCTCAAAACACAACCACATAAGATGGAACACGAGGAATTATGATGATGTAATGGACAATCAATTATCAGTTTTTAATAAGCCAGTGTTTGGCGTTGGTGGTGTTCATGAAGGATGAATTTATGATGATGAACATTACAGAGCTCTTACATATGTTCTTCTCAACTGTGAAGAAATAACATCATTTGTACTATGAGTGATTCTATCACTTATTCTATAATTTATGTTATTGTAAGTAATCATATTTTATTTCCTTGTTATATGATAATCATATAATGAAATAGCTTCCATAAATTACAACAGCTGATCTTGAAGAACACAGTCAGAAAAAAAAAGCAATGCTTTCAAAAACTCTTAACATAAATTATTTAGGGTTTAATATATCAATTTAGTTTATTATTTATTATATTGATAAATTTTGTACATATTTTCATGTGTGTTATCATGATCAAAAAATTGATAATCTGTTATGTATATTGAGTAAATGAACATCTAAAATGGTTAATTCTTATAATGCATATGTGGTGAATGGTTTTTAGTTTCATACATGTGCATATGGGGTATAATAAAACAATGACCAGTGGAGTTTTCCTAATAGGATCAAATTATAGAGAAATTGATGTTCACTTTTACAGAATACTGGATGAAATTATTGAATTTTGTTATCTATAAAAATCATATAACATTGTTTAAATGTCGGTGGTTGGATAATGAGAGAGGCTTGCATGTTTATCTGATTCATGGAATTGTCGACAATAAATTTAAATGTCTTCTTGCAGAAAATGAACAATTTTTACTAGCTCAACAGGAACATCAAATATAATGTGCAATGTACTATTAGACTTCAAGAGAACCCAATGATTGGTGGAGCATAATAAAAATGAAATCTCAGGAAAATAAGTTTACCCAAACTGAATGTGTTTCTGATGAAGTAAAAGGAATTGATATTTCTCAAGAAATTACTCAAAATCATTTTTTCTCACTATGAGACATGAATATCGATGATGACACCCCGCAATTATGTGTCGATGGTGATGATGATGTTAATGTTATTACTATTGAATTTGAAATGGCAAGAGATGATGAAACTAAAACTCATATGGATATTGATGATGTCGATGATGAATATGAAGACACTGACATCATCAGATATGAAGATGACAATAAAGGTTAACATTGACATATTTAAATGCTGGTTATAAACATAACTAATAAATATCTATATGTAATAGATAATTTCAAATATCTGCTAACAATAATAATTTTGTGTTTCAGATGGTCACTGATCAATTTTGTGAGTTGGAGCAGGCTGAGCTACCTAAGGATGAGGAGGATATGGGATCATCTAATCTCTATCCTACTTTTTGTTCAGGGGGACTGCGGAGGGGGTGCGGTCTTGTGCGACTGATGATTCTTGACCCTATTCTCGAACAAAATCCACATCTTGGTTTCGATCCACACATGTGAAGGTATGATAACCTGTATATTTTATTTAGAATTCATTAGTTTATTTATATATTAATTGTTTGATTATTGGTTCTTTTTTCACAGTTTTGTTCTTGTAGTTGTTGAACAGGAGAGAGCTATCTTGTGCAAATTTTTTTCTCAGCTATGGATCATAAGGGGATATATTTCCGTTGTTGTGCATCTTGGATTGTTCAATAATTGGATAGTATGTAAATAATTAATATTTATTTGGAAATTAATTTCATTAATAACTTGATGTTAAAAATTATTTGTAGGGTTTATGGTATCTCGTAAATGATAACGTGTGTGGCTTATCCACGAGGCATGAGAGGTGACTATGCATGAGCGTTTTTGTCAGTTTTGGCACAATTTTTGAAGGATATCCATTAAGATAGTATGAGTGACAATATTTGATGAGTCGTGTAGAGCCCATTGACCAAAGTACATTTCATCTCACATTTGGGATGGATTATGCTCACATTGGTTGATTAGTGGATTTCAGAGGAGATCTTCATTGGGCCGGTAGAACCGGGGTAGACATGATATGACACATCGAGCTAGTAGTTTAAAATTTATTACACATAGATGGCATCTAGTAAGTATCTTATTTAAATATTTTATAAAACATTAAATATAAATAGTTTATTTTATATTCATCTTAGATGTCTGTAATCTTGATATTAAGGAGTACTATAATTATTGGAGGATGTACAGTGATCTAGCCACTAGAGAGATTAGAGGTGATCACCATCTTCATATTGTTGTCAGAATTACATCCTTTTCAGTTTGAAAATTTACTACATATAATATTTTCATTATTTTAATTTCAAATTAAAACTGAAAGAGTAATATGAGGTCCTGAACTCTCAAACATGGGCTGAGAGTCATGCTGAGATGGCTGTTCAGAATATTGCCCGCAATTTCGATGAGGCTTCAAGGAACGACCCCACCATTCATTAATAGACATCCATATTGATCTAATTAAATGTCTATTTATATAAAAATATTATATAAAATTTTAACTTCTTTGGTTTTATTTTATTTGAATTTTAAAATACTGTTATGAATTTTGAACGTTTCTAATATAGTTGTTGAACAGTGATCAAATGGTTAGTATAAATATAAGGCTTTAACAAATCCAATTTACTCAGTCAAAGGAAGTGATGGCCTCATCCAGTAGGCCTTCCCCATACAGAGCCCCTTTATAAGAGCTCAGAAAAAAGGTTGCATCTATGGGCTTATCATTTGACCAAGCCCAAGCCGATATTGAGTATATTATGCTCCACTAGGGCTGCCTACAAGAGAAGTGGAAGTTGATAGAGATTACCACCCGGAAAATGTTATCTGAACCACCCTAGGAGTCTATCACCATCACACACCTTAATCATCGACCTAATGTGGGAGTTATAAGAGGTTATGTAACAAGACCTTAGCACTATGGTTATGTACATTCTTTCTGATTATAATAATGAATATACATTCATTTTATTATTGTTACCTTGTAAATAGTTTCTAAAGCACAAATATTATTTTTATTTAATGTTTAACTAAGAATTCTATATTGATGAATTATTGGATTTTTGAATTAAATAATATTTTAATAATATAATATTTTTTTATTAAATTAATTTTTATTAAATATAAATGATCGTATAATTTTATTATTGCAATTTTAATTTTTATTAGTGTTTGAAATTCATTTATGTCAAAACTCATGAATTTTCGATAAATGTGTGTTTATATTTTATAATTGAAAATTTACATATTTAGAAAATTATTTAAATAAAATTAATATTATTTTTGGAATCAGGATTTAGAAATTATCCAACGATAAATTTTTCATAATTTTTTGAGACAGTCAATTGTTTTTGTGAAACTTAAATACCGTTTAAATATATATATTGTGTTTTATGACATAATGATGACCCAATAGTGATGTAATAAAATATTGTAAACATTATGTTAGACCAATATATGTTTTAACATTAAAATAATGTGATTTTGGGTTTGTTTTATTTATTTTACAAAACATTAGTGGACACTTCAGGACTTTTTAAACATTTTGTCATCAAATTATTTTCCTTTTGAGAGTGACTCAGCTCTACATAAGCAACCACATTATTTTAGAAATTTATCACATTGGCCTTATAATATGTTTTTTTCCACTCCCCTTTGGCAAAAACCATGGGAAAAAACCATGGGTGGGTTTGTGTTTTTGATTAGTTTAATGTGAGGTGTCCCAAACCTAAATAATAAACAATTTCCTCTCCTTTTCTATATAAACACACTCATTCTCCCACATCCTCCTCACTCAAAGGCTTTTTAGTTCGTCCAAACTCTGCCCTCCTATCTCTAGAATCTTCCCAATGTTCCCCAAGGTCCCAATAATCCCATCTCATGCAACTCTCAAGCCTTTGGAAGCACACTTCCAAGTAAGGGTTTTTCTTCCTTTCTCATTTTTGTCCAATATTCATTATATTATTATTTAACATTAATTTATATTATAACTGTTGAGGTATGGTTTTGAACCACCCCCATAATGCCCTATTTATGTTTTAATGATGTGATAACCCTTTCTCTCTCATTAAATACCTCCCATGTACACCCGTTACTATGCAGAAATTCTGAATGAAATTTCTCTCTCCTCATTTACATTCAAGCACATCTTTTGTATCATGAATCCAAATTCCAATACATTTTTTGGGACATGTATATATATGACCCCTTACTGTCCATGTAATTTAAATATGATGAGACACCCCTTTTTCTCTCATCAACCATTTTTATGAGTTCTTATGTCATGCCATTATGCAGTCGAAATTGCACCGCGCATTTCCATGGAAAAGTAATTGTATATTGAATACCATGCGCATTTCACTATCATGGGTATTCAACTTTATGAACATTTACATACTATTTTAAGAGTTTCATGTATTTATTCCACATTCATTTATCATTGGATAATTGATTATGTTAAATGATTCAATATTTTATGATCCATGTGGCACGCTTATGCATGATATGAAATGTTTAAGAAGGGTGTGCCCAGATAGCGCTCCAATGCATTGGGTAAAGTATAATATCATGATAAGTCTTGTGAAATGGGTGTTTAATCATTATAATTCATGTTCAACAAGGTTTTACTCATGCTTCATTTGTAATGAGTGTTTACTCATGATCAATGTGCAATGAGCCTTAGCTCATGCTAATTCCATGTTAAGTGTTGTTGCCACATTTCCATATTATGATTATCATGATTTATTATGACCTTATTTTTATGCTTCCCTTCTTCTCTATTGATATGCCTATTGTCTAAAATGTGTCGTATTCCTCAGTTTTTTTGATGATTAATCCTTTATTTTTCTTTATAGCTTACCTTTTTCAATGCATGTCCTCAGGTTATCCCTTTCAATGATAAGTATGAGGGAATGTAGTGGTCATGTAAAAGAATTTTTCAATAATGATGTTTTTTTTCATGTTTTATGTTTCTATATAATGATACTATTCCCCAAAACACTAGAAATATTGACCTTCTATATTGTATCAAATTATTTTTATGTATTAAAGTATGTTTAATTGTGATATAAAAGATCAAGGTTGGTATAGTTGGTATCAAAGGTTAGGTTTAGTTATTTTTGGGATTAGGATTAGAAAACACTTGTACATCCTTAGAGACAAGAATAAGTATAATAAAAAACATCCCTAAGTTGGGATGAGTATTTAGTAAATTTTTTATCAAAAAAATACATCCCTTACTGGATATGAGCAGGTATAGGCGGCTCTTGCACAGATGTATTCAAGGGGTAAAACACAAAAACACCGCTTTGAGCTAGACTCAAACAGGAACAGGTGCACGACAACGAGACAGGCTATATTCTTGGTTACTACACTCTCAGGGAATATTCTATGTTAAATTCACAAGATTAGTATGGAACATTATTATGGGATAAAAAAATTCCATGAGATTATATGTTAGAAATTAGATCATGGATAACATAGACTAAAGCCAATGGATTCATATGTTAATGAAATAAACATTATTTATGAGTCATTAGTTTTGGTCCATGTACTACCCTTTATGTGTTACCCCTAAATTTCCTTTTATTCTATCCAATGGCATGTAATATGGGGACTGAGGCTAACAAACAAAATGAAGATCAATGAGATGACTGTATTAATGAGATGTCCAATCCAATGGGAGCAGAAATCGTGAACTTTTTCCTACTTCTCTCTTCACTAAATTAAGATTTGAATAGAAACATGGGTCAAGAGGAACGTTCACCCCCCCCCCCAAAAAGAAAGAACAAGTCACTATCGAGTGCTTCATGAGACAATGGCCTCCTAATTTTAATGGATCATCTGATCCCAAAATCACTGTACAATGGATCAAATCGATTGAAATGATCTTCTCTATTCTTCAATGTTATGAACAAGAGAATGTTCTTGCAGATGCTTATCGTGTGGAGGGTAAAGCAGATCAATGGTGGATGTTGATAAAAAATACGAAGCCTGAGGAGGCTATTGAGGTATTGGAATGGAAGGACATTCGGAAGATGTCTTTCGACAAATATTTTCAGCACAACCTCTGACTTAAAATGGAAAGGGACTTATTTGTCCTCAATCAGAAAGATGTCGAATCTGTTGGAGTGTACAAGGAAAACATCCCAAGGCATGCACGATACTCTTTCGGCTTTGTCATTACACCCAAATGGAAGGTTGACCGCTTTATTGGTGGGATGAAACCTAGCCTGCGGAAAGAGCTGGTGATCCGTGACTTCGACAGCTATGAGGAAATTGTCTGATGTTCCCTCAAGGTCGAAATGAAGATTAGGGAATCTCAGGGGTATCATGGGGATAAGAAGCATAAGGTGGAATTCAATACTGATGGTCTGATGGATAAATCCAATGGTGCTATGTAGATCCTTTACCCCACTAGCCAAAGGTGCAGAAAGAAGAACCCTGGAAATTTCCTGAAGAGGATGAGGAAATGCTTTAGGTGTGGAATAAAATGGCACATGTCTATTAACTATTTGAAAGAAAGACCTGCGGCTGCGACATGGGAGAGGAATGATCCATTCAAACCTCAACGCATGGTTCATTGCTACAATGAAAAAGAACCAGGTCATCCAGAAAATTAGTTCCCTAAGCCATGGGTTTTCAGGGGCAACCGATAACCTCCAAGGCAGCAAGGGTGAGATTTTTCCATCACTACTGCATAAGTGAACCCCAAAAACAAAGTGGTGATATGTATGCTTGTTATTAATTCATTAATAGTGAATGTACTTTTTGATTTAGTTTCTATGGATTCTTTTATATCTCTAATGTTTAGTAGAACAATCCCAGCACCACCAAAATTCATTGAAGTGAAGATTTTGGTGAGTACGAAAAATGAGGAAATCATTTCATCCCATAAATATAACTCCTCCCATGACATAATCTATGGATTGAACTTCCCAGAGAACCTCACCATACCCCCTCTGATGGAATTTGATGCAATTCATGGCATGGATTGGGATTCCTTATATAGAGCCAACATAAATTGTGGTGAGAGAGAAATCACTCTCCTTGTGGGGAATAAACCCCCGATTATTTACAAGTTCAAGGAGGAAGATAAAACTTATTTAGCTTTATCATGTCAGGTGTGGATATTATTTCCCTATGAGAATGCATATATGGCTCAGATGATTGATTATAAGGAGGCAACCATCCTAGAAGACATGACTATTGTGAGGGAATTCACTGAAGTGTTTCCCAAGGAATTGGATGGTCTTCCTCTTAGAAGAGATGTTGAATTCTAAATTGATCTTATACCTAGGGAATTTATAAAATACAAGACTCTATATAGAAATTATATTGTGGATGTTGAGGAGATGAAGAAACAACTACAACAAAATCTTGATAAAGGGTTTATACGCCCAAGTGCTGCACCATGGGGTGCACTATTCCTCTTCCTCAAGAAGAAGGATGGGTCAATGTGCCTTCACATCGATTATCATGAGGTTAAATAAAATCACGATAAAGAAAAAGTATCCTCTCCCACGAATTTATGATTTGTACAATCAGCAGTGGGGAGCACAAGAATTCTCCAAGGTGGATTTGCGGTCAGGATATTATCAATAAATGGTGAATATGGAAGATATCCCCAAGACTAATTTTCGTACAAGATACAGGCACTATGAATTCATTGTAATGCCTTTCAGACTCACTAGTGCTCAAACAATATTCATGAAATTAATGAACAGGGTCTTTAAAGATTACCTCGACAAATTTGTGGTAGTATTTATAGATGGTATTCTAATATACTCCAAAACCAAGGAGGATCATGAGGAGCATCTAAGAACTGTACTAGAGACCTAGAGGAAGGATAATCTCTATGAAAAATATAGCAAGTGTGAGTTTTGTTTGAATGAGGTCTCATTCATGGGACATATCATCACAAGCAATGGGATATCTGTGAATCCCTCCAAAAAAGATGGAATTGAGGGATGGTTGAGGCCAACATTGGTAATGAATATCCATATATTCTTGGTGTTAGCAGTATATTATCAACAATTTGTGTGACGCCCCAGGTTTTATGAACTGGTTTAAGTAAGAAGTGTTATGCCTCTTGTTTTATTTGTTTTGCAAATAAGGAATTAGAAATGAAATAAAACATGGAGAATAAGGTAAAATGATATATATTAAAACATTACTTTGCAACGAGACCCAACTAGTTGAAAATACCATGCACAAGACCTAACACATCCACAACAAGACTACTAAGAACCACAACTCGAGTAATTGGATAATCCTCATCTTCAGAGTCCATCAGCGTGAAAATTATAACATCCAGGGCCACGACACACATGCTCAACGCCAATGGTATGAGGAGAGCCATCCTTCCTGTTCAAGTGTTCTGTTTTAAGAAGTACACACACCTCTGTATTTATATTAGTTCTTTGAGTTATGACCGTTATATTTATATATCCGTTGGGTTTTCAAAATGACTGTTGTGTTTCCATTAATAAAGTTTACTTTAAAAGAGAACTCGGTTTTTATTCCCTCATAACCCTATGATATTCTTAAAAACATTCTTTCATAAAAGATTCTTCATTTTAAAATAAAAACAGTATTCATAGAAGTAAATCTCCTCATTTTTACAAAATCCTGATGGATACCTAGGTAGTTGAAAACTTGGTTTTCTTTTTGTGAAAAATATGTTTAGAGGTAATTCGTAATAATTATATCTTTTGATCTCATAAATTATGTAATTTTTGGGAAAGTATTGGTCTTTAAAAGAATTTTATAAAACAAACAGTACATTATCTTAAAAATTCTAATGATTATGATAGTATTATACAAAAAGTATATCTTTTAAAGATTTGTACCAAGACTTAAAATATTTTATCTAAACTAGAAAGTGGTTTTCAGATTTTAAATTAAAACTGTTTATTTTTATTCAATTTCTACTAATTATTTATATTTCACCCTATTTTGAGCTAAGTATATAATAAAACTAAATTTTTATAAAACTTTATGTGGGACCCGGCCAAGCCAAGGGCATCCCTTATAGGACAAGCCCTCAAGGCCGCGGCCGAGACCCCCTAGGGACCCAAGGTACCGCCATCGGGTTCCCCAGGTGCGCGTGCGCATGTAGAGAGTCAGCCAGACCAGAGGCTCAGGGTGGGCTGAGCATACCCAGGTCGCGTGCGGGCCCGTGTATAAGTCCACGGCGCGCGCTGCGAGAGGTTGGGCCAAGGCCGCGGGGGGGCCCGTGTTTAAGGCCCTGTGTGCGTGTGTGTTCGTGCTATTGCACCACTTCCTGAGCGGCTTGTTACTTAAACCTTGCCTCAAACTCCCCCTGTTTCGATGTGGGACGCACTCCGCGCAACCAGGACCACCCGATCAACTTCCACGTCGATCTCAGCCGTCCAGCCTTTTTAAAACGCGCAACCCTCCCCCACGCCTCCGTAGTCGTCCGATCTCTTCAAAGATTTAATCGCGGCCATCCATCCCTTTAAAATGTTTAACCCGTTTCCCGCGCCTCCTCCAACCGCAGGATCTCTCCCTTTTTGATCCTGGCCATCCATTTCTTACCGCGCCGACACCCCCCGTCTTCTTCCTCGCTCGAGGTCCCGCACCCGTAGGCCTACACCAAGGACGCCTCGGCCTCCTCCCTTCACACTGCTCCCCTTGACCACCGAACACCTCCCACCTAGATCACTGTGTTTCCTTCTTCCCCACGACGGCCTACCCATGGGTCGAGGCACTTTCTTGTATAGAGGTTCTACTTAAACCCTCACACCTCATGAACTCACGACGGTTCCTCCTTCTCTTTCTCACTCTCGATCTCCCAGCAATCCAGCAAGCTTACCGCCATTCCAGGCTTCCTCCTCAAGAAGGTAAGGGTATTTCCATGTTTTTTTTTCTTTTCTTCATTTGATGAAACCTATATTACTATATACTGAATATATATATATGTTTGTATATAACACCAACCCCCTGGTTGTAATACTGTCAAGGGCGTTTTCCACCATGTTACAAAAGATATATATATATTTTCTAATGTTTGACATTTCCTGTTTCACAAAAAATTATATATATATAAACCCGAAACATTCCTTTTGTATGTGGTGTATATACGGGTTGGTATATTTAAAAAAAATAAAAGATATAGAACCCAGACCCCCTTCGATTTTATTTCCAAGATTATATGGAGGATATACTGGATGATACATGGATGCTGAGGTTGCATATGTAATCGATGCATAACGTATATCATCTATGTGAACCTTATATATATATAACCACATTTTCCTACATTTTTTGTATACTTTTGGTTGCATATGGACCCAAAGCTTAACATAAATCATCTATGTGAACTATATATATATATATATATCACTACGTATTCCTACATGTTTATATATTTCTCTGGTTACACATAGAACCGATGCATAACATATATCATTTTGTAGACCTTATATACATATATAACTGCATATTTATACATGTTTATAAATATTCCTCTCCTTTTCAAAACGAGGCAGTTATGATTTTAGGAGATGAATGCCTGATCTTGAGTGCTATTTTGGATGAAATCTAGGCCATGAGCTTATGTATGATTATGATATGTTTTCTTTTTAAAACCAAGTGATTACATATTTTGGTATTTATAGCTTCCCAAATATTAAACCCTCTTAATGTTTATGTTCGTTAACTAAATAATTTAAGAGTCTTTCAGCACTCATGAAATTTCACTGGCCTTATTTATTTAGTATAAAACCCCTTTTTTACAATTTTGGTGAATGTACATATTAATCAGGTTATGTTTTACCATATTTAGGGGCTTTTATCACCGTATTTGATCGCAAGTTCTTCTTTAAGCATTAAGCTTCCATTTAAATAATCATCATTTATTATCGTTTTATATGCTTTAATAATGAGCTTTTGTAAAAAGAGTGTTTTATGAAACTATGTATGACTTTGTTTAGTTGTCAACATATTTGAAAATATCATCTATCATTTCATGTATAAGAAAAAAAAAGGTGTGGTGACTCATTACTCTTATTATTATTATACAAAATGCATACAAATGACATATCCCTAAATGAACTAAGGAATCAGATTACCCAAAGTGGTATGGGACACCATGGGTAAAGTGAAAATTAATGAGATATTCAAGGTGGTATGGGACATCTTGAATATACAAGTTGATAAAACAAATTATGAACGATGTGGCTCACATGATAATAAAGGAAAATTTTATGGGTGCACCCTGATAGTGCCCCATTGCATTGGGTAATGATGTAACCACTAGAGATTACAATTTTAAGGGTGCGCCCTGATAGCGCCCCATTGCAGTGGGTAATGATGTAACCACTAGAGATTACAATTTTAATGACACCTTGGGGATGGACCTTGGTGATATGCTCATGATTTTCTAAGTTAAATGTTGATGCCACATAATTCAAGTTATGTAACAAGTTCTTTCCAAGATAAAGTTATTTCACGACTGATGCCTTTAAAGATTTTATAAAGTTCATATTTTCCTAGCTTTAAGCTTGAAGCATGACTAGTGTTATCACTTAATAGAATGGTAACCAGCATATGAAAATCTAGTTGTTTCCTTGTGCGCAACTCTAATTATGCATTACTTTTAACTATTTAAATTTATGCTTAAGTAAATCACATGTAGTACTTGTTCATAACAACCATTATCACTCCTTCAAGAATTGACATATTCGTTTCATGTTTTTCTTGAAAACCTTGATTAAGCATTGTTACGTCTTGTGTGTTATAGTCTTTCTTAGTGAATGTTCAAATTATTTTAAACGAATGTTTTCAAATGTTACAGTGTTATAAATTTTTTTTAAAACCCCCTTACTAAGTATTTCAATGCTCACCCTACGTTTTGATTTAAAATTTTCAGGTATCAGCTTTTGAAAGATGAATTGTTTCAGAAGTTGCCAGTTTCCCAGAACCCGAAACGCACACGATCCTCTGTATGGGACATGATGTGTTGTTAACAATTTGTATTTTATTTTAAGATAACACATCATGTTCAGAAGGCACCAACTCCTATGGTTTCTGGGATCGGGGTCTCTACAGTTGGTATCAGAGGTTCGGTTTGGATAACTCTGGAAAGCCAGAAACTGAAACAAAAATATATATGTATATGTATTTCAATTTTATTAAAAACTGGGTTTTCTTAAATTTCAGATGGAAAATGAAGGCACAAATCTCCTATCTCTCCCCACAGAGGCCCTAGAGACCATTGTGTCTTTAGCAAGCCGTGAGGACTTTCTAAACTATGCCCATATCTGCATGACATGCAAACACCTTTACGATGTATCCAATTCACCACGGGTGCTCCAGCTACACCAAGGGGTAGGAATAGATTACCTCCTTATATTAAAACATTACTTTGCAATGAGACCCAACTAGTTGAAAATACCATGCACAAGACCTAACACAGCCACAGCAAGACTACTAAGAACCACAACTCGAGCAATCGGATAATCCTCATCTTCAGAATCCATCAGCGTGAAAAGTATAACAGTCAGGGCCATGACACACATGCTCAATGCCAATGATATGAGGAGAGCCATCCTTCCTGTTCAAGTGTTCTGTTTTAAGAAGTACCCCACACCTCTGTATTTATATTAGTTCTTTGAGTTATGACCGTTATATTTATATATCCGTTGGGTTTTCAAAATGACCGTTGTGTTTCCATTAATAAAGTTTACTTTAAAAGAGAACTCAGTTTTTATTCCCTCATAACCTTATGATATTCTTAAAAACATTCTTTCATAAAAGATTCTTCGTTTTAAAATAAAAAGAGTATTCATAGAAGTAAATCTCCTCATTTTTACAAAATCCTGATGGATACCTAGGTAGTTGAAAACTTGGTTTTCTTTTTGTGAAAAATATGTTTAGAGGGAATTCGTAATAATTATATCTTTTGATCTCATAAATTATGTAATTTTTGGGAAAGTATTGTCCTTTAAAAGAATTTTATAAAACAAACAGTAGATTATCTTAAAAATTCTAATGATTATGATAGTATTATACAAAAAGTATATCTTTTAAAGATTTGTACCAAGACTTAAAATATTTTATCTAAACTAGAAAGTGGTTTTCAGATTTTAAATTAAAACTGTTTATTTTTATTCAATTTCTACTAATTATTTATATTTCACCCTATTTTGAGCTACGTATATAATAAAACTAAATTTTTATAAAAATTTATGTGGGACCCAGCCAAGCCAAGGGCATCCCTTATGGGACAAGCCCTCAAGGCCATGGCCTAGACCCCCTAGGGACCCAAGGTACCGCCATAGGGTTCCCTAGGTGCACGTGCGCATGTAGAGAGTCAGCCAAACCAGAGGCTCGGGGTGGTCCGAGCATACCCAGGTCGCGTGCGGGCCCGTGTATAAGGCCACGGTGCGCGCTGAGAGAGGTTGGGCCAAGGCCGCGGTGGGACCCGTGTGTAAGGCCCCATGTGCGTGTGTGTTCGTGCTATTGCACCACTTCCCGAGTGGCTTGTTACTTAAACCTTACCTCAAACTCCCCCTGTTTCGATGTGGGATGCACTCCGCGCAACCAGGACCGCCCGATCAACTTCCACGTCGATCTCAGCCATCCAGCCTTTTTAAAACATGCGACCCTCCCCCACGCCTCTGTAGCCGTCCGATCTCTTCGAAGATTTAATCATGGCCCTCCATCCCTTTAAAATGTTTAACTCGTTTCCCGTGCCTCCTCCAACCGTAGGATCTATCCCTTTTTGATCCTGGCCATCCATTTCTTACCATGCCGACACCCCCCGTCTTCTTCCTCGCTCGGGGTCCCGCACCCGTAGGCCTGCACCAAGGACGCCTCGGCCTCCTCCCTTCGCACTGCTCCCCTTGACCACCGAACACCTCCCACCTAGCTCACTGTGTTTCCGTCTTCCCCACGATGGCCTACCCATGGGTCGAGGCACCTTTCTTGCACCGAGGCTCTACTTAAACCCTCACACCTCATGAACTCACGACGGTTCCTCCTCTTTCTCACTCTCGATCTCCCAGCAATCCAGCAAGCTTACCGCCGTTCCAGGCTTCCTCCTCAAGAAGGTAAGGGTATTTCCATGTTTTTTTTGCTTTTCTTCATTTGATGAAACCTATATTACAATATACTGCATATATATATATGTTTTTATATAACACTAACCCCCTGGTTGTAATACTATCAAGGGTGTTTGCCACCATGTTATAAAAGATATATATATATTTTCTAATGTTTGACATTTCCTGTTTCACAAAAAATTATATATATATAAACCCGAAACATTCCTTTTGTATGTGGTGTATATACGGGTTGGTATATTTAAATAAAATGATATAGAACCCAGACCCCCTTCGATTTTATTTCCAAGATTATGTGGAGGATATACTGGATGATACATGGATGCTGAGGTTGCATATGTAACCGATGCATAACGTATATCATCTATGTGAACCTTATATATATATATAACCACATTTTCCTACATTTTTTTATACTTTTGGTTTCATATGGACACAAAGCTTAACATAAATCATCTATGTGAACTATATATATATATATCACTACGTATTCCTACATGTTTATATATTTCTCTGGTTACACATAGAACCGATGCATAACATATATCATTTTTTGGACCTTATATACATATATAACTACATATTTCTACATGTTTATAAATATTCCTCTCCTTTTCAAAACGAGGCAGTTATGATTTTAGGAGATGAATGCCTGATCTTGAGTGCTATTTTGGATGAAATCTAGGCCATGATCTTAGGTATGATTATGATATGCTTTCTTTTTAAAACCAAGTGATTACATATTTTTGTATTTATAGCTTCCCAAATATTAAACCCTCTTAATTTTTATGTTCCTTAACTAAATAATTTAAGAGTCTTTCAACACTCATGAAATTTCACTGGCCTTATTTATTTAGTATAAAACCCCTTTTTTTACAATTTTGGTGAATGTACATATTAATCAGGTTATGTTTTACCATATCTAGGGGCTTTTATCACTGTATTTGATCGCAAGTTCTTCTTTAATCATTATGCTTCCATTGAAATAATCATCATTTATTATCGTTTTATATTCTTTAATAATGATCTTTTATAAAAAGAGTGTTTTATGAAACTATGTATGCCTTTGTTTAGTTGTCAACATATTTTGCAAATATCATCTATCATTTCATGTATAATAAAAAAAAGGTGTGGTGACTCATTACTCTTATAATTATTGTACAAAATGCATACAAATGACATATCCCTAAATGAACTAAGGAATCAGATTACCCAAAGTGGTATGGGACACCATGGGTAAAGTGAAAATGAATGAGATATTCAAGGTGGTATGGGACATATTGAATATACAAGTTGATAAAACAGATTATGAACGATGTGGCTCACATGATAACAAAGGAAAATTTTAAGGGTGCACCCTGATAGCGCCCCATTGCATTGGCTAATGATGTAACCACTAGAGATTACAATTTTAAGGGTGCGCCCTGATAGCGCCCCATTGCCGTGGGTAATGATGTAACCACTAGAGATTACAATTTTAATGACACCTTGGGGATGGACCTTGGTGATATGCTCATGATTTTCTAAGTTAAATATTGATGCCACATAATTCAATTAATGTAACAAGTTCTTTCCAAGATAAAGTTCTTTCACGACTGATGCCTTTAAAGTTTTTATAAAGTTCATATTTTCCTAGCTTTAAGCTTGAAGCATGACTAGTGTTATTACTTAATAGAATGGTAACCAGCATATGAAAATTTAGTTGTTTCCTTGTACGCAACTCTGATTATGCATTACTTTTAACTGTTTAAATTTATGCTTAAGTAAATCACATGTAGTACTTGTTCATAACAACCATTATCACTCCTTCAAGAATTGACATATTCGTTTCATGTTCTTCTTGAAAACCTTGATTAAGCATTGTTATGTTTTGTGTGTTACAGTCTTTCTTAGTGAATGTTCAAATTCTTTTAAAAGAATGTTTTCAAATGTTACAGTGTTTTAATTTTTTTTTAAACCCCTTTTCTGAGTATTTCAATGCTCACCCTACGTTTGGATTTAAAATTTTCAGGTATCAGCTTTTGAAGGATGAATTGTTTCATAAGTTGTCGGTTTCCCAGAACCCGAACCGCACACGATCCTCTGTATGGGACATGATGTGTTGTTAACAAAGTGTATTTTATTTTAAGATAACACATCATGTTCAGAAGTCACCGACTCCTATGGTTTCTGGGATCGGTGTCTCTACAATTGGTATCAGAGGTTCGGTTTGGATAACTCTGGAAAGCCAGAAACTGAAATAAAAATATATATGTATATGTATTTCAATTTTATTAAAAAATGGGTTTTCTTAAATTTCAGATGGAAAACGAAGGCACAAATCTCCTAACTCTCCCCACAGAGGCCCTAGAGACCATTGTGTCTTTAGTAATCCGTGAGGACTTTCTAAACTATGCCCATATCCGCATGACATGAAAACACCTTTACGATGTATCCAATTCACCACGGGTGCTCCAACTACACCAAGGGGTAGGAATAGATTACCTCCTTATGATAATAACCCAGTTTCCCTCCTATGTACGTCGAGGAAGGTACTATGAGGGACTTTTCTGGATTTTCACGGCGGGTGAGAGCTTTGGCACTATGCTTGATAACCCTTTTCAAGAAGCTGCTGCTGACGGAGACCTCCGAGTGGGATACCTTTGTCAGATTTTAAACTATGGCTTCTGGGGTCAGTTGTTGGACTTCGGAAGGTTAGAAGACGAGTCCACCCATTTGTCTTGCAGACGAAAAGTAATGAACATGTCTCTCAACTTCATGCCCCCCATGCTAGAATCATAAGACGTCATAGGTGTCCTCATGAGTTTTTCCTTGAATGCTCGGCCTGTGTTTGGTTCGAGGAGTTTGGGAGTTTTGCTTCTCTATGTGGAGTTCGTTTAGTCAATGAGTAAGGGAAACTCAAGGGCCAATAATAATAAACATATGTTTATTGAAATGTTGTCCTTCCCCTTCCTTGTCTTTTTTTAATTTTTGTCCTTGAATGATTTTCAAGTGTTTGAACTCCTATCTTAAAACATTCAGATGGAAGGACAAACCCACCTGTCATCTCTTCCCACCGAGATTTTGGAAATCATTGCGATCAAAACATGTGAGGACGAGTATGACCCCTTAACAAATTTGTGAAGAACATGCAAGCAATGGTTTGAGATAACAAACGGCCCGGAGATTCTCCGCACCACAGGGAGAAAGTGTTATGGAATAAGGTGATTCATTAGTTAAAGGTTTTGTGAAAAAACCACATGATGGAATAGGCAACATGGGAATCTGAAAATGCGATGAGGGATAAATACCCCCACTTATTCGATAAGTAAATAAATTGCGGGGAGGAAATTTTCTAAAGGGGGGAAGGATGTAACATCCCAATTAAGTAATGAATAATAGATATTTTTATCTATGTCTATTAATGAATTAGATAGTGTTTTAGAAGCTTAAAATCAAAATAAATCCAATCTTAAGCATGGAATACACTAATATTTTTAAAAGATTGTTTTACTGCCTTTTGATGGAAAACCATTTTTAAATCTATCTTTTGACAATTTTATAAGCTATGTTTGTCAAAATAAACTTATTCTTTATGATTGGGACATCAAAATTTACTTTGTGTGAATTTTTGGTATTTTTCTGACAATGTTCATTTTTTAATGAATAGTGAAAAATACTGCATTTTACATCAAAACTGCTTTTTAATCTAATTTATTTATATGATTAGATTATCTTTTGAATTGTTTTTGAAGTGAAATTAGAATATATTTTTATCATTTAATCCAATGGTGGTCATTGGAATTAATTTCACTTTGAAATTGGACTTAAACTAGTGTCAATCTTTTGATACTTATTGTTTCATAAAAACACGCTATTTGTCATGACAGCGGGAATTAATTATTAAATTAATTAATGTAACTTATATGATTTGAATTTTTCAAAATAGACATCATTTTTTAATTTGGAATATCAAATATAGCTTAGGGTGAAGTTTTGGTATTTTTCTAAAAAACTTCAATTTTTTATGAATAGTGAAACCACTAAGTGGTAGTTAAAGAAACTGATTTTTCGTTTAAATGAAACTTTGCCACTTCTGTGATTTGATTTTCAAAAATCCGACATACATGGTTGTCATTAAGAAGTAAAATGTGATTCAATGAGATTAAAATAATTTTTTGGTGAATAGTAACTTTTATGTTTTTAATCGCGATTAGAGGTAATTAGTGTAGTTTAAGGTAAAAATAATGTTTTAATAATATGAGATGAGCTTGACACATGTACTACCCTCATTGGATGTGTCATGGTCGACCAGGACAATCCATGGGTCAACATGGGGACCCCATGGAGCCACTTTGGTTGTGAAATAACATAAATAACTTTTTATTTAATGTAAAAGTAAAAATGACACAAATATGAGATGTTTTACGAAAACAATTTTTACATGGGGTTATACAAGTCAGATATTTGACTATAAATATTCATTAGAAATATAAAAATATTTGATACATCATGATAGTTTTTTTATAATTTTTAGACTTTAAATAAATTAAATTATTTATGACATCATGATGATGCAGCGATTACCTCATTAATAAAGGATTTAAATAAAATGAAATGATAATGTAATATCTATGACCAACACATGTCCAAAACATATTTGATGGGTGGATTTAGAACCCTTATCACCTTACCCTCGAATTATATCAATGTGGGGCCTTTTAAATCTTAAAATCATTTTAAAATAAAGTAACATTTCTTTACTTTCCAAGAGTGCCCCTCCTCTCCTCTTATAAAAGGCCCCCACCTCTACCTCCTTACACACAATTACAAAGCCTTTGGCTCGGCCAACCCCTTCCAATTTTGTCTCTACACTTCCCTCTCTTACTCCTTGAAGCCTCACTTTGGGCAGAAGTCTTCCCAAGGAAGCCTTTGAGCTCAAACCAAAGGGAGTTACCTGATTTTAAGGTAATGTCTTCACTTGAGTCCTTTTGTTTTATTTTACTTCTCCAACCCCCTAAACTCTTTTTATTCATTTTTTTAACAACACCAGTATATTCCATATACTAGGATGTTTTTATAATAAGTATTCGAGCTACACTTACACACACCTACATCTAATGGTTAAAGAACATACTGTTTCCGTGGATGGCGAATTTCTGCCTCCCGAAACGATGATTGTTCAACATTATTTTAACACCTTCAAAGGTGGACATTAAGATGACACTATATTTATATATGATATATAATATTTTTATGTTTTCCTTAAGCTTCTGTATTTTTCATTTTTGGCATACCTTTATGGTTTCCATTATGGGTAAACGCGATATCTTCATTTAAGGAAGTGCGGACTACCGCCCCCTCAAAGTGTTTTGATTCGTTAATACCATATGTGGGAAGTATAAAGGATGGAGTTATGATATTATATATGATATTACACTAGAATTATAATATACCTTTATATCATTATGATTCCATTCTATAAAATACGAAATATAAATGAAAGTAGCGTTCATGCGTACGTACGGTTTACCATCTCCATGAACGGTGCATTTTGTTTCTTACCTATAAATGATTATGTAATATTATAAATGCATGTATATACTGGATATATATGATATATATGATATATAAATCATGATTATAACTCTGTATATAATTGATACATGAAAAACTTGTAATTATAAAGAGCATATTTTGACTCAAGTACCAATGATCGTTAAAACGACCATTATTAACTAAAATAATTACATAGTGTTCATGACTTGGTAATAAGTGATATAAAAGGAATAATGAACTTGAAAAAGGTTCTTAATCAAGTTTAAATTAACTCAAGTTTATTATTCAGGACATTAATGAATGATCGAGTCATGTCGGACCCAAGGTATGGGACTTCGTCTCAATCTCCTTTCATTGAGGCATATTTTGTTTTATACACAACCTTCTTTTATACGGTATATAAACCCCTTTGACTTTTAATTTTATTCAAAAGGAATATTTTTTTATATGAAGCTTTTTACTAAACGAAAAAAGGGAATGTTTTTGTCATACGTATGCGGTGACAACGACTTCTCCATCGCCGTGACCATTATTTGAGTTTCGGCTTCCTCTACAAGCCATACCTTTTTTTTAAAAGAAAAATAAATACCATGTTTTAATTTTATTTTAATGAGGTATGTTAAAGTGCTTATGTTTTATGGGTAAAGTATGATTTCATTCTTATGTATATATGAACTCATGTTTCCTTTACATATTTTTATAACCCATACTGAGCTTTATTATGCTCATCCAAAGTTTTCTTTTGAAATGTTTTTCACAGGTCAAGGGAAAGGTACATGATATGATGATAGTGTCAAGGAAGTGTCAAGAAAGAATCCATGTTTTATTTTAAATATGTTTCTGTTGATGGGAAAAAATGAATACTATCTTTATGTAACCACTTTGTTTAAATGTGGAATGTAATGAAAGTTTTATGATATAATTTTCTAAAACTCTAAACCTAAAAAGATCCTCAATGTGTAATCTTGTAATAACTCAAGATTAAGTAAGGTTTAAGGTCGGGGACTTATAAATACATTGGGTAATTTACCTTTTATTTAGAGGAAATAAGGAGGGATTTGTAAGATTTTTTCTTTAATGGGTTTTAGTTGGGCTCTAGTTATTTCTGACAGAGGTTTAAAATGGATTTTTAAGATAATTCTCCAATGATACAAACACATTTTATCTTTTATTTTTATAGATTTTTAATGATTCTTTTTATCAAGATTTAAATCACATAGATTGTGGTTATTGATTCTTATGAATCATTCCTTGGATAAAACTTTATTCCATGTTTCATGGTTGATGATCTGGGTATTTATGGGTATGAATATTCTCATGTTATGATTATGAACCTTGATTATGTCATCATACCATTATTCTCTTCTTCTGCTCGCTCATGAAATTCAATTGTTAATGATTATGTTTACCCTTATTGATCATTTGACCTTAACCTTCTTATGTTTTCATTTTCTTGAGTTATGAAGAATTCTGATAAAAAAAAAATTTCTAGAAAGTTTTCTTACATGATGCAGTTTGTGGGAGATATTGAGGACTTAATATGGAATATGAAAAGCTGGGTATAGTGGGAAACTAATCCCTTGAATTCATGGGTATTGTTAATGTAATAGTTTTTCCTAAATATATAAAACTATTAACCTAAAATTTACTTGATTATATAAGTGATCTAATATTTCTTTTTGACGTGGTATGTTTTGGATGGTGATAATTGAGTCACCTTCATCGGTACAAAATCCATAAATTTAAAGATTATATTTTTAGCATTGGATATGGTAGTGAGGGTTCGGATTTCTTATAGTAGGTATCATATTAGGGTTTGGATTAATTTAGATATTATGATGTCTTCATGTGAGTTTATCTTATGATTTGTGGATACCATCATGGGTTTATAAGTTTGATGTTGATCATAAGTTCAAATTCATAGCTACCCCTTTCGAGTGGTAAGGACTCCTGCTTTCCATCCAAGAGACCCAGGTTCAGAAACAGGTGGAGGCGAATTTTCAAGTACTGTAGCAGTTACTGTAGCAGTTACTGTTTGGTACTGTAGCAGCCGGAACTATTCCCCTGATTTGGGCCTTCGGGACACCAGTTTGGGCCTATGGGTCTCCAGGGCCTTCGGGTCATCAAAGTCCTTCAGGCCTCAGGGCCTTCAGGTCACGTAGACCATGGAGTAGCCCAGTTCACACAGAAAATTTCCCAGAAGAGGATCAGAGCAACAGGAGTAGTATCCACCAGATGCAATGCTAACCGGATTGGAAGAATGAGATGGTATGGCATCCGCCATCGGGACCAGGCACCATGCAGCTTTGTACGGGGTAATACTAGCCGATCAGCAATGCAAGGTGGGGAGCTATGTGATCAATGACGCAGAAAGCTGGGAAGGGGTAGTTCAAGAGGGTTGGGCCTACGGGTCATGTATTGGGCATGGTATGCCTCTGGGCCTTCAGGTAATGTATTGCGGGTTTGTCAGGCCTTGTGCCTTGGGCCTACGGGTCATGTACAAGTTCCCCTTAAACCCTTAAAATGGGGATTATCCATAATAAAAATATAAAAGAAGGCCTTCGGGTCATTCGAGGATTTAGTGACCAAGTGATTAATATTATTTGAGAAGAATATCACAATATTTTTGGGCATATAATATAAAATTTAGGATATAAGTTTTGATCTAAAACACTCTTTAATGTTGAGGTTATTTATGTTATTTGGGATATAGGATTATTTTTTTATGGAATGATTTAGTTTGAACATTTGGTGTTACTATTCATTTTTATAGATTAATGATATAATGATATATTCATTTTTGGAAATAACTTACATTGAGCTATTCGTTTTGTTTTTGGTTAATGTCTAAATATATATGGGAATATCTTGTTATCCTTTTATGGATTATGTTACACATTATAATTTGATATTAGTACTTTATACCTAAAAATTTGTATCCAATACTCATCCTTTAAAGAAAAATATGATATTGTGGTGGAAATTGATTGAAGGATAAAATTTAACTAATCCATTAAGTATATTTCATTATTTTCATAGTTTATATGGAAAATAAATTTCTCAAGTCTAGTAAAAGGATCTTAAGATAAAAAGTTTATTCATTAATGGTCTCTTATCTATTTAAAAAAATACAACATTACCTCCTAAATGGATACTCTTTCCTAATCCATGTTTCCAATTCCCAGCAATGTACTTTTATTTTTAATCCTATCATGTGTTATTCTATATGAAATTTTTACTTCCTTTTCTCTCTTATCAAGAAGAAGATTTATTAACACTTTTTACAATGTGTGATTTCAACAATGGTTTTTTCAATCATCATAAAATTAATTATCAAGTTTAATTTAAAGTTATAAGGATTAAATTTATAATAGGTGTGAGAATGTAACACCTTTATATTTGAAAAAATAATCTATTCTTGATATCATGTCAGACACGCAACACTATGTTTTTAAAAAACCATGAAATAATATTATTTTAAATTTGTAAGTTATGTCGTAGCCATTAAATTCATCAGTATTAATAGGATTAACTAATTTATTATATATATATATATATATCCTAATAAATATATATTTAATGATAAATTATAAGTAAATAATCAATCTTTTTTAGTGAAGTTATTTAATTAATTAAAAATATGGTTTCATCAAAAATGATTTTTATCGCTTTTTGTCAGAAAATATTATAATTACATTTTATGAATTTTAGAAATTTTATTTTAAAAAATTAAATTAATTTTCTAAATCATTATATCAAAATTTAATTAGGGTGAAATTTTTGGGTTTTTTTGCAAAATATTGATTTTTTTAATGAATAGTGTGTAAAATACTGATTTTTATAAAATGTCATTTATTTCTAATAAATTAAGTAATTTAAAAGTTCCATTATTATTTGAATTTAATTTAAAGTAATATAAGTATTATTGATTTATATTTAACCCAATTAATTACATTTGAATCATCATTATACTGGATTTTAGTATAAGTTTATTTTTTGGTTTAAAATGGTGTTTTCTGAAAACAGTTTTAAAGAGCATAATATTTCTCTATTTTAATTAATTTAAAAACCCTAATGGGTAATGAATTAAATGAAATTTATATATTATATATCAATAAATATTAATTTTAAATTAATACAATGTTGATTACTAGTCATAAAATTAATGTAAAATCATCTTCTACTTGAAAAAAATACTTTTCTTAAAAACCGTTTTTTGGTCACATCTATGGGTTTAATTTTTAAATTAAAAATTTCATATTCTATGAATTTAATTTGGTAAAATGTTTCCCATATTTGAAATAATAATAATTTATATTATCTAATAATTTCATCTTATCATTTTTCATAATGAATAGTAAACATAGTAAATATATTTTGTTGTAGTTAAGGTGAAAATGGGTTTATCGGGGTGGTTAAACTAAAATTATAAGGGTTAAATTGAGATAAATACTTATCTAAAATATATTTTATGGAGATATATAGACCTTATATTTTTTTCATTCTTGATAATGGACCATTTTATATCCTTTTTTCATGTGAGATATGTGGGATACCTTTTTCTTTTCAAAGATTATAAAGTGTGCCACTCACCTCACTTATAAAAGGTCACGCGCTCTCATCTCCTATTCACACCTTAAAAGCTCTTTGACTCATCCAATACCTGATAAAATACCATCATTAATTCCTTAATAAAAATAAATATCCCTTTTTTATCATAAATCCATCAAATGAATGATTTTGATTCTAAGATAAGGAGGTTTTCTGAAGAAGATGTATCAAGCTTAACCAAGCATTTTTTATTTATTCTACCACCTCCTTAAAATATATTTTAATTATGTTCATATAATAACACCAGTATCTACCATTTACTGAGATGTTATTATTTTAATTTAATTACCTAAATAAACCCCATATTCCATCAAATGGGAAATGAAACAATCATTTGTGTGTATGGAGGACTGCCGCCTCATGAACCGATGGAATTCATTTTCCATCACCTCCTCTTACGGCAGGTTATAATGATAGATTTAAAGAATATATATATTATTTTTAACATTATTATAAATTTTTAATTTTTATATCACATATACCATATTAATTTACATTCTATGTTTATATAATAATGTCGATCATGTGTACGGCAAACTACCGCCTTGTAGAGCGATCCGATTCGTTTTTCACTAACTATTTAAATGGAATGTAATAAGAATAATTTCAATAGATATATGTAATATAAATGAAATAATTATTATATTAATAAAATATTTATAATTATTAAAATATAATATATCATTTTTTTTCTTACCTTTCTACTCACTGGTAAATGATAACATTGTTTGTCTGTATGTGTGGACTATCACCACTACGAAATGATGTGATTCTTTTTTCATCACCACATCACATGGATGATATATATAAATGAATTTAAATAAATAATATTATATTTTTTATATTATTATCATTCTGTAAAAATAAAATAATACTTACCTTCTTTTCATAATGATCATTGAAAAATGGAAACGTTCCTCGTGCGTACGCACAACCTACCGTCTCCAGGATTGTGTCCTATTTCATTTTTCATAACCATTATTCATGGATGATTTTAAATGTATAATTTATTTAATAAAACAAAAACTATATCATTATTATTATTATATATATGATCTAACTATGACCTATTTGGCCTTGGTAAACACATCGAAGTTGTTTTGATGCAATGAATGGAACATCCTCAAAGCACACAATATGTACTTAACTGATTAAGTATTTAAATATATCCTTAAATTGAATTAAATAAATTATTTAATTATAAATTATTGAACTTGGAAAAGTATATTATGAAAAAAAAATTATATAATCTTATTATACATAAGTTAAAGGACATACATGGATTGTATGTACTCAATGTAAGGGATTTCACCCCAATTTTCCTTCATTGAGGAATATTTTAATTTTATGCACCTAATTTATTTTTAATGGTGTATATACTATTAATTTTATATGTAATATAATTAATACATCATTAATCATGGTATTATAAGTTTTAATTTGAATTAATTTATCCAGGGGGGTTTTCTGGAAAGTTACCCAACGGAAAAGAATTCCATAACTCAATTTCTTTCCATTGGGTTATATTACTTATTCATTTTAGTTGATAATATAATATTATAAGTGTAATTAATTTGGATTATATTATATTTTCTTTACAATTTTTTATGTGAATTTATATTTTATACAAATAATCAATTCATTTATTGATTCTCACTTCAATATTATTATCATTATAAGGGATGCATGTCTCAAATTATCTTCTTTGGGACATATGTTATGTTATGCACATATCATCCTTCATGAGGTGATATAATACACATTTTATATCTTATATCATAATATACTTATGTTTATGATAGTTAAATATCATCATATGTTATTTTTTCTTGAGGCTTACATTTGAGGAGTTTCCAAATTAGAAAATGATTTATATTATAATCTCATTTGTTTTCAGAATTTTTTATATTCAATGTTATTTTTTGTAGGAAATAACATTCTCTTATTTTCTTGAAACACATCTCTTTTATTATCCTCTGGTTATTAATGAAATTTTTATATAAAATAACCATTTTCCTCTCTTTGTTAATTAAAATTATTGTGAAAATGTTCTTAGAATACATGACGTTTTACTCTCTTTGGTCAAAAATCCTTTTTATTCCAAATCTATATTTCTTAAAAGAAAATTCTAATATTTTTTATAATAATTATTTAAAAGGAATATTCCCATCATTATTTGAACAAATTAATTTTTTACTTTTAATAAAAATTTGAATGGAATATTAGTTTTAATATACTCAGTATGAACTTAATGTTTTGCCACCATGACCACTCAATGTTTTAGCTTATTTTTTAAGTTTCAATGGATATTTTCAAAGAAAATGTTTTCTATAATGTTTGAGAAAATTTTAGATTTTAATCAGTTATTTTCAAAATGGAATGTATATTTTCCTCAATAAATGTTACAATTAATCATTCAATAACATTTTCTATATAATATGATATCATTTGATGTTTCTCAAAGTGAAAAGATTATTTTCCAAAAGAATTTTATAAATGGTATTTTAATGGTATTTCTATTCATTGATATTAAAAACCCTTGATGTTAATTACACTTCACTATCACTACTAGAAAAACGGGTATTTGCGACTGGTCATTTGCGACGGGATCCCGTCGCAAATCGCCCGTTGCGGAAAATGCCGTCGCAACAACAATTAGTTGCGACGGGCCCATCGCTAAAGATAGTATTTGCGACAGGTATCCTTCCCATCGCAAATATTACTCCTTATATTTG
This sequence comes from Viscum album, assembly GCA_963277665.1. Lineage (NCBI taxonomy): Eukaryota > Viridiplantae > Streptophyta > Magnoliopsida > Santalales > Viscaceae > Viscum > Viscum album. Next base: position 873,184,686 of record OY728139.1, read on the forward strand.
TAAAAACTTTTAAAATAGTAATTGCGACAGGCCCCGTCGCAATTATGTTTTTAAAAAAAATTAAAAACTATTATTAAATTATTTTATTGGATATAAAAATAATACTATTTGCGACGGGCATAGTATCCCGTCGCAAATACTATTAAAAAAATAAAAAAAATAAATTATTAATAAATTATTTTAATTAATATAATAATAATCCAATTATAATTCAAAAATAAAAAATAATAAAATATTAATAAATGATTTTAATTAATATAATAATAGAATTATAATTCACAAATAAAAATAATAAATTATTCTATTTTATATAATAATAATATAATTATAATTCAAAAATAAAAAATAATAGAATATTAATAAATGATTTAATTAAAATAATAATATTAGAATTATAATTCATAAATAAAAAAAATATTAATAAGTTATTTTAATTAATATAAAAATAATAGAATTATTTTACATTCAAATATTAAAATAATTCAAATATTACAAAAATATATAATTAAATTATAATATTTTAAAATTTTAATATATATATAAAATATAATATTATAAAATATAAATAATTTTATTATTCATATTAATATTGTTATTTAAAAATATAATATTATTAATATTTTATAATGAGACAGAAACTACAAATAGAAAAAAATTCATATTTTGATTTAACAAACTTTATAACATAAAAACAAACTCTAATCTGAAGGAGGGGGAGGGGGATCTGCAGATGCTGGTGGAGGAAACTCCATCCCTAAAGCATGAGTGAGTCGGCGCATGTACTCCATGTGCTCCTGGTGCTGCTGCTGCCACCGACTCATCTACTCCTCATACAGCTGTTGCTGGCGTCGACGCTCCTCCTCATGCTGCTGCTGTTGCTGACGCATCTGCTCCTGTTCCTGTCGGAGACTCTCTATCAGTGCAGTCTGAGATCGCAACTGATCCTCATACAGTGTAGCAGAAGAAGATGCACGAGCTCCTCTCGAATCATTGGTAATTATTGGTAATTATTGGTAATTATTACTAATTATAGATAATTATTAGTAATTATTTATAACTAATGGTAATTATTGGTAATTATTGGTAATTATTGGTAATTATTATTAATTATTGCTAATTATTACTAATTATTGGTAATCATTACTAATTATTAATAATTATTACTAATTATTTGTAATTATTACTAATTATTACGAATTACTGGTAATTATTATTAATTATTACTAATTATTGGTAATTATTATTAATTATTACTAATTAGTGGTAACTATTGGTAATTATTACTAATTATTAACAATTATTACTAATTATTACGAATTATTGGTAATTATTCCTAATTATTGGTAATTCTTACTAATTATTGATAATTATTACTAATTATTGGTAATCATTACGAATCGTTACTAATTATTGGTAATTATTCCTAATTATTGGTAATTATTCCTAATTATTGGTAATTATTCCTAATTATTCCTAATTATTGGTAATTATGGATAATTATTGGTAATTATTTCTAACTAATGGTAATTATTGGTAATTATTATTAATTATTGGTAATTATTGGTAATTATTATTAATTATTGGTAATTATTACTAATTATTGGTAATTATTTGTAATTATTACTAATTATTGATAATTATTTGTAATTATTACTAATTATAGGTAATTATTACTAATTATTGCTAATTATTGGTAATTATTACTAATTATTGTTAATTATTGGTAATTATTACTAATTATTACTAATTATTGGTAATTATTGGTAATTATTGGTAATTATTTATAATTATTACTAATTATTGGTAATTATTACTAATTATTGCTAATTATTGGTAATTATTATTAATTATTACTAATTATTGGTAATTATTACTAATTATGGATAATTATTGGTAATTATTACTAATTATTGATAATTATTTGTAATTATTACTAATTATGGATAATTAATGGTAATTATTACTAATTATTGATAATTATTTGTAATTATTACTAATTATTGGTAATTATTACCAATTATTGGTAATTATTACCAATTATTGGTAATTATTACCAATTATTGCTAATTATTGGTAATTATTATTAATTATTACTAATTATTGATAATTATTAAGAATTATTACTAATTATTACTAATTATTACTAATTATTACTAATTATTGGTAATTATTACTAATTATTACTAATTATTGGTAATTATTGGAAATTATTACTAATTCTTGATAATTATTTGAAATTATTACTAATTATTGGTAATTATTGAAAATTATTACAAATTATTGGTAATTATTACGAATTATTTGTAATTATTACTAATTATTACTAATTATTGGTAATTATTTGTAATTATTACTAATTATTGTTAATTATTGGTAATTATTGCTAATTATTCCTAATTATGGGTAATTATTACTAATTATTCCTAAGTACCATTAATTATGAACAATGAATACTAATAATTTAAATTTATTAAGTAACAAAACAATGTAAACGTAATTAAATTACAACTAATTAAGAATAATTGAAACTAATAAAAAATTTAAAATAAATACTAAATTAAAATGAACATAAATACCTTTAAAATTGATCTGAGGATGATCTCTGATCGTTGTTGAAAATTTCAATATCAACTCCGGAAAAAAAATTAAACTTAAGAAACTCTGAAATCTAAAAATAGAGTTTTGAGAGAAGGAGAAGATTGAGTTTGAGAATGAATGAAAAAAAAACAGATGGGGGTATTTATAGGTTAGATCATTTGCGACGGGTCTATTTGCGACGGGATACCCGTCGCAAATACCTTAGCACTCATTTATTACGGTCAATGGTTAAATAATTATTCGCGACGGGACCCGTTGCTAATAATAACCTGCTGACATACTATTTGTGACGGGGGTAGATGTCCATCGCAAATAGCTTTTACCGCCGCCTGTTATTTGCGACAGGGGTAGATTCCCATCGCAAATATCTTTTACCGCCGCCGGGTATTTCCGACGGGCGGTAACAGCCCGTCGCAAATAACTTTCCGGTGAATTGGCGCACAAAGCGCGCCAGTCCTTTTGCGACGGGGCAAGCTATCTCGTCGCAAATAACTACTTATTTGCGACGGCGGAATTTGCCCGTTGCAAATAAGTTTTTAACCGGACTATTTGCGACGGGATTTATCCCCGTCGCAAATAACCCGTCGCAAAAACCCATTTTTTCCGTAGTGTATGTATATGTTATGTTGATACCATCCTTATTGTTTATTTAGATGTATTATGAGATTGTTATTGAACATGTTTCTTTTCCACAGGTTAATCACGCTATGAAAGATCATTTATTATTGTTATTATTGAAAAGTGAAGGACTATAAATGCTATAGTCATGAATAGTATTTGAATATTATTGATGGTTAATAATTGTGCTTGATATATCATATACAAATGGTTGATCCTCATTGAAGCTCATGGGTGAGCCCAATATAGATATACAGTGGGTGCATTCAAATAGCACTGAGTGAGCCCAATGTAGCTTATATAATGGGGGGGGCCAAAATAGCACTTCAATGTATTTTGTAATGTTCCTTGTCTTTATATAAAATAAGTAGGGAGTTATCAGAAGGTTTCTCTTATAGATTTAATTGGGGTTCTTTTATTTCTTATGTGGGTTTAAAATGGGTTTTGAAGATACTATTTCAATGACAACAACATGTTTTCCTTAAAATTTATATAGATTTTAAATGCTTCCTTTGATCATGATTGAAATTACATGGATTGTGAATATTTATTATTATTAACCATTCTTTAGATAAATCTTTATTCAATGTTTCATTATTGATGATCCATGTCATGAACCAGCCCAGGTACCCTGGTAGCCCGATAACCAAGACGGTCCTGACATAGCTCGAAGGGAGTATCTGATCCGCATGGGTTGGTGAAAATCACCTAGCATTATACAGTATGAATGTGGGAAGGAATTTTACACAAAAAATGGAATAGATATAAAAAATTCAATATGAACATAAGAAAACTCAACAGGGAGAATTGTACTAGAAGTCAAATAGGCATAAATAACCCAAATAACCAAAAAATGGGGAAAACACCCCACGCCCCAACAGACTCAACAACACAAAACCCAAGGATAAATAACCAGAACAACCTACATGTAACACCCTGAGATTTTATGAGATATATTATTTTTAATTTCTTTTATTTCTTTTATTATACACTACACCAAGATTAGATTGTACTATACGCAACACCGTATTAGCTTGCAGTATACACAACACTATTCTTGGCTCGTGTTACACACAATTTCAAGTTCATTTTGTAGAAATTATTCTACGCAACATTAAGTATAGATTTTGTTTAATATATAAATGAAATAATTTTTTATTATGTTATACGCATCACCAAATGGATCTTACACTACACGCATCCCTGACTTGTCTTGCATTACACACAATCACGACCTTCCTTGATAGCGTGTGTAGTACGTAATATCAGGTTTCACTAAACAATGATATATTATTATAATATTATTATGAACTAGCCTTTATGAATAGTATTAACTAAATTTTGAATTTTATAACATTATTATTCATCTTACACATTTTCTAGAACATGGTATGAGAACAAAATAAATTTTTTGGGTAAAAGAAGTATTTTTCAAAAAATGCAATTTTGCCACCTTTTGATGGCGCACCCACTTTTAATATATTTTTTGACATTTTTATAATTTAAATTTGACAAAATAAAATTTTTATTTGGAATAAATATATAAAAATTTACTTTGGATAAATTTTTCATATTATTCTGATAACTTTCATATTTTAATGAATAGTAAAAACACGCTATATTTAAATTAAAAACATCTTTTTTCATCGTAATAATTTATATGGTTATATTATAATATTTAATGGTTTTAAAGTATAAATAGAATATATTTTTACCATTTAATATAATGTATGTCATTATCATTGATTTTACATTGAATTCATAGGTAAAATCATTTCAATCTTTTGCAATGTTTTAACTTTTAAAACTCGTTTTCTTAACAACGGGATTAATTTTAAATTAATTTCTGCAACTTCTGTGATTTGAAATTTCAAAAATGGATTCCATATTTGGAATAATTAGGTCCAAATTATGTTAATAGGATACTTTTTATTTTTGGGCACTATGAATAGTAACTACGTTAAATTTTATTTACAATAGTTAAAGGTAAATCGGGTAATTAAGGGTAAATATAATATTCTAAAACTACCCTAACACTTGTCTTAATATAATTGGATGATTATATTTCTGCCTAAAACACACTTGGGTCGAAATGGAATCTATTTGAACCCACTTGGATGTGATTAAGACCTTTAATTTATTTTATTTAAAGAAAAGTGAAATATGTCTCACTCAAACATTAATAATTAAAGTATTTTTAATATAAGGTTATACAAGAATATAAATTATATTATAAATACTCATTTGAATTCTAAATTTTTTTTCCTTTTTATGGTAATTTTTTTTAATTTTTAAGAAATATTTAATTACCTTAATAGCTTATACATTAATGGTGCAGAAATTATTTACTTAGTGAAAAATCAATAATATAGTTTTTATTAAAGTAATAATACCCATAAAAGGCCCAAACACTTGACCAAAACTAATTGGTCGAGTATATATATACCATAAAAATCCAAGGGTCTTCTTGGAGATTATTTGGATCCGTATAAAAGAGATTAGGACATTTATATTATTTTACTTTAAATGATGTCAAAGTTGTCACCTTCATAATTTAGTAAATATAAAAATTTATATGTTGTTATTTTAAGATGATAAATTAGATTTAAAGTATTATTATGAAATCTATTATATTTATATTTATCATCGTATTTTATTTTTAATTTTTATGCAACAAATATGTATATTAAACAATTATACAATAATGTTGTAATAATTATTTCATTAAGAGAAATATCAAACAAATGGTTTTAAAAATATTCAAATAAATATTATATGAACTAATTAATGTTCTCCACAAACTTTCTAGATGAATATTACATGTTAGTAATCTCTTATTTTGGTTCGAATATATCCTCTGTGTGGATTTTATTTAAATTCAAATAAATGAATAGTGTCAAAATTAACACTATTGTTATTTTATAAAAATAAAATATTATTAAATTGTTTAAAAATCACAAAAATATATAAAAATTATAAATTTCAATTTATATGGTCTAAAATGTCATAAATTATCCAATTATGGAAAATTCACAATACATATGTAATTATTTATAACAATTTAAAATTTAGAATATTATTTCCACAAATAAAATTAAATAGATTAAATGAGGATAAATCAAGTTGATAAGGTTTAAAATAAATTAACAACATGTCTAAATTTTATTGGTTGATAATATTACAACAATATCTCATCAAATATTATAATTTTATCATTTTTGGATGTTTTTATGTGGGGTTTGAATTTATTATAAATTAATATTTCTTATGTTTCCAAAGGTGCCCCTCTCCTCCCTTATAAAAGGGCACCTCCTATCTCTCCTCCTCACACCATTTTGATCCTTCAAGCTCGGCCATACCCTGCCAATTTCTCTTCTAAACTTAACTAGAAACATACTAGAGGTTGTGGTCTTCTTCAAAGATCAACTTTAGTACCCTAAGAGGAGGTTTAGAAGAGGCTCATCGAAGAAGAAGTAATATCCTTTCCCGATTCTTTCAAATTCATTTCTTCTTCAACTTCCTCTTATTTTGTTGTTTAATAATAAATTAATAACATCATTATCACACATATACTTATATGTTATTATAAATATGAAACAACCCTATTTCACCTTTTATCCATCCTACGGAAAATGAAATCATCGCACGTGCGTACGTACGGAATGTCATCTCAATGTCGTGGTGAAAACTATTTTTCCACCACCACCTTAATTGGATGGGTATAATGATGTAAATAATAACTATATAGGATTATTATAACATGATACTAATTCTAATATATTCTATCATCCTCTCCAAAACCATTCAATAATTATGGGAATGATATCATCGCTTGTGCGAGCATATAGATTATTATCTCCACGACGCGATGAGATTCATTCTCCATGTTTAACCATTGAAGTATGATTATGAATTATATATAATAAATAATCCTGAAATATATGACATATTAATGATACTAGATTTATTTATATTCTATTTACTTACTTCCATTCCATTTAATAAGGAAACGAAAATAATGTTCATGCGTACGTACGGCCTACCTTCTCCATGAACGGTGTATTTCTTTCTATTTATAGATCTATTATATATATGTATATTATGAATATTTATTATATATAAATCATGTTTTAAATTTTGGAGTTAATTAATCATGATCTGAGTAATCATTTGAATAATTACAAGTCAAAACACGGACGATAAATGAAACGATTTTACCCAAAACGCTGCTTTAACATGGAATTGACAAATGAACAGGTAATATAAATGCATAAGTGAATCATATATGATATCATAAATATTATTATTGTTCTATTACAAGTGAATAATATGTTTAAACCCACTATACAGGAGTCTCGGACACATATGGAATAAATTGGACATAAGGTAAGGGATGATTTTGCAAATCTCATTTTTATCTGAGATTGCTTATACGTATGTATTTACTGGGGTTATATTTTTCATTCACGTCCATAAAAATGTTTTTCATAAAGTGTTTAATATTATTCCATGTATGTTTAAAGTAATGTTTACCCCTCTTTGACTTTTACATTGTGTTATGGAAGGAAGCCTTCTTTTGTTTACCATATGAAGAACTTTTTGACTTTTCTGGAAAAAGTACGTGGAGAATGTTTTTTTAACTTATACGACATGAACGGATTTTTACGGTTTCATAATTCATTTTCTTTATGAAGCTTAATCTAAAATATTTAATGATTAATTTTAATATAATCCTTTTATTTTAATAATTTTGTGTCATTTTGTGAAAAGAAAATGATTTTGAAGAAGAATGTATATTTTCCACAAGAATTAATTTCAAGTGTTTTGTCAAAACTATTTTCAATCTAATATGACATTATTTAGTATGATTATGTTTCAAGTATAATGTCTATATTATTTACATGGTTTGATTCTTCTTATGATGAAATGATATCCATTTGTTTTATATGGATTTCGTTAGTTTGGGATGATGTTTATGAAACCCATTTTATTCTTTGGGTTATGATGAATGATTTATGTTTATTTTGTGGCACAAGTAAGAATGATTTCATTATGAGATGGGCGGGACCTATATCTCCCTTAAATGCATTGGGTAAAGATTTATATCTCATGAGATCAACATGTCTGGAACGGAAAGTGAATCCAGTTCAACAATACAGGGCTGGAATGGCATGTAAACCCAGTTCAGTAATGGACTTTTTCCACTATGATGGTCTTGGTAGCAATGCCTTGGCTACTATGGAAATCATAACATGTGCTTAATGGTTTCCACAATTACATGTTTTACTCCCATGCTATTTTATCATGGTTAATGTTCTTTTAGGATCTATGCCTTATGCACTGCCAAGATTTATGTCATTACTCATGATTTTGATGTTTATGTTCATGTTCTCACATTCAAATGTTTAGAGATCATTTTATGTTCTCTATGTTTACCCTTACTGAGCATTTGAGCTCACCCTTTTTATGTTTTCATTTCCACAGGATATAAAGAAAGGTTTTAGGTAAGAAAACAAAAGGGGAATATCTTTATGGGAGATGTTGAAGATATTTCACCATGCTTAGAAGATTATGTTCCGAGTTTACAAAGACACTAAACTAATACGGTCTTTGGGCATCTATTTTTTGTCATGTATTAAGTATTCCGCAAAAGTAATGTAATTTCTATGTACGTAATGCTTTGGGTCTCTACAGTTTGTATCAGAGCGAAGGTTTAGTTAACATTTGGAAACTTATTTTCGAAAACTTTAGTGAGATCCCCAGAGATATTTCTAAGCTATGTCTAGAGATGTCCCTAAGGTTTAGTATAACTATAGGATACAATCCTATAATTATGTTTATGATCATGAATAACCTAGTATAAACCTAAGATGTCATGGATTAAAGAATTTTTGATAATTTATACTTTTTATTATTATGTGGTTCCTCATTATTTTAATTGTTTCTTACACCATGGTTTTTGGTTTTATTCAATAGAGGGAACCAGAAGGAATTGGTTCAACACTGAATCCAATGGAAAAATTGGTGACTATGAGCAACAAAATTGTGTAATTCCTAGAAATAATGATATTGTGATTATGCCGAATCAGTCATCGCGATATATGATTAACAAGGTGAACTTTAGTGGCATTCCTAATTCATCAAATAAGAGGAAGATGTAATTTTATGCATGTTTGCATGGTGATGATCATAGAGAAAAGAAGATTCATATTTATAAATAAGGTATGAAGAGCCTTGATGAATACATCAAATGGAGGGGAAGATGTTATCTGTGTGGGGAGAATGGTCATAGAGTGATAGACTGTTATGGAGTTCAATGTCTTATCTGTGGAGAACATGGGCATTACCCAACTCAATTCCCTGACCTAAGAGTTTACTTTTAAATCAAGGAAGGACTTATTCCATGAAAAATTAAGGGATAAGGAGAAAATAATATATATGATAGTATTCATTATCTCATGACTGATATAAAGACAAAGTGATATCATGGTTTGAGTATATCGAAATTTTGGGATTTTGGTATGTGGAAAGAGTTAACGTTTTACAGCATTCATGTTTTCACTAAGGTTCAATGGGTATTCATTTTTCAAGAGAATACATGATTAAGGTATTGACATGTTTGGAATGTGACCAATAAGATATATCATATGATAAATGATGGTATTCACATGCTCGGTAGATGTCATTTCCAGTAATCATTTTCTTTATACTATGAGATTAGATAGATGTATTTTGGATAAGTCTAAAGATTGGAATGGATTATGTTGTACATAAGATAGTATTGTTTAAGGATAGAAATTTTTTTGATATTATTTATGTAATGTTATAATACTGTAGTTTTAGAAAAAGGAAAACATATATGATGGGAAACAACCCATCGCGTCAGACAAGGTTGCAGGAATTGAACCCACAATAAAAGTGCCATAGGCCTTTATCGCCTACCACTGGCCTATAGGAAGTCCATAGTTAGTAGAAACTAGTTTTATTTTATTAATCAGGATGATAGATGAAGTTAAGCCCATTTTTGGAACCATATACGATTAATCTCACCATAGATGGACTTATTTATATAACGTTTTCTAACCTTATGTTTGAGACAGATGGAGTGACCTATCATTCTATCGCATGATCTACTAACACTTCACGAAAGACAAATTCAACTTCATTTCTTTAAGAGATGAAGTGGAAATTGCTCAAGGCATGAGCAACAGTGAGATTGTACCAAAATCAAGTAAGTATTTCTTTTAATTCAAAAATTATTCAAAATTTGGGAAATGATCTTGAAATTAAAAAAATGTTGTCCTAGTGCCCTTATATCTGATGAATGAGTTGGTACCTTAGATCATCACAAATTTATGGCTTTGTGATTGTTGGCTTTTTCATAACCATGCCCTCTACCACTCTTCATCCGAAGTTGATGGTTATATTTCTCTTCCATACCCATATTTTAACCTATGTTCTCCTATGTGGAAACCCAGTAATGAGTTAATTTGGGTAACCGTTATGTTTCTTACTTCACTTTTTAAAATTAAGTTTTATTATTCCTTTTTACGATGTGGGTTTCTATGAAAGAAACTTTAAAGTAGTAAACGATTTATAACCCCGATGAATTTCGAGGGAGAAATTCATTTTAAGGGGGGTAGAATGTAACACCCCAAGATTTTATGAGATATATTATTTTTAATTTCTTTGATTTATTATATTTTACACTACACCAAGATTATCGTGTACTATACGCAACACCGTATTAGCTTGTACTATATGCAACACTATTCTTGGCTTGTGTTACACACAATTTCAAGTGCGTTTTGTAGAAATTATTCTACGCAACATTAAGTATAGATTTTGTTTAATGTATAAATGAAATAAGTTTTGATTATATTATATGCAACACCAAAAGTATCTTTCACAACACGCATCCCTGACTTGTCTTGAATTACACGCAATCGCGACCATCCTCGATAGCGTGTGTAGTACGCAATACCGGGTTTCACTAAACAACGTTATATTGTTATAATATTTTTATGAACTAGCTGTTATGAATAGTATTAACTAAATTTTGAATTTTATAACATTATTATTCATCTTACACATTTTCTAGAACATGGTATGAAAACAAAATAAATTTTTCGGGTAAAAGAGGTATTTTTCAAAAAATGCAGTTTTTCCACCTTTTGATGGCGCACCCAATTTAAATATAGTTTTTGACATTTTTATAAGTTCAATTTGACAAAATAAAATTTTTCTTTGGAATCAAGATATAAAAATGTACTTTGGATAAATTTTTCATATTATTCTGATAACTTTCATATTTTAATGAATAGTGAAAACATGCTATATTTTAATTAAAAACAACTTTTTTCATTGTAATAATTAATATGGTTAAATTATAATTTTGAATGGTTTTAAAGTATAAATAGAATATATATTTACCATTTAATTTAATTTTTTTCAATATCATTGATTTTACATTGAATTCATAGGTAAAATCATTTAAATCATTTGTAATGTTTTAACTTTTAAAACTCATTTTCTTAACAACGGGATTAATTTTAAATTAATTTATGAAACTTAAGTGATTTCAAATTGGAAAAATGGATTCTATATTTGGGATCATTAGGTCCAAATTATGTTAATGTGCTAATTTTATTTTTGGGCACTATGAATAGTAAGTACGGTAAATTTTATTTACCATATTTAAAGGTAAATCAGGTAATTAAGGGTAAATATAATATTCTAAAATTACTCTAACACTTGTAATAATATAATTAGATGATTATATTTCGTCCTAATACATACTTGGGTTGAAATAGAATCTATTTGAACCCACTTGGATATGATTAAGACCTTTAATTTATTTTATTTAAAAGAAAATGAAATATGTCTCACTCAAACTTTAATAATTAAAGTATTTTTAATATAAGGTTATACAGAATATAAATTCTATTATAAATACTAATTGGAAATCTAAATTTTTTTTCTTTTTTATGAAAATTTATTTTTAATTTTTAAGAAATATTTAATTATCTTAATAGCTTATACATTAATGATGCAGAAATTATTTACTTAGTGAAAAATCAATAATATAGTTTTTATTAAAGTAATAATACCCATCAAAATGCTCAAACACTTGACCAAAACTTATTGATCGAGTATATATATACAATAAAAATCCAAGGTTCTACTTGGGGACCATTAGGAGCCGTATAAAAGAGATTAGGACATTTATATTATTTTATTTTAAATGATGTTAAAGTTTTCACCTTCATAATTTAATAAATATAACAATTTAAATGTTGTTATTTTAAGATGATAAATTCAAGTAAAAGTATTATTATGAAATATATTATATTTATAGTTATCATAGTATTTTAGTTTTATTTTTTATGCAACAAATAAGTATATTAAATAATTATACATAAATGTTGTAGTAATTATTGCAGTAAGAGAAATATCAAACAAATGGTTTTAAAAATATTTAAATAAATATTATATGGACTAATTAATGTTCTCAAAAAATTTTATAGATTCATATTACATGTTATGAACCTATTAAAAAAAATTCTAATATATCCTCCGTGTGGATTTTATTTAAATTCAATTAAATGAATAGTATCAAAATTAAAACTATTGTTATTTTATAAAAATAACATATTATTAAATTGTTTAAAAATCACAGAAATATTTAAAATATATATATTTAACTTTATATGGTCTAAAATTTCCTAAAAAATCCAATTAGGGACAATTCACAACATTTAATTAATTATTTATAACAATTTAAAATTTAGAATATTATTTCCACAAATAAAATTAAATAAATTAAATGAGGATAAATCAAGTTGATAAGGTTTAAAGTAAATTACCAACATGTCTAAATTTTATTGGTTGATTATATTACAACCATATATCATCCCATATTTTAATTGAGTCATTTTTGGAGGTTTTTAATTGGGGTTTGAATTTATTATAAATTAATATTTCTTATGTTTCCAAAGGTGCCCCTCTTATCCCTTATAAAAGGGCACCTCCTCCTTCTCCTCCTCACACCATTTTGAGACTTAAATCTCGGCCCACCCCTAACAATTTCTCTTCTACACTTCCCTATAAACATACTATAGGTTCTGATCTTCTTCAAATACCAAATTTAGTGCCCTAAGAGGAGGTTTAGAAGAGGCTCGTCAAAGAAGATGTAATATCATTTACCGATTCTTTCAAATTCATTTCTTCTTCTAGTTCCTCTTAATTTTTTGTTTCATAATAAAGTAATAAAATAATTATCAATAATATATTGATATGTTATTATAAATATGAAACAACCTTATTTCACCTTCTATCCATCCTATAGAAAATGAAATCACCGCGCGTGCGTACATACGGAATATCGTCTCCACACCGTGGTGAAATCTGTTTTTCCACCACCAACTTACTTGGATGGGTATAATGATGTAAATAATAACTATATATTATTTTTATAACATGATAATAATTCTGAGAAATTCTATCATCCTCTCCAATACTATTCAATAATTATGGGAATGATATCATCGCTCGTGCGTACGTACGAATTACTGTCTCCACGACGCGATGAGATTCATTCTCCATGATTAACCATTAAAGTATGATTATGAAGTATTTATAATAAATAATCATGAAATATATGACATATTAATGATACTAGATTTATTTATATGTTATTTACTTACTTCTATTCAATTTAATAAGAAAACAAAAATAGTGTTCATGCTTACGTACGACCTACCGTCTCCCTGAATGGTGTATTTATTTCCATTTATCGATCTATTATATATATGTATATTCTGAATATATATTATATATAAATAATTTTTTACATTATTTAAGTAATTAATCATGATCTAAGTAATAATATTAATAATTACAAGTCAAAACACGGATGATAAATGAAACGATTTTACCCAAAACGCTGCTTTAACATGGAATTGACAACTGAACGGGTAATATAAACTCGTAAGTGAATCATATATGATATCATAAATATTATTATTGTTCTGTTAATAGTTAATAATATGTTTAAACCCACTATACAGGAGTCTTTGACACATATGGATGAAATTGGACATAAGGTAAGGGATAATTTTTCAAATCTCATTTTTATCCGAGATTGCTTATACATAAGTATTTACTTGGTTTATATTTTTCATCCATGTCCATAAAAATGTTTTTCATAAAGTGTTTAATATTCTTAAATGTATTTTAAAAGTCATTTTTACCCCTCTTTAACTTTTACATGATGTTATGGAAGGAATCTTTCTTTTATTTACCAAACGAGGAACATTTTGACTTTTCTGGAAAAAGTACGAGGAGGTTGTTTTTTTTAAATTATACAGCATGAAAGGATTTTTATGGTTGTATAAATCCTTTTATTCATGAAGCTTACTCTACGATATTTAATGACTAATTTATATAAAATCATTTTATTTTAAAAATTGTGTGGAATTTTGTGAAAATAAAATGATTTTGAAGAATAAAGGATATTTTCCTCAAGAATTCATTTCAAGTATTTTGTCAAAACTATTTTCCATCTAAGATGACATTATTTAGTATGATTATGGTTCATATATAATGTCACTATTATTTAAATTTTTTGATTCTTATTATGATGAAATTATATCCATTGGTTTTATATGGATTACATTATGATGGGATGATGTTTATGAAACCCATTTTATTCTTTGGGTTATGATGAATGATTTATGTTTATTTTGTGGCACAAGTAAGAATTATTTCACTATGAGATGAGTGGGACCTATATCTCCCTCTAATGCATTGGGTAAAGATTTATATCTCATGAGATAGACATGGATGGAAGGGAAAGTGAATCTGGTTCAGTAATACAGGGCTGGAACGGCAAGTAAACCTGGTTCAGTAATGGACTTTGTCCACTATGATGGTCTTGGCAGAAATGTCTTGGCTACTATGGAAATCATAACATGTGCTTAATGGTTGCCAAAATTACATGTTTTAATCCCATTATATTTTATCATGGTTAATGTTCCTTTATGATCTATGCCTTATGCACTGCCAAGATTTATGTCATTACTCGTGATTTTGATGTTTTATGTTCATATTCTTACGTTCAAATGTTCAGGGATCATTTTATGTTCTCCATGTTTACACTTACTAAGAATTTGAGCTCACAATTTTTATGTTTTCTTTTCCCCAGGATATAAATAAGGGTTTTAGGTAAGAAAATCAAAGGGGAAGATTTTTATGGGAGATGTTGAAGATCTTTCACCATGGTTAAAATATTATGTTCTGAGTTTCCAAAGACACTAAACTAATACGGTCTTTGGGAATCTCTTTTTTTCATGTATTAAGTATTACGCAAAAGTAATATAATATTTATGTAGGTCAAGCTTTGGGTCTCTACACTATATGTGGTGCGTTTACCTTACTCTATCATGGAAGGATATAATATACAAACACCCAAAGGAATAGGTAGGGTGTGAGCTAAAAGGCCAGAATGGACTCACTAAGGATTCCATAATAAGATGCCAACATTTAATTAACCAAATAAAGAGCTTTAAATTTTAAATAAATAGGCATGATGGTTCAAAATGATATTTAAAAAAATCATGAATTTCATTTCAAATGATGTAAATACTTTTAGAAAATGGTTTAATAAACACATAATATAAAAAAATTACCAAAATTCATAAGGCATGTGTAAAATAGTTTATATCAAACAGTAGCATATATTTTAAATATAAATAAAAAAACTTGGTCATCTACCAAGAGTTAAAATAGTTCTAGGTTATGGGAACCTTACACACTTATATAATAATAATGGAAATGTGTACACATGTCCATTTGGAACTGGTCAAAGATGGATAATTGACATACTACTGAGGAATAAAATGTGTCAAACAGTTTATTTTAGAGCTGTAAAGTGTCTATTCATTTCTAGGGAATTCACATCTTAGAATGTTAGTCACTAATAACTCACTAATTACTTAGTATTTTATGTTCTCTAATGAAAATAAATAATGGGACTTTATTTTAAGACTTCTTAAAACAAAATTTAACCCAGATTCCATTTTAATATTCCAATTTCCATTTAAAACCCAAAACAGGTTTTTAATCAAAGTAGTCCTCTTTCCAGGATATAACCAATTGATTTATATGAAAAAAAAAATAACGAATTTTTCTCAAGTAAAACTTTAAAATAATTTTCATAAAATCAATTTCATAGTTTAGATTTCATAATCTTCCATAAATTTCACAAACACACCCCAATTCAATGTCGTTTAGGGTTTTTCCCAATTTTGTGCAAAATCCAATCCAAATCCCCAATTCACTAGAATTTTATATTTAATAAACCAATTGAAATAAATTTTATTGAAATAAAGAAATTGAATTTAAATCAAAAAATTTGATTTAAATCCATAAATTTAGGGTTAATCAAATTAGCCGTCATAAACGGAACCACCTACCTCAGGATCATGGGATCTCGAAACACAAAGCCCTAATTGGGGAATTCTAAAGATAAATTATAGAAAAGGATATACAATAATCAAAGATAGATTAAAGATATGAAAAAATAGGGATTAGAATTTCCAATTACAAGGATATCAATAAACCCTAGGGAGGAAAAAGAAGAGTGTGGTTAAAAGAGAATGAGAAGTGGAAACTTATCGGAAAGAGATCAATCATCATTATCCTAGCTTTGATTTGAATCCAGAAGGCTATATAGGGGCCAAAATATCCTTTGGGGAGCCTCTGATGAATAATAAAATACAATTAGTCTAGTTAATCCCATTGTTCAGTTAAACTAGGGGTTTTAGGGTTTTAAAAATTAATTTTTGGATTAATTAAAATTCATGCATGGTTTCATGGGTAGGGCGGCATGGTTAGAAAAAGCATGCACCCAAGTCATGCACAACTTTTAATGGAGTTTCATGGTTTATTATAGGTGGGGAAACATTTTTTCAAACCGGGTGAAATCCATGAAAACCCCCCATTGTTTTGGTTTTCATAGATTCCACTGATATGGTGCACGGTTTCGAAAAACCATGTGCCAAACGTGTATAGCCCAGAATCTTTCAAAATTTCTAAAATCTTCACCTGAGGAAACCATAAATAAAACACAACCAAGTAATGATCAAAATAGGGGTTTAGGAATACCTAGAAATAGTAATAGGATGTTATAAACTCCCCACCATAGAAACGTTTTGTCCCTGAAAAGCCAACTAATAAGCTTCAATGTCAAAAAGATGAGGCCAATGATATCTCTCCAGTACCTCACTCTTCCACATCTCATGAGAATTAGAACCATGATCCATAGAAATATAAAAAAAGGTATTTTCCCCCACAAATTAAATTTGTTTCGTATTAAACTATCCTTACTAGATGCTCAGTCACGGATAAATCATGTTCAACCTCAAGATCACTCCATCTCAGAACATGAGATGGATCAGATAGATACATTCAAAGTTGTGACACATAGAACACATTATGTATCTACATTAGCTATGGTGGAAGTGATAAATGGTTTTAAACTTTCCCCACTTGTTCCAAAATATTAAATGGTCCCAAAAACCAAGGAGAAAGTTTCCCATGCCTCTTAAACAATCAATGACCCAAAATAAGGTGAAACTTTCAAGAATTCATGATCAACAAATGAAAATTTGAATGGTCTATAATAACGATCAAATTAAAACTTATACCGGATCGGTGCCATAAAAATTATATGATAAATCAACTAGATTTTTGTTTTCATGACTTAAACCATTCTCAGTCTAACCAAGAAACTTTCACCAATCTCTAAATAACATAATGGATATCTACAAGGCTATCCATACACTCCATCGAAAGCATCCATTTTGACCATAGACTAATAACAATTTTTATAATAAAACTAAAACATCCCTAAGTGATCATCCAAATATCCACAAAAGTCAAGAAAACAGGTGTAGAGCATATATTCAAGAATCTATATAGCTCTTTCTATTTGTACATATGACTACTGATGGTATGCTATACTCTAACAGACCTGAGATCATGGTGCCTCTTAAAGGCCACTCCAAAAGAGAGATGTAAAGTGGGGATCTCTATCAAAGACTGTAGAAGATATAACTTCATTAAAATGAATAATCTATTTCACATAGAGATTTCCCAACTCCCTATCCTTGGTTTTAAAATGAATGGGTATGATGTGAGCTAATTTATTCAGCCTATCAATCAAAATCCATATCACATTCTTCTTTCTCTGGGAATGCTGCAACCCAACCACTAAGTCCAATAAGATATCATCCCACTTCCAATTCAAGACTAGAAGTGGATGAAGAAAACCATAAGGTTTCTAGTGCTCAGAATTAACATGTTGGTACATAAAACAATAACAGACAAAATCATCAATCCCACATCTCATACATGGCCACCAAAATCATCATTGTATTTCATAGAACATTTGTGTTGTTATTGGGTGCACATCCCACTGGGAATTATGGAAATCCAATATCACATCTTTCATAACTGATAATGGTACCAAGAAAATGAATCTGATAGTATAGAATTATCTCCATAGAGAATTACCAGTCATCAATCATCTCCCCACTATAATGTGAGTCTCTAATTCTACGGAACTCATCATTAAGCTATTTTTCCTGAAGTATGAACACAAGAAGTGAGTATTTCAAATGAACACTAGACAAGGAATCTTAAACACCTGATTCTTTGACTCCAATATAAAACTATATAAAAATATCCCTCAAGTTCCACTCTTTCAATGACTCTTTGATGGAATGGGTGAGAAGTTTCCTACTCAATGCACCAGTTATGACATTCCCTTTCCCTAGGGTATAAGGGATGTTAATATTGAAATATTTTAGGTATTCTAACCAATTCCCCATGGGAGATTAAAATATTTTTGAGATAATATATTACTTAGGCTCTTTTGGTTGGAATACATGGTGAACCTTTCTCTGTAAATGTAATTATACCAACTCATAAGCGTGTGTATCACATCTGCAAGTTCAAGGTCATGAGTTGGGTAATTCTTCTTGTGTGGAATAATATATTGAGATCTATAAGTAATGACATGATCATCTTGTATAATAACACAACCCAAACTTGAACCTGATGCATCACAGAAGACCATATGGCTATGCTTGGCCTCTGTAATAGTCAACACCAATAAAGTAGTTAGAAGAAGTTTCAACTCAAAAAAATAATTCTAACATTTCTCATTCCTAGAAAACTATACTCCCATCCAAGTGAGAGTATTCATCAGAGAAGACAACTTTGATAAGTCCTTACGGAATCAGCGATAATACCTAGCTAAACCCAAGAATCATTGAATCTCAAAAATATTCTGCAGTTGTTACCATGTCATAATAGCTTCCACCTTTTTATAATCAACTGAAATACCATGTTCTAACACAATGTGACCTGTTAAATTCACTTCTATAATCCATAAATCACATTTTGAAATCTTGGAATAATGTTTTATAATTCTAAAAATTTCTAGAACAACTCTCATATGATGAACATGATCCTCCTCGGACTTAGAGTAAACAAGGATGTCTTCAACAAGGACCACTATAAAATTATCAAAATACTTGTGGAAGATCTTATTCATAAAATTCATAAACACTAAAGGACAATTGGATAAACCAAATGGAATAACAGGGTACCCATAATGTTCATACCTATTTCAAAAGGTGGGTTTTTGAATGTCAGATCCTTTTGTCCTCAACTAATGGTAACCATACTGATGGTCAATCTTTGAGAACCACATATTCCCTTTTAATTTGTCAAAATAATAATCAATCTATGGAAACAGATATTTGTTCTTTACTATAAATCGATTGAGTTTATGGTAATAAATATAAAGGATAATTCACCCATATTCATTATTATCAAAGAGAACCAGTGCCACCAAAGGTTACACACTCAGTCGTATAAATCCATTCTCTAAAAGATCATCCAACTAAGTCTTTAGATATTTCATCGTAGCTGGTTCCATGCAGTAAGAGGGAATAGAAACCAGTTGAGTACCATACACTAAAATGATATAAAAATATACCTCCCTTACTAGTGGAAACTAGATAAGTTAGAAGGAAACACATCAGGAGACACAACAAAAACTAGAGGGAGATCAATGCTCAAAGATTATTTCTATAAATCAAAATCAAACAGTGATATTGCATTCCCCAACTCTAGATAATAGGGTCTAACTCTACTCAACCTCAGGTCCCATTATCCTTGAATTATATTACATAAACCATTGGTTGTAGTAAGTGAGACCCATTGAATATAATAATCAATCCAAGATTTATTGGAAATGAGCCAATCCATCCCAAATATGACATCATTTGTTTTCACGTTGAGAACCAAAAAACTCTAAGAATACTCAATGTATGATAATGAGAAAAAATGAGTATGGAAACCCTAATTTCTCTTTATTCCAAGGGGAGTAGTAATATCCATCACATAAGATAAAATATTCATTGGAATATTTAGTATATTAAAAATATGATTTGAAATAAAAAAAATGAGACGAACAAGTATCAAATAAAGCAGTCCTTAATGATGAAACTATAGTGATGGTACCTCTCATAGTCATTGGACTTGGATCCTCTTCTTCTAGATACTCTTCCACTGCGTGTAGAAGAATTATTTTGGAATCCTATGTATAGAAATCCTTTTTATGTGAAACATATAATTTTATTGAAATTTTGGTAGGTGTTGATTATCTTATTCAACTAAACAGAGTATAATAAACATGGATGAACTTTTTCAAGTGACATGAGTGTTTGTGGGATCTATATATCTTGGGTTCCTTAGTGAAAACCCTCTTTGAGTGACTTGGATTTCTTCACTTGTAGTAAATCAATGGTCCTCTTCTATGAACTACAGGAGGTCTAAAAAAACCCTACTATCAAGAGCCATCACTCTTCCTCTTCCCTTTCGAGTAAATTGAATAACTGATATTGGGAGAAATATAAACTCCTAACAACCCTCACTTTCCAGCCAAGTCCATTTCAACCATCAAAATTCTATCCAGTACATCAGTATAAGAAGGCATTTTTAAAATGAAAATGTGAGAATAAGTATCATATCAAAGTAACTTCTTGAACCATTGATTCTTCGTCTTCTCATTCGATACTATATCAAGTAAAACCTGCATATGCTCATCAAAATGGTTGGAATATTCTATCACAGTCCTTTCATCCTTCTAGAATTTGAAAAATTCAATATCCTTGGCCAACGCCATTAACTCTGGATAGAACTAGTCATTGAAATTATCTTTAATATATTTCTATTCTAATCCATCATGATTCTTCTATGTCTCCATCATGTCCTGCCATCTTCTACTCAGTCCTTCCAACATGAAGGTGTCAAACTTCACCTTTATTTCATCAGGTATCTCTAAGAACCCAAACAGACACTCAATACTTATCAAAAATTCTTTGACTTCTTACGGATCATTTGAGCCTCTGAATTATGATGGATTCTAGATAGGGAACTCCAAAGAAATATTCTGTAAAACATACCTCTGAGGTTCCACAACTGGATCTGGAATAAGAACTGGTGTATTTGTATGTCCATGATCTTGGATATTATGCACAATCGCATAAACCAGACTTGGGACCATGAGATATTTTCTCACTTGATTTTAGAAGAAGCTTCCTCCTGGGTCCAATTTTCACGTCTTACTAGATACATAATGATATGCAACATTAGTATACAACACTAAATACATTATATTAACACTCAAATGGATCGATATGGGAAATTAATCCCATTATATTGAAAAAACAAATTGGATTTTAATCTGCCCAAATCTAAAGTAGGAAAAAAATAACTAATCCACAAGATGTATTTCCCAAAATAATCCATCGTGTACTTAATCCTCATTGCGGTGATAAATTTCCAAGTGGCCAATTGCAACAACCTCCAAAGTCCTAATAGGATTAAAAATCTACATACTGATATCAACGGAAGATTCTTAACTTGTACCTTCTATACAACTATCACAAACTATCATGGTTACCTAAAGGACCCCAAAAAACCCTGAGAAGGGAGGGGTGAATCAGGGTGTAAAATTTTTCTCCTAAGATGAATCTTGTTCCCATGTTGGTGGGAACCTATTGAACCTATCTAATGGGAACATTAAGAATATAAGTAATCACATACAAAGAGATATCACAACCATTTTACATTTCTCTCTACTAAGGGATATTCCACGTAGTATGCACCAACAGTGTGTAGGTCATTCCTAAATCCACTAATTCTCATTATTTTTGGAATACAAGTGTTCAAAAACAGTTAGACTTTTCTAAGAAAACTTCCTTTACAATCTTTTAGAGATATTTCACTGTGTCCCTCGAAACACTTCTGTCAACTCCCCCTAGCTCCCTGATTTTAGAGAATTCTTACTCAATTTGTCAACTTGAAGGTCGCTTTAATGGGTTTCCATAAAATTCATTATCCCTATCTAGACCAATACTTATCTTGCACCATATATTTGATTCTATGCACTTTGAAAGCCATGTTCACTAAAAAACTGATATTCAAAACTACCTTTTGCAAAGCTCTGTTCATGGGGAGTCGTTTCTAGAAAACTACTCTTTAAGATTATAGCCTTTTCCTATGGATTTTGGAACCGAAAAATTTGTAAAACACTGGAAAATGATTCCACCTTCAACACTATTGTCAGCTTGAACTGTAAGATCCCTATCCATGCAAACTCCCTAATCTTCTATGCGAGGATTGATAACAAACAGAAACCATACACTATTTCTTGCAAACAATAGCCTTGGTTCTAACATTACCCTATAAACCGATAACCAGGATAGTCCCGACATAGCCAGAAGGGAATTTTCGATCCTTGTGGGTTGGCGACAAGCACCTATAATCATACAAAATGAAAGTTGGAATGAATTTTTGACATACACAATAGAATAAAGATAAATAATTAAGTATGTATACAAGAAAAATCTACAGGGAGAAGGGTACCAATATTCAAAAAGGCATAAACAGACCAATGTACAAGAAAATAAGAATAAAAACCCACATCCCAATGGACTCAGCAATACCAAACCCAATGATCAGCAACCAGAACCACCTACAAGTGGCATTTTTCCCTTGCTCAAACCTGGAAGGAGATAATCTATAAACACCAGAAGGCATAGGTAGGGTGTGAGCTAAAATCCTAGTAGCCTCTCACCAAGGATTCCATAATAAGATTCCAACATTTAATTAACCAAATAAAAAGATTTCAATTTAAAATAAAAAGGAATGGAAGTTCAAAATAAAATTTAAACAAAACATGATTTTAATTTCAAATAATGGAAATAATTTAAGTAAATGGATTAATAAATACTTTATATAAAATAGTTTATATAAATTCATAAGGAATGTGTAAAATAGTTTATATCAAATAATGGAATATATTTCATATATAAACAATGAGAAACATGGTCATATTCTAAGAGGTATGATAATTCTAGGTTATGGTATCCTCACTCACTTATTTAATGATAATGGAAATTTGTACACATGTCCATTTATAATTGGTCAAAGAGGACTCATTAACATGATACTGAGGAATAAAATATTCCAAACATTTTATGTTAGTGTTGTAAAGTGTCAATCTGTTGCTAGGGAATTCCCATCACTGCGTTTTTGTACCTAAAAACTCACTAACTAGAGAGGATTGTATTTTTTCATAAAACAATCAATTATGGGAAATTTATTTTAAGATTTCTTAAAATACAATTCGACCCATTTACAATTTTAATATGAATTTTTTTTTTAAAATCAAAAACGGTTTTTAATCAAAACATGACTTTTCTAGGATAAAACCAATGAGTTTCTATTAAAAATAATTAATCCATTTTTCATAAATAAAAATTTTAAACCAATTTCATCAAACCAATTTAACAATTAAAATTAAATAATTTAAATTTCACAATTATCCATTAATTTCAGAAATGCACCCCAATTCAATGGAATTGGGGGTTTTCCCAATTTCATGAAAAATCCAATATAAATCCACTATTCACTATAATTGGGTTTTTAATAAATCTATTTGATTAAAATTATTAAATTTAATTTAAATCAAACAATTGAATTTCAATCAAGAAATTTAGGTTTAATCAAATTTTCCATCATAAACGGAACCAAGTTCCTTGAGATGGTGGGATCTCAAAACACAAAGACCTAATTTGGGAATTCCAATGAAGAATGTCATCAATGAAGATTATATAATAAAACCTAAAATAACATGTATTATTTCCTCCAATGACACGGATATCTATAAACCATTAGGGAGGAAAGAGGAGAGAGTGGAAGAAAGAGAACGGGTAGAGGAAACTTATCAGGAAGAGATTGAACATTGTTCACCTAGATTTGATTCACTTATAGAAGGGTTTATATGGGCCAAAATAACATCTTGGGAGCCTATGAGGAAAAATAAAATTCAATAGTTTGAGATAGGCCTATTGAGAACTTAAATTGGGATTTCAGAGTTTTAAAAATTATCTTTCAGATTAATTAAAAGTCGTGCACGGTTTCCTGGCCAGGGCCACATGGTTAGACTAACTTTGAACCCCCAGACATGAAACCCTTTTAATGAGGTTTAAAGGTTTATCCTATATGGGAGAATGGTTTTTCAATACATTCACAAGTCATGCAAACCCCCACTATTTGGGTTTGAATGGTTTACACTTAGAGGGCCCATGGTTTGAGAAAACCATGCGCCAACCGTGCACAGTCCATAAACATTTAAAATTTCCAAAATATTCAGCTAAAAGAACCCTAAATGAAACCCAACCAAATAATTATAAAAACAGGGTTTTAGGGATATATGGAAATAGTAATGTGATGTTATAATCTAGGTATTGGTGGTTATGAATATTCTCATGTTATGCGCATGCACTTTGATTACATCATCATACTCTTATGCTCTTCTTATTCTCAATGATGATATTAAATTGTTAATGTATATGTTTACGATTATAAGGAATTTGAGATCACCCTTTTAGGTTTCAATTTACTTTATTTATGAATAATGATGATTAAATGACTTGTTTCTAGAAATGTTTCTAACATGATGAAGTTTGTGGGAGATGATGAACACTTAATATGGAATATGAAAAGATGGATATTATTTGAAATATACTTCATTGAATTAATGGGTATTATTTATGTAAGAGTTTTCTCTAATAATCTAAAACTCTAAACCTAAAAGGTCTTTAGGTATGTATTTGGTCCAATATTTCCTTTTTATGTTGTATGTTTTGGATTGGGAAAATTGGGTCACCTTCAAGGGTAACAAAGATAGAAATGTAAAGTTCGTTTTTTAGCACTGGATCTACACTACTATAGATTTTGGTTTAAAAAGTGCTAGATTTTATAAATTCTTGCTAAAAGCACAGATAAAAACCCCCTTTATCAATGCTAAAAAATGAGTTGAGAAAATACCCCTTTTATCAGTGATTTTTTAGCACTAATAAAAGGTACCTTTTATCAGTATTTTTTTCTATCAATGATAAAGGGGGTCTTCATCTATTCTTTTTTCTAGCGCTTATAAAGACCCCCTTTATCAATGCTAAAAAAGAGCGGATAAATATATCCTTTAAGAATGCCTTTGTTTATACATTTGTAAAAGGTATATTTCCTAAAATATTTATACATTGTTACAAATTATATATAAATATATAAATATATTGACATTTATATAAATATAATATGATTTATTAAATATGATTTATATATTACTTAATATACATTTACACTTAATATATAATATATTTAGTGAAAATTTATTATAAATTATTCAAAAAATAATATTAATTAATAATTTTCTAATTATTATCATGGAATAGTTATTTCATAATAATTGGATGGCATAAAAATTCAATAAACAAATGAACGATCTATGATAGTTTGAAAAAAAAACATGAACTTAAAACGTTCATAAATTTTTATTTGAATGTTTTTTCAATCTACTACATAAAAAATTAAAGTCAGTGAAGATATATACAATGGTTAGCCTGAGAGATCCATGTTTTCTTTTTTTAGAGGCCAAAAATGAGTGGGAAGGCCTTCAAAATATTTTTTTTTATTCGGATGCCCTAATATTTTAATATTGAATAGTATTTCAACTTCATTTAAGAGAGTATTTCTATCCTTTTTCAGTGGATCCTGATTTTATTTTCAGATATTACATTCATATAGATGTTATATTTTTTAAATTTTATCAGTTCTCATTTTTTTGTTTTATTTATAATTAAATATATGGGTATTTTCATATATTTACTTATAATAAATCAACTTAATAAATACATATTTAAAAATATTTAGATTGAAATGTATTTTTTAATATATAAAAAATGGAAATAAATATTTCATATACCATTTATTTAAAATAAAAAATAATCTATTTTATTTACCTTATAAAAATGCATTAATATATATATGTATACCTATAAAAGTAATGTTTATATATCAACATGTATATGTTAACAAAAAAATTATATTTATATGTATATTCTAATATATGTAAATATATGTGTGTGTGTGAGAGAGAGAGAGAGAAATATAAATGTATATTTGTGTGTGTAAATATGTGTGTGTGTGTGTGTGTGTCAATATTGTGTATATACATCATATATATATGTATTTTTATAAATAAATCATTATCATTATCCTTAAATATATCATATATATTTATAAATACCTTATAAAAAAATTATATGTAAATATAAAGTTATATTTGAATATGTGTAAATATATATACATAAATATATATACATCTAAATTTATATGTAATGTATAAAATTTATATTTAATTATATAATATATAGATGTATTCTAAAAATGTATTTAAAACAATATCTCACCATTTTTTCATTATAAAAATTTATGAATATATATATATACTTATATAATTATATATATAATGTTTTTATATACATATGTGAGTGTATTAATAAATGTATATACATTTATATTTATATTCTGATATATATAAATGAATATTAATATATAATATATTTACATTAATATAAGTAAATATATTTAACACATACACAAACATATATTTTATAAGTGTATTTAAAAATAATTATATAAATACTTGAATCATAAATAAGTATGTAAATATATATATATATATATATATCATAAAATATAGAATAAAACAACTCGGTGCACTGGTAAAGATGTTCTAATTTCAAAAGAGAGGTATAATGATCGAATCCTGGTGCACGCATGGGGGTTAATAGGAGTCTGAGCTTTAGAAAAATGCTAACAAAGGGTCATTGATAGCACTGATTGGGGGAATAAGGTTACAGGTGGGGAGGGGAAGAGTGGGTAAAAATCATTAAAAATGGGGGTGGAGAACACCAAAAAGCATTGTAATTTTATCAGCGCTTAAAAATGTGTTGACAAAGGTATCCATTATCGTTTATCTTTTTAGCACTTAGAAAAATGGTATTTATCAACACATTTTTTAAGTACTGATAAAGGGGGCTTTGATCAATGCTTCTATAGTGATGATAATTTAGTCCTTTATCAGCGATAAAAAAATTGATAGGCCTCCTTTATAAGTGCTTTTTTAATGATGATAAAGGTGGGATTTTAACAGTTCTTAGATTAACATCGTTTTTAGCACTGTTAAAGCCAATTTTTAGCACTATTAAAAGAATGACCTATAGTAGTGTCGGGAGTGTGGGTTTGAGGCTCTTATACATATTCTATGTTCTTAATTTATATTTCACATTGATTATTTCAAGGATATATCATACATTTGAGTTTTTATTCCACTATCAAGGTTTATTTTATGAACCTATAAAACCCAACACTATATACAATGTATATAATATTAATTTTTTGTAATTTCAATATAAATTACTATATAAAAATTATTATATTAATATTTTTAAAATTTTAAGAGTTCAATTAATTGATTCATTTAAACATTAGTGTTACAAATCCTTCATTATAATCAAAATTTATAAATATTTTACCATAAATAAATGGATAAAATTTGTATGAGTGATATTATTAGCACTAATAAAATTTACATTTATCAGTGCAAAATAAAACTCTAATAAAGGTGAAAATTTATAGGAAAATGTATATATAAACACAAATGTAGTTTTTTTAATATATATTTTTTTCATATGTGTGTGTGTATATATACATGTTTTAATTTATATTTTTCACAAATTATATTTATAAATTTAAAATAATATAAAAACACATAGGAACTAATATATATTTATATATTTATATATAAACACACAAGTAAACATAAACATATGTCTATATATTTACATATAAACACAAACACATAGATATATATTTATAAACATGCACACATAGACATATAGATATATATTTATAAATATAAAAACATTCCTAGTCATATATAAACATGCACACAAAGGTATATTTCTAAAGATCTAAAGAAATGAATAACAACTGAGAAGGGGGGTTGAATAAGTTGTTAAATTTTTATAAGATTCAATAAGTTTAGAAACTTAACCCCTAAAACATGTTAAATTTTATTACCTTATCATATTTTATTAAATACTAATGCATGAAAAAGTTGGTAATCAAGTAAAGAACATGATATATACAAGGTTTGGCCTTAATGTGAGAACCTACATTATTGTCATAGTCACTCTCGTGTGTCTATGGAAATTAACTATAATGAATAAGTGAATAAAACTTGTGTAAAATCTCATTAGACACCTTTATCTCTCAATAAGAATGATTATAATGACTCCCATCATTTTACAAATTTTTCTTATTATTAATTGATCTACAAAATAAAATATCACAAATACTTTTTCACCTTAAAACTCTATGTGGAAACTCAATTCGATGAACCATGTACTTATTTCTTCGGTATTATTGGATCATTATGATGAAATCATTATGATGAACTTATTACAATGAATTTATTATGATGAATCCTTTTTTGAAACTATGCTTCTAAAACTCTTATCAACGGTTCAGTCTGATCTTCTTTATTTCAAAAAGAAACCCTTTAGTTTTCTAATCTTATAATGAGTTCTCTATCCAAAAAGAAACTATTAATCAAAATATGTAGTGATATACATTTTTATCACATGAAAAGGTCTCAAAATATGAATATACTATGCATCTCCTTGTAGGAATATCAAAATGGAAAAGGTGAGAAACTGAAAAAAAAAATCTTGCTTACTCAAATTCAAAAACCTCTAAAATTCACTCATAATTGAACTTTATATTTTTCGACTTCAAATATTATGGATCCTTCATGAATCATGTTGATTATTCTTAGTAATCACTCTTCATAAACTTCCTAACTTTTCATTATTAAGATGGAACTACCTTAACTCATTATGATGGAAGTTCATTATCATATTACAATAGAGCTTCCTCATCTCATTACAATGGAACTTCCTCAGTTCATTCCAAATTGACTTTCCTTATTAGTGTTAGTGTTATTCATTTTACTTCTAAAATTTTGCCTGATTGACTATCCTTCTCAATGTCTATATTATTTAATTTAGATGCAGTCCAATTGAGTTTCCTTCTCAGAGTCAGTCCGATTGAATTTCCTTCTCAGAGTCAGTCGGAATGAATTTCCTTCTCAAAGTCATTCTGATTTAAATTTTTTTTCCAGAGGTGGTCTGATTGAATTTCATCCTCATAGGAATTCTGATTGACTTTCCTCCTTAGAGTCAGTCTAATGGAACTTCCTCAAATTTAGTCCAATGGAATCCTCATAATGATGGAATTGTCATTAATATGGAATTCTTATTACGATTGAAACTCCACTCTAAAGCTTTGAAATTCTTCAATCCTCATCAGGTATAAATCTTTCAACCTTCTAAAAACATATATTCCTAGTACATCTAAATCTAATGCAAAATTTTTAATTATTCTTGGAATCAATAAAATATTTACAATTCCTCTATTACATAAAAATATTTTATCATGATATTTTTTCATGATTTATGAGAAATTTAAGATTGTAAAACCATTTTATGACTTGGGGTTAGAAATTTAAAGAACTCTCTATCTCCTAAAATAACTATCTTTATTCAACCTATTCATAAACATTCGAACTTTCTTTCACTTAGAAACTCCTAAATTTCTAACCAACACCGAGTCTGATGACTCTTCAAATTCAAGCTAGTGGATCTGAGACTGATGGAACATCTGTTCAACAACTTTATATTTCTAAAAACTACTACAACAGGTTATTCTAATTCTTATACTTTTCTTCTGGTCTTTCTTAGTTCGATCATCTGTATTCGGAAAACTACTTTCTCAAAAATAAAACTTCCCCCACATTTTTTCTTGCATTCGAACATTTATAAACTTTCACCTATTTTCCTAAAAAATCTTTAACAAAAGCTTAGTTTTCAACAAATACAAAACATTGTTATGACAAAACTTCACAAAGGTTCTTAAATTTCTATAAGCATAAACACGTATTTTTTTCAATTTGTGTGTGTGTGTGCCTATATATATATTATGAGAATATAATTTTTAATAATTTTTTATTCAATTATGATTTATATTTTTAATATAAATTTTATATGTAAAAATATTTCTATATATTTCTATATTTATTTATATACATTTTATATTTATTTATTTTATAATATGGATATATATTTATATATTTTTTTGTAAAAATATCTATAAACACACACATATGATTATAAATAGATATATATGTGTGTGTGTGTGTGTGAATTATAAATTATACAATATGAAAATAAATATATTACTTTAAATGTTAACTATATTTCATGTATTTATATACTTATTTATATAGTTCATATTACTATATTTCATAATATATATATGTGTGTGAAATTATAATCATTTATATAATTTTAAATAAGTATAAATGAATATATATATATATATATATATCATATTTAAGAATATATAAATATGTATATATAAATTATATTATGAATTTTAACCTTTATCAGTGCTAAAAAATAATTGATAAAGAAAGGTCATTATTAATGCTAAACAAAATTGCTGATATAGGGAACCATTTATTAGAGCTAAAAAAGCACAGATAAAAATTAGCCTTTTCAGAATTTTTTAGTGCTGATAGAAGTTTTCATATACCAATGCTTTTCAGGTGGTTTCTATCGGATTTTATTCAATTTTGTTTCTTTAATGTATTCTCTCAATACCATAGATCAGGGCAAGGGAAGCACTTTTTTTATCAACGCTAAGTAGAAAGTGTTGATAAAAGCATCTCCTTTATTAGTGTTAGCTAAAAGCACTGATAAAGGGGTATCTTTTATCAACACATTGTTTAGCGCTGATAATGGTTATATTTAACAATGCTATGATAATTCTTATTAATATATATATAATTATTATATTTATCATCAAAAATAATATTTGTTTATATACATTAATTAAAAAATGCATGTTTATAATTAATGTAATTATGATATATTAATATATATTTTTTAATAATTCAAATATTTATATGATTTTATAAAAAATGTTTTTATAAGATTACAAATATATATATATATATTTGTTTGTTTTTTTAAATAATTATAATATTATAATAATTTTTTAAAATAAAAATATATATTTATTAAATTTATAATTATATATTTATAATTATATATTGATACTTCTTAAATATATTTATTTATAATTACAATTATAATTGAATAAATATATGTCTCTAAAAAATTTGGTCAATATATATATATATATATATATCATGAGATAATGATGACATGCATGGACATGATTGACATTATTTATGTTCATATATTGATGCTTGAGTATAATTGACGTTATATGATCATAAGTTTATTTATGGACATGATTATGGGATGCTATGTTCCAAATTTTTAGATTGTATAAATTATTATGATGCATACATTTTTTATGTATTCATGACTCATGGATGTTCATTTATACATTGACACACTTATTATCCATGTTTTCCATACATGTGATGACTCATTTTTTATGATATATACTTTACTAGGTATGATTCATTCTTGTTATACCCATGAACAAATTATGTTCTCATAAGTACTTAAAAAATTACAATAAATATATTTAAATAACAAATATATTTATTATATATATAACTATTAATTATTAATTATATATAAATACTTTTAAAATATATTTTTTTATAAATATAATTTTAACTATATATATTTAAATAATTATAAAATCACAATAAATACATTTATTCTAATTTTATAAAAATATATATTTATATTTATATTTATATACAAATATTTATAAATATATTTATTTATAATTATAATTATATATATATATATATTCTTAAATAATTATAAAATTATAATAAATATATTTATTATATTTAAAATTTTATAAATATAAATAATTATATAAATACATGAAAATAATTATAATTATAAATATAATTAAATATATTTATTTATTTAAATAATTATAAAATTATAATAAATATATTTATATATTAATATGTGTATATAATTATATAAATATATATAATCATATTAATTGTTGGCGCCAAAATGTGGGGAGAAGCAGAAGAAACGAAAAGCCTGAGTGGCTGCCTCACGAAGCCCCTTCGCGGAACCCCATAGCCCTGCGCCTGTCGTGGAGAAAGTAGGCGAGATGCTCTGCGAACACCTTTGATGTTTGCGAGCACACAGTGGAGTAAGGAGGCGGGACACTCTGCGAACCCCTTTGATGTTCGCGAGCCCGCCATGGAGCAAGGAGGTGGGACGCTCTGCGAACACCTTTGACGTTCGCGAACCCACCGCGGAGCATTGAGGTGGGATGCTCTGCAAACTCCTTTGATGTTCATGACCCCACCATGGAGCAAGGAGGCGGGATGCTCTTGTGAACCCCTTTGACATTCGTGAGCCCGCCGCGGAGCAACCAAATCCATCTTCACGCCGAGCGAGCTCTTCTTTGCGGAACCTCTTGCCAATAAATACTCTCCTCTCCCCAAGCCCAAACGACGGATCATCCGACCTTTCAACTTCATATCTCCTGAATCGTGAAGCACTTTCTGCTCTACGAACCATGAGCTATGTGAGGTATTTTGCATTGGTAAATGCCTACCCCTTGCATTAATTCTTCTCCTCTTTATAGAGGGATGCCTTTCATGGAGCCTACGGGCCTCCGTGAAGGAAGGGGATCCCAAAGGGGACCCGGGTCATCGCAGGGAGATTATGATTTGCGAAAAACTCTTTCCGTACATGTGACCCATATGCTAAGTCAGGGCCACTATTCCTTGAAAAGAACATTGCTTCACAACCCTACACTTCGCAAATCACCCTTGCTTCATGAGGCATTGCTCCGTGAATCCATTTCCACTTCACGAAGAACCTTACACATGCACCTATGCCCTATACCTAGGTTGGGACACTGCACTTCGCAAAGCATACCCCTTCACAAAACCCCTCCACTACGTGGAGCACTAGAGCTTCACAGGGCCCCTGCCGATGAACTCCTTTGTTTTTCAATTCATTTTCTCATGCGAACCTCAAGGTTTTCACGAAGTTATTTCAAAGTCCCTTGGACATTATTTCCCATTGCGTTGCTTCGCCTCATGCATCTTCGCCTAGGCACGCTAATGGCTATTGTTTACTCGCATAGTCATGCTAACATGTACCCCCCAATGGATCACTCCATAACACCCCCTTACCACATCGTTGTGGATTCCTTCCCTTCCCCAAGGGGCGGAAGGTACCGGTCATGTAAGTCCTAGGGGTGTGTAGAAAACCCCACCTCGTCCGAGCAGCGGGACATTAAACTACCAAGCACCATCATCCTCAGCACAAGACATTAAACTATGAGTTTCTCCCCATCCATCCTATGTGGGGTTCCCCACATTGGACATTTTGCACGCCCACTGGTCTCCATGGGAGTGTGACCATTCCTCACAAGGAATTACATCCTCCTCATCGGAGTGCGTATGTCTGCGGGGAAAGGGAAACCATTTTGGTGTAAGCCCCTAGCCTTTCTTGTCAAAGGTAGTACCCCTACTCCTCCTTTTTTATTCCATGCCAAAGACTAAGAGGAGATATGGGGACATGTATCTTGTTATCCCTTCCCTCTCCCTCTGGGCTTTGTCACCATTCAGGCCTCCATCCTAGAGTAAGTCCCAATCTCTATCTCCCTGGGCTGCTAACCAAGCATAAGCCCTAGTTTCCTCTTTAGGCCGCTAACCACGTGTAAGCCCCAGTCCACTTCCCATGGATGCACCGTTCATGATGTGATTGTCAGGTCTTTTCTACATCTTTTTTCTCACATCGAGCATTACTCATGTGGGCGCAGAGTAATCATCGACCATGACATCCTTTCTAGGAATCCTAGAGTGTAAGCCCCATGCACCATCCGAACTATGAGGACAATGATCTTTTCCAAGGCAAGGTACATAATAAGAATCTATGAGGTTCAATCCCACCATCTATATGGACCCCAGGTCTTCATTCACATCGGTTCGTCGACCCCCATCCCGAACTACATGGACCTTGATCCATGCCAATGTATGGTACGTTGGAAGCCTCCCTGATGTTCAATCCCAACAAACATTAGTCTCGAACATATTCACGTTGGTGTACCAAGCCCCATCTGAACTACGAGGACTTTGATCTTTGCCAAGGAAAGGTACGTAGGAAGCCTCCATGAGGTTCAAGCCCACCATTTATCTCAACCCTAGGTCCTCATTCATGTTGGTTCACCGAACCCCATCCCAAACTACGTGTACTTCGATCCTTTCCAAGGCAAGGTACGTAGGAAGCCTCCCTGAGGTTCAAGAAAAACACACAATCATTCTGACCCCCTTCACATTGGTTCTCCCACACTATTCTGGACTTTGATCCTTTCCAAGGCAAGGTACGTAAGAAGGCTCCCTGAGGTTCAATCCCAACGACTAGTGGTCCCAGCCACTTCACATCGGTCCACCCCCATCCTACATGACGTTAAACTATATTCCCCTTTTTATTCCCTATCCATTTGTAAGCCGTTGTGACCCCCACTCAGCAGTATGTCGTTGTCACCCCTTTCAGCGGTAAGCCGTTTTCAACCTCTTTCAGCAGTAAGCCATTGTCACCCCATTCAGTGATAGGCCGTTGTAACCCCTCCTAATGGTAAGCCGTTGGAACCCCAACCAGAAGTAATCTGTTGGCAAGACGAACTACATTCACCTAACTATGTGGACTTTGATTCCCTGCCACGGGGATACGTAGGAAGTCTCTTCGAGGATCAATCCCACCATCATCGTCTCCTTGAGTTGACTCCATCACATTTTCCATCCACTTCACTTAAGCACTTGTCATCCATCTTGATTCTTATCCAGGCCACCACATTCCAGTGAAATCATGCCAGTTCCCCTCTTCACTGCTCCTAGCAGTAACTGGGTAACTAACCAAGTGTTAGCCCCAAAATTAGTGTTCCATAAAGGGGTTACGCCTATCTAATCCACTCTAGTCAGCATTTCCATTAGTATGGTCCTTCTCCGATGGATGTTAAACTCACGACATACCCTGTGTTAAACATAAGAAGCTGAGAAAAACCTCAGATACATGCCTATGTTATATAATTCCCTGCATTTGATGTGGGATGCCTCGGGCTTCCACGCCCTTTTCAAGACCTATAATAAGGGGAAGAATCCCAGATGTTTCAGTGTTCTAGCGCCCAGACATGCCAATGATGTCCAATGTGACTACTCCCTTAACTAAAGGTTGTTGCCCTGACTAGACCCCTTGGAATGTCCTAAAAAATTAGTGTAATTAATCGACATCCATGAAGATATGGCACTGGGAAGAGTTTCACAAACAACGTATTAAATCTATAAGGGAGACCTGGAATAGGTCACGATTTTCGAGGATTAATCCACGGAAGGAAGAACCGACATCCCATCATCCCGTTTTGATTAAGGAGCAAACATCCCTGAACAAGGAATGGATGTCACCCGCCTTTGGAAAGAGGGAATGTAGGGAAACAAACAACGTCGTTGTCCCCTAAATCAGACGGATGCGTGTGCACCCCAGTGAAAGCGTCGAAAAAAAATGTGAACCCGATGTGAAGATCTTCTCCTCAATGTGGTGATTAGTAGTGTTCGAGACATGAATAGACTAGTGTGTCACCGGATCCAGCTATCTGATGCTGGGTCCCGCCAAGAAAATAGCAGGCCAACCGTGAAACTCACCAGAAGATGGGGTAGTCAAAACATTGGGCATCTCAGTCTGTGACGTTGTCAGCGTGGATCCTTCCTGACAACCATGAAAGATGGAATGGCACTGGGGAATTAGACATCGATTTTATTATTTTACCACTAATGGTCTAATCTCCCTTTTTCTCAGGATCCAAGAAGCTCCACCTAGAGCTCAATCGCCACCCTCCCGCTGACGTAGGGGCAGGGGCAACGCCAATGCGGCAATCTCGCGTGGCTCCTCCACTTCTGTGATGACTTCTACCACCATGGTTTCTAGGTGCACGTGCCCCATATCCCCCTCTGAAGTCATTCAGTGGAGGGTGATAAATGACCTCGTATTCCGGTACAAGGAGAAGGGTATTATGTTGACTAGGGATATGGCCCACTAGGACTTGGAGGCGTATGCATCTCGTCGCCACCGTCTCCCCCAAGGGCCGTGCGGGGAGCCACTACTCCCAACTCTAACGTACAATCATTTCAGGAGCCTCTCCCTAGAACGCCTTGATGACTCCCTCCCCTACCACGAAGAGGTAAAGGATTCCTAGGCCAAGCCAGCCAGGATCCCGCTTCAAGGGCCCCTAAGGAGGGCCCCCACCAGGTCACGCCAGCATTGCCACCTGGTCCCCCTAGCTGAAGAGCAGGTAAGCTATATGCCTGCACTGTCGGCCCCAGTCCGTCTGAACCGATGCCAATATCGGGCGCAAGCTGAAGAGGACACCCATCAAGGGGCGCCAAAGTCTGCGGCTATTGTGGCCTGAGCCACTGCCGAAGTATATCACCAGACACCTACATATGCTCAGTAGGGGATTTATACACCCGACCTGGATCGAGACCCCTATCACCCCATGTGTAGGCTGGGTCGACTCTCTTGGTCGCCAGCATGAGCAATGACCGTCGTGGACCAATCCACAGTGGAGACTCCCAGTACGGAGGTCCTCCTCATACCGCCACCATGGAAAGTGCAGGTCCTCCCCACTTCCAGCTCAGCATGGAGGTCCACCTCGTGCCAC
The DNA here is from genome assembly GCA_963277665.1 of Viscum album. Taxonomy (NCBI): domain Eukaryota; kingdom Viridiplantae; phylum Streptophyta; class Magnoliopsida; order Santalales; family Viscaceae; genus Viscum; species Viscum album. Next base: position 873,222,132 of record OY728139.1, read on the forward strand.
CTTCAACCCAAACAAGGGTCTTCCCTGTGACGGTGACACTCAGTACTGGGGTCTCTCTCATGCTCACTACACCAAGTATGGAGTCATTCCACCAGCCACAGATCGTCAGGGCCAGTACTTTGCACATCCGTTCAATCTCCAACATGTGGGATATCCACATGTTCTTGTAGGATTAGGCGAAATCCCTTCTCGCCTCAGAAATCATAGGGGTGGGGAGCAGCTTCACGTCATCAGCGCCTAGCACGGAGGTCCTACACGTGCTCCTGTTGGCTTTAAAGGAGGTCCTACCCACTTCAGCACTTCCCACGGAGGTCCTCAGCATGTTCCCTTTGATATTTTCCTCGGTGCGCCTCATACCCTAGCTTACTCAGGTAGAATTCCTCTCTATTCCATCACCAGTATGACTGAAGGTCCTCCCGGTGCTGGAAATCTACCCTGTCCCGAAGAGCCATCCTGGGGCAGGAGGGTGGGTCGTTGCCATAATAAAAAGAGCTCTGATAAGATTCAGACTAAGATCAAGCCAGTCCGGTTCTCAGATTTTGAATTAGAGTGAGACTCAGCGATAGAACCCTCCCCTCGGTCCTTTGTGTCAAGGGATGAGGTGGGAACGAGGCTTATCAACATTGTGATCTTGGAAAGAGAAGTCCACCAGATTCTCACCTCCCTCCATAGGTATGTCCAAGAGGATGAAAACATGGAAATCCTGCAGGTTATGGTCATGCAATCACCACCATCATCACCAGAGGCACTCTCTACCTCGCCTAGAGATCACAAAGATCTATTATGGGGACTAATGGTGGACGATCAGCGGTGTGGTCCATCACCAGTATCCCTATTCCCTGCACCAGGAACTACGGCCGTTAGCCTGTCTTACCATGATGTGGTGGAAATGTCGCTACACTCTTCAGAGGATAGCCCAAGATATGGAGGTCTTTCAGCTCGCTCTCCATATTCTCCCCCTTCCAGCCTACCATCCCAGTGGTATGCCTCAGTACCACTGTTGGTTCCTTAGCCACCTCTAGTGGACGAGTGGGGCAATGAAGGGGCAGACCCTAAATCCGAGCCATGGAGCTTATGGAACATCCTCACAGCGGACCACTTCTCTGAGATGTTTTGACCCGTTGTAGCACCAAATTTTTGTGCGCCGGAAACCCTCACCCCAGAGAAAGTTGAGTGTTTCCGTTAAACCCTCTGGGTGATGCACTTCCACCTTCTCCACTAGTGAGTGTCTTATCCAAAGTGCCAAGTGCAATTTGAGGACATCGGTGAACAATTCCGCCTGGTTGAACTGGCCACACTCCCTGTGTCCTAGCACCCTGAGTCACCAGGTTTCCATACATCCCTCCAGCAAAAATGCGTTCAGAGTTTCAAGGTACACCGCAAGATTATCAAGGAGGCTTCCCCCCACATGCAGATCCATGGTTGGGGGCAGTAGGCTGCCCTCCTCTTCATCTCTATCCAGTGGAATCCCAACCTTCCATGTGATATCGGGGAAATTCCCCCAAGTAGAGTCATGCTCAACATGGCCAGCCTATCATAAGGGGAGGATGAGCTAGAACTCCTTGACAGGGACCTTACCCCTGAGAGCGTACCACCACTATTGGATCCATCAGTAAGGGGTACTCACCGATAGAAAATTCTGTTGGGCCTCCCTGTGCCCACTGAGGCATTAGCCCTCAGCCGAAATCTCAGTAAGGGTAAGTAGATCCTTGGATCCCCCAAACACTCTGACCCATCCACCTCAGTACATAAGATGAAGGAAGACTCTAAAAAGGATGCGCTGCGTTAGTAGCTTGCTGAACAGAAAAAGATGGTTGATGACCTTTTGGATGAGTGCGCTGCGGAGAAATGACTAGACTACAGTGATCCTCGGCCTAGACAGTAGGAGCAGGCACAAATTCCCCTTGGTGAGCTACCCCCGAGTGACCCTGATCATCCTTATAATTCTTAAAGGGTTTAATATGGAGTTCACAACAAGAGGGCCCAATATATCTCTCCCAATCCTCCTAAATGGCATAACAACCCTCAGAACCCAGCTCGGGCTCCCCCAGCTGCCCCACAGGTCATTCCGCCAGCCACTCCATGAGCCACTGGGCCTGCTTACCTTGTTGATGAACCTAGAAACGCACTTGTGGTTAGGGATACCCGTCAAGACAGATACCCCCACCCGGATGATCCAATGGAGGCACTCATTTCCCACCTCGAGGCATTGGAGACACGACATGTGGCACTCCCACTTGATGGCAAGCCATGTCCACCATGGATGGATGATATGCCTGCACCCCCAGGTTTTGTGAATCCCACCTTTTCCTCCTTCAATGCTATAGGGGACCCACCACAGCACTTGGCCCACTTCATCTCAAGGTGTAGACCCATGTTGGAGACTCCAGCACAGCAGGAAGCTGCCAAACTTTTGTGTTTTGTGAAAATGTTGGATGGACCGGTGTTCGTCTAATACAGCCAGCACCACATCGGGTCAGTAGCCGGTTGGGAATAACATAGGAGGAAATTCCTCTACTAGTTTAGTTCTACCACCTGGAAGATGAGTATCTCAGACCTCTTTAAGTGAAAACAGAGGCATGATGAGCGTGTAGAAGACTTTTTCACCTGGCGGAAAGGGCTCACTTACTCTGTTAACATGCCACTGACTCAGGAGCAACTACTGGAGATGTGCGTAGGGAATTTCAAGACTAAATTGGTCCCCTAATTGATCAGCCAGAATTACCCTGGGGGATTCTGAGACTTCTCTAATAAGGCCCAGTTCCAAGAGGAATCACTGTAATAGGCTAGCCAGGCATGTCCATTGCCTCCAGTAATTCCTGCGAGAAGGTCCTCCAGATCTGAGCCCGCCACAGTTTCCCACAAAGGTCCCCAAGCAAATATAATTTCTACAAGTGGCACCGTCTCTGTAGACTCTCAGAGGCCCTCCACCTCAGGCATATACTCTGTCCCAACAGCGCCCACCACAGAATTGGCAGGTTCCCCAACGTAATGTGCCACCGCCACCTAGGTGACTTAACCAGGCTCCACCCCCTCAACAGGCTCCTCCAGTTCCTCGTTAGGTTCAAGCTCCAAGGTCCCCCTTTCCAAAAAAGGGAAACCGTTCCTACTCGTTCAATGAGGCTCAGGTCCCCGGTTACTTCCGCAGTGCCTTAGAGCAGGGGATCATGTGTTTTCCTGAGTACAGAAGGCCAGAAGAGGTGAACCTCACTGATCACCCCAACTACTGCCCTTATCACCGGATCCTGGGGAACACTCTCAAATAGTGATATGTGTTCAAGGACTGCATCTGAGACCAGTTATATAACAACATAGTCCGGTTAGACCCTACCCTGGCATAGGTGGCGTGCATATTTTAGAGGTCGGGCAGCAGTAGGGACATCAAGGATGAGTGGCAGAAGGTTTCTAACCATAGGAACCCAAAAGTACGATGACTGGATGGCTCAAAAATAGTTTCTCATGCCAATTTTGTCATTCATGCACGTCTGAATCATCCAAAACCTTCAAAATTTGCAGCCACTACTTCTGCATCGTCATCTTAGTCGTTCTCTTTCCAGAAGAGAAAGCGTCGACAACGTAAGGGAAAACAAATTCCCCCACCAATGCCATCGCTATCCCATACTCTGGGTGACTTCATGCCCCCATAGGTGGTGATTAATCCTAAAATTTTCCCAGTAGTGGGTGACTCTTCAAGTGATAGTCAAGGGTACACCTCGATTAATACCATAGAGATAGTAAACCCCTACATGACTCCTGATGAAGAGGAGCGTCAGGAAGACCTTCCCAACTTCCCCAGTCGTCGTTAGCATCAGTGGAGCTGTGGCTATATGGGCCATCGAAGTGATTTGGTTAGAATGCCCCTCCAAGCAGTACATGCTATTGAAACCAGGCATCAGGGTTAGCGCATAGCTCAGAAAATGTAGCCTTCTCATCTGGTGACATCAGGTCCACCTTCACCGTTGTTCGTGCTACTAAATGAGGCAGAGTCACCCAAACCTTGCTGTAATCAAGAATTCTTCCCCACGGACCGATTTTAGTCACCGGGTCCCCCTTCGGCAGTCACTCTACATGCTTCGACTAGTGAGAAATTAGACATTCCATGCACCAGTCAGTCGTCGATCCAGTCGGCAGGGCCTACCATACCTCTTGTCACAGAGAAACCTTTTTTAAGCAAAAGCTCATGCCTAGCATGGAAGTACGACGTCCTCAAAAATCTTTCCAGTATTCCAAAAATACTCTTCATCATTGAGGCTCTTCTCCTGTCGTCAGAAATGCTTGAGGCCCTCACCGAGGCTTTAAGAATCCCCCTCCAGTTTGATATGTATGTAGCGGCCATAGAATCCTTCCATGCTGAGGTAATTGAGAATGTTGAATTCAAATCCATTATCTCATTTTTTATAGAAGATGAAGGCTCTCCCATATAGGGGCACATTCACCCATTGTGCATCACCAGTCATTTTAATGACATGGAGGTCCTCCTTTGTCTCATTGACATGGGCTCTAGGATCAACCTAAGCCCAACTCAGACACAGCAAAAACTGGGATTGTTTGAAGATTATCTGAGCCCCTCTAACCTAATAATCTTGGGTTATGACAGGACGAAACAAACATTGGTCGGTAAGATCCACTTGAAGACCCAGTTCGGTGTCCTCGTTTCCAGCACTGAGTTTATGGTTGTCTCTCAGGACACTACCTATAATGCATTGATGGGAAGTCCATGGTTCCACCTACATGTGGCAGTTCTCTCATCATATCACCAGTTCCTCAATTGTTCCCTCAATGGTTGGGTGGTCGTGATTCAAGGAGACGGATCTCCCTTTGCCACTTGTGAAGCCCGCTATCTGGATTCCAGCTACTACAAGATCATGGAAAAGCATATTCAGACCAACGAGGTCGAGAATTCTAGGGCTACAACCGACCAGTAGATAGATTTGGATGATGCCTATGTCTTTCCAATCCACCTATTGGAGGATATAACCCCGTACATGGGACAATTCATTGTTGTATCTGGAATGAGGGGGGAAAAACATTCCCAAGTCTATATGCAACAGAGGAAGATCACCTCATATTCCTATACAAATAAGGCTCAGGTGATCCCGGAGCCTCCCACTCCCGTAATATTTCGGGATGTCTGCCTCATGGAAATGGCAGTACGTCATACTTGCATGTTTCATCAGACTGGGATAAACCGGATCAAGATGATGTGCCATTACTGCTTTGACATCATCAAGAATGGACCCTTGGGCCAAAGACCAGATGGGATCGGATCAACAGACATCATCGCTATGGTTGTGGCAGCACAGGGGTCCCCCGATGCGGCGTCCATTGACGCTCAGGCTGGTACCCGCTTCTCATCAGGATCTGCCAACTCAGAAGCAACCCCTCCCGCTGAGGATCCATCCTCCATAAGTGGAGAAGAGGATTTAGAGGATGCTCTTCCTACCTTTGAAGAGGGTGTCTCCGCCATAGTTGACGAATTGGTACAGGTGAACCTCGATAGCGAGGTGGACCCAAGATCCACATTTATTAGTGCCTCCATGCACGCCAAAGAGCAACAGTGGTATGTAGACTTCCTTAAACAGCATCCTGATGTGTTCTCCTGGAGTTACGATGAGATTTCAGGACTAGATCCTCAGGTATCCATCCACCGCCTCGGTCTCCTGACAAATCATCGCGGGTTCAAGTAGTCACCTAGAAAAAATGAACCCTTCTCATGGTGCCAGGGTCTTGGACAAAGTCAATAAGCTCATCAGATCCAATTTTTTTAAGGAATTCCAGTACCCCAAATAGATGGACAACATCATACCAGTCAGGAAGAAGAACAGATAGATCAGAGTCTGCACCAACTTCTGAGATCTCAATCACCACTGTCTGAAGGATGAATTTCCCCTTCCTGTGACAGAACTCTTGATTGACGTCACAGATGGGTTCCAAGCTCTCTCCTTCATGGATGGGTACTCTGGAAACAACCAGATCTGAATTACCCCTGATGATGAGGACTCTACAACCATTTGGGCACCACAAGGTACCTTCTATTACCAAGTCATTCCCTTCGGTTTAATGAATGCAGGTTCCTCCTATCAATGGTCCATGCATCACATATTTAAACCAATCCTCGGTACATTGGTGAAATTCTATGTGGATGATTTGGTATTAAAATCTCTCCAATGTCAGGACCATCTCAAAGACCTTGATAAAGTGTTCAACCTCTTCTGTTCTCGTCACCTAAAGATGAACTCGTTGAAGTGTGCCTTCGGTATTACCTATGGAAAGTTTCTCGGCTTCATAGTAAGGTATAGGGGCATTGATATTGATCTGGAAAAGATCAAGTTCATCAGTGAAATGTCACCTTCGAGCATCATTTAGGAGCTTAGAGGTTTCCATGTCCACTTAGCCTACATACGTTGATTCATTTCAAATTTGGCTGGCAAGTGTAAGCCCTTTTCTTGGATCATGAATAAAGCCACACTCTTCGAGTGGGATGAAGAATGTCAGACTGGATTTGAGGAAATCAAACAATATTTTCTCCAGCATCTGATCTTAATGCCACCTGTCTTCGGAAATCTTTTATTCCTTTATGTGACCGCCCTGGAATGATCCCTCAGTTCCCTTATCTCCCATAAGAACAATGAGGGGATGGATAATAGCCTTTACTACCTCAGCTGCATGCTTCTTGATATGGAGACCAGATACTCCCCTATCAAGAAGAGATGACTCGTGATAGTATTCACAGTACCAAATATGCGACATTACCTGCATCACTACGAGGTAGAGATGGTGTCCTAAGTAGATCCACTTAATTACATCTTGAATCGCCCCATGTTGATTGGCCATCTAGCTCGGTGGGTGGTAATCCTCCAACAGTTCGACATCAGGTTCGTGCCTCAGAAGGATATCAAGGAAAAAGTATTGGCAGACTTCCTTGATACCCATCCAACCCCCGCATACCTGTCTCTAGACCTGGATTTTCCCAATGAGTCAATCCTCTCAGTAGATCATGCCATCCTGTGTTAGAAAATTTACATTGATGGTGCCTCCCAGAGCACCACCGGCAGGAGGCTCAATGATCCCAAACTCAACAGAGTGGGTCTGGGTATCATCTTTATTACCCCAGCACAAGCCATTCTGTTGTATTTTTTCCTATTGTCAGAAGGATGCACCAAAAATGAAGCCGAGTATCAAGCTCTCATTACTGACCTCATGCTGGCCCTAGAGATTGACGCGCCCCATATTCATGTGAAAATGGACTCCGAACTAGTCATCAAATCGATCAATAGTGACTACGCCGTCATAAATATAGAGCTTATACCATTGATGGAGTGCACTCTCCAGCTAATGGCCCAGTTCCCATCTCGTCCCCAGGTTACCCATGTCCCTAGGTCGCAAAATGGCAGAGAATATGCCTTGGAAGGCCTAGCTACATCACTCGCAGAGCCCGAACAGGATGATCTGATTATCCACATGGCGCATTGGAGATTCATTGCTCCCGTCACCCCATATGATGATGACATCCCGCAGGTAAGCCACCATACCATCGGCGCCTCCACATCAGGACCCCCAGGTCCCCAGGGTGTAGTGACTACACTGACTCATGATTGGAGAACCTCCTTTGTCGAGTATCTTCAAAACAGTTATATCCCGGCAGATCGGGCGGAGCGTGAGTGAATCCGACGTCGCACGTTACAATTCTCCCTACAGGATGGCCCAGGTCATGAGAAAATTCTCTACAAATTCGGGTTTGATAGTGTTCTCCTCCATTGCAATCAAGGAGTCAAGATTTCTCAGGTCATGCAAGAGGTTCATGCCGGTTCCTGTGGTTCCCACCAGACCGGGCCTAAGCTATCCCATAAGATCCAAAGACTGGGGTATTTTTGGCCCTCCATGATCCATGGCTGCATAGAGTTCTCCAAGAGGTTCCACATGTGCCAAATTCATGCTAACTTCATGCACCAGCCTCCAGAGCCACTCCACTCTACCATGTACTCTTGGCCATTTGAGGTATGGGGATTTGATATCATGGGTCCTTATCCACCGACGACAGCTCACCAATGCAGGTTCATCTTGACCGCTACGGATTTCTTTTCCAAGTGGATGGAAGCGATTCCAATCAAATAGGTCAAGGATTGTTCCATCATTGACTTCGTGAGCTCCAATATCAACTACTGATTTGGAGTCCCTCATTTTGTCCTCACTGATAATGGCACCAACTTACGAACAGCTAAGTTGAAGAAATTGTACACTAAGTACAACATCCGTTCTAACCATACCTCCTGCTACCACACACAAGAAAATGGAAATATCAAGGCGTTAAACAAGACACTCTCTAAAATTTTGCAGAAAATGGTTGGTCAGAATAAGAAGAGTTGGCCGGACAAGCTCCCCAACTCCCTTTTGGCTTATCGGACAATGACTCGTAATTCCACCCCGGTGACCCCAAATTCCCAGGTGTATGGAGCGAAGGACATCCTACCAATCGAGACTTACTTTCCTTCATTGCGCATAGTTGTCTACCATCAGCAGGCTCTGAATAAAGTAGCTAAAATCTTTTTGGAAAAGCTTAATGCACTCAACAAGAACAGGCTTCGTGGCCTACACAATCTTGAAAGGCACCAGAACAAGATGGCCAGAGCTTTCAACAAGAAATTTTGACTCTTCTCCTTCTAGAAAGGTGACTTGGTACTGGCCCTCATGAAACCAATGATACCTAGCAGGAAACAACCCAAGTTGGAGCCCAAATGGGAAAGACCTTTCGTTGTTCACAGTGTTTACCCCAATGGGGCATACTCCCCATTCACCATGGATGATGAGCGTATAAATCCTCCCACCAATGCCATGTTCCTCAAGAAATACTTTTCCTCAACCACTGGGTTCATCGTGACTCTAAAATATTTGGTCTGGCACGACCCTAAACTGAACTGGGTCTGGCATGACCCTAAACTATTCAGTCCTGCATGACCTTAAACTTCAAGGTCCCGCATGACCTTAAACTACATGGTATGGTCTAGTAATACATTAAACTGACATGTCCCACATGACATTAAACTGTAAATCATTTCTCAAGATGTTAAAATTCACCTTTTAGAACTATGTATGGCTTGATTCCCATCTGTATGGGATACGTAGGAATTCTCAAACGTCACATCTTGAGTCCAGTCCCCAAACTCTTTTCTTTGACTATTCCCCCTGGGTATAGTTCTCCTGGCAGACCATGGTGTAGTGCAGGCTTCCTTATCTCCCACTCATGTTAGGAGTATGAGGGTCGCACCATGTGCTCCTTTCTCATATACTATTCTCCCACGTCCTCACCACACGATGCTAAACTACATGGCTTTCTAGAACTATGTGTGGATTGATTCCTATCCTCATGGGATACGTAGGACCACCTAGAAATTTTGTTTGTTGGCCCAACCCAAACCTCAGAATCTCCCCTCAGGTCAGAACACATGATATGGTGTTGGATTCCTCTCATTCACGTCGGACATAAGATCTATGATGAGTAAATTCCTGCATGAGGGGTCATATAGTTACAGTTGGCCGGGATGTCTGGCCCCGGGTCCCTCGACCCTTTTAGGTCCCTTGACTCTTTTGGCCCCTTAATTGTAATCCTCATTCGGGAAGTGTGTGTCATGGTGAGGACTCACTTCCTCATTAACATCAGTATATTTTTCCACACCCCACACATCCCCATGAGACATTCCTCCCACCATATCATCCCTTCCACAAACATAGGCCCCTCCATGTTCCATGAGCCCCATAATTTGTGTTTACATTATATTTCATATCCAAAAGGACCCCCAAATGGCATGGATATTTATCCTAAGGGTTATCCTACCATTTCGGGCCAACTTCCCCAAGGATTTTGAGAGACAAATTGGTACAATTCCTGTGTTACAAATATGGTCAATGGTCAACGCCCAATTGATTGCCTCGGTCATGCAAGGGGGAGGGATGATGTGTTGTGAATTTGGTCAACAGTTGTCCTTTATCATCGTTTCCACCCAGTGGTCTTCTATAGGTATGATGATTCTCCCTTTTCATTCAGTTGTCCCATGCATATGACAATAAACTAGGAATTTATGGTCCGATCTCTATGACCTTAAACTAAGATCACTATCGTCCTCCCTGCAAGACGTTAGACTGCAAGATGGATGTTATCTTCTATTTTCCACCCAGCCTCAGGTCCCTCGACCTTCCTAGGCCCCGGGCCCAAGGTATCACTTTGGAATGTATGGTGTGGTATGGGAGTATGTACTCATTCACTTTGGGGTACACGACGTGCCGTACACATCCCTCGTTGGGGTATCATGCCCTTACTCCACGTCCTTGTCGCAAGACGTCAAACTGCTTGACATCTTCTAGAACTACATGTGGCTTGATTCCCATCCTTATGGGATACGTAGGACCGCCCAGACATTTTTCCTATTGGACCAACCCCACCTATCAGAAATCTCCCTGTTATCTAGGCCCCTTGGCCTGTATTCTTCTATGAGAGGGATATATGGTGTGTTACGGGCTTGCGCCTTCATTCACTTCAGGTTTGTAACAACCACACCATGTGCCACTTTCACCTAAGAGTTTTTTATCCCTTTATTCTATACTCATGTCTTCAAGTTGGCTACTATCAAGTTGATCCCCTCAACCCTCTATGGTGATTCACCATTGTGCCAAAGATTACTCTAGTTTAGTGCCTAGAGTGTCAGACCTTACCCGAACATGCTCCCACCCGCCTTCCAAGCTTCATGTCCCCCTTTACTAGGGCTTCCATCATCTTTCCCAGCCAAAGGGACCCCCCCAAATGGCATGGATACTCGTCCTAAGGGCCCTCCTACAATCATAAGCCAATTTACTCAATGGTTTCAGACAAAAAATTGATACAAGTCCCATGTTACAAATACGGTCAGCGGTCGATGCCCATTTATTGTTCCCATTTCAGGTCACACGATATGGATACTATGTTTCGAACATAGTCAACAGTTATCCTCCATCCTCACACCAACCCCATTAATCCCAAAAAATCAGTCACATGATTCCCAACTCCTTCCACCCCATCATGTCTGAGTGAAATCATGACACTCTGGGTGTTATCCCTCAGTGAAAATTCACATGTTAGGAGGAAAAAGCCACAGTACGGCGTTCTTTGGGGCTCCGCACCGACTTCCCATTTAAGTGAATTCCATGTATTGCAAGGATCTCCTCCAACCATGTTTCCTACACCAAGTTCACCTCACATAGGCTTAGGGATTGGATTGAGGTATGCACCTATTTGGAAGGATTCTGCTTCCCCATGGTCTGAGCCCTAAGACCATAAACTAAGATCTTTTCTAAAACTACGTACAGATTGATTCCCATCCTCATAGGATATGTAGGAATGCCTAAGCATCTTGTCTTTGGTTCCATATTGAGTTCCACTAATTTATTTCTTCTGTTCTGCCTTCGGGCTTTAACTCTTACAGGACTACATGGTGTGGTACGGGATTATGTTCTCATTCACATCGGGTTTACATTAGTTGCACCACGTGTGCCCCTTTCTAGGAGTTAGCCCCCCTACTTCCTATCCCACATGACATTAAACAATATGTTTTTCTGCAAATCTTGTATTTGGGTCCAGGCCAATTGGGACATAGTTTCCCCTACCCCTTTTCCTCTAATCATTCCTATCCCCCCTGCCCGAGGTTTCTCTCATGGAATCGTGCGTGGTGTGATGTGGACCAGGTCATCATTCACGTCAGGTATGTTTTACTACACCGTTTGCATCCCCCTCTTGAACCTCATCTATCCTATATACGTCCAAGCCATATGAGGTTAAACTATGTCACCTAGTCCAATAACATGACTCTAAACTGTGACATTATCGTCCTAGACACATGGTGTAAAACGACACTGCATCATGGTGTCCTCACGTGAGGGGACATCATGCTTGGTATCAGTCACACACCATACCATTTTTCAATGCCTGTATACAGCTTGATTATTGTGGTGATGCCTGGATTATCTGTCCTAGGCCTATTGCTTCAGAAAAAAATACACCCCCATTCATTCTAATGGACAAAAGAGATATATCAAATACCACTCCTTTTGGTGAAAGGGCCAAACCTGCACAACCTTATTATCCCTAGCACTGGTATCTTACTAGGAAATCTACTATAACTACGTATGGCTTGATCCCCATCCTCATGGGGTATGTAGGAAAGGTCGTGCACCTTGTCTTGGGCCTAGACTAACCTTTTTTTCGGTCCCTCAACCTGAAACCTCCCCCAAGAAGTGCACGGTGATCCAGAATCCAAGTCCTCATTAGCGTCGGGTTGTGAAAATACATCATCATGTGTCTCCCACGTTTCCTACTATCCATGGTCTGAGCTCTGCGACCATAAACTAAGATCGCTCCACATCCTTGCCGCAAGATGTTAAACTACACAACATCTCTTAGAACTATGTTTGGCTTGATTCCCATCCTCATGGGATACGTAGGAACGCTCAGAAATTTTTGTCTCTGGGTCTAGCACCAGGAATCTACAATCATACCTCTCTTATTCTGCCCCTGGCCCTAACTTGTTTGGGAACATGTGGTGTGGCAAGTACCTCTTAGGTTCACATTCACATTGGGTTTTTCAATAGCCGCACCATGCGCTTCCCATGTCATTTTCCAGCATGGTATGAGTTCTATGACCCAAAACAATGATCTCCATATGGGAACTGTGCATCACATTTGGCTATTTTGCCACCCTACACACAGTATATTAAATAAAGCCTCCTTAATGGTCTACCCTAGGACCTTAAGTTGAAAGCGTGTGACCCCATGACCCTTGTCCTTGTAAAGGGACTCGACTCCCTCTATCTGATACGTATCAATGTTGTATTCAGATGCATTTTGACAGAGATCCTGAAGAGTGGAAGTTTCATGGGGACATTCCCCTCATTCCATGTCCAAGATTTGTGAGCTCGTTATTTGGATCCTCATCTTCTTCCACATCTGAAGGGACCCCCTTTATGGACTGGTCTTATGCCACATTGGCTTACCTACCATCTTGGGCCAACGTCGCTGGGGACCTAGGATGACATTTGCAACATGTACCGTGTTTTTAACATGGTCAGTGGTCGACCCTCATCTATTTGTCCCCATATCAGGCTAACACAATATGGAATTTGTGTTTCGAACACAGTCAAAATCCATCCCATATCGTCATGCCGCCATCATCGTGGTATAGATCTCGAGTATCATGATTCACATATTTCCAATTCCTTATGTTCAAGTTGAATTATGACATGATCGGCTTTACTTCTTCGTGCATCTAGGTGTGTTACATGGACGAGTTAGCATCATTGGGATAGAATTCACTGAGCGTACCTTCGCTCCTAACATGTTCCTTCCTGTATCAGCAAAGTCCCACCACTTCTTCTTGTTTCCCGCATCGAGCATGACTCATGTGGGCTTAGTAGTTTTGGTAGGATGTGTACTGGTGTAGCCATACCCTTCCTCATCCTGCATGATGTTAAAATGCGCTCTAAAAACTATGTTAGGATTGATTCTCATCCTTGTGGGATACGTAGCGACGCCCAAGAATTCTGCCTTGGACCCAGCCCCTGGGTCATTAACCCTTCTGGCCCCTCAGCCCCAATCTTGGTCTAGGAAGTATGACCTTTAAACCATGTGCACTGTCCTCATCGTGTGATGTTAAACTACGTGTCCATCTTCCTTATTGGTATGACGTAAAACTAATGATCATTCCAGGTCCTTATTAGAGAGGTCTTGTTTGGAATTGTGTTTGATCCCTGATCAGACCGATGCAGCCACCCAATGTGTTTGACCATAGTGACGTAATTTCCAGAGTGTTGGACTCCATTCGAAAAACCCATCACTCCACCCTACACGCTTTGTGTGCCCCTTATTCGGACCCTCATCCCATTTTGCATATAAAGGAACCCCCTAAAAATATGAATGCTCGACCTATGGATCTCCTACTTTCCTGGGCTATCATTTTGTAAGACTAATGGATAACATTTCGAGTCAGGCCCCATTTTTAAAACGTGGTCAGCGGTTGGCCCTCGTTTTTTATCCCCATTTCAAGCTAACGTAATTACGATAGTGTGTTTTGAACATGGTCAATAGTTATCCTTCATTGTCACGCAACCCCCACAGTGTTCCGAATTTGGGGTATCGTAATTCATACTTCCCACTACCATTTGTTCGGATTAATTCCAACACCCATGGCGTTAGCCTATTTGTGAATAAGTGAACACTGGGAAAATTGTAATTCGACTATTCTTAGAGCTTCATTCTCCAGTCAGATCTCCCCTTTTCTTTTCGTAAATCTGAATTGGTTTCCCAAACCTGAGATTCCTGAAGCTTGGTTTTCACTCCCATGTTTGAATAGAGTAATAAGGTGGTCGTACCTTGTTTCTCATATCAGGGCCTGACCCACGTGATCTTATGGAATGATCATCGGATACTCCATGAATTCCACATGAATTAAATAAACTAACACACATAATGGAACTCATACATGCAGTTGGCATAACATAATCAAATCATGAAGGTATATTCAAAAGGTTACAGGCATTACAACACCCGAGGATCGGCCCCTCCCATGGACGGGTTGACCCCATCAAAAGAGGGTTGCAGCTCCGCCACCCTCTGGATTGTGATGTTTAGGATTTGATGCCACTTGTTCATCTCTTTCTCCTCTTCAGTAGTGATGATGCGCAACTCATCATCCGCATTCCAGGCCCGCTCCATGCAGGTCCGGATGACAACTATCTCTTCAGAGGATCTCTCCAGACACTCTTCGGCCTCCACCATCTGGGCCTTCAATTGCAATACTATCTCATATTTCACGTTGAGGGATGCTGAGTGCTCATCCACCCAACTTTGTAGCTGTTTAACCTCATTTTTAGCCTCCTGGAGCCTTTTGATGTTCACTACTTTCCTCCGCTTCCATCCCACACCAAGGCTACGATCATACTCCCAAATCTTCTATGCCATAAGATCTCAGATGAGCATGTGGGGTTGTTGGTAATCTACTCCCCCGACACATAGCTCATGCAGCTGCGAGTGAAGTCTATCCATCTCATCCAGCCATAGTTTCTGGGTTTTGTCATCGATGAAGCGCTTGATCAGCTTCAACAATCGACGATAGACTATTTTATTGTCCTCTTCATCAGAGGCTATCTCATCCCAGTCGGTGTGCTTGGCAGGCTCATATGTCAGGAATGCCCCCAGGAACTCATCAGCAAGGTCTACATCCGGTGTTTGATTAGGAATGGTGGGACTTGGGTTGTCCGTTCGATCCTCATAGTCATACCCTACCTCAATGATCTCAAGCTCAGCCTCGTCGATGATCCTACCAGTGATCTGGAGCACCACAGTTCGATCAATCTCCTCCTCCATAGTCACCGACAATCCTCAGGGAAAGGCACTGCTAGGGGTGGCAAACAACCCCGCCAAGGTGACCCACACCATTTGAAAAACTACACATACCAAAAGGGGCATGGACATCAGTTAACATGGTCGATGGATGAAAATCATGAATTTGGTAGAGAGGAATTACAGAGATCGAATTCCCGGTCTCACTCTTGGTTTGACACCACCGGGACCCCAAAGCATGGCCCTCCATATATCTTCGGAAGGTCTGGAGACTCTGGATCCACCTCAGGCGTTCTGGCCCCGCCAGACGTACTGATCTAAAAGATAATAGGTTTAGATCCCAAAGGTCCCACATCCGCATCTCTTGAAGGGTGGGAATGAATTATGTGTATGAGACCCTCCTGCACAGTTTAGATGTTAGAAAGGAGTCTAGGATGACCTGGAAGCAATCCTTGAAGAAGGGGTTTTGTACTTTCACCTCGAGGGCCTCTACGAACTCTTCAAGATCCGATTCTTGATATCCTACTTTGATCTCCACCAACTAGCTCCCTCTCCCGGCCTCATCCCCCTAGGAGGATTCTTCTAATTCTTCTGACAGAGGGAATTGTTCCCTTAAATCAGCAACCGACAACTGCGGGGGAGTAGTGAAATTTAGCAACACCTTTACTCGATCTGTCATCAGATGCGGGGCACCCCAGGAATGAATGAAGTCCTCTAGCTCTTCCAGGTATTGCTCCGCCTCCGCATGGGACACCGTAAAGTCGGACCAGATAGGTCTGATTCCCAAAAAGTCCATCCCGAAATGGTTCAATTGTTGCCACATCTCGGATGGGGTGAGGAATTGTCAGTTGACTTCCCAGATGTCCCAGGCCTTTGGGAATACAACATTCTCCAGCATGTCAATGTGGCACAGCCACTTCCCAGGAGCCTGAGTAGGTATTCTACGGAATCCTCTAGGTGGCCTCCCATCAAGATGGATCGGTTCTTCTGGGACCACCATGCCCATTGCCTCTGCTGCCTCCCCCTCAACTAGTGCAGGCCTCACCAATACGGTAGCCCTACTACCATGGGATTCCCCTACCACATTCTGACCCCAGCCCAAAGGTTGAGGAGGCGCGTCATCATCGACTCGAATGGTTGGATACTTTATAATCTCCCCCGGGTAGGCCGCCTCCCAAATCTGGGCATATTGATTCACTAGCCCGGGGACAATGGTCGGCGGAGGCAACTTGTTCTGCATTTTCCCATCCCCCCGCGTGAACATGAGCCACATATACCTCATCACGCATGGGTGTTCCTCAAAGCGCACCCCCAGATAGACCTACAGGTTTAGTCGCTGCATACACTGAAATTGACGAACAAATTGGTGTGCGGTGTACGGCTTGCAGAGGGGCTCACAGTCCACTCTTACAACTAATACTCAACCTCTAAAGGCCAGGAGATAGGCACAGTGATCCTATGTTTCCTGACCATCATTAGTGAATACCCATGTCGGCAATGGAAACTGGTGAAAATTGAACTCCTCCAACTTCCACACCCGTTTCAGTACCAACGGTGTAGTCAGCTTGGCCGAAAAGATTCATGCGGTGTTCAGAATAGATGGGTGGAAGGTCGATCTCAGAGGTGATATGGGGTTTGGGTACTCATAAACCCCCCTGATGTGCACCGCTATCCACCCATACAGAAGGTTGAATGGACCGCATATCCTCTGTGGCCTCTTCCCCTCACTGATGTGCCACAACATCTTGTATAATTTAGAGAGCATCAGGATCCCTAGGTTGACCCGCCCTCCTGTCGCCAACGTGGGCGCCATGATAAATGTTCTTGGTCACACTCCCATGTTGGTATCCCTCACCAGAAGGATCCAACCACAGATAAGAGTCATGATAAATGATGCCATCCTAACTATTGGTTGTTGCTCGGTGCTGACACTGAACCCCCACGTATTCCACTAGTTGTCCTCTAACAATCTCTAGTATGAGTGCTCCTTACTCTGGGCCCCCTTTGGGAAAGTCTGAGGCCTCACTGGAAAATTCCTATTTTCTGAGAGGTTCAGGAACTGTTTGAACCACCACCTGAAGTGGACGTCCCTCACCACCTTTTTATCCTCTCCCAGCACAAGCTATGTCAATGTTATCACTAGTCATGACAATTGTTCTGGATCCTCTCACACACTCATGATGGGGAGGAATTCGTCATACATCTCCCCCAATATCGGGACCCCCGAGATCTAGTGGACATCCCACAAGAAGATATTGACCTCCCTGTGGTGTAATTGAAAGGTATTGGTCCTCAACGACCATCTGCTCAACAGCTCGAGCATCAGCTGTTTTAGTTGATATATGTGGAATTGGTAGGGCCAATTCACATCATAAAAACCCACTCCTCCTCATCTCAGCCCCAAAATCCTCACATGAGGCCCTTACCTAGTAGGCTCAGGCCCAATATTCTATGAATTTTCCGCCCTGGTGCAGGTCCAACTCCTCAGACCACCCCTTCCTCGGGTTCCTCAAAGCTTCCTTTAATATCATCTAGTACAGAGGGGGATACGTATCTAGCTGTAATTCCTTCTTGTCGACATTATTCAGATGGTTGTATAAGTAGTTAGTAATGACAGGTGTGAATTCCTCCCAGGCATGGCCGTCAGTCGCCCTAAACCATTGGTGCTGGCATGGCGTGCTTCTGAACCAGTAAGTCGGTTAATTCCGAATCACTTCTAGGATGAAGACGCCATCCCTCATCCTGAAGCTATACAAAGGTAACCTCTTACATAGCTGGTAGTTCTCTTGGATCTTCGATAGCAGCTCCACCAACAAAACATGGTCAGATTGACTCCGAATTAACTCCCCTAGACCCATACTGTTCGCCATCTCATCCCTCTAGGTGGAATCCTCATGGACCCCCCGGGAAGCTTCTTGATGAGCCATTCAATTTTAATTTTGGGAGATTTTTGGGTTGGTTCGCGAAGCTACTTCGTAGAGCTCATTTGCGAAGCCTGTTCGTGGAGCCTTTCCTCAGCCTTCAAATGTAGAGTCGCAAAGCGCTAAGATGCAATGTTAAAGACTCACTATGCACTGCAAAGCAGAAGGCCAGATTCACAGAGAGCAATCATGGAGTGTGCGGAGCATCGCAAATCGAGAGTTCTAAAAGCCCAAATCAAGTAGAGGAGAAAAGACAAAAGAGAGTTCATCTTCCTTATTTATAGGCGAGGGCCCTTAGAGCTTCGTGATGCACCTCGACCACAGAGAGCTTCGCGGCGCGTTCAGTCAGCCCGTCACTTTCTGGCGTGGCGAGCCCTCTTCGTGAGATAGTTTCGCGAATGACCGAGGATTTTGGAAATTGACCCTCATACTTTTACCCTTGATATCTCTGTAACTCCAAGTATTAGGGGGGAATTTATTGAAACCAAAATGTGGGAAGAAGCAGAAGAAACCAAAAGCCCGAGTGGTTTCCTCACAAAGCCCCTTCACAGAGTCCCATAGCCCCGCGCCCGCCATTGAGCAAGGAGGTGGGATGCTCTGCGAACACCTTTTAGGTACGTTAGCCCACCGTAGAGAAAGGAGGCAGGACGATCTATGAACCCCTTTGAAGTTTATGAGCCCACCATGGAGCAAGGAGGCGGGATGATCTTCGAACCCCTTTGATGTTCGTGAGGTCGCCGCGGAGCAAGGAGGTGGGACGCTCTACGAACCCCTTAGACATTCACAAGCCTACTGCAGAGCAAGGAGGCGGGATGTTCTGCGAACCCCTTTGACGTTCGTGAGCCCATCGTGGAGAAAGGAGGTGGGATGCTCTACGAAACCCTTTGACATTCGCGAGCCCGCGGTGGAGAAACCAAATCCATCATCATGCCTAGAGATATCTACTTCGTGGCGCCTATTGCCTATAAATAATGGCCTCCCCCCAATTCCAAACAATGGATCATCCGTCCTTTCAACTTCCTAGCTCCTGAATCGCGAAGCACTCTCTATTCTGCGAACCATGATCTAAGCGAGGTATTTTTTTCATCACAAAATGCCTCCCCCCACTACTGGAAAAACAACCTATACACATGGTTCAAAACCGTGGGTATATCCCCCTAAACTGTGGGTATAGGCTATACCCACGATTTTGGGAACCGTGGGCTGGAACAGCATCGGTATAGGTCCCCAGCCTATACCCACGGTTTTCCAAAACCGTGGGTATAGGTGTTCTGCCACCGTGTCAATGAAACATATTCAATTTCTATGGTGTCAAAGGGCTTTCCCCACAGTTTCAAAACAGTGGGTATAAGTCCTAAAATAATGCGGTTGGCGAGTTTCAAACTGCAACCTCTCGGCTACAGACGAAGCACCTAACCACTACGCCAACACTTCTTTTATGTATATATATTTATATTTAGTTAAATATAGTAATATAAACCATGGGTATAGAGGGAAGAACCATGGGTATAGGACTCCCGCCAAAAAAAATTCCTCCCCGCGAAAAAAAAATTTCCCGCACACACACGGGAAACCTATACCGATTGTTTTTCATAACCATGGGTATAGATATTTTAACCCAGAACTATCCCCACGGTTTTCCCCAAAACCGTGGGGATAGGTAACCCTATACCCACAGTTTTGGAAAACCGTGGGTATAGGTGAATTTTTAGGACCTATCCTCACGGTTTTCCAAAACTGTGGGTATAGGTTCTAAAAATTCACCTATACCCACTATTTTCCAAAACCGTGGGTATAGGGTTACTTATCCCCACGATTTTGGGGAAAACTGTGGGGATAGGTCCATTTTCCATTAGTTCCCCTTGCATTAATTCTTCCCCTCTTTAGAGAGGGATGCCTTTCATGAAGCATATGAGCGTCCACGAAGGAAGGGGATCCCCAAGGGGACCCGGGTTGTCGCGGGGCGTTTATGCATCCCGAAACACCCTTCCCATACATGCGTCCCATATGCTAAGGCAGAACCACTATGCCTCGCGAAGAACCTTTCTTCACAACCCTACACTTAGTGAAGCGCCCTTGCATCGTGAGGCATTGCTCCGCGAATCCCTTTCCACTTCGCGAAGCACCTTCCACATGCACCTATGCACTATGCTAGGCTGGGACACTACACTTTGCAAAGCATACCCCTTCACAAAACCCCTACACTACGTAGATAACCAGAGCTTCATAGGGCCCCTACCTATGAACTCCTTTTCTTTTCAATTCCTTTTCCCATGTGACCCTCGAGGTTTGCATGAAGTGATTTAAAATTCCCTTGGACTTTACTTCATGTTGTGTTTCTTTGCCTCATACTTCTTCACATAGGCATGCTAACGGCTATTGATTCTTCGCATAGCCATTCTAACGTGGACCCCCCAATGGATCACTCCATAACACCCCCTTACCATAGCATTGCGGATTCCTTCCCTTCCCCAAGGGCCGGAAAGTACCAGTCATGTAAGTCCTAGGGTTGTGGAGTGAACCCCACCCCGTTTGAGAAGTAGGACGTTAAACTGTCAAGAACCATCATCCTCAACACATGATGTTAAACTGTGACCTTCACCCCATGCATCCTATGTGGGGTTCCCCACCTTGGACATTATGCACACCCACTAGTCTCCACAGATGTGTAACCATTCCTCAGAAGGAATGACATCCTCCTCATCGGAGTGGGGTATGTCCGTGGGGAAAGTGAAACCATTTTGGTGTAAGCCCCTAGCCATTCTTGCAGGAGGTAGTACCCATACTCCTCCTTTCTTCTTTCATGCTAATGACTAAGAGGAGAGATGGGGACAGGGATCTTGTTATCCCTTCCCTCTACCTCTATGAATTGTTTCCATTCGGGCCTCCATCCTAGAGTAAGTCCCAATCTTTATCTCCCTGGGTTGATAACCATGCATAAGCCCGTGTTTCCTCTTTGGTCCACTAACCACATGTAAGCCCAATTCCACTTCCCATGGACGCACCTTTCGAGACGTGATCATCAGGTATTTGTTGTCTCTTGTTTCTCTCACCGAGCATGACTCACATGGGATAAGAGTAAGCATCGACCATGAAATCCTTTCTGGGCAGCCTAGAGTGTAAGCCCGACACCCCATCCAAACTACGAGGACTTTGATCTTTTCCAAGGCAAGGTATGTAGGAAGCCTCCATGAGGTTCAAGCCCAGCATCCTTCTAGACCCTATGTCCTCATTCACATCGTTTTGCCGACACCTATCTTAAACTATGTGGACTTTGATCCATGACAAGGTATGGTACGTAGGAAGCCTCGATGTGGTTCAAGCCCAACAACCATTGGCCCCGACCATCTTCACGTCGGTGTACCAAGACCCATACGAACTATGAGGACATTGATCTTTACCAAGGCAAGGTATGTAGGAAGCCTCCATGAGGTTCAAGCCCACCATCCATCGGGACCCTAGGTCCTCATTCACGTAGGTTCACCGAACCCCATCCCGAACTACGTGGACTTTGATCCTTGCCAAGGCAAGGTACATAGGAAGCCTCCATAAGGTTCAATCCCAATACCAGGTCGTTCTGACCCCCTTCACACTGGTTCACCCACACCATTCTGTACTTTGATCCTTGCCAAGGCATTGTACATAGGAAGCCTCCCTGAGGTTCAATCCCAACGACCAGTGGTCCCGGCCACTTCACGTCGGTCCACCCCCATCCTACATGACGTTAAACTATATTCCCCTTTTTGTGCCCCATCCAGTGGTAAGCAGTTGTGACCCCCACTCAGTTGTAATTCCTTGTCACCCCTTTCAGTGGTAAGCTGTTGTTAGCCTCTTTCAGCGGTAAGCCGTTGTCACCCATTTCCGCAGTAACCTGTTGTCACCCCTTTCAGTAGTAAGTTGTTGGAACCCCAACCAAAGGTATGGCATTGCAAGATGAACTATGTTCATAGAACTACGTGAACTTTGATTCCCTGACATGGGGATACATAGGAAGTCTCTTCGAGGCTCAAGATTACTATCATCGTCTCCCCGAGTCGACTCCATCACATTCTCCATACACTTCAATTAACCACCCATCATCCATCCCGATTCATACCTAGGCCGCCACATTCTGATGAGATCATGAAAGTTCACCTCTTCAATGCTCCTAGAAGTAACTGGTTAACTAACCACGCGTTATCCCCAACATCAGTGTTCCCTCAAGGTGTTACGCCTATCTGATCCACTCTAGTCGGTGTTTTGATCAGTATGGTCCATCTCCGCTGGATGTTAAACTCATGTCATACCCTGGGTTAAACATAAGAAGCTGAGGAAAACCTCAGATACATGCCTACGACATATAATTACCCACATTTGATGTGGGATGCCTCAGGCTTCCACGCCCTCGAGAAGCCCTATAATAAGGGGAAGAAACCCAGACGTTTCAGTGTTCTAACGCCCATTCACGCCAGTGATGTCCGACGTGACTACTCCCCTGACTGAAGTTTGCTTCACTGACTGGACCCCTTGGAATGTCCCAACAGAAGTAGCGTAATTAACCGGCATCCATGAAGATATGGCACTGGGAAGAGTTTCATGAACAACATATTAAATATATAAGGGATACCTGGACTGGGTGATGAGTTTCGAGGAGGAATCCACATAAGAAAGAACCAACATCCTATCATTCTATTTCAATCAAGGACCAAACTTCCCTGAAAAATTAACAGATGTCGCCCGCCTTTGGAAAGTGGGAATGTGGGGCAACAAACTGCGTCGTCGTCCCCCGAATCAGACGGACGCCCGTACACCCCGGCGAAAGCATCGGAAACATTAATATATATATATATACCAATATTTATAAAATATTTATTTATAATTATAATTATAAATAAATAATTATTTAAATAATTATAAAATATATTAATATATTAATAATTATATACAAATATTTATAAAATAATAATATATATATTTAAATTATATATATATTTATTATATTTATAATTGTATAAAGATATATAATATATAATTATATAAATATTTTTATAAAATTATAAAAAATATATTTAAATGATAAATAAATTTATTTATTTATATCTTTATCAGGACTAAAAAACAATGATAAAGATTACTTTATTAGCGCTTTCTATATTAGCACGGATAAAACTACTCTTTATCAGCACTTTTTTGAAAGAGTTGATAAAATCCTTACACATTCTTATAAAATGAACCCTAATATATTCAGCATCTCCTCACGTCGTCAAGATTTTATGGAACCATAATGCTATTGTTGCCACTATCCCTAACATGTCTCCCTTCCATCGCTCACTGCCTTCACCTTCACCTTTGTCGTCCTCGTCATCGCTCCCTGTCGTCACCATCTCTCCCTACTGTCGTTCCTCCCTACCCTATCATTGGCATTCCCTACCCTGTCGTTGTCATTCCCTGTCGATGCCGCTCCCTACCCTCTCCACACTTCATCAACAAATCATCACCACTCTAAGGTATGAGATTATTTGTTCTCCTCTTTAATCGCTTCTCCCATCTAAGCCTTTACTCCCTCCAACCTCAATGCATGCTTTTCAGACCAGATTCATTCCCTTAGTTATATACCGACACCATTCATGTGCACTAATAGTGTATAGGATGATTTAATATTAATTTAAATTTCTTATATTAGTTGACTTTGATTGGGGTTTAAACATAGTTTAATCAAGAATTCTGTAAAATAGGTGTCTTGCACATTAGTATTGTGTGTCAATTCGTGATGTTGATGTATATTTTATGGCCACAGTGGCCCTTTTATGGATTTATATTTTTTTCAATGATTATATTTTCTCAAAATTATAGTTGGACATAAATACTTCCATGTTATAGTGGAATCTATTAATTGTATTTGTTCGGATATGATATTTTTATGGTATTTTAAATAATCATTTTTCTAATATAATTATTCAATTTATTATGAATTTATTTGGATTTTATATATGTTTAGATTTTAAATTGATAGTTATTTAATTCTTAGAAATACCAAAGGATTATAAATTAAATGAGTTTTTATAATTTTAAATTAAATTATTAAATATTATTATGTTGTAAATGGATTTTAATGGTTTAAGGTTGAATTTCTGTTAACTTGAATGAGTATATTGAATTTTTTGGGGTTATTTTAAAATGGATATAATGTTGTGTATTTTTCATATGAAAATTCAAATATTTTGTAATTCTGTTTTATATAAATTAAGTATGAATATATTCATTTGTTTAATGTATCAGTGTTTGTGAATTCATCTTAAATGTCATAGGTGTATCTTTACCGTTTTATTTTTGTTGGGGATGACTGGTACATTAATGTTTAGTTTTTCATTATTATAAGTATATATTAATTATGATTGGTGTTTTTTTACGATTCGTTATTTGGTTATTAGGATATCATAATTTTTGAAAAAACCCAATGCTAATTTAAATTTACTTTAATAAGAATATAACGTAAGGAAAATGGTTAGTTGTAATGGAGACATATTTGGTTAAAGGATTATAATACACTTTTTGATTATTGTGATTCTTTATTTTCATATACATGTATCAATATGTTTCTTTCCTCTATTCATGAAAATTTATTTTGTTAATTGTGTTTGGTAGAAAATGAATTTTATATTTTCTTTTTTTTAATATTTATCTTCTTTTAAGATATGTGTTCTGGTAAAATCAATATTTTCATATTTTTAACTAAAGAATTTTATGATATTATATGTCCTTTTGTAATGATTTATATAAATATATTTTGATTCCATTTTTATTTTAATATGATATTTCTTCCCTGGTATTTTTTCTCATTTGATTTCGATCTACCCATCTTATTATCCATTTATATGTCTTCCATTGCTTAGAATTTGATATCACTCCTCCTTGTGTTTTCCATTTCCTTAAGGAATCAAATAAAATATTATTTTTTGAAGGAATACATATCTAGAGACACATTTGGGAGATATTATTGTTTATTACACTTGATTCATGATTTTGGTTTTAGTAAGGGATGGATCGATGGGTAACAAATATAAAAATGGGTGTGATGGATAGTGAGGTGACTGCCTCAATAGGAAACCAAATGGGGAGAGAGATGAAATGAAAAATATCATGATAATACTTACTAAAAATTATAAAGAAATGAATAATAATAATAACCATTTCAAACTACCAAACATGCTACGGATGAACCAACTCACCATGGATTCATTCATGTGGTAAGGACCTCTAACTATTGGGGTTCCCCTGATCAACTAGTTTTTAGGAAATGGATAGTCATTTAGAATTTGGAGGGTGAAATAGATAGACGGTGGGTGATTATTATGAATAGGAGGGAAAATGAAGAAGATTATAGTATGCAATGGTAGGTGTTTAAAGAAATATTTTTCCCTAGATATTTTCCCTGAACTACTCGCAACAAAATAGAGAGAGATGTTTTTTTAAAAAAAAGTAGTTTGAATCCATTAGTACCTTGAAATGAAACATCTTGAGACTCACAATCTACACCTAGAGTTTTTCAATTAACATTAAAATCAAGATCGATCATTTCATCAATGGATTGAAATCTAATAATTTTATACTTTTATAGTTTCATAAATTTAAATTTTATATATTATAATTTTATACTTGTACATATTTGTAAAAATTAATACTTATATATATTATATATACTTTTATAACAAATATGTACGTTCATATAGTTTTATAGATTTATATACATTTATAAATTATGTTTATTTTATTAAGATATATATTCTATTATAAATTATATATAATTTTATACTTATTTATAAATCTATAATTTTATATACTAATATAAATATATATAAATTTTTAATTTTTAATTTTATACCTCTATACATTTTTCCATTTTATCAATAGTTTAATACTTTTATACTTTCATAAAAATAATTTTAGTGTTGAAAATATTTTAAAATATATAATAATTTCTTTTTTTATTTGTAAAACCATTATTATATTCAATAGCTCTATTTTATATTATGAAATGTGTTTTAAAATTAAATAGGTTTTACTTTTTTCATTATTATATTAAATAGCATTATTTCAACAGTTTTTTATAATGTAAATTTGATTTTATACTTCATTTATACTTATAAAAAAGGGCTTTGATCAATAAAAATATGAAATAAATTATCGGTTGATCCCTAATCCTTCATGTTGAAACCTCCATAATTTAATCTTCTAATGAATCATTTATTCTACCTTAAAATATTTTCATTCACATTATCAAAAATTTGATAAATTCTCAAGGGATTGTGCCTCAATTAATCAAAAATGATAACATCATTTGATCCAAAATTATTCAATATAATTTTAGTTCTTTATAAACAATTCAATTGAAGTGAAAATTAGTTTTTAAAAGTTAAATTTCTTACATTATATTTATAAATTTCCTTCAATAAGTTTTCTTTATCATGTGGGATAATAAATCATTTTTCAATAATTCCATTTTCTTTCAAGCAATTAATGAGATCTATCTTCAATTAAACATTTTTGTGTATTTATTTTTCTAAATATTAATATTACCAAATCAAATAGTATGGATATTAATATAGAATGGATGGATTCTAATTGTATGATAAAAGAGTATGAAGATGAGGTGAAAGATTTCATCATGTTTTCAAAATATCATGCATATTTTCCTTGTCAAATCCTTTTCATGTGTTTACACTATTTTTATTAAAGACTAATTATTCTATAGGAGTTAGAAGAACACTTGATCTATCATATAATTGATCAAATTTATAAATTTGGGAATATACATGAGGAAAAAATGAATGTATCCAGTGACTCAGATAAAACTGCATTTTATAGATCATCTGATATGATTACAAGTATGAACAATAAAGAATACGGTATTAAGGATGTGATTATAGGTGTGAATGATGATGAAGATTGTATTGAGGAAATGATAATGAAAGTTGATGATAAACTTCATGATTGTCCAAAACTATTTGAGAAGTTTAATATTTGTGTAAAGATGTCATTGTATGTTATTTTCACTAAATATGCAACATTTTTCAGTTGTATTGAAGATGTATAATTTAAAATATTTTAACATGTGGATTGAAGGCAGTTTTAATGAACTACTTTGTCTCTATAATTATATGATCCTAGACGATAATGATCAACCTATATTAACATATGTCACTAAAAAAATTCTATGTTCAATGGGTATTCTCTATGGAAGAATATGTGCCTTCCTAAATGACTGTATACAATTTCACAAGGACCAAAAATAACTTAATGAATGCCCAAAGTGTGGTTCTTCTCGATAAAATAATGATGAATCGGGTCCTAAAAAAGTTTTATATTACCTTACAATCATTCCACAATTTAGGCACCGATATGTAAGTGAGGAGTCTAAAAGTAAATTAACATGGCACATAGATACAAGAAACAAATATGGGAAACATAATCACGAGACCGACTCTCATTAGTGGAAGAAAATTCATCGTGAGTATCCTGAATTTGAAAACGAGCTGAGAAACCTTTGTTTTTCATTATCTACAGATGGATTGAATCCTTTTGGTTTTCAAAGAATCAATCACATTATATGGTAGGTTATATTGGTAAATTATAACTGACCACCATGGTTATGAATGAAACAAAAATACATTATGTTATATATGCTTATATCTAGACCAAAACAACTGAGTAATGAGATTAAGGATTATATGACTCCATTGATCGAATATTTAAAAATATTGTGGGATTCAGGTGTTAAGTTGTATGATGATTACATAAATGATGATTTTACATTGAGATCCTTATTTTATAGGATGGTAAATGACTTTCCTACTTTTATAAATTTTTTTGGATATATAATTAAAGTAACTCATGGGTTTCCCAGTTACGAACAAGTTAAACAACTAATTAGGTTGAAACATTCATCGAAGACTATGTTTATAGGAAATTTTAGATTTCTACCCCAAAGACACAAATATAGATCTTGGATGACATCATTCGATAGAAGATCAGAATAATGTAAATCATTACCTCCACTGACAAGTGATCAAATATTTGAGAATGGAAAAGATATGGACACTAATATTTATAAACCATTTTCAAAAAAAATTACAAAAACCGGTTGGAAAAAGTGATATTTTTTTGTATTACCATACTGGAATGGTCTATATGTTAGACATTTTCTTGATGTCACACATGTTGAAAAAAATATATGTGTGATAGTGTAATTGGAACATTACTAAATTCACCTAGAAAACCAAAGCATGGAATTAAGTCTAGGTTGGACATGGTTAACATGGTAATACAAGAAGTGTAGGCACTAGTGAAGGGTGAAAATTGAACATTTCTTCCTCCAACTGGTTACACTCTTTCTAGGAAGGAGAGATATCAGTTTTTCTACTTCTTGAATGATTTAAAGGTTCTATATGGGTATCCATAGAATATCAATAATATTGTTTCAATGACTAATTTAAAGCTAAAAAGTCTAAAATCACAAAACTGTCATGTTTTGATGAAAGATCTTATTCATGTAGATTTATGTTTCATTTTTTCCAAGAATTTATGTCATACATTATCCAATATATATTTCTTTATCAATTATATATGTAGAAAATTTATAGACCCAAAAACTTTTCAACTATGGAAAAGGAAATTGTCGTCAAATTATGTGAATTAGAAATGTTCTTCTCACCAGCATTCTTAGATATTCTGGTTCACTTGATTTTTCACTTGGTGAGAGATATTAAACTATGTGGTCCTGTACATTATAGATAGATGTACCCCATTGAACGGTATATGAAGATTTTATAAGGGTATGTTAAAAATTGATGTCATCTATAGGGTTGTATTATGGATTGATATATTGTTGAGTGAGTCATTGAATTCAATATCAACTACCTACTTAGTGTTAAAATCATTGGTCTACTGAAATCTCGTCACACTGAGCAGTTTGTGGGTAACAAAATTTCTAGAAGAGATGTTGTCATAATCAATATTATAGATCCAGAGTAAGCCCACCTTTATTTTTTGAATAACAATTTAGAGTTTTCTCTATATTTTTAAATGCACAAAGAAATTATTCAATATCTTAATCCATAAAGGGATGAAATATGTATATCAAATACACATAATAAATGGTTTATAGTATGGTTTAAACACCATATTTTTAATGAGTCATATGAGAATCTGTATTCAATTTTTGAATAACATTGATGGATAGTCATAGGAATAAGTGTGTATATATTATCATACAATGGTTATATAAATAATGGTTATATATTCTATAAAAATTTACATGATGATGTAAGTACCATGAAAAATAGTGTAGTTACACTTGTGGATGAAGTGATACATGTTTTTATTACTAAGGACAGAAGTCCAATTTATGTGAATATGTCATACTGTAGCATTATAAAACAAACATGTGATTTAGATTATACAATATTCCAAGTGTCATTTTTTCAATTAAAGAGTGTTGATAATAACAGTTTTATTAAATAGATGCATTGGGATTCATGAAGGTGGGTTTTAATAAGGAAGAGTACAAAGACAAACCGTTTATAATGTCATCACATGTAGTACAAGTATTTTATATTCCCGATCCCACAAACTGAAAGTGGTCAATTGTTCTATTATTGAACCAAACCACTGAAGGGTCATATGAAAACTCAACTAAGTATAACCCTTTCATTGGGATGTCCCAAACATTATGTAGTGGTCCCAATGTAGATGAGTTTTTTTATGTCATAGGAGACCATGATGAAGGGATTTGGATACTCGATATAGGGTTCAAATCCCTTTAACCTTAAAAAATAGAGTTCAATAATCAATTTTTTTTTAATATACGTTTTGTTACCTCATGTTATTATATGTTCAATGATGAATTTATGTAATATAAATTAAATGATAAACCACTTCTGTATATAATGACTTTTTCACATGCTAATGCTCCCAATTCTAAAGAATAATAGGATTCTCAACCTATAGCGTATCCCAGTGTATAGGAAAAATGAACTTCTGTATATTCCATTGCTACCAATATCTAGGAACAACATACTGATGATATTAAATCCAAGTAAATTCTAGATGGTGAAGAACTGATGTTGTAGAAAAAATAGGAGCATCGTAGCATGATGATGTTAGCAAGAATTATTAAGGAAAAAAGAAAAAGCATTAAATTTGATGTTGGATTGAATGCATGTTTCCAACCAATTAACCACAACAAATACATGTTATGTAGAGACCCAAATCTTGATGTACATGGACATTACATTACTTTTTTCGAAATAATTATTACATAACAAAAATAGAAATCCAAGGACCATAATAGTTTAGTGTCTTTGGAAAATCGGAACATAATCTTCTAATCAAAGTGAAAGATCTTCAATATCTCCCATAAAGATCTTCCCCTTTTTTATTATTACCTAAAACCATTCTTTAAATCCTGGGGAAACGAAAACATATGAAGGGTGAGCTCAAATGCTCAGTAAGGGTAATCATTGAGAACATAAAACAATCCATAAAAATTTGAACATAAAAACATGAACATAAAACATCAAAATCATAAGTAATAATACAAATCTTGGCAGTACATAAGGCATAGATCATAAAGGAACATTAATCATGATAAAATAGCATGGGAATAAAACATGTAATTGTTTCAAACCATTAAGAATGTGATATGATTTCAATAGAATCCAAGGCATTGCTTCCAAGACCATCATAGTGGACAAAGTCCATTACTGAACTGATTTTACTTGTTGTTTCAGCCCAGTATTACGGAACTAGATTTACATGTCATTCCAGCCATGTCTATCTCATGAGATATAAATCTTTACCCAATGCATTGGAGGGAGATATAGGTCCCATCCATCTCATAATGAAATCTTTCTTTCATGTGCCACAAAATAAACATAAATCATTCATCATAACCCAATGAATAAAATGGGTTTCATATACGTCATCTCTTCATATCATAATCTAAATAAAACAATGGATATAATTTCATCATAAAAAAATAAAACCATGTAAATAATAGGGATATTATGCATGAATCATATCCATATTAAATAATGTCATCTTATATGGAATATAGTTTGGATAAAACACTTGAAATTAATTCTTGATTAAAATATCCTTTCTTCTTCAAAATCATTTTCTTTTCTCAAAATGTCATCTGATTTTAAAAGAAAATAATTTTGTTGAAAACAATCATGAAATATTATAGAGTAATCTTCATGGAAATAAGGTGTTATAAAACTATAAAATTCTATTCAAGACGTATAAGTTAAAAAAAACAATCTTCTTGTACTTTTTCCGGATAATTCAAAAAGTTCCTCGTATGGTAAACAAAAGAAAGATTCCTTCCGTACAACATAGTAAAAGTCAAAAATGGGTAAACATGACTTTAAAAATACATGGAAGAATAGTAAACACTTTATGAAAACATTTTTATAAAACATGGACATAGATGATAAATATAACCCCAGTAAATACTTACGAATAAACAATCTCGGATAAGAACAAGATTGGAATAATTGTCCTTTACCTTAGGTCAAATTTCATCCGTACATGTCTGAAACTCTTATATAGTGGGTTTAAACATATTATTAACTTGTAAAGGAACCATAATAATATTTATGATATCATATATGATTCACATATGTATTATATTACCCGTTCTTTTTTCAATTCCATGTTAAAGCAGCGTTTTGGGTAAAATCGTTTCATTTATCATACGTGTTTGGACTTATTGTCCTTGATATCATTACTTATATCATTATTTTCATGATTCCAAAATGTAAAACATGATTTATATATCATATATATTCAGTATATATATATATATAATAGATAGATAAATGAAATGAAAAACACCGTTCATGGAGACGGTAGGTCGTACGTACGCATGAACGTTGTTTTCCTTTCCCTATTTTCTTGAATGGAAGTAAGTAGATGACATATATTTATATACATAAATAAAGTATCATTATTATATCATATATTTCATTATTATTCATTATATATACTTTATAATCATTCTTCAATGGTTAACATGGAGAATTCATCTCATCGCGTCGTGGAGACGGTAATCCGTACGTACGCACCAGCGATGATATCGTTCCCATAATTATTAAGTGGAATTTAATTGGATGATATAATATCTCTGAATTTTTATCATGTTATAATAATCATATATAGTTATTGTTACCCCCATTATACTCATCCAAGTAAGGTGGTGTTGGAAAAATAGATTCCACCATGGCGTAGAGACGGTATTCCGTAAGTACGCACGTGCGGTGATTTCGTTTTCCGTAGGATGGATAGAAGGTAAAATGGGGTTGTTTCATATTTATAATAACATATCATTATATGAGTGATACTTATGTTACTACTTTATAATGAAACAAATAAAGAATAGTAAGTAGAAGAAGAAATAAATTTGAAATAATCAGTAACGGATATTACCTCTTCTTCGATGTGCCTCTTCTAAACTTCCCCTTAGGGAACTAAAGTAGGTCTTTGAAGAATACTAGGACCTCTAGTATGTTTATATGGAAGTGGAAATGGATAGGTTTTGGACAAGCTTGAAGGCCCAAAATGTTGTGAAGAGGAGAGGGAGGAGATGCCTTTTTATAAGGGAGGAGAGGGGCACTTTTGGAAACCTCTAAACTATTAATTTATAATAAGCTCAAACCCCACATAAAAACCACAAAAAATAACTCAAATCAAAATATTAGACAATATAGGGTTTTAATATAATCAATAAGTAAAATTTATACATGTTGGAAATTTATTTTAAACCTTATCAGCTTGATTTAACCTTATTTAATCTATTTAATTTTATTTGTGGTAATAATATTCTAAATTTTAAATTGTTATAAATTATTACTCATGTGTTGTTAATTGTCCATAATTAGATACTTTATGACATTATAGACCATATAAATTTAAATTTATAATTTTTAAATATTTTTGTGATTTTTAACAATTTAATAATTTGTCAGTTTTATAAAATAACAATAGTGTCAATTTAGACACTATTCATTTATTTGAATTTAAATAAAATACACACAGAGAATATATTAGAACCAAAATATTTAATATGTTTATAACATGTAATATTTATCTAGTAAATTCGTGGATAATATTAATTAGTTCATATAATATTTATTTTAATATTTTTAAAACCATTTAATTGATATTTCTCTCAATAAAATAATTACTACAACATTTTTGTATAATTATATAATATAATTATTTGTCGAAAAAAAAATAAAAAAAATACTATGATAAATATAAATATAATATATTTCATTATAATACTTTTAATAAAATTTATCTTCTAAAACTCCTAACTTTTAAAATGTTATGTTTATTAAATTATGAAGGTGACAACTTTGGCATCATTTAAAATAAAACAATATAAATGTCATAATTGCTTTTATAAGGATCCAAATGGTCACATATTCGACCTTTGTATGATTATGGTTTATATGTACACTAATAATAAGTTTTGTTCATGTATTTGGGCCTTTTATGGGTATTATTAGTTTAATAAAAACTATATTATTGATTTTTCACTAAATAAATAATTTCTACATCATTAATGTATAAGCTATTAAGGTAAATAATATTTCTTAAAAATTAAAAATAAATTACCATGATAAATAGAAACATTTTAGCTTTAAAATTATTATTTATAACCGAACTTATATTTGGTATAACGTTATATTAAAAATAATGTAATTATTAATTTTTGAGTGAGACATTTTTCACTTTCATTTAAAAAAATAAATTAAAGGTCTTAATCACATTAAAGTGGGTTCTAATAGATACCATTTCGACCCAAGTATATTTTATGACGAAATATAATCATCCAATTATATTAAGACATGTGTTAGAGTAATTTTATAATATTATTTTTACCCTTAATTTCCTAATTTACCTTTAACTGTAGTAAGTAAAAATTTACATAGTTACTATTCATAATGTCTAAAAATAAAAATTAGTATATTAATATAATTTGGACTTAATAATTACAAATATTAAATCCATTTTTCAAAATTCAAAACCCATAAGTTTCAATAATTAATTTAAAATTAATCCCGTTGTTGAGAAAACAATTTTTTAAAGTTAAAACATTGCAAAAGATTGAAATGTTTATACCTATAAATACATTGTAAAATTAATTATAATTACACAAATTGTATTAAATGGTAAAAATATATTTTATTTATACTTTCAAACCATTTAATTTTATAATTTAAATATATGAATTATCTTCATGAAAAAAGTTGTTTTTATGAAAAATTTAGCGTATTTTTACTAGTCATCAAAATATGAAAGTTATCAGAAAAGTATCAAAAATTAATCCAATGTAAATTTTTAAATATTGATTCAAAATAAGAAGTTTAATTTGTCAAATTTAACTTATAAACATGTCAAAAACTAGATTTAAAATGGGTGTGCCATTAAAAGGAGGCAAAACTACATTTTAAAAAAAATACTTATTTTACCCGAAAAATTTGTTTTGTTCTCATACCATGAATTAGAATATATGTAAGATGAATGATATTGTAATAAAATTAAAATTTTTGTTATTTCTATTCATAAAGGCTAGATCATATTAACAATATATCGTTGTTTAGTGAAACTAGGTGTTGCGTACAACACACGTTATTGAGGAAGGTCACTCTTTCGTCCAACACAAGCCAAAAATAGTGTTTGCGTATACTAAAATCTAGTACGGTGTTGCATATAGTAAAAGATAATCTTAGTGTACCGTACAACACAAGACATCAAAGAAATTAAAAAAAATTATTTCTCATAAAATCTCAGGGTGTTACATTCTACCCCCCTTAAAATGAATTTCACCCTCGAAATTTTTCGGGGTTATAAATTGTTTACTACTTGAAAGTTTATTTCATAGAAACCCACATCATAAAAATTAATACTAAAAATTAATTTTAAAAAGGAAAGTTAGAAACATAATGGACACCCAAAGTAACTCATCACTGGGTTTCCTTATAAGAGAATATAGGTGAAAATATGGATATGGAAGAGAAATCTAACCATCATGTTCTGATGAAGAGTGGTTGAGAACATGGCTATAAAAAAAGCCAACAATCACAAAGCCATAAATTTGTTATGATCTATGGTACCATCTGATTCATCATATATAAGGACACTAGGGCAACATTTTTGGTTTTCAAGATCATTTCCCTAAAGTTGAAGAATTAGAAGAAATACTTACTTGATTTTGGTATCATCTCACTGTTGGTCGTTCCATGAACAATATACACTCCATATCTTAAAGAAATGAATTTGAATTTGTCATTTGTGAAGTGTTATCAGATCATGTGATATAATTATGGGTCATTTCATCTGTCTCTAACAAAAGGTTAGAAAAAGTTATTAAGTATACATAAGTCCATATTTGGCGATTTTAATCATATATGGATCCAAAATGGAATTATACTTCATATATCATACCACTTAATAGAATAAAACTAATTTCTAAAAACCAAGGACATCCTGTAGGCTAGTGGTAGGCGATAAAGGCATGTCACACTTCAGTTGTGGGTTCGATTCCCGC
Organism: Viscum album; assembly: GCA_963277665.1. Lineage (NCBI taxonomy): Eukaryota > Viridiplantae > Streptophyta > Magnoliopsida > Santalales > Viscaceae > Viscum > Viscum album. The sequence continues at coordinate 873,258,010 of OY728139.1, forward strand.
AGCTTTGTCCGATGTGACGAGTTGTCGCCCATCTTATGGGTTGTCCTTTTTCTAAAACTATAATATTATAACATTCCAGAAATAATATCAAAAAAAGGTTCTAGACTTAAATAATACTATCTGATTTACATCATAATCCATTCCAATCATTAGGCTTATCCAAAATACTTATGTCCAATCTCATAGTATAAAGAAAAATATTTCTAGAAAGGTCATCTACCAAGCATGTGAATACAATAAGTTATCCCCCATATATCCTAAGATATATCTTGTTGATCACATTAAAAACATGTGAATACCTTAATCATGTATTATCTTGAAACAAGAATTATCATAGAACAATAGTGAAAACATGAATGCTGTCAAAATTGAACTCTTTCCACATACCAAAATCCAAAAATTTCTATATACTCAAACCATGTTATAACTTTGTCTTTATCTTAGTCATGTGCTCATTATTACAATCAAACATATTTTTATCTCCTTACCCATTCATTATGTGCATATCATCACTTTCCAAAAATATCTGAATAAACTTTCATGGTTACTGGTACCATTCAACATATACTTTCAAATACTCAAGGAAAACCAATAGTGTAACAATCATTATATTTTCCTTTATTCCATAGTACCATACATTATTCTTGATAAAAATTCAATCATTCCACTACCTTCTTAAACCATTGACCGAGATCCATCATTTTATTCCTCAACACTTCTTTCATCTCATATATCATTTGTAGTGTCTTCATCATCATCAACATAAATACTACCCATGCGACCGTGCGGATTCTCTTCATGAGATTTTCCCTTAGGGAATTGGTTTTCATAATTCCCATACATTCCACATTTAAAACATTTAACCGTTTTTGATTTCTTAGAAATACCCTAATCCTTGTCCATTGTGTTAACTGAAACTTTTCCTTTGCACTTACTAGCTTTGTGTCCTTCTTTTCCACACCCAAATATTCTTCTAGTTCTTTTGAAAAATTCTACTTGATTCCACTTCCCACATGATTTACATGAGGTAAATTGAACTTTCTTTCCTTTATGATCATCATGAAACTCCACCGTTCTCTTATTATCTGAGTCAAGAATCTTACCAAAGTTGAGATTATTGATCATATTATGAGATTTCTGATTAGTAATAATAAAAATGTTTCACCTTCCTAATCGCATTTCATTTGGTATCTCATGAAGAATATCATTCCATTGTCCATAATATTCTTCATTAACATGAATCTTCATATTTCTTGCTATTTTATAAAACCCCAAAAAGAATAGTGTGAGAGGCAAAAATCATATCCGGAAAACGACATAATAAAGGGGGAGTGCCTTCAATCTATAACATAATAGGTTTTATACTATGTTATTCATGATTGTTATATTAATTATAGTATTGTAAACTATACTTATACTTGACCTTAGGGGAATCCTTAGACATACCTTAGAAATATCTCTAGGGATCTCACTAAAGTTTTTGCAACCTAGTTTCCAAAGGTTAACTAAATATTTGCTCTAATATCAACTGTAGAGACCCAAATCTTGATGTACATGGACATTACATTACTTTTGAGGAATACTTATTACATAAAAAAATAGACAGCTAAGGACCCTAATAGTTTAGAGTATTTGGAAACTCAGAACATAATCTTCTAATCATAGTGAAAGATATTAAATATCTCCAATAAATATCTTCCCCTTTTGTATTCTTACCTAAAACCATTCTTTAAATCTTGGGGAAAATAAAACATATAAAGGGTGAGCTCAAATGCTCAGTAAGGGTAATCATGGAGAACATAAACCAATCCATAAAAATTTGAACGTAAAAAGAATAACAAAAAACATCAAAATCATGAGTAATGACATAAATCTTGGCAGTACATAAGGCATAGATCAGAAAAAAAACATTAATAATTATAAAATAGCATGGAAATAAAACATGTAATTGTAGAAAACCATTAAGAACACCAAATTATTTCCATAAAAGCCAAGGCATTGCTTCCAAGACCATCATAGTGGACAAAGTACATTACTGAATTGGGTTTACGTGTCATTCCCGCACTATATTACTGAACCAGTTTTACTTTTCATTCCAGCCATGTCTATCTCATGATATATAAATATTTACCCAATGCATTTTAGGGAGATATAGGTCCCACCCATCTCATAATTAAATCATTCTTTCATGTGCCACAAAATAAACATAAATAATTCATCATAACCCAATGAATAAAATGAGTTTCATATACGTCATCCCATCATAACATAATCCATATAAAACAATGGATATAATTTTTTGTGTCCTTTGGTCCTGAACCTATTGAATTGTGAGGGTTCCCAATTTCCCCCTTAAAAGTGTTTTGGTGTTTAGTAAAAAATAATAATATTGGATGGATGGATGGATATAATTTCATCATAAAAAAAATAAAACCATGTAAATAATAGGGAAATTATACATGAATCATATCCATATTAAACAATTTCATCTTATATGGAAAATAGTTTGGATAAAACACTTGAAATGGATTCTTGAGAAAAATATCCTTTCTTCTTCAAAATCATTTTATTTTCTCAAAATGCCATGTGATTTTAAAAGAAAAGAATTTTGTTGAAAATAATCATAAAATATTGTAGAGGAAGCTTCATGGAAATGAGGCATTATAAAACCATAAAAATCTGTTCATGCCATATAAGTTAAAAAACATTCTTCTTGTACTTTTTCTGGAAAAGTCAAAAAGTACCTCGTATGGTAAACAAAAGAAATATTCCTTCCATACTACATAGTAAAATTCAAAAATGGGTAAACATGACATTAAACATACATGGAAGAATAGTAAACACTTTATGAAAAAAAATTATAAAACAAGGACATGGATGATAAATATAACCCCAGTAAATACTTACGAATAAACAATTTCGGATAAGAACGAGATTGGAATAATTATCCCTTACCTTAGGTCCAATTTCTTTTGTACATGTCTGAAACTCTTGTATAGTGGGTTTAAACATATTATTAATGTGTAAAATAACCATAATAATATTTATTATATCATATATGATTCACTTATGACTTTATATTACCCGTTCTTTTGTCATTTCCATGTTAAAGCAGTGTTTTGGGTAAAATTATTTCATATATCGTACATGTTTGAACTTGTTGTTCTTGATATCATTACTTATATCATTATTTTCTTACATCCATAATGTAAAAAATTATTTATATATCATATATTTTCAGTATATATATATATATATAATAGATAGATAAATGAAACGAAAAACACCGTTCATGTAGACGGTAGGTCGTACGTGCGCATGAATGTTGTTTTCCTTTCCTTATTTACTTGAATGGAAGTAAGTAGATGAAATATATATATATATATATACATAAATCCAGTAGAATTATTATGTCATATATTTCATTATTATTTATTATATATACTTTATAATCATTCTTGAATGGTTAACATGGAGAATGAATCTCCTCGCGTCGTGGACACGGTAATCCATACGTACGCACAAGCGATGATATCACTCCCATAATTATTGAATGGAATTGGAGTGGATGATATAATATCTACGGATTAGTATCATGTTGTAATAATCATATATAGTTATTATTTCCACCATTATACCCATCCAAGTAAGGTGGTGTTGGAAAAATAGATTACACCACGGCGTGGAGACGGTATTCCGTACGTACGCACATGCGGTGATTTCATTTTTCATAGGATGGATAGAAGGTGAAATTGGGTTGTTTCATATTTATAATAAAATATCAGTATATGAGTGATACTTATGTTATTACTTTATAATGAAACATATAAAGAAGAGGAAGTAGAAGAAGAAATAAAATTGAAAGAATCGGTAAAGGATATTACCTCTTCTTCGACGCGCCTCTTCTAAACCTCCTCTTAGGGAACTAAAGTTGGTCTTTGAAGAAGACCAGGACCTCTAGTATGTTTCTAGGGAAGTGTATAAGAGAAATTTAAAGGGTTTTTCCTAGCTTTAAGGCTCAAAATGTTGTGAAGAGGAGAGGGAGGAGATGCCTTTATATAAGGGAGGAGAGGGGCACTTTTGGAAACCTCTAAAATATTAATTTATAATGAACTTAAAACCCACATAAAAACCTCAAAAATGACTCAAATAAAAATTTTAGAAGATATAGGGTTTTAATCTCATCAACCAATAAAATTTATACATGTTGGGAATTTATTTTAAACCTTATCAACTTGATTTAACCTTATTTAATCTATTTAATTTTATTTGTGGTAATAATATTCTAAATTGTTATAAATAATTACTTATGTGTTGTGAATTGTCCAAAATTGGATACTTTATGATATTATAGACCATATAAATTTCAATTTATAATTTTTAAATATTTTTTGTGATTTTTATCAATTTAATAATATGACATTTTTATAAAATAGCAATAGTGTCAATTTTGAAAATATTCATTAATTTTAATTTAAATAAAATACACACAAAGAATATATTCAAAAAAAACTATTTAATAGGTTCCTAAAAAATCATATTTATCTATAAAATTTGTGGAGAATATTAATTAGTTCATATAATATTTATTTTAATATTTTTAAAACCATTTATTTGATATTTCTCTTAATTAAATAATTACTACAACATTTTTGTATAATTATTTAATATACTTATCTATTGCATAAAAATTAAAAATAAAATACTATGATGAATATATATCTAATATATTTCATAAGAATAATTTTAATATAATTTATCTTCTAAAACACCCAACTCTTAAAATGCTGTGTTTATTAAATTATGATGGTGAAAACTTTGACATCATTTAAAATAAAATAATATAAGTGTCATAATCACTTTTATAAGGATCCAAATGGTCCAAAATTAGACCTATGTATGATTATGGTTTATAATTACACTACCAATAAGTTTTCGACAGGTAGTTTGGCCTTTTATGGGTATTATTTGTTTAATAAAAACTATATTATTGGTTTTTCACTAAATAAATAATTTCTGCATCATTAATGTATAAGATATTAAGGTAATTATATATTTCATAAAAATTAAAAATAAATTACCATGATAAATAGAGACATTTTATCTTTCAAATGAGTATTTATAACCGAATTTATATTCTGTATAACCTTATATTAAAAATAATTTAATTATTAATGTTTGAGTGAGACATATTTTACTTTGATTTAGAAAATTAAATTAAAGGTCTTAATCAAATAAAATTGTGTTATAATAGATAAAATTTCGACCCAAGTATATTTTAGGATGAAATATAATCATCCAATTATTAATGAAATTTTTTAGGGTAATTTTATAATATTATTTTTACCCTTAATTAACAAATTTACCTTTAACTGTAGTAAATAAAAATTACCGTAGTTACTATTCATAATGTCTAAATCCAAAAAGTAGCATATTAACATAATTTGTACCTACTGATTCAAAATATGGAATCCATTTTTCAATATTAGAAACATAGAAGTTGCAGTAATTAATTTAAAATTAATCCCATTGTTGAGAAAACGATTTCTAAAAGTTAAAACATTGGAAAAGATTGAAATGTTTTTACCTATGATTTCAATGTAAAATTAATGCTAATGACACACATTATATTAAATGGTAAAAATATATTCTATTTATAATTTAAAACCAATAAATTTTATAATTTAACTATATAAATTATCTTAATGAAAAAAGTTGTTTTTAAGAAAAATTTAACGTATTTTTACTATTCATCAAAATATGAAAGTTATCAGAAAAGTATCATAAATTTATCCAATGTGAATTTTTAAATATTGATTCAAATTAAGAATTTTAATTTGGATAAATGAAATTATAAACATGTCAAAAACTATATTTAAAATGGGTGCACCATCAAAAGGCGGCAAAACTACATTTTTTGACAAATACTTATTTTACCCGAAAATTTTGTTTTGTTCTCATACCATGTTCTAGAATATGTTTAATATGAATGATATTGTTATAAAATTCAAAATTTGTTTAATACTATTCATAATGGCTAGTTCATAATAAAAATATATCGTTGTTTAGTGAAAATCGGTATTGCGTACAACACACGCTATTGAGGAAGGTCTCTCTTTCGTGCAACACAAGCCAAGAATAGTGTTTGCGTATACTAAAAGATAATATGGTGTTGCGTATAGTGCAATCTAATCTTGGTGTAGCTTACAACACAAGACATCAAAGAAATTTAAAAAAAATCTCATAAAATCTTGGGGTGTTACATTCTACCCCCCTTAAAATGAATTTCTCCCTCAAAATTCGTCGGGGTTGTAAATTGTTTACTACTTGAAAGTTTATTTCATAGAAACCCACATCGTAAAAAGGAATACTAAAACTTAATTTTAAAAAGGAAAGTTAGAAACATAATGGTCACGCAAAGGAACTCAACACTGGGTTTCCACATAGGAGAATATAGGTGAAAATATGGATATGGAAGAAAATCTAACCATCATATTCTGATGAAGAGTGGCAGAGAACATGGCTGTAAAAAATCCAACAATCACAAAGCCATAAATTTTTGATGATCTAACATACCATCTAATTCATCAGATATGAGGACACCAGGACAACATTTTTTGTTTTCAAGATAATTTATCTAAAGATGAAGAATTAGAAGAAATACTTACTTGATTCGGGTACCATGTCATCGTTGGTGGTTCCTTGAACAATTTTCACTTCATATCTTAAAGAAATAAAGTTGAATTTGTCTTTTTTGAAGTATTAGCATATCATGTGATAGAATAATGGGTCATTCCCTCAGTCTCTAACAAAAGGTTAGAAAAAGTTATTAAATATACATAAGTCCATATATGGTGATATTAATCATATATGGCTCCAAAATGGACTTATACTTCATATATCATACCACTTAATAAAATAAAACTAATTTCTACAAACCAAGGACTTCCTGTAGGCTAGTGGTAGGCGATAAAGGCCTATCACACTTCGGTTGTGGGTTCGATTCCCGCAGCTTTGTCCGATGTGATGTGTTGTCACCCCTCCTACGGGTTGTCTTTTTTCTACAACTATAATATTATAAAATTCCAAAAATAATATTTAAAAAAGGTTCTAGACTTAAACAATACTATCTTATTTCCATCATAATCCATTCCAATCTTAAGGCTTATCCAAAATACTTATGTCCAATCTCATAGTATAAAGAAAAATATTACTAGAGAGGTCATCTACCAAGCATGTGAATACAATCATTTATCCCCCATATATCCTAAGATATATCTTTTTGATATCATTCCAAACATGTGAATACCTTAATCATGTATTTTCTTGAAACATGAATTACCATAGAACCATAGTGAAAACATGAATGCGGTCAAAAGTTAACTATTTCCACATACCAAAATCCCAAAATTTCTATATACTCAAACCATTATATAACTTTGTACTTATATTAGTCATGAGCTAATTAATACTATCAAACATCTTAGTATCTCCTTATCCATTCATTATGTGCACATCATCTACCTTCCAAAAATATCTGAATAACCTTTCATGGTTACCAGTACCATTCAACATATACTTTCAAATACTCAAGGAAAACCAATAGTGTAACAATCCTTAGATTTTTCTTTATTCCATAGTACCATAAATTATTATTGATAAACATGCAATCATTCCACTACCTTCTTAAAACATTGACCGAGCTTCATCATTTTATTCCTCAACACTTTATTCATCTCATATATCATTTGTAGTGTCTTCATCATCATCAACATAAATACTACCCGTGCGACTGTGTTGATTCTCTTCATGATATTTTCCCTTAGGGAATTGGTTTGCATAATTCCCATACATTCCACATTTAAAAAATTTAACCATTGTTGATCTCTTAGAAATTCCCTTAGACTTTTCCATTGTGTTAACTGAAACTTTTCCTTTGCAGTACTGGATTTGTGTCCTTCTTTTACACACCCAAAGCATCTTCTAGTTACTTTGAAACATTCTCCTTGATGATTCTTCCCACATGATTTACATGACGGAAATTGAACTGTATTTCCACTATGATCATCATGAAACTCCACCTTTCTCTTATTAGCTGAGTCAGGAATCTTACCAAAGTTGAGATTATTGATTATATAATGAGATTTCTGATTAGACATAATAACAATGTTTCGCCTTCCAAATCCTATTTCATTTGGTAGATTATGAAGAAAATCATTCCATTTTCCATAATATTTTTTATTAACAAGAATCTTCTTGTTTCCCGCTATTTCTTAAAACCCCAAAAAGAACAGTGTGAGAAGAAAAAATCGTATCAGGAAAACGAAAAAATAAAGGGGGATTACCTTCAACCTCTAACATCTAAGGTTTTATCCTGGGTTATTCAAGATCGTTATCTTAATTATAGGATTGTAAAATATACTTAAACTTGACCTTAAGGACATCCCTAGACATACCTTAGAAATATCTCTAGGGATCTCACTAAATTTTTCACATCCTAGGTTCCAAAGGTTAACTAAAAATTTTCTCTGATACCAACTGTTGAGACCCAAAGCTTGACGTACATGGAAATTACATTACATTTTCATAATAATTATTACATAACAGAAATAGACACCCAAGGACTATAATAGTTTAGTGTCTTTAGAAACTAAGAACATAAACTTCTAATCACAGTGATAGATCTTCAACATCTCCCAAAAAGATCTTCCCATTTTGTATTGTTAACTAAAACCTTTCTTTAAATCCTGGGGAAAAGAAAACATATAAATAGTGAGCTCAAATTCTCAGTAATGGTAAGCATGAAGAACCTAAAACAATCCATAAAATTTTGAATGTGAAAACATGAACATAAAAGCATCAAAATCATGAGTAATGACATAAATCTTGGCAGTACATAAGGAATAGATCATAAAAGGAACATTAATCATGATAAAATGGCATGGGAATAAAACCCGTAATTGTGGAAAACAATTAAGAACATGATATGATTTCTGTAGAAGCCAGGGCATTGCTACCTAGACCATCATAGTGGACAAAGTCCATTACTAAACCAGGTTTACTTATCGTTCCATCCCTCTATTAATGAACCAGATTTACTTGTCGTTCTAGCCATGTCTATATCACGAGATATAAATCTTTACCCAATTATTTTTATAGAGATATAGGTCCCACCCATATCATAATGAAATCATTCTTTCGTATGCTGCAAAACAAACATAAATCATTCATCATGACCTAATGAATAAAATGGGTTTCATATACATCATCCCATCATAACATAATCCATATAAAAAATTGGATATAATTTCATCATAAACAAAATAAAATCATGTAAGTAATAGGGAAATTATACATGATGCATATCCATATTAAAGAATGTCATCTCAGATGGAAAATAGTTTTGATAAAACACTTGAAATTAATTCTTGACTAAAATATCCTTTCTTCTTCAAAATCATTTTTTCTCAAAATGTCGTGTGATTTTAAAACAACATAATTTTGATGAAAATAATCATGAAATATTGTATAGGAAGATTCATGTAAATAAAATGTTATAAAACTGTAAAAATCCATTCACTTTGTATAATTTAAAAAAACATTATTCTTGTACTTTTTCCGGAAAAGTCAAAAAAATACCTCGTATGGTAAACAAAATAAAGATTCCTTCCATACTACATAATAAAAGTCAAAAAGGGGTAAACATGACTTTAAAAAAACATGGAAGAATAGTAAACACTTTATGAAAACATTTTTATAAAACACGAACATGGATGATAAATATAACCCCAGTAAATACTAATGAATAATCAATCTCGGATAAGAACAAGATTGGAATAATTATCCCTTACCTTAGGTCCAATTTCTTCCGTATGTGTCTGAAACTACTATATAGTGGGTTTAAACATATTATTAACTTGTAAAAGTACCATAATAATATTTATGATATCATATATGATTCACATATGACTTTATATTACCAGTTCTTTTGTCAATTCCATGTTAAAGCAGCGTTTTGGGTAAAATCGTTTCATTTATCGTACGTGTTTGGACTTGTTGTTCTTGATATAATTACTTATATCATTATTTTATTACTTAAAGAATGTAAAAAATGATTTATATATCATATATATTCATTATATATATATATATATAATAGATAGATAAATGAAATGAAAAACATTGTTCAGGGAGACAGTAGGTTGTACGTACGCATGAACGCTGTTTTCCTTTCCTTATTTACTTGAATGGAAGTAAGTAGATGATATATATATATACATAAGTCCAATAGCATTATTATGTCATATATTTAATTATTATTCATTATATATACTTTATAATCATTCTTGAATGGTTAACATGTAGAATGAATCTCATCGCGTCGTGGAGACGGTAATTCGTACGTACGCACGAGCGATGATATTGTTCCCATAATTATTGAATAGAATTGGAGTGGATGATATAATATCAATGAATTAGTATCATGTTATAATAATCATATATAGTTATTATTTCCACCATTATACCCATCCAAGTAAGGTGGTGTTGGAAAAACATATTACACCACGGCGTGGAGACGGTATTCCATACGTACGCACGCGTAGTGATTTCATTTTCCGTAGGATGGATAGAAGGTGAAATGGGTTTGTTTCATATTTATAATAATGTATATTTATATTAGTGATATTGATGTTATTACTTTATAATGAAACATATAAATAAGAGGAAATAGAAGAAAAAATAAATTTGAAAGAATCGGTGAAGGATATTACCTCTTCTTTGACGCGCCTCTTCTAAACCTCCTATTAGGGCACTAAAGTTGGTCTTTGAAGAAGACCAGGACATTTAGTATGTTTCTAGGTAAGTGTATAAGATAAATGGACAGGCTTTGGCCGAGATTGAAGGCTCAAAATGTTGTGAAGATGAGAGGGAGTATGTGCCTTTTTATAAAGGAGGAGAGGGGCACTTTTGGAAACCTCTAAAATATTAATTTATAATAAACTCAATCCCCACTTAAAAACCTCAAAAATGACTCCAATCCAAATATTAGATGATATAGGGTTGTAATATTATCAAACAATAAAATTTAGACATGTTGGGAATTTATTTTAGACCTTTTCAACTTTATTTAACCTTATTTAATCTATTTAATTTTATTTGTGGTAATAATATTCTAAATTTTAAATTGTCATAAATAATTCTTATGTGTTTTTAATTTTCCATAATTCTATACTTTATGAAATTTTTGACCATATAAATTTCAATTTATAATTTTTAAATATTTTTGTTATTTTTAACAATTTAATAATATATCATTTTTATAAAATAACAATAGTTTCAATTTTGACACTATTCATTTATTTGAATTTAAATAAAATACACAAAGAGAATATATTCGAACCAAAATATTTAATAGGTTCCTAAAATTTTATATTTATCTATAAAAGTTGTGGAGAATATTAATTAGTTCATATAATATTTATTTTAATATGTTTAAAACCATTTATTTGATATTTCTCTAAGTAAAATAATTATTTCAACATTTTTGTATAATTATTTAATATACTTATTTGATGCATAAAAATTAAAAATTAAATACTATGATAAATATAAATCTAATATATTTCATAATAATACCTTTAATAGAATTTATCTTCTAAAACACTCTACTTTTAAAATATTATGTTTATTAAATTATGAAGGCGAAAACTTTGACATCATTTAAAATAAAATAATATAAGTGTAATAATCACTTTTATAAGGCTCCAAATGGTCAAAAATTAGATCTATGGATTCTTATGGTTTATATTTACACTACCAATAAGTTTTGTTCAGGTATTATGGCCTTTTATGGTTATTATAAGTTTAATAAAAACTATATTACTGATTTTTCACTAAATAAATAATTCATGCATCAATAATCTATAAGCTATTAAGGTAATTATATATTTCTTAAAAATTACAAATAAATTACCATGATAAATAAATAAAATTGTCTTTAAAATTATTATTTATAACCGAATTTATATTCTGTATGACCTTATATTACAAATAATTTAATTACTAAAGTTTTAGTGAGACATATTTCACATTCATTTTAAAAAATAAATTAAAGGTCTTAATCACATACAAGTGGGTTCTAAAAGATATCATTTCGACCCAAGTATATTTTAGTATGACATATAATAATCAAATTATATTAATACATGTGTTAGGGTAATTTTATAATATTATTTTTACCCTTAATTACATAATTTACCTTTAATTGTAGTAAATAAAAATTATCATAGTTACTATTCATAAGGTCTAAAAATAAAAAGTATCCTATTAACATAATTTATACCTACTAATTACAAATATGGAATCCATTTTTCAAAATTCAAAATACAGAAGTTGCAGTTATTAATTTAATATTAATCCCGTTGTTGAGAAAATGATTTTTAAAAGTTAACGCATTGCAAAAGATTGAAATGTTTTTACCTATGGATTCAATGTAAAATTAATTCTAATGACCTAAATTATATTAAATGGTAAAAATATATTCTATTTATACTTTAAAATCATTAAATTTTATAATTTAACCATATAAATTATCTTTATGAAGAAAGTTTTTTTTAAGAAAAATTTAGCATATTTGTAATATTCATCAAAATATGAATGTTATCAGAAAAGTATAAAAAATTTATCCAATGTAAATTTTTAAATCTTGATTCAAAAGAAGAAGTATAATTTGTAAAATTTAACTTATAAACATTTCAAAAACTAGATTTAAAATGGGTTCCCCATCAAATGGTGGAAAAACTGCATTTTTTTTAAAATACTTATTTTACCCGAAAAAATTGTTTTTTTCTCATACCATGTTCTAGAATATTAGTAAGATTAATGATATTTTTAAAAAATTAAAAATATTATTAATACTATTCATAACTTCAAGTTCATAATAACATTATATCGTTGTTTAGTGAAACTCGGTATTGCGTACAACACACGCTATTGAGGAAGGTCACTCTTTCGTGCAACACAAGACAGGTATAGTGTTTGCATATACTACAAGCTAATACAGTTTTGAGTATATTTCAAGCTAATATTGGTGTAGTGTACAACACAATATATCAATTAAATTAAAAAAATTATTTCTCATAAAATCTCGGCGTGATACATCTTCAATATTTACATTGGGGGAATCACTCAGAAATGGGTGCTAATTTATGTAGATTTTTGGCACCATGTTGTTCCCACACTTAAAGCATTGATTTTGGAAGATATTATGGTAATATTAAAATATAATTTTGTTATTTTACTAGAAAATAAAAAAAGATACATTTAATGACTCTTCATCACCCCTTTCCAAGTGAATTTATTGTAGAAAAATCCCACAAGAAATATGTATTAATTCTTTTTGGAAGGATTCATAGAGGCTTTCACAAAATTATAATGATATTTCATCTTAAATAATATTAAGTGAAAATAAACCATCACCCACCGCATATTTATTCACACCTGATAATATAAGAAGCATGGTATGTGTTTATTGGTCATCGTGTTGAGATGTCTTTTCAGGTACATTGTGGATAGTAATACATTGTTTTACAATATGTGTATTCATCACATTTATTGAGAATTTTTTATTTATGAAATAGTAACTATGTGCTAAAAATAAGGAATGAAAAAAAACCAACGTACCTCTACGTAAAGCAAGTATGGGGTACACTTCACTTAAAAAAAGGGTCCATGTTTTAAATCTACTGTAATAATTTTATATGACATGAAACAATAACATAATTATATTCCTTTGTTTATATGAAAATTCATGAATCCAAAGCCACTTCCATCCCATGTAATTTTCTATATAAGGATTCATGTGTAAATAAATATGGGATACTAATAGATGGAAACACACAAAAAGTGTGGGAAACATGTATAAGTATGACATAATAAGAAAAATTGTGTTAAATCACTATTACATAACAATGATTACATATTTTATTATATTTTATATTTTACTTAGGCATAAGATTCATCAACACCTTTACAGGATGAACACATACTCTCGGTGTCATTGAAGCATCCAGAACAGTATGGTCGCGTTAGAGGTGTGGGTTTTGGGGTGACACCCTGATCATATTTTGATAAAAAACAATAGGAGTATAAAGATAAAGAAATTGGAAAGATTAAAGAAATATTATCTACCCTTGAAGAAAAATTTCATTAAAATACTTAGTTTATATAAAGTATTATGGGTGGAAGAAAATATAAGAAGCAACTCAAGAACAACTATTGCGTGAAGATCCCACCCCTCACCCACCAAATTTGAGGCAAGTCATTCCCCTCAAAAAGTTGTCTTAGATGAGGTGATCAATATTATAATAATTTTTTCCTGTGAGATTTGAATCATATATACATTGATATCTTTCCCCTTTTGATATTATATAGGGTGAAAATGATTGTGATTTATATTTACCAACACCCACTCATCACCTTGTTGCGAGGGTTGCCATATTCAATATCCAAAAAAGACACTATGCACAATAGACCACTTCCAATAGTTCATGTGGGATTTGGGATTCCCATATATCATGATTTGAGAACAGAGCTACATGTTCCACTTGATGATGTAGATATTCATATGGTCGACCAAGCTATAGGAACATTTATAGCATGCCATTTAGATACTATAAAAAAATATCGATAAGGAGGTATTCATTTCTAATTTATTTTTCATGATAAACCTTTAAAAATTAATGAAATTTTTTTTTGAACCAATGAATATTATTACATACTAACAAAGGGAAGGGGTGAAATAAAAGGTCGACTCAAAAAAATCTAAATGATCAACCAACTGATCGAAAATATCTTCTGAAATCACCATTACCCCACCCATTAAATATTCTCATTTAATAACATTGAAGGTTCATGCAGATACGAAGTTAAAACATTGTAGTAATCACATAGTTAATTTTGAATAAAAAATGTATGGGGCCATTAAAAACTACATTACTCTTGATAACATAAATGAACGTATAAATTATTAATGGCTAGGAGTCTTTTTTGTAAATGTATACAAGAGGTGTGTTTTTGTGATTTTTTTCCAATAGCTGATATAATACATTAATTATGAATAAATATATTTCATATTTTTTTTCAGTCATATATATGAATATCAATTTAAGGGATTACCCCATGAACATAAATTTGGACTTCTTATTCCTCACATCACTTCTATATAACAAAAAGAAATAGAATCAAAAAATGAATGAAATAGTGGAAAAACTAGCCAAATCATTTGAAAGAAAACTTATAGATGACATGTTATTATTAATACCAATGATGGAGGGGTAAAAATATACAATTTAATCATATCAAATATATTTTCATTTCTTTCATTACCTGTTATGTTTTTAGGAAACATTGGATATTCATTGCAATCAATTTGGATACTCCAATGATTTATTTCCTGAATTCAGTGCATGGATACCCAACAAACCGACCATACATGATGGTGTTTGTCAAATTTTAATACACTACATACAATGTTTTAGAACTAAAATTTAAGTTTTTTATTTTATATTATGTTTTAATGAGAATTTTATTATGAAGATTCGTATTTAAATATCATGAAATTCGTGGCATGAGGACATCTCATGCGCACAAGGATCCTGAAAAGTTCTACAAGTGGACATATATGAGGGTATATATAATAATATTTCACTATACAAACACATATCCAAAAAAAATACTTATTTTTCTCAATTTTTCTATAGTGTCCAAAATTAAAAAATTGAAATGATTGTCGTTATTATGTTTGTAAATTTTTGAGAGATATAATATTCCATCAACAATCTATTGTTCTTGAATAGGTATTTTAGAAGATAATTATTATTTAATTTAAAATATTTATTAATCCATTGTGTATTTAAATTTTTCTAGTACTACTATGAAGGCCGAAAATACTAATATTCCTAGGTTGATAAATATATTCTTAGAAATGAATGAGCAGCATACCTGATGGCAGAATGTACACAAATAACATAAAGATCTGACTTCCATAGGCGTAATGGATTGTTTTATATTTATGTTTAATTTAATTATTTTTAGTATTAATCATAAAATAATTTTTTTCTTATAAGGGTGGATTCCTTTGTTTGAGTTTGGGTGGTTTGTTAGAGGCAGCTCATGCTCATGAGATATTGGACTTCAAGGCTGCAAGTGAGAGTTTAATGAGAAGGTAAAAGTATTTTCCAATATATGGTATTTTCCTCATACTATTATATCTTATGTACTATATTAAAATAATCTAAATTAAATGTTTGACTACTCATTCATACAATGTATTTTTCACATGATGATGTTACCAATCCCACGGAAGAACATACTATAATAAATGAAACCCTTTGGGAAGATGTAAATGTAATGTTACAATATATGTTCTCTATTTTGCAGAAAAATTATATAATAAAATATTTATTTAATATTTATTATATATTATATATTTTGTTTATTTTAGAATATTTATCTCCATAATTCAAGCCTTTCTTCACCAAAACATCCATAGACTTCTTCTCCCTCAAAACCTTTTCACCCCTACAGTGTTGGAATTTATCAATTTCTTTCATGTTCCCTCCACTTCCTTTATAGAAAGAGAAAAAAACGTTGTCTCTACTCAATCAAATATGTCATCTTGATGTTTTCATAGTAAAACCATTTTCCATAAAATTAATTTATTGTTTCATATTTATGTTTAATTTATTTATTTTTTGTTTTATTTACATAATAATTCTTTTCTTGTATTGGTGGATTCTTTTGTTCGAGTTGGGGTGGTTTGTTAGAAGTTGTTCATGCTCATTCAAGACAGCAAATGAGATAATTAACACAAGGAAATTGGTTAATAACATATAAAACCATCATGAAAATGTGAGTTCTTACTACTTATTTAATTAATTTTTTCATCATTTTATATATGTTAATTTCCATATCATTTTTATCTAATAATTATTTTGTTTTTCACATATCTTTTTGAAATTCATATTTTTCTTTCAACTATCTACAACAAGACAAAAAAAATGATAACATGTTCCTTTATTCAAATGTTACCATGATTTCCATTGGATTTCATTATCGAATAGCAACACTTTATATTGAGTTGATATTCTTAGTCGAAAAAATATGTCTAGCTAAAAACATAGAATCAATATGCAGTGTTGGAAATTTGAAATAGAAATCCAATGGAAAGCACGGTAACATTGGAAATTGATATTTTTTGTGACTTTAGGACGTGTAGGAATTATTTTCACCTCAATCCAACACTGGGTGTGACCGGTATGACTCTAAGTGCTTCTTTTTATTTAAAATTGACATTAAATTTAGAAAAAAAGGCAACTGACATACTCAAAACTGAGAAAAAAACATTTGGATTATTTTTATATATTATGAAAACAATCCATAATTCATTTTTGATGTGTAGGAATCAGCCCCACCTCAATCTGATACATGATATACCTTGTATGACTCAAAGTGTGTCATCAATTTAAAATTGATATTTAAATTCAAAAAGTTTCACACACTGAAAACAATAAAACATACTCAAATTTTCTTGATAATTTAGGAAAATGATTCTTACTACATTTTGGAGGTGTATAAATCAGCCTCACGTCAAACCGATATACACTATGACCAATTTGACTAAAAGTGTGTGTTTCAATTTTAAAATGAATTTTTAGTAAAAAAGACAAGTGACATACTCAAAACTAAGAAAAAACATTCTTATTGTTTCCATACTTTATTACAATGATGCATATGTTATTTGAGACATGTAGAAATCATCCTCACTTCAATCCAATGTATAGTGTGACTGGTATGACTCTAAGTTTGTCTTTTTATTTAAAGTTGACTTTAATGTTAGTAAAAAATGACATTCTCAAAACTGAGAAAACACGTTCAGATCATTTTAATACTTTATGAAAATATTTCATATGTCATTTTTGACATGTAGGAAATATCCACACCACAATCTGATACATGGTGTGACTGGTATTACTCAAAGTGTCCATTATCAGTTTAAATTTTTTTTTAAATGTCACTCATTGAAAACAAGTCAAATGATCTTAGATTGTGATGATAATTTAGGAATATGATTCATATGTAATTTTTGACATGTATGACATAGTTTTATATCAAACTGACACACAATGTGATCGATATAACTCAAAGTGTGTGTTTCATGTTTAAAATGATATTTTAGTAAAAAAGAAAAGTGACGTACTCAAAACTCATAAAACTCATTTGGATTATTTAGATACTTTAGTAAAATGATCCGTAAGTCATTTTAAGCGTTTAGAAATAAGCCTCGCCTTAATCTAATGTATAGTGGGACCGATATGACTCCAAGTGTGTCTTTTTATTTAAAGTTAACATTTATTTTAGTAAAAAAAGACAACTGACATACTCAAAATTGGTAAAATGAACCCTTATTGTTTTTATAATTTAGTTAAATGATCCATAACTAATTTTTTATGTGTTGGAATTAGACACACCTCAATATGATAGAAAATGTGCCCATAATAACTCAAAGTGTCTCTTATCAATTTAAAATTGATATTTTAGTTTAAAAAGTGTCACTCAATGAAAACCAAGAAAACATGTCAGATTGTGTTGATAATTTAGAAAAACAATTCATAATTTATTTTTGATGGGTACGAATCAGTCTCACATCAAACTAATACATGATGTGACCGGTATGAATCAAATTGTTTGTTTATGGTTTAAAAGGACATTTTATTAAAAAAGATAAGTGACATACTCAAAACTGAGAAACCTCATTAGGATTGTTTTATACTTTATAAAAATGATCCATAAGTCACTTTAGATGTCTTGGAATCATCCACACCTCAATATGACTCACGGTGTGACCGATATGACTCCAGACATGTCTTTTTATTTAAAATTGACATTAATTTTAGTAAAAAGGACAACTAACATACTCAAAACTGAGAAAATGAATTTTTATTGTTTTCATACTTTATTAGAATGATCTATAAGTAATTTTTGACATATAGTAATCAGTTACACCTCAATCTGATACATGATATTCCTAGTATGACTCAAAGTGCTTGTAATCAGTTTAAAATTGACATTTTATTTCAAAAAGTGTAACTCACTAGAAACAAAGAAAACACACTCAATTTGTCTTGATAATTTGGTAAAATGACTAATAATTCATTTTTGATGTGTAGGAATTATTATCACATCAAACCAATACACGATGTGACCGATGTGACTCAAAGTGCATGTTACCAGCTTCAAATGACACTTTAATAAAAAACACAAGTGGCATACTCAAAGCCAAGAAAATTAATTCGGATTGTTTTAATAATTTATGGAAATGATTAATATGTCATTTTTGAATTTTAAGAATCATCTTCACCTAAATCTGATTCATGGTGTGACCATTATAATTCCAAGTGTGTCTATTTATTTAAAATTGATATTAATTTTAGTAAAAAGAAAAAGTAACATACTGAAAACCAATAAAATTAATTCAGATTATTTTGATACTTTATGAAAAAAAAATTATAAGTCATTTATAATTTGTAGGAATCAACCCCACCTCAATTGGATGCACGATGTGACCGGTATAACTCTAAGTGTGTCTTTTTATTAAAAATTGACATTAATTTTAGTAAAAAGAACAAGTGGTATATTGAAAACTGATAAAATACATTCATATTATTTTGATACTTTAGTAAAACAATCCATAAGTCATTTTTGATGTGTATAAATCAATATCACATCAATATGATGCTAGCTATGACCAATATAACTCAAAGTGTCTATTTTTACTTAAAATTGACATTATTTTAGTAAAAACAACAAGTGACATACTGTAAATTGAATAAGTGTATTCATGTTATTTTGATAATTTAGGAAAATTATACACAATTCATTTATGATGTGTGTAAATAAAATTCACCTCAATACAATTCACCGTGTGATCGATATGAATCCAAGTGTGTCTTTTTATTTAAAATTGAAAATAATTTTAGTAAAAAGAACAAGTGACAAACTGAAAACTGAGAAAACATGTTCAGATTGTGATGGTACTTTAGGAAAATGATCCATGATTAATTTTTGATGTATAAAAATAAACCAAATCTCAATATGATGTATGGTGTGACCTGTATGACTCAAAGAATCTGTTATCTACAAAAAATAGACATCTTAGTTCAAAACGTGTGTCACTCACCGAAAACCAAGCAACCACTCTCTGATTGTCTTGGTTATTTTGGAAGGTATTTTTTAAGTCACTTTTGATGTGTAGGCAGTAGTCTCGTGTCAAAATGACACACGATGTGACCACTATGACTCAAAGTGCATGTTTCTAGTTTGAAATGACATTTTAGTAAAAAGCACATGTGACATACTGAAAACTGAGAAAACAAAATCACATTGTTTTGAAACTTTTAAAAAACAATACATGTGTAATTTATGATGAATAAGAATTTGGCTCACCTCAATCTGACACACAGTGTGATCGATATAACTTCAAGTGTGTCAATAATTAAAATTGAAATTAATTTTAGTAAAAAGAACAAGTAACATACTGGAAATAGAGAAAACACATTCATATTGGTTTGATACTTTAGAAAAAATACAGATAAATCATTTGTGATGTTTGGGAATCAACCACGCCTCAATATGATGCACGCTGTGAATGGTATAACTCCAGGAATGTCTGTTTTATTTCAAATTGTTATTTTATCAATTTATTCTTTAATATTAATGTTTTACTTATTTCTTTATAGTATTACTAACATAATATTTGTTTTCTCATATAGTAGGATTCTTTTACTCAGTTTTAAGTGATTTGTTTTGAAACTGATACCATGGGTGGATTCTTTTAGAGGAGATAATGATTGTCAACGATGATGAAATATTAATGTTTTTAAATGTTTGTGGATAATAATTGTTATTGTAATAATACAAAAAAAATTGTTTCAAATGTATATAGTGTTGTTTTCTTGTATTTTTGATGTGAAATTTATTTTAATTAAATTATATATTTTGCATACAGGTTGTAGGTATGTGCGGTTATACAAACATCATACTACAGAAGCTTGGGCCTTTATCGGCATTTTTAGCACTGATAAAGAGGGTTGTCCTAACACTTTTTTGGCACTGTTAAAAGCCTTTTTGTGCACTGTTAAAGGGAATATCTGTAGTAGTGTCTTCCTTTCTTGGAATTATCTTTTTTTATTTAATTATATTGTTATATTTTTTGTAATAAATTATTTTTGACATAAAATTTTTTTTGGGATGGATTATTTCTTTTTTTATTTTTTTCGATGGCCCCTTGTCACCACTTGGTTAGCATTGATGCTAATAATGGGTGGCCTGTATTTTACCCTTTAAATTTCTTAGTATTTTCAGGTACTAATAATAAATAGAATTTTACGATTCAGTACTACACATATTCCATTTAACAGCAAGAAAATATCATTTTAACGGTGCTAAAAAAGCACTGTTAATCGAAGCACTGATAGAGGGGGTCTTTTATCTGCGCTAAAAAAATGCTGATAAAGGACCCTCTTTATCAATGATATTTTATAATGGATAAATGACTTTTTTATTAGTGTTGTTAATTGAGATGATAAAGGTGGTCTTTATCCGTGCTCAAAATATTTCTAATAAAGGCCTAGATGGTTGTAATCTGTTTTTAATATAACTGCACACCTAGCAAAAACCTATAGGTATATACAGCACACCAAGTAAACAATTATATATACATTTAATGGAAATCATGAATAAAAAAATATCCACCCATGGTATATACAAAAAAAATACCACTATATACATTTCAAACAATTTTTTATATAATTACAATTACAATTACCCAATAAACAGTTAAAAAATTTAATGTTTCATCTTTTGAAGCTCGTGACCCCCCTCCAAAAATGTTCTCCTATAGTATCAGTTGTCGAACAAATCATCCCAACTCGAGTAAAATATTCCACCAATATATGAAAACAAATATTATGTTAGTAGTACTATAAATAATTAAATTAAACATTAATATGAAACAATACATTAATAAAATGTCAATTTTTAATAAAAAAATACACATTTAGAGTTATACCAGTCACACAGTGCATCATATTGAGGTGGGGTTGATTCCTACACAGCACAACTAAGTTATGGATCATTTTCCTAAAATATTAAAATAATCTGAATGTGTTCGCTCAGTTTTGAGTATGTCAGTGGTTCTTTTACTAAAATTAATATCAAATTTAAATAATGACACATTTATATTTTTACCAGCCACACCATGCATAAAATTGAGGTGTGGCTAATTCCTACCAATCAAAAATTACTGATGGTTCATTTTCATAAAGTATCAGAACTATCCAAATGTGTTTATCTGGTTTTTAGTATGTCAGTTTTGTTTTTTTACTAAAATGTGAAATTAAATTGAAAAGATGTATTTTGTGTCATACTAGTCGCAACGTGAATTAGTTTGACATGAGACTGCTTTATAAACTTCGCAACTGACTTATTAATTTCTATCCTAAATTATGAAGATAATCAGAGTGTGTTTTCTTGATTTTTAGTGGGTGACACGTTTTGAGCTAAAATGTTAATTTTAAACTGATAATGAACACTTTTAGTCATACATGTCACATCATGCATCATATTGAGGCATGGTTGATTTTTATACATAAAAAATGACTCTTGGATAATTTTCCTAAATTCTTAAAATAATACTAATGTGTTTTATTAGTTTTTAGTATGCCAGTTATGTTTTTTTAATAAAATGTCATTTCAAACTAGAAACACGCATTTTGAGTCATACCGGTCAGATTGTGTGTTGGTTTGACGTGACACTGCTTCATACACATCAAAAATGACTTATTAATCATTTTTCAAATTTATGAAGACAATTTGAGCATGTTCTCGTGGTTTTCAATGAGTGACATGTTTTGAACTAAAATGTAAATTTTAATATGATAACTAAAACTTTTAGTTATACTGGTCACAGTGTGTGTCGGATTGAGGTGTAGTTGATTCCTAAACATCAAAAATGAATGATAGATTATTTTTATAAAGTATAAAAACATGATGAATGTGTTTTTATTATTTTTAGTATGTCACTTGTTATTTTTAACATGAATAAATGTCAATTTTAAATAAAAAGGAACATTTTGAGTTATACCGGTCACATCGTACATTTTATTGAGGTGGGGTTGTTTCCTACATGTCACAAATGACTCATGGATCATTTCAATAAATTTTTAAAATAATCCGAAAGTGTTTTCTCTGTTTTTAATATGTCACTTGATCTTTTTAATAAAATCAATATCAATTTTAAATAAAAAGAGACACTTTGAGTTATACCCGCCACACCATGCACCATATTGAGGTGACGTTCATTAATACATATCAAAAATGACATATAAATTGTTTTCCTATAGTATCAAAACAATACGAATGTGTTTTCTCAGTTTTTAGTATGCTAGTTGTGTTCTTTTTTACTAAAATTTAATTTCAAATTGGAAACACACATTTTGAGTCATACTAGTCGTATCATGTATGGGATTGATGTGGTACTACTTTATACATGTCACAAATGAATTATGAATTGATATCCAAAATTATAAATACAATAAGAGAGTGTTTTCTTGGTTTTCAGGGAGTGACACATTTTGAGGTAAAATGTCAATTATAAACTAATAACAAGCATGTTTAGTCATACTGGTCAAACCATGCATCATATTGAGATTTGATTCATTCATACACATCAAAAATTACTGATGGATGATTTTACTAAAGTATCAAAACAATCCAAATGTGGTTTCTTGAGTTTCAGTATGTTGCATGTCCTTTTTAATTAAATTAATTTCAATTGTAAATAAAAAGGGACATTTTAAGTTATACCGGTCACATCGTGAGTTTTATTCATGTGGGGTTGATTCCTACACATCAAAAATGAATAATTTATCATTTTCCTTAATTATGAAAATAATCTAAATGCATTTTCTTGATTTTCAGTATGTCACATGTTATTTTTACTAAAACTAATGTAAATTTTAAATAAAAAGAGACATGTTGAGTTATACAAGCCACACCACGCATAATATTGAGGTATGGTTGATTTCTAAATGTCAAAAATTACATATAGATCATTTTACTAAATTATTAAAACATTTCAAATGTGTTTTCTCAGTTTTTAGTATGCCGAATCTATTTTTTTACTAAAATGACATTTTAAACTGTAAACACACATTTTGAGTCATACCAGTCGCATCGTGCATCAATTTGATGTGAGACAACTTTATAAACATCAAAAATGAATTATGAATCACTTTTCTAAATTATAAAATCAATCGGAGTGTGTTTTCTTTGTTTTTAATGAGTGAAACTTTTTGAACTAAAATGTTAATTTTAAAATGATAACTAACACTTTTAGTCATACAGGTCACACAGTACATTGGATTGGTGTGTGATTGATTCCTACATGTAAAAAATGACTCATGGATCATTTTACTAATGTATCAAAACAATATAAATATGTTTCCTCAGTTTTCAGTATGTCACGATTTGTTTTTACATAAATTAATGTTAATTTTAAATAAAAAGACACACATGGAGTCATACCAGTCACACCGTGTGTCAGATTGAGGTGCAGCTATTTTATACACATCAAAAATG
Source organism: Viscum album (assembly GCA_963277665.1). NCBI lineage: Eukaryota > Viridiplantae > Streptophyta > Magnoliopsida > Santalales > Viscaceae > Viscum > Viscum album. Next base: position 873,282,709 of record OY728139.1, read on the forward strand.
ACATATAGATCATTTTCCTAAATTATTTTAATAATACTAATGTTTTTTCTCAGTTTTCAGTATGCCAGTTGTGTTTTTGAACTAAAATGTAAATTTGAAACTGATAACATACACTTTTATTCATACTGATCACGCCATGCGTTGGATTGAGGTGTGGTTGATTTATAAACATCAAAAATTATTCATGGATTGTTTTACTAAATTATTAAAATAATACGAATTCATTGTCTTAGTTTTCAGTATGTCACTTGTTTTTTTTCTAAATTTAATGTAAATTTAATATAAAAATATGCACTTAAAGTCATACAAGCTGAAGTGTGCATCATATTGAGGTACATTTTATTCCTACACAGCAAAAATTACTTATGGATCATTTTCCTAAGGTATCAACAAAATATGAATGCGTTTTCCTAGTTTTCAGTATATCAATTGTTCTTTTTAGTAAAAGTATTGTCAATTTTAAATAAAAAGAGACACATTGAGTGATACTGGTCACTTGTTCTTTTTTCTCGGTTTTCAATAATTCAGTTTCTATGTTACCAACTATATTGAAATAGACATTTCATATATAGATATCACATATTATAAGATTAATATTCCTTACATAACATAATGATCCATGCCAGAATAGAACAATTGACTAGTATCGCTCAAAGTGTCTCTTTTTGCATCAATGATCATATAAGGATAACTTGAGCATAAAGATGTTATAAGATGATATTAACATTATAAATTCATACCCTTTATATCATAGTTCATAATCTGTTGGAGTTGGTGGCCTAGAACCAACTACATTGTACTTTATTCATTAATAAAATCCTTATCACATCTTGATTGTTCTTTTGTGTGACAATGTATGTAAAAATGTCCTAAGGACAGCTATTGCATTAAAGGGTCATAGAGGATCCCTACTATGATGATAACCTGGAAGTTCCATAACACTGTTCTTGAATAAATGTTCTATGGTTGGATGATGTTATTTGAGGGACACAAATATTACAGGTCATTAGGGGTGAGGACCCATAAAACTTTGAGACGCCTTCTCATGGTGTGCGCCCTTGGTAATATCCAGGAGGATATTATGAGAACGATACCTACCAGTAGGAAATCCACATTTCATAGTGTCATTGGATGTTCCTATATACGGACGTGTTTATTGGTCCTTAGACTTTAAGATTATTATTAATGGGTATTACAACTCGCGCACTTAGATGTATTGACGAAAACTATGATGACACACTATTCGCGGCGAGGTAGCATACGTTGGGTGTGTCACGAGTAATACTGCATTAATAGATAATGCGAGAAAGTATTTGTATCTTCTGTTCCATAATTAAAGTAGATATCTTAGGACCTTTGATGGTATTGATATAGCCTAAATAAATCCATGTCCATGGTAAGGTATGGGCGAGTTCTATTCTGGGAATTCAAAGAAAGAATAATCGAGCAAATGGGTTGATGGCACTAGCATGCAACCCACCTGATTAGAGATATTAAGACAAAGGGATAATATTACATGATAAGTTTTCATAGGAGGTGAAATGTCATTGCGGCATTAACTTCTTTCTCTATGGGTGCCTTGGAGTGTTGTTAGATGCTAACCTTGGACTTTAGGCAGGCTCCGCCTAATGCCACTGATAAAGAGGCCTAGAGGGTCACACACTAAGTGTGTTCATATATCTCAGTTAAATATTAATTTAAAAATTTAAATAAATATTATTCCCGACTTTGGATTAATAATTATTTAAGGATTCCTGATCACATTTATTTCGACACTAGTTATTCAAGAGAATATATTGTGGGTGAAATAATATATTTATTAGTGATTAATACAGTTATAGTTATTTAAGAAATAAATATCCATTACTCAAGGTCTAATAAATGTGGTGGAGAAAAAAAATGGAAAATAGAAGTACACGCCGTGTATTAATTATTACACGCCGTGTAGTTTTCTAGTCGGGATTTTGAGGATATAATATTGTTTTATTAAATTATATTAATTATAATCAGCATGGATGAATCTCAAGGAATTAATAATTCGACATGGGGGTTTCAATAAGAGTTAATGAAATAAATAAAACACGTAACGCGTTTATTTGTTGTCATAGCTGTATTAACCTCAAACCCGATTATAAATATCCTTATAACCCCAACATTTTTTTACACAATAGCCATTTTTTGTGCACAACGGATTTGGAAATACTCTCAATCCAAGATATAATTCCCTTTCCACCAAGAACATCCTCAAGTTACGAGAGCGAGATCCTCCACCGGTTCAAGTTGGTCGAAGGCGGACATCGAAAGTGAAGGTTCTTCCACACTAGCACCCAGAGATCCCTTTAGCGACGTTCAGAGATACGTGGAGCACGTGTGGATCACCACTAGAGGAATCCTATAATTGGATTCTACGATGCAATAACAGATCACAGGATCGTGACCGGAGACATCGACGAAGAAAGAATTCCACCGACATAATTCTTGTGAATTAATTAAATTAATTATTACCAATATATGATGATCCTATCTCAATGGTTTTGGGACTCTTCTTTTCTTTTTCTTTATTCGTTCCATTCCGAAGATCGAGCATTTTATATCGTAAAGGATCTCGGATTGAACTTTGTTTAACGCTAAAATTAAATTTGGGAAAACCCACCAACGCGCTTCCCCTGCGCCCGAAACCTACAAGTGGTATCAAAGGGTTAATATCGTTGATTATAATTATTTATTTTTTTCGTTGTTAATTTACACATTTAATAATTTAGTTATTTCAATTCATGTTTAATCGTTCTAGAAATCTGAATGTCAATATCTGGTCCTCCTCCCTCGTTTCTCATTCACCTCATAGAAAAAAAATTCTTTTAATTTTTATTAAAATAAAATAGAGGAACTCATCCGGAGGAGCCAAACGTTTCTGGCCGTACAACACCAGAATACAGGGCATGTATTTGGAAGTACATGCCATGTAGTCTAGGTTCAATGCATTTACTGATCATCCAAATCAGGTTGTGTTTTGAAGTCATTTATGACACCGTGTGTTGACCAGAAACAGGTGGCACACGGTTTCCGGATTACACGCCGTGTGGTCCAACTAACAACGGCGTGTATTCCCTTCGGGTTAGGGTTGGGCTGTGTACCCCGTACACAACTTGCCTGAATAGAAACTGTGTAACGTGGAGAATATATGGCATGTGTCCCACTGAACACACCATGTACTCTGAAATTTTCTGAAGTATATAAACACGCCATGTCCCCGGGGGTGTACTTCGGATGGACGATGAAGAAAATTACACGTCGTGTAGTCGGAACTACACGCCGTGTACTCACCCAAATTACGTAGATTTATTAAAATTTATTATTATATTATACAAACCCTTGAGACGTGTACCATGGTGCAGGAATAAATCTGAGGCACAACACATGATAGGTGTTTTATATATATGTGTTTAATTTAACATCTGCATAATGAATGGGAATTCACTAGGTTGCCTCTAAGGTACAAGTTACGTACAAGGATAATTTTAAATGAATTTATTTTTCTAAAATTATGATGGATGAGAATCCCAAGGAAGTTTAGAAAAGGGTTCAAGATAAAAGGATTGATTAATTAAAGATAATTAATTGATTCGAGCGTGATTTATCTTAAACAAGAACGATTAAAGAATTGAATGCTAGTTTTATTTATGCGTAAATATTGTTTCATGTATGGATGATCATGAGCTAGACTGAGACATTTGTATGTGAATGGTTTCTTTTAATTTATTTATTAAATTTTTTGGCCTGTGAGCCATCTCCTCATTAATATGTAGGGCTTGCACGCCCAAGGATTCTTTTATGTAAAACCCCCTTTTTACCCCTCACCTGCATGTGAGATAAATGCATATGTAATGGATGGAGCTCCCAAGCTAGTGGAGGCGGCTCAAGTCAGAAGCCAAGTTTAAACCAATCCAAGGAGATACAAAGGTGGACAGGTGGAAAGCTGTAAACACAAACCCGAAAGGTTCAAAGTGTTTCTCCCCTAGGTCTTGGGTTAGTTTATCAACCGCTAGATAAACTAACCAATAGAAAAAGATCATGATCATACCATTTATTTTATTTCTGTCAGTTTCATGGTTTATTTATTGTGGGTGTGTTGTCACGATCACACAATTAATGAATTAAACGAGCATGCAATATGTAACTAAAATAAAACCGGCTTATACATAAATATTATCTTAGACATGGTTAATCACTTAAGTATATCCCACTTAATATTAACAAGCATGTAATCAAAGATAATAAAATGTAAATTTACGTATAAGGATAAAATCCCTCAAAAGAAATATTAAGTTGGTATAGCCTTCCATAATCTTGGTTAGAATCGAACCATAGTTCAAAGTGCTTGACCAACCCTGGTTGGGGTGCTTTCAATTATTAGGGAGTTCTAATTCAAGGTTTTGGGTTGAAATGACTTGGTTTGCATCAAGGGATGACTTCCACAGTAGGACTTGGTGTGACCAAGTGGCAAAGGTTGAGAAAATCCAAAATAAAAGGATTTTAGGATTGGGAAGTCCACTCAACGGATCAAGGAGCTACGAGTTAATGCAGTTGTCATTTGGAATGCCTTCCTAAAACCCTTCAAGTTGCTTGACCAACCCTAGTTGGGGTAATTCAAAGGGAAATATGGATCCTTGCCACTAGAATATTCAGGCAACAGAATATTCCGAAGTCAATGGTCAGGGATATTAGATTTAGATAAAATAGTGGGAGACTAATAAATATTAGTTTATTTATTTGTCTCATTTTTGTAGTAAAGTACTAAACCTTTGATCATTTTCATTTGTAGAAACAACAAGAAAATGACTTCAAACATATCATTGCAAACCATACTCGAGAAAGAAAACCTTCTCACCAGAACCAATTTCCAAGAGTGGCAGTGGCGTTTACGTGTCATCCTTCGCCACGAAAGGAAATTGTATGTGTTGGAAGAGCTTATTCTAGTTGCGCCTGGGAAAGAGGCCAGTGATGAGGAATTATCTCTCTATATGAAACACATGGATGATTCCATAGATGTCCAGTGTTTCATGCTATCATCCATGTCCAATGATCTCTTGAAGCAACATGAAAACCTGGATGTGTATAGCATGATGTCTCACCTTAAGGATCTCTACCAAGAGAAGGCGAGATAGGAGAGGTATGAGATCTTCAATGCTTTGTTTACAACTATGCTTGGAGAGTCTGCGCCAGCTGGGCCTCATATAGTCAAGCTTATTGGCTACATTGAACACCTGGACATCTTAGGGATTAAATTCCCGGATGTGTTGCATACAAATATCATCCTATCATCACTTCCCAAGACCTTCTCTAGCTTCATTGTCAACTATAATATGAGTGGAAATTAGAAGAGTCTATCGGAGCTTCTGACCTTGATTCACCAGGTAGATAAGGACATGGGGCGTGAAAAACCTGCGGTCCTTATGGTGAACAAGAAAAGGAAGGACAAGGCAAAGGGACCAAAGACTTATAAACGGTCTAAAGCCCCCGAGCACCGTCCCTCCAAGAAGGGGAAGATCCAGAGGCAGGGCAAGGAATGGGAGGAAGTGTGTTTTTCATGTGGCAAGCAAGGCCACTGGAAGAGGAATTGCACCCAGAAGTGTGGGGATGCTAAATGTGCATTTGTTATCAAGTGCAATCTTCCTATTTCTACACATTGGGTATTATATACAGCTTGTGGTGATCACATCTATATTCAAATGCAGAAACCAAGTAGATTTAGAAAGATCGCCAGAGGAGAGGTGGATCTTTGAGATGCCAATGGCGCAAGGCTGGCTGCGTTGGCTATTGGAAACTATCACCTCTCATTGCCTACTAGCATGATTTTTGTTTTACAAAACTGTTATTTTGTGCCTAGTGTTACCAAGAACATAATTTCTGTATCTTGTTTGGATATGGATGGATTTGTTTTCAATTTTGGAAATACGGGTTGTCTATTTTATAAGAACAATGTATTTTATGGTATGGCACATTTGAATAATGGTTTATATGTATTAAATTATGAAAACCAAGTGTTGGCAATCGACAATGAAACAAACTCACATGACTCATACATCACCTAGTTGTGGCATCACCGCCTTGGTCATGTAAACGAGAAGCACTTGACAAAGATCTGTCAAGATGGCTATTTATACTGTACTGAGCTAAAACCACTTGATAGATGTCACACTTGTTTGCAAGGTAAAATGACCAATCCACCTTTTGGTGGATAGGGTGAAAGGGTCACATAGCTTCTAGTATTGTTACACATGGATGTATGTGGACTATTTCCAGTAGAAGATGGAGGTGGATATTCTTACTTAATTACTTTTACTGATGATTCCAGTAGATACAGAGTTGTCTACTTAATGAGGTATAAGTTAGAAGCCTTAGAGAAATTTAAGGAATTCAAGAATGAAGTAGATAATCAGCTTGGTAAGAAGATAAAGAAGCTTCGATCGGATCAAGGAGGAGAATATCTGAACCAAGAGTTCATAGATATTCTACGGGAATCTAGGATTCTATCTCAACTCACTCCTCCTTATACACCATAGTGTAATGGTGTTAGTGAAAGGAGGAACTGCACCTTGTTGGATATGGTGAGGTCGATGTTGAGTCATGTAGATCTTCCATTATCCTTTTCGGGATATGCATTACAAACTGCAGCATACACATTAAACCGAGTACCAACTAAGGCAGAAAATGGAATTCCCTCCAAGTTATGGAGTGGAAAGAAACCCATTTTGTCGCATACACGTGTATGGGGATGCGAGGCATTTGTTAAGGAATTCTCAGGGAACAAACTAGAACCCCGGGGCACGAAGAGTATCTTTTTAGGATATCTCAAGGAAATGAAAGGATATTACCTATATAACCCTCAAGACAATAAAGTGATTGTTGCCAGACAAGCCATATTTCTTCAAAGGGAGCACATCCTCAAGAATGATAGTGGGATCAAGATTGAATTCGACGAATTTGATGCTCAAGATACACAGGAGTTGGTATAGGAATAAGTTCTACAGGTCCCTGTGGAAGAGGTTCTAGAAACACAAGTACTGCGTAAGATCTCAAGAGAGGTAAGGGAACCAGAGAGATTTGGTTTCTTAGTCACCGGGGATGGGGAATCATTATTATTGGGAAATGATGAGCCTCTCTCCTACAAGGAAGCAGTAGAAAGTTCAGAAGCTGCAAGTTGGCTAGAAGCTATGAATTATGAGATGGATTCCATGTATCAGAACTAAGTTTGGGTTCTCGTCGATGAGCCAGTTGATGTAAAGCATGTTGGATGCAAATGGGTATTCAAGAGAAAGCTGGACATGGAAGGTCAAGTTAGAACCTATAAATCAAGGTTAGTGGCTAAAGGATTCAGACAGCGTCAAGGAATTGACTATGATGAAACCTTTTCTCCAGTTTCCATGTTTAAATCCATAAGAATCATACTTTCCATAGAAGCTTACCATGACTACGAGATTTGGAAGATGGATGTCAAAACAGAATTCCTTAACGGGAACCTTCAGGAAGATGTCTATATGACACAACCAGAAGGGTTTGTGACACCAGGTGAAGCCAAACGGGTTTTCAAGTTGCAGAAATCCATTTATGGATTGAAGCAAGCATCCAGGTCATGGAACATTCGATTTGATGAAGCTATAAAGGAATTTGGGTTCATTAAGAATAAATGTGAGCTATGTGTTTATAAGCGGTTTAATGGGAATGTGTTTGTTATACTAGTAGTATATGTTTATGACACATTGCTTATTGGAAATGACGTACCATCCATACAGTCAGTTAAGGACTGGTTGAACAAGTGTTTCTCCATGAAGGACTTAGGAGAAGCAGCCTACATCCTAGGGATCAAGATTATTCATGATAGATCCAAGAGGCCGCTTGGACTACGTCAGGGTATATACATTGACCAGATACTAAAGAGATTTAGTATGGAACAATCCAATAGGGGATTGGTTCTAGTGTCACATGGCCTACATCTTTCTAAGAAAATGTGTCCTCAGACACAACAAGAGAAAGATAGAATGAGTAAGATCGCATACGCTTTGGCTATAGGATCCATCATGTATGTCATGTTATCTACCATGCTTGATGTTGCCTATGCACTAAGAATGGTAGGAAGATATCAAGCAGATCCAGGAGAATAGAATTGGACTTCTGTTAAGACAATCCTTAAGTATCTGAGAAGAACTAAGGATATGTTCCTAGTGTGTGGAGGAGACGAGGAGCTTGTCATCAGAGGGTATGCTGATGATGGTTTTCAGACAGATCAGAATGATCTAAAGTCGCAATCTGGATATGTTTTCTGTCTCCATGGAGGAGCTGTGAGCTGGAAGAGTTCTAAGTATCCAGTTGTCACAGATTCTACAGTGAAGTCCGAATATATAGCGGCTTCTAATGCAGCCAAAGAAGCTGTCTGGATTCATAACTTTGTCCAGGATCTTGATGTGGTGCCTAAAATTAAAGATCCCATTACATTGTATTGTGATAATACTACAGTGGTGGCTCTTGCAAAAGAACCAAGGTCACATCAACGGACAAAGCACATACTCCGGAAGTATCACCTCTTGAGGGATTTCTATCATAGGGGTGAAGTTGTTGTGAGCAAAGTGTCCATGGAGGAGAATGTGGTAGACCCCATGACTAAAGGCCTATCTCAGTAGAAGCATGAATATCACGTGAGAGATAGCAGGTTAAATGTTTTTAGTAGTTGGCTCTAGTTCAAGTGGGAGTATGTTGGAGTTGGTGGCCTAGAACCAACTACTTTGTACTTTATTCATTAATAAAAGACTTATCACATCTTGATTGTTCTTCTGCATGACAATGTATGTGATAATGTCCTAAGGATAGCTGTTGCATTAAAGGGTCATAGCGGATCCCTGCTATGATGAGAACCCGGAAGTGCCATAACACTGTTCTTGAATAAATGTTCTATGGCCGCATGATATTATTTGAGGGGAAAAAATAATACCGGTCATTATGGGTGAGGACTCATAAAACTTTGAGGCACCTTCTCATGTTGTGCTCCCTTGGTAATATCCAGGAGGATATTATGAGAACGAGACCTGCCAGTAGGAAATCCACATTTCTTAGTTTCATTGGATGTTCCTATCTGTGGATGTGTGTATTGGTCCTTAAACTTTAAGATTATTATTAATGGGTATTACAAATCGCGCACTTAGATGTATTGACGAAAATTGTGATGACACACTGTTCGCAGTGAGGTAGGATACATTAGGTGTGTCACGAATAATACTGCATTAATAGATAATGCAAGAAACTATTTGTCTCTTCTGTTCCCTAACGAAAGTAGATATCTCAAGACCTTTGATGGAATTGATATAGCCTAAATAAATCCATGGCCATGGTAAGGTATGGGCGAGTTCAGTTCTAGGATCTCAAAGAATGAATAATCAACCACATGGGTTGATGGCACTAGCATGCAACCCGCTTGATTAGAGATACTGAGAAAAAGGGATTATATTACATGATAAGCGTTCGTAGGAGGTGACACGCCATTACGGTGTTAACTTCATTCTCTATGGGTGCCTTGGTGTGTTGCTAGACTCTAACCTTGGGCTTCAGGCAGGCTCCACCTAATTCAACTGAGAAAGAGTCCTAGAGGGTCACACACTAAGTGTGTCCATGTATCTCAGTTAAATATTAATTTAAAAGGTTAAATAAATATTATTCCCGACTGTGGTTTAATAATTATTTAAGGATGCATGATCGCATTTATTTCCACACTAGTTATTTGAGAGAATATATTGTGGGCAAAATAATATATTTATTAGTGAGTAATGCAGTTACATTTTTTAAGAAATAAATAGCCATTACTCAAGGTCTAGTAAATGTGGTAGAGAAAAAAAATGGAAAATAAAATTACACGCCGTGTATATTAAATATACACGCCGTGTATTAATTATTACACGCCGTGTAGTTTTTTAGTCGGGATTTTGAGGATATAATATTGTTTTATTAAATGATATTAATTATAATCAGCATGGGCGCATGTCAAGGAATTAATAATTCGACATGGGGGTTTCAATAATTGTTAATGAAATAAATAAAACACGTAACGCATTTATTTATTGTCATAACTCTATTAACCTCAAACCCGATTATAAATATCCTCACAACCACAACATTTTTTTACACAAGAGCCATTTTTTGTGAACAATGGATTTGGAAATTCTCTCAAACCAAGGGATAATTCCCTTTCCACTAAGAACGCCCTCAAGTTACGAGAGCGAGATCCTCCACTGGATCAAAGCGGTTGAAGGCGGACATCGCAAGCAAAGGTTTTTCCACGATAGCACCCGGAGATCCCTTCGGTGACATTCAAAGATACGTGGAGCACGTGTGGATCACCGCTAGAGGAATCATATACTTTGATTCTATGACGCAACGACAGATCACAGGATCATGACCAGAGACATCGACGAAGAAATAATTCCACTAAGGTAATTCTTTTGAATTAATTAAATTAATTATAACTAATATATGATGATCTTGTCTCAATGGTTCTGGGACATTCTTTTCTTTTTCGTTCTTCGTTCCATTCCGAAGATCTAGCATTTTATATCGTGATGGATCTCATATTGAACTTTGTTTAACGCTAAAATTAATGTTGGAAAAACCCACCAATGCGCTTCCAATGTGCCCGGAACCTACATAATCATGAGTCATGGATCAAAGCATGGTAGTATAGAAGACATGAATCTTAAAGAATCAAGGAATATTATAAACTAAAAATATACACTTTGAGTCACACCGAGCACACTGTTTATCATATTAAGTTGAGGCTGATTGAGTTGTGACTGATTAATATTCTCCTCAGGAAAATATTCATGATAGATCATTTGGGAAGTCATACTTTAAATTTATATATTGAGAAATACCTTGGTAGAAGCATCCTTATGACTCAATTCACATTTCATGCAACATGGGGTTTCCTCTTCCACCCAAAAAGAACATGTTCTCTCTTTTATGGCTTATTACAGATAGTTAAAAGGAAAGTATGACTTCCCAAAAGATATTTAAAAAACAAAATAAGTATTTGATAAAAATTATAAGTATATTAACATACAAATAGTGGATAAAATGATGACAAATTAATTAATTAAATAAAAAACATACTTTGATCCATATCAAAGACATTTTATGCTACCATATTTTCTATTTGCTTTCTTTTTTAAAATGATAACACTGAATTGTCGACAATTATCACTTTCCTTAAAGCTCCCTCCACTGGATTTTAACGAAAGTGATAAATGTCGATAATGTATGCGCGACAAGATTTTGAGGGATAATAAGTCTGTGGAATACATTGTATGCATGAGTAGTCAAATATTTAATTTAGATTATATTAATTTAGTAGAGAACTGATAATATTTTGAGGGAAAACATACTATATTAAAAAAATACCTTCTCATTGAATTCTGAGTTGCAGCCTCAAAGTCCAATCTCTCATGACCATGGACTTATTTGAACAAACCACCCCAACATGACCAAAGGAATCCACATGAATAAGAGAATAATTCTTATGTGAGTAACACTAAAAAGTAGTAAATTAAACATAAATAAGAAACAATCCACTACTTCTATGGAAGTCACAACTTCATGCAATTTCTGTAAATTCTTTTATCAGTTATGTGCCCATTCGTTTCTGAGCACATCTATATCATCTTGTGAGTATGAGTCTTTTCAGCAGTTATAGTAGTACTGGAAAAACATAAATACACAAAGGATTAGTAAATAATTAAAATTAAATAGTAATTATCTTTGAAAATACCTCTTTAGGGATGATAGTTTGTTCATGGAATATGATATCTCTCATAAATTTACAAACATAATAACCAGAATCTTTTTCATTGGTTTGTTTTAGAAACTACAGAATCATTGAGGAGAATAAGTAATTTGTTTTGATATGTGTTTAGATAGTGAACTCTTATTATATATACCTTTATAATTGTCCAGTCATAGAACGTGTCTTCTTCCTCATGCTTAGACCCTGGCCTCATTCTTTTCTTTTCATGATATTAATGCATTGCCCTATCATAACAGAATCCACATTAAAAGATAAAATAATTTATATAACTTGATATTTAGTTCCAAAATGTTGGATGTAGTGTATTACTTATTGACAAACGTCGTCGTCATGTGTGGATGGTCTATTTGATATCCTTGAATTGAATCCAGGGAATAAATATTTGGAGTATCTAAATATACCGCAATGAGCATCCAATGCTACCTAAAAGCAAAAAAAAATAAGTAGTGAAAGAAATGAAAATATATTTAATATGATTAAATTGTAGAGTTTTACCCATACATCATTGGTATTAAATAGAGTCTATCATCCAAATGATTTCATTCAAATGATTTGATCAGACCTACCACTATTTCATCCTTTTTTTGTATCGATTTTTTGTTGTTCTGTAGAGGTGATGTGAGGACTAACGAATCCAAATTTTATTTCATAGGAAAATCCCTTAAATTATTTTTCATATATACATCTGTCAAAAATATGAAATGTATTTAGTCATAATTAACAAAGTATATCATTTTTGGACCATCAAATCATGAAAACATACCTCATGTATACATTTACAATCATTTAATAACTATAAATTTATGTATATTTATTTATAATTATATATATAATTATAACAAATATATTTATTACACTTATAATTTTATAAATACATATAATTAATATATTTATTATAATTTTATAATTATTTAAATATATCTGGATTTATTTAGAATTATAATTATAAATATTTGTATTTATTTATAAATATTTGCATATATTTATAAACATATTTATTTAATTATATATATTTATAACTTTATAAGTATAGTAAATATTTTTGTTATAATGTTATAATTATAACTATAAATAAATATATTGAAATACACACAATATAATATTTTCCTATTTTAGAAAAACAATAATGAAACCAAATCACATCATATATAAGGTATAAAACTTCTTCCATTCAATGAAAAAATCCATTGAAAAGTCTAATTAGTGATTAAAAACTTTTGAAACATAAAATGAGGATACTTGCTGTAAAGACCCGGAATTTTCAAGGAATTTTTTTTTAAATACTTTGGAATTTTACGAGTCTGTGGATTCTGAAGGCACTTGATTCTGAGGCCCGGTGTTCCCGAAATCAATTTCTGAAGTTTAGCTTAGGTACGTTTAGTGAACGAATGAGCGGGTTTTTCTAACTTTTGAACCGGTGCTCGAAATTAAAATCTGAGGGCACTGATGAACTCGCATCGCCGGTAATTTCTTAAGGGGACACTTACCGTAGTTGCGTTCGCAAAGGAGGAGAAGATAATTTTGTGGGTTTATTTAAGAAGTGAATAAAAATTGTCGGAACAATTTTTTTTCTTTAAGGTGGTTTTTCCCTCCCATGGGTAGTTAAGGGTGGGGGGCCACAACCACTTAACTACCCAAGTGTGGATGTTAGAGAGTTGGGGCCCACACGAGCCCCGCCATTTAATTTACACCAAACCCACTAACAAACCCTCATTAAATAGGAAACCCCCCCCCCCCATTTAATTTCCAATGCACTTAAATTGATGGGGATCTTCCCCCTCCCTTCCTTTAAATCAATGGTCAACACGTTATTAAATGTGGTGATTTAATTCTAGGAATTTCTTTGCGAGTGTAATTAAATAATAGGAGGAACCTATTATTTAATTTGTGGAAGAGCTTTCGTTGTGAGGGAAATATCGAGAGAGCTTTGGAGCTTTTGGAAGAACGTTGGTCTCCGACGAAGAACGACGAAGAACATCGGTTCCTCGAAGATCAACGATGCGCCACCATTCCTCTTCTCCGCGAAAAGATAGGAGACGTCGCTACCTCCTTAGTGCACTCCGACGTCGCCTCTGATTCCTTTCCCTGCGACGCTGTCTACCGCAACACCGACGTCTGACATCAACTTTGAGGTAGGGGAATTTGTATATATTTTGTTATGTGATTTTATACCCTCGGCATGGCGTGCAAATTGATTGGTGATATTTAGAACCCCTAACGTGGCGGGTGAGGACTAACGAACAAGTCTGAACCCACTAATACTTTGTTCTTGATGTGCGGAATAATTGGATATGACGAAGCGGGACCGAAACGGCAATTGGAGGCCTTCTCAGGGATGTACGGGTCCCGAGACGACCATAGGCACAGACGGGAGCAAAATTGGACCACCGGAATCACTCTGGTGGCCCGCGGAAGCCCCCGGCGGCGCGGCGGCACCTGCGGCAAGAGGTGGTTGCTGGCACCGGCCAGCCGCCTAGAGGCGGCGGCGCCCTGGCGTGCGACCAGCAGGAGCCTGATGCAGTTGAAGCCGCGGTAGTGAGGGCTGGATCCCGCGGCCGCGTGGGATCCAGGGGAGCAGTGGCGCCACCCTGGAACCTCGTCCGTGGAAAGCGGGTGCCGCGCCCCCCGCGCGGCTCACCAGCCGAGCTAGCATTCCCCCCAGCCGGGCCGGGCCAGGTCACACAGACCAGGCCGGGCCGCGCCCAGCCGGGCCGACCCAGGGGGGTTGGGCCGGGTCGGACCGGGCCTATACCCCCACTTCGGACCTTTTTCATTCTTTTTCCCATAACATAAGTTACGGACCTCCGATTGATGTACCGTTAGTTGCGTATGAATCCTTGGATTGATACGGTCGTTTTGGTATATTACACTAGAAGTTTCGGCAAAGTTTGTGTATGTCTGGGTTGGTTCGAACCCGAAACTAACCTGGCCCTTGGAGCGGAAACGCTTATATCTTAAGGTCCAGATGTCCGTTTGACGTGCCGTCAACTGCGTTGAATTCCTCTTGATGAGGTGTCTCTTTTGGCTAACTATACTTGAGTATTGGACACAGATGGATTATGGTCGGGTTGGTTTTAGCTTAAAAACCAACCGACCCCTGGAACGGAAAAACCAATAACTCTCAGACCGAGCGTCCGATTGATGCACCGTCTGTCGCGTTGGGTTTCTTTTGACAAGATGGAACCTTATGATACATCAACTCTGGACTTCGTGATAGTTGATGTATCGACTCTCTTGCTCGAGGAGCATACCCTCTCGGAATCGAGCATGCTGTGTGCGGGAACCCTAGAGCTGGCTGCGACTACGACGATGACGACTGCACTTGGATCCTTCGTAGGTTCAGCAACAACGACGACCGTACTGGGATCCTCTGTGGGTTTAAAGAAGATGACTACTTTTCTTGTATCCTATGTGGGTCTGGCAGTATGACCTCTATACTTTTATCCTGAGTGGCTCCGGCAGAGTAGCTGGTCTTGTATCCTATGTGGGTCCGACAACTTAGCTGGTCTTCTATCCTATGTGGGTCTGACAGCTTAGATGAATTAGTGGCTACATCTGATCATCTCTATCGCCTTACGAAGTGTATACATGTGTGAGATGAGTCTTGATTCTCAATCATTATCATATATGTGATTGACTTTCTTTCCTGTGTGGATTGAGTTGTGCTTTCCCACTACCACAAAACAGGGCAAGGGAAGCATTTCCCTTTATCAGCGCTAAACAAAAAGCACTGATAAAGGGGTATGCCTTTATCAGCGCTATATAAAAGAGCTGATAAATTTTACATTTATCAGCGCTAAAATAAGCGCTAATAAAGGGTACCCCTTTATCAGTGCTTTTTTTAGCGCTGAAAAAAGGGAACATTTATCAGCACCTTTTTTAGCGCTGATAAAGGTAGCTCTTTATCAGCGCTAAAAAAGCACTGATAAATGAATGTTTTATCAGTACTTTTATTTTAACGCTGATAAAACATACCTTTATCTGCACTTTTAATGAGCGATGATAAAGGTTCTGTCGGTTTTTATTTAATAACCCTAACAGGTCATCCTCGCTTGCACGCGGTCAAGCTCTCGCAGAAGCTGAACCAGGCCCCTCGTCGCGCGACCACGTCCTCCTCATCCTCCTCCTTCCTCCTCCTTCCTCCTCCTCGTCCTCCTAATCCTCCTCCTTCTTCGCCTCCTCCCCCGCTCCCACTACCTCGACCGCCTCTACCTCTGCCGCCTCCACCCTCGCTGCCGCGACCGCCGCCGCCGCCTCCTCCTTTGCCGCTGCCGCCGCCTCCACCCTCGCTACCATGACCATCGTCGCCTCGTCCTCCTCCTCCTTATGCTCTCAAGGTCAGAGGTGAGTTCCATGGATGGTATTCCCTTGGTATATTATTTATATATTGTGTGTGTGAGGACCAAATAGTGAATATATATGTGAGACAGGAATGATACCATATCTTGAGCCTAATTCCAGTATGGATTTCCATAATAGATAGTGTGGTCTTAATTTGATTATGATTATGTCTAGGGATATGATTCATAATTAGTGATGAGTGTCAAAATAAGCGATGTTATTCATATTTAGCAACACAAGTGGGTTATTTGTGAATTATGTGGAATTGGATACCCTATAGGTTCCATAGGGATATCTTGACTCTAAGATGAAGTATATCGTAATTG
Source organism: Viscum album (assembly GCA_963277665.1). Lineage (NCBI taxonomy): Eukaryota > Viridiplantae > Streptophyta > Magnoliopsida > Santalales > Viscaceae > Viscum > Viscum album. The sequence goes on from OY728139.1 coordinate 873,299,221, forward strand.
GTTAGTTATGACGGTTCACATGTGTGAGAGGTCTACCAAGGTTTTGTGTGATGACTTCTGTGGATAACCAACCCTAGTTTTCATTTTTTTTATTTTGAGTTGCCATGGGCGGTAAGTTCTACCCCTTAGAGTTGAATATTTATGTATGAGATACAAAGGAAATAGTTTTTAATCTTATGGTTATATGGATTCCAAAAGATTATCCCAATAGAAGAAGAATTCTACAACATTCTAGCAACATCTACAATATGCCTGACTATTTGAGCCATTAGGGTACAGTAAATATATAATTATAACATGCTATTTAAAATGAAATGTGGAAACAGGAAATCATAAAGACTCCTGATAAACCCATAATACAAAACATATCACCTAGTATGTCTGTCACATATACAAATAAACAAATTAGAAAAAAAACATGCTACAAAGCATAAAGGTACCATTAAATACTTACATTGGTCAACTTATTTTAGAAATTGTTTATCTTCATCTGTGCCTTGTACTTGCACCCATGAATTTGAAGGTGAGTATGCGTACAGGATAGTTTACCTTCTTAGAGAAGAGTTTCTGGAAGAGTATAAGAGATATGAAGCAATGAAGATCATTAGAGTGTTGGAGCAAATGTGGTTGCTACAAACAATGTGGCAATCGTCTTGTGCAACACGGCCTAAGTTACAACTTGCAGGTATTGTAACTTAGGCCGCATTGCACAAGCCGATTGCCAGAATGAATAGCAATGATCTTCATTGCTTCATGTCTCTTATAATCTTCCAGAAACTCTTCTCTAAGAAGGTCAACTATCGTGTACACATACTCACCTTCAAATTCATGGGTGGAAGTACGAGGCACAGATGAAGATAAACAATTTCTAAAACAATTTGACCAATTTAAGTATTTAATGGTACCTTTATGCTTTGTAGTATGTTTTTTTTCTAATTTATTTATTTGTATATGTGACAGACATACTAGGTGATATGTTTTGTATTATGGGTTTATCAAGAGTCTGTATGATTTCCTATTTCCACATTTCATTTTAAATAGCATGTTATAATTATATATTTATTGTACCCTAATGGCTCAAATAGTCAGGCATATTGTAGATGTTGCTAGAATGCTATAGGATTCTTTTTCCCCAATGGTAGTAGATTTTTAGGATGTTTTCACAGATGAGGTATAAAATTTACTTCTTAATAAAGAGATAAACTTTATAATCTAGTTAGTTTTGGGAGAAAATTCAGTTTCTATCATAATTTCTAAAATAACACCAGAAGAGCATCAGTTGTTTGAATTACAATTTGATGATATAGAATATAATGGTTTAATATGGCATATTACTTTACCATGGGGTTTTATACTTCCCTAAAATAGATGGTTGATTGGTATTTATTCTTTTGTTAGACTATTGGAGATTGAACCTGATGAGAGTCATGAATATGTATCCTCATCCATGCATTGGTAGTCACATTGATCATCTATGAGGTTCTATGATCTTCTCCAAGATAGATTTGACATTAGGATACCATTAGATGAGTTAGACATCGATGGACCTACCATGGACTGCTTTTAGGAGTAGTTATGGCCTGTATGATTTTTTAGCGATGATTTTTGGTTTAACTAATGCATTGGTTGTATTAAGGGACTTAATGAATAAGATATTTCATCCTTTTCTGGATCAGTTTTTAGTAGTTTTTTTCAATTAAATATTAGTGTACTCCCAACCCATAGTTGATCTTGACCAATATCTTATCATCATCTTGAGTAAATTGAGATAGCATCATATTTATTACTATTTTCTCCTATTACTCATTGGTTTCATCTTGATCGCATGTCATGTATTTTCTAAGGCATAGATCATGCATGTGACCAACATCTTATAATATTGGTCAAGTTCTCGAGATTGAACCCATAAAGACGATGAATATGAATAAAGAATGGATGAATGCCAATCAGTTGAAAAAAGAGTATGAAGATGGCGTGAAAGAGTTTATAAAGTTTGCAGAAGATCATGCATGTGACCCTTCTCAAATCCTTTGTCCGTGTTTACGCTGTTTTTATTCAAGAAAAATTAGTCCAGAGGAGTTGGAAGAACACCAGATCTGTCACGGAATAGATTAAAGTTATACATGTTGGAATAAACAAGGGGAAAAACCAATGTAGGTAGTGACTTAGAAAACATGACATTTTATAGATCATCTGATATGATTGGAAGCATGAACAGTGAAGATGATCATATGGAGGGTGTGATTACAGATGTGAATGATGATGAAGATCGTATTAAGGAAATTACAAGGACAGTTGAAGATGAACTTCGTGATTGCCCAAAATTGTTTGAGAAGTTAAAGAGTTGTGAAAAAGAGCCATTGAATGCTGGTTGCACTAAATATACAACATTGTTAGCCGTATTGAAGCTGTATAATTTGAAAGTAGGCAACGGGTGGAGTGACACCAGTTTTATAGAACAACTTGCTCTCCTAAATGACATGCTCCTAGAAGATAATGAACTCCCAAGCCGAGCATATGATGCCAAATGAATGCTACGATCGATGGGTATGATCTCTGAAAGAATACATGCTTACCCGAATGTCTGTATATTGTTTCACAAGGACCACAAATCACTTACAGAATTCCCAAAGTGTGGTGCTTCCCGATACAAGAAATATGATTCTAGTCCTACGAAAGTTGTATGGTACTTTCCAATCATTCCTAGGTTTAGACGCCTATATGGAAGTGAGGAGACTGCAGGACAATTGACATGGCATGTAGATACAATAATTAAAGATTGGAAACTACGTCACCCTACAGACTCTCCTCAGTAGAAGAGAATTGGTCACGAGTATCCTGAATTTGGGAATGAGGTGAGAAACCTTTGTCTGGCATTATCTATAGATGGGGTGAATCCTTTTGGTTTTGAAAGAAGCAATCACAGTACATGGCCGGTTATGTTGGTAAATTATAATTTACCACTGTGGTTATGCATGAAACGAAAATACATCATGTTATCTATTCTTATATCAAGACCAAAACAACCGGGTAATGATATTTATGTTTATTTGGCCCCATTGATCGAGGATTTGAAAATATTGTGGGATTCAGGTGTTACGATGTATGATGCTTACAAAAATGAACAGTTCACTTTGAAAGCCATGTTGTACGGGACGATAAATGACTTTCCTGCTTATGGAAAATTTTCAGGATATATCATTAAAGTAACTCAAGGGTGTCCCATTTTCGAACAAGGTACACAGTCAATTAGGTTGAAACATTCATTGAAAACCGTGTTTCTAGGACATCGTAGATTTCTACCCCGACGACATAAGTACCGATCTTGGACGACATAATTCGACGGAAGTTTAGAGGAACGTACAGCACCGTCTCCACTAACAGGTGATCAATTATTTGAGAAAGTGAAAGTTTTGGACACTAGTTTTGGTAAACCGTTTTCGAACAACCTTACGAAAACTGGTTGGAAAAAGAGATCAGTTTTTTTTGAATTACCATACTAGAATTTTCTGTATGTTAGACATTTTCTTGATATTATACATGTTGAAAAAAATGTATGTGATAGTGTCATCGGCACGTTTCTAAATTCACCCGGAAAAACAAAGGATTTAATTAAGGCTAGATTGGACATGGTTGAGATGGGAATACGAGAAGAGTTGGCACCAATGAAGGGTGAAAAACCAACATTTCTTCCTCCTGGTGCTTACACTCTTTCCAGGCAGGAGAGATATATGTTCTGCAACTTCTTGAATGACGTAAAGGTTCCAGAGGGGTATTCATCAAATATCAAGAACATCGTGTCAATGGGATATTTTAAATTAATGGGTCTGAAATCACATGACTGCTATGTTTTGATGCAAGATCTAATTCCTATAGCTTTACATTTCATTTTGCCCAAGAATGTATGCCATACAATAATGAAGCTCTGTTTATTCTTTAAAGCTATATGCAGCAAAGTTATAGACCCAACGAAATTTCCAACTATGGAAAGAGAAATTTCCATCATATTATGTGAATTGGAAATGTTCTTCATGCCGACAGTTTTCGATATGATGGTTCATTTGATGGTTCATTTGGTGAGAGAGATTCGACTATGTGGTTCTGTACATTATAGATGGATGTACCCCATTGAACGGTATATGAAGATTTTTAAAGGGTATGTCAAAAACTGAAGTCGTCCAGAGGGTTGTATTGCGGAGCAATATATTGTTGAGGAAGCTGTTGAATTTTTTACCGAATACCTGTCTGGGGTGGAAATCATTGTCCTACCAAAATCTCATAACACTGAGTGGCTTGAGGGTGAAGGAATTTCTGGAAGAGAGGTTTTCATAATCAATATTACAGATCAGGAGTAGGACCACCTTTACGTTTTGCATAATAGTTTCAACATTGAACCATATGTTCAAACCCACAAAGAAATTATTAGGAGTTTGAATCCTTCTAGGGATAAAAAATGGATATTAGATACACATAATAGATAGTTTATAGGATGGTTTCGAGACCATATTTTTAAGCAGTTAGATGAAAATCCAGACTCAATTTCAGAACGACTTAGATGGCTGGACGGAGGAGTAAGTGTGTACGTATTATCTTACAATGCTTATGCAGTTACCAGTTATACATTCTATACTAATGAACATGATGAAGACAATACCATGCAGAATAGTGGGGTTACACTTGTGGCTAAGGCGATGCATGTTTCCGGTGCTAAGGAAAAAAAACAATTTATGTGAATATGTCATACTTTGGCATCATCAAACGAATATGGGAGTTGGATTATACGAAATTCAAAGTGCTGATTTTTCAATGAAAGTGGGTTGATAACAGGACTGCTGTTAAAATAGATGAATTAGGATTCATGAAAGTTGATTTTAGTAAGGGGAGAATGATGAACCATTTATAATGGAATCACAGGCAGTACAAGTATTTTATGTTCCAGACCCCACAAACCAAAATTGGTCAATTGTTCTGTTATCGACCAAAACAACTGAAGGGTCAAATGAAAGTTCAACGGAGGTTGACCCTTTTATAGGGACTTCACAATCATTTCACAGCGGTCCAAATGTAGATGGCGTTTGGTATGTCAGAGGATACCACAATGAAGGAATTTACATAGTCGATAGAGGAGTCAAATCACTTCAACCTTTAAAGAAAAAAAAGAGAGTACAATAATCAGGTTATTTGTTTATTGTAACATACATTGTGTTACGTTATGTTATTAGTTGTTCGCTGCTATTTTTATATAATCTAAATTAAATATTAAACCACTTCTACAGATAATGACTCCTACACCTACCGATGCGCCCAATCCCGAGGCACAAAAGGTCTCTTAACCAGCAGCTGGTGGTCCCATTACAGAGCAACAACATGTTTCTCAACCAAATGATGGTGGTCCCAGTGCAGAGCAACAACAGGTTTCTCAACCTATTGTTGTTGGTCCCAGTGCTGAGGTACAACCAGTTTCTCAACCTGTTGTTGCTGGTCCCAATGCCGATGCTAGCACTCTGGGGGAAGATATTGATGCTACTTCTGAGGAAATGGTATGAAATGAAACCCTGAAAGCACAAAAAAAACAATAGCGTCGTAGTTTGATAGTGTTGGCCAAAATCCTTAAGGAAAAATCAAAAGGCATCAAATTTGAGTTGGGATGGAATAAGCGAGGCCAACATGTTAACCCCAACAAAGCCATCTTTAGTAGCTACATTGGAATCTTCACTCAGCAACGTGTGCCGATTTATGTACAGTCCTGTCACCATGTTGTCACTGGGATGAAGACACTAATGTGGGAAGAGATTACGGTAACATTATGATATCATTTTTTTAATTTATTAAAATAAAATAAAATACCAAAACATTTACTTACTCTTCATCATCCATTGTAGAGAGCATTTATAGTAGATTTCTCGCACAAGGAATATGTATTAAGAGTTGTAGGAAGGATTTATAGAGGTTTCCGCACAATTTTAATGAAATATCATCTTAAAGATGTAGAAGGAAAAATCAAGCCACACCCACCTCTTCTTTACGCACATTTTATATCCCAAGGAGCGTGGGATGTGTTTAGAAACTGTCGTGGGGAGCATACTTTTCAGGTACGTTGTGTGGGGTAATACGTTGTTTGACGTTTTCTTGTATTCATCACTCTGATTGACAGTTTTTTATTTATGAAACAGCTACTGAGTGATGAAAATAAAAAATGCGCAACAGAACTAGCGTACCCTTACCGTAAAGCAAGGATGGGGTACACTGAACTTGAGAAAAAATTGGTACGTCTTTTAAATCTACCCTACTACTAGTATGTGACATAGAACAACACCATAACCATGTTTATCTGTTTATATGAAGATTAATGACTTGAAATCAAAATCCATATCCATCCCATGCCATGTGCTATGGAAGGAGGCTCGTGTAAATAAATAGGGGACATTGATAGATGAAAACACACAAAAAGTGTGGGAAACATGTGTAAGTATTCCATAATATAAATTTGAGTTGCTTTAAATCGCTATTACATTACAATAACTACTTATTTTTCTATATTTTCTATCTGAAATAGTCACAAGAATCAACAAAAATCACACCAGATGTAGCCATACTTTCAGCATCCTTGAAGCAGCCAGAAAAGTATGGCCGTGTTAGAGGTGCGAGTTTTGGTGTGACACCCCGAACATATTTTCAAAAACAAAAACAAGTAGAGGATCAAAATGAAAAAATGGAAAAGCTGCAAGAACAATTATCTATTTTTCAGGAAGACTTATAATACCAGAGAGAGATGATAGAAAAATTGATGGGGGAGAGGCAAAGAGAAGAAACAACTCAACAACAACCCGTGCGTGACGATCTCACCCCACCCCCCACCAGCTTTGAGGTGATCCATTCCCCTAAAAACCCTAACTTAGATGAGGTAATAAATGTTTTAATAATTGTTTATGTGAAATGTGATTTACATAGACACTGATACCTTTCCTGTACTAATACTCCATTGGGTGAAAATGACTGTGATTTATATTTATCAACTCCCACCTATCACCTTGTAGCGAGGGCTACAGTGTTCAATACGCAAAACGACATGATACACAATATACATCTTCAAAAAGATCATCTTAGAGTGTCAATTAACGTAGATAATGAGCTGAGTTCCGAGCTACCTATTCCAAATGACTATGATGACATTCATACGGTTGAAAAAGTTGTTGGAACATTCATCGCATGGCCGACAGTTCTTGTAAAAAAAACATGTCGAAAAAAAGGTATTCATTTCTTATTTATTTTTCAAGCTGGACCTTTAACATTTAATGAAAAAAGGTCTGAACCGATGACTGTTATTACAGAATGACAAAGACTGTGGGGTGAAACGAAATATCATCTCAAAACTATCTCAAGGATCAACCAACCGATTGAAACGGTCTACTAAGAGCACCTTCACCTCGCCTGTTCTATATCCATAGTTAATATCATTGCAGGCTCATGTGGATACAAAGTTGAAAGACGGCAGTACTCACATAGTTTCTTTAGAAAAAGATATATATGGAGAGGAGATATCAGATTTCGTTAGTGCTGAAAATGTAAATGAAGTCCTCAAGTATGAATGGCTAGGAACCTCATTTGTAAATGTATACATGAGGTAAGTTTTCATGATTTGATTTTACAAAAGCTGATATACTCTGATAATTTTGACTAAATACATTTTATATTTGTCGCAGACGTAATTGAAGGGATTTCCCCATGAACAAAAATTTGGACTTGTTAGTCCTCACACCACAACTTCAAAAGACGAAATAGATTCTGTTAAAGAGGTTGTAATAATGTCATCCCTGCTCAAATCGTTTGAAAACAAAATTACGGATGACAGGATCTTTTTAATACCAACGATGCAGGGGTAAAACTCTACAATTTAATCATATCCACTATATTTTCATTTCTTTCTTTACTTATTCCTTTCTGTATTTTTAGGGAGCATTGGATGCCGATTGCAGTCAATTTGGATACTCCAAAGATTTATTTTCTGGATTCAACACATGGATACCCAAAAAACCGACCACGCATGATGGCATTTGTTAATTTTTAATACACTAGATCCAACATTTTAAAACAAAACATCTAGTTATATAATTTATTTTATCTTTTAATGAGGATTCTGTTATGATAGGGCGGTGCATCAATATCGTGTAATGCATGGAATGAATCCAAGGAATAAGGATGAGCACACCTACGAGATCTACAACTGGAAAAGTATCTGGGTATATATAATAACATTGCACTATCCAAACACATATCAAAACAAATTACATATTGTTGTCGATGTTTCTATAGTGTCCAAAACAAACAAACGGAAAGGACTGTGGTTATTATGTTTGTAAATTTATGAAAGAGATCGTATTTCATCAAAAAACTAGCATCCCTAATGAGGTATTTTCAAAAATAATTAAGAGTTCATTTAAAATATTTATTAATCCTTTTTGTATTTATATTTTTTCAGTACTACTATGACTGTCGCAAAAACTCATATTCATAAGATGATATACATGTGTTTAGAAACGAATGGGAAATATACCTGATGGAAGATTGTACACAAATAAGATGAAGGTGAATTCCTACCACTTATGTTATCTATATATGATCATTGATTATCCTCCAACCTTCTTTGGTGAATTGAGAATGCTCTGATGTATTGAAATCTTAATTTATTACTCAATGTTTTCTATCCCCGGATTCATATTATTGATCTTTGAACAAATCAATATTGAAGTAAGGCATGATGGTGTGCAGTGCATATGGGGTGAACGAAGAAACCACTGAGGATCAACAAAATCCATTTTCTGTATCTCGTTTGTTTGAACTTGTATTTGAGCACATGTGTTGTTTTTTGACTTGCACAATTATTTCTAGGTAGATTCATGAGATAATCAGTATCATTGAGGGATTTTTTTTGGAACCAAAATATGTGTCCTAGGATAATTCATGTAAGGGAAAGGCTGGTTGAGATGAAATCCAAGCTCAAACAACAAGTACATCATCAAAAGAATCAACCCTGTGATGCACCCTCATGTAGAATCTGGTCCTCCTGATGTTTTGAGGTGTTTATGAAAGGTATGGGGAGTCTGATAAGCACCATGGCCACCATAAATAATGTTTACAGACAGCTCCACGTGTTTTTTGTGCCTTGTGCCTCTTTACAAGGATCACGCCATTCACATGGTCCATCTTAGCACGTATGTCCCATTCATCCCATTGCTACTCTTGGAAGAACCTGAGAATCTGACAATGCATAAGCCCCACAAGACCCATACTCATCCAACCAAGAGTATTCCTAGTGTGAAGGGAACCTAACCATGGGTAATACCCACAACATACCTCTTTTAAATATATGGGTTTTGATCCTTGTATTCTAAATAGGGTACGTAGGAAGCCTCCGTGAGGTTAAATCCCAACCAATGGTAAACCATGGTGACCCCCTCACTGGGGTACACCTTCGCTTATTTACCCTCTTGTATTTCCCTTAATGGCGTCCGAATAATTCTTCAAAATGAGAAACCTTACCTTTATGGGATGCACCACCCTTGGGTGAGACCTCATTGGGCGTTTTGATCCATCTATCAGGTAAACATTCCAGGTGCTCCCTCTTAGAGATGTACCTACCTGATCCACCTTTATAAGTGTTTTGATCCACCCAGGTCTTACATATCTTTAAGACATTAAATCATGAACCTCTATCCTTGTGGGATGTTAAAATCATGGAATACCACAAGTTAAACTTGGGTTTCCACTAATATATTCAATATTAATGTTTAATCAGTCCTTATTAATGTATTGTGGAGGAGTGGTTTTATGTTTTCCAGCAGATTTCGGAAGATTCCACGCTTTATGTAGGTGATTCCATGCTTTTACATTATATGATGATTTTATTATGCTGTATTTGCTTGCTAAGTGTACTATATGAAATGTTTGTGTGGTTAACAATGTGTTATCAAAGGAATTTGGGGTGTGTATAGACTTGAAAGTTAATTTTAAAATGAATGTAGTTGTATTTCTTGTGTATTTTCATGCTTAAGTCCTTTAAATGTGTTTGAAGAAATGAGAAATTAGTGTGATGGGTGTTTTCAAATGGATTTAATGTGTTTGTGAATTTTAAAGAGGGTTTTCTTATGAGATGTAGAGAGTCTATATATGTGTATTTACATTGAATGAATTTAAAGACCCATAAAATTCAAGGAAATTTTTTTTTCTTAATTTTCTTTGGAATTTTACAAGAACGCATTTTTTGACGGCACCTGATTCCGAGGCCCGGTGTGCCCAGAATCATTTTCCAAAGATTATCTCGGGTACGTTCAATGAACAAACGAGCGGGGTTTTCTAACTTTTGAACCGGTGCTCGGAATCGAATTCCGAGGGCACCGGTGGAATCGCAGCGTCGGTATTTTCTTAGAAATGCCTTTTCTGGAGTTGCGTTTGCTCGAGTGTGGTTTTTAATTTTTGGGGTTAAGTTAAGAAATAAAAAAAAAGTGGTGCGACACTTTATTTTATTTCACTTAAAGCCACTTAAGCTAAGTTAAGTGGATAAGGTGGAACCCACAATATCCTACACACTTGGTAGGATATTTGTGAGGTGGGGCCCACACAAGCCCCACCGTTTCTTCCCTCCTAAGTAACGCACCCGCAACCCCCATTTTTAAATAAAGTCAACTGTGCATTTATTTGGGTTAAGAAACGCCTCATTAAATTGGGCGGTTAAGTCGTTACAATTAATCCGTTGAATTAATTCTTCATTTCTTATCTTTGAATTTCAAATTGTTGGCATGGGAATAAAATAAGACAAACACTAGGTTTGTTGAGGGGTTGCTTGTTCGGAGGATTTGGAGAAACTATAAATCTTGAAGATCTTCATCCTCCTTCGTTCAAGAATGTGAAGAATGTGAAGAACGCCGGCCTCCGGTGAAGGGAGACGAAGAGTGCCGAACCCTTGGAGATCGACGACGCGACGCCGACGATCCTCCTTCCGCGATGCTTCTTCTGCGACGTTCCTTCCTCGCGAAAATCTTCGGTCAACAACCGATTCAGGTAGGGGGTTGAGGTTCTTTTAATTCTTCACGAATTATATCCTCAGCTTGATTTCAAATGGTGCATTCTTAATCCTGTGATTTTATACCCACGACATATGTTTAAAATATTTGTCGGAAGACTTTTTAAAACCGCTAACACGGTGGGTGCGGACCAACGAACAAGTCCCGAACCCACCGTCTCTTCGTTCTTGGGGAGCGGATTGGCGGGCGATGACAAAGCAGGCCACACGGGTGATGTCAGGTCCTTGCAGTGAAGGATGGGCCCCGAGAGGGCCTTTGGAGAAGACGGCACGCATTTCCGACCATCGGAACTCGTCCGGTGGTCCGCGGACGGCCCGCCGGTGCGCCTCGTCGGAACGGCGGTGCCGCCGGGAGGAGCCGCCGTGGTCCCACGACCGCGCGGGATAGGAGGGAGCAGGACGCGGCAACCGGCCGCGTCCGCTGGCAAGGACGGCCCCATGCGGGGCCGCGGTCTCTCCACGTGGGGGCAGCGCGCCCCCCCGCTTTGCTCGGCCGTAACGGCCGAGCTGACCCGCTGGCCACCTGGCCAGCACCAGCCTGGTCGGACCCGGACCCGGGTTGGGTCGACCTAGTTAGGGCCGACCCGGGGGGGTTGGGCTGGGTCGGACCGGGCCCAGACCCCCTGTTTTCAGACCTCTTTCGGTCTTTTGCCCATATCTTGGGTTACGGACCTCCGATTGATGTACCGTCAGCAGAGATGCGATCTTTGGATCGAGACGGTCGTTTTGATATATTACACTCAAGGTTTCGGAGTACTTTGGTTTCGTCCGGGTTGGTTTTTACACGAAACCAACCGGGCCATTGGAGCGGAAACACTCATAACTTGAGCTCCAGACGTCTGATTGACGTACCATCAACTTTGGTGGATTCCTCTAAGAAATACGGATCTTTTGGATTACTCCACCCGAGGTTTGGACGTAGGTGGAGTATGGTCGGGTTGGTTTTGACTTAAAAACCAATCGGGCCCCTCGGACGAAAAAGCCAATAACTCTCAGACCGGGCGTCCGATTGACGCGCCGTCTGTGACGTTGAGTTCCTGTTGGCGATATGGAACTTTTGGATACATCAAATCTAGAATATGTTTCAATTGATGTATCAGCCTCTCAGCTCGTGGAGTAGACACTCCCGAATGAGCTTGCTGTGTGCGGGAACCCTAGAGCTGGCTGCGACTGCGACGACGACGACGACTGTACAAAGATCCTCAGTGGATTCGACAGTGACGACTACAACACTCAGAAATCCTACGTGGATCAGTGCTACAGATCCTGTGTGGGTCCGATCCTGTGTGGGTCAGCGCTCAGCGGTCCTGTGTGGGCCAGCGCCTACAGATCCTGTGTGGGTCTGATCCTGTGTGGGTCATTACGGGGGTTAGTTACCTATCGATCCTGTGTGGGTCAGATCCTTTGTGGGTCATTGCAGGGGTTAGTTACCTATCGATCCTGTGTGGGTCAGATCCTTTGTGGGTCATTGCGGGGGTTAGTACCTATCGATCCTTTGTGGTTCCGACGGCTTAGATTAATCAGTGGCTATATCTGATCATCTTTATCATCATACGAAGAAGTATACCTGTGTGAGATGAATCATGTTATGCATTGCTATGTGGATTGTGTTGTGCTATCCTGTGTGGATTTACGTTTTGCTTTCCTGTGTGGACTGGGTTGTACTTGAGCTCGGATGTTGGAGCCGAACGAGAATTGATGACTTAGGTATATGTATGGGCATATACCTAAGCAGTGTCAGATGTTACTTCGTGATTGAATCTTTCCTTTGTGGATTCTGGGAGACCTTTGGGGGTCTCGGGTTACCTACTGAGTAGCTTATACTCACCCCTATACGGGCTATGTCTGCACTACATTGTGTTGATTGCAGACGACGGACAACGCTAATCGTGGCTGAGGCTTGCGGAGCAGGTCAGTACCCAGAGGTGGACCACTGGGCGGGACGTACTCGGAGTGGACGGCTGGACCTGAGGAGCTGTGGAGGCTATCTATACTCACCCTTCATGTGGGACTTCCAGTGGACGGCTCGACACTGTGGATTTACTTTTCAGTTGATGTTTTCCCTTTCCAGTTGTACTTTACTTCCAATTTGGGTTTGTATTCTGGCCCACATGCTTTTCCGCACTTACTGTTGTACCCAGTTTTTACTTAGTGTTTACTTCTACTGCTTTCTTGCTCTTTGGTGTTTGTTTACTTTAAAAAGGCAATGCCTTCCCTTTTTCCTATGATTTACTCTTTGGTGCTAGTCGCCAGCCCCTGGCCTATGGAAGGCGGGCTTGGGGTAGTCACGGCATGGGCCCCGAGGACAGGTCGTGACGAATTGGTATCAGAGGAGTTCGGTTCTACCACAGAACTCAGGACTCTGGTCTTTTCTATGTGAAGCAATAGTGTTAAGAGTATTTAGTGTGGTTATCAGTCCAGGTGGTCCAGTGTTGGTGCAGCGGCCGACGTATCCGTACACCAGGACCCTGACTTCTAATTTCCGACTTAATGCACGAAAACATTGATTGCATGTGTGTTTCAAGTTTTCTTTGTGATTACTTTATGTCAGCTCACCAGGTATACTGTTCTGACCGTGACACACCTGTTTATTTTTAGAATGGCCCCACGACGGCAGCCAGCTAGGGTTCTGAGAGTTTTGTGTGATGATAGCCCACCGAGTGACGAGGCCTCGGTACAGGGCCTTTTAACAGCTGAGGCACCGGTGGTACCTCTACCTGCCGAGCCGCCGATGCTACCAGCCCCGGTCGCGGACGATGCACGCCGCCTTAGTGCACTGCACGAGTTTCAGCGCTAGTGACCGCCCATGTTCCGCGGGGAGACAGACCCCCAGGCAACTGAGGACTGGCTGGAGGCAGTCATACGGGTTTTCAGGTTAGTGAGGACACCAGCTGACCTCATGGTGATCCTCGCAGCGAGCCTACTACACGCAGCAGCAGGCAGATGGTGGAGCTTGATGCTCCAGGTGCACGATGAGGCATCTCTCCTCTAGATGGACTTTGAGAGCCTCTTTTGGTCGGATTTCGTCCCAGCCACCCTCCGTGCGGTGCTCATCCAGGAGCTTTTACAGCTGCGGCAGGGCAGCTTGACGGTCACCCAGTACTCGGCGAGATGTACCGATATCTTGCGCTACTCGACAGACATGGTACGGAACCCATTCTTTCGGGCCCGGACCTTTGAGCAGGGATTGAGGCATGAGATCAGGGCATCGCTGATCTCCCTCAGCATTCCGACTCAGGCAGGAGTACTGGAGCGAGTCCTTCTGATCAAGAACTTTCTTGCTAAGTCTACATCAACAGCGAGACCTACCGCAGGGCGGCACGTAGCAGAGTCTTCTGCAGCAGGCAGTCGACAAATGACTCATGGGTCCAGGTAGACCAGACCCTCAGGCAGACAACCTCAGGACACTGGCTCAGCAGTGCGGGGCACACAGCGCAGAGCCAGTCTTTCGAGAGGCAGACAGTGCTACGCATGCGGCGGGTAGGGCTACTTGGCTCGTGACTGCCCGACTCGTCGAGCCGAGGAGCAGCAAATGGTTGAGGGGCTACCCAGGCAGAGGCAGAGGGTCGACTGTGGCGGTCCGCAGGGAGAAGGTGGATGAGGAAGAGGAACTGGCTGAGCAGCGGGTGGTGGGCGACGCTTTGAGGCTCTACCACCACCACCACTAGGAGGTCCACCCCAACCACAGGGAGCTGGCGGGCAGAGACAGGCGCAGCTCTAGGCAGCGGAGGCCTACGACCACGGTGTGCCCGAGATGATTCGAGGTACTATCTGTGTCTATTCCACCCTTGCTAAAGTTCTTATAAACACAGGAGTGAGTCATTCTTTCATATTCGCTGCCCTTGTTTGGAGCTCGGAGATTCCGACAGAGCCGTTGGCTCGATCCTTACGGCTGGAGACTCCTACGAGAGCAGACTCGATGATTACGCACTGGTGCCAGCAGTGTGAGCTTACTCTAGGAGGTGAGAGCTTTGGCTGGGATCTTCTTGTAGCGGCGTCGAGGCCTTATGATGTCATCTTGGGCATGGATTGGTTATCTACATTCCATGCTCAGATTGAATGTATTAGGCGCAAGGTGTGATGTGAACGCACCGACGGGAGCAGGTTCACCTTCACTGGAAAGAAGGGATCCTTCGCAGCACAGGAAGGACTCTTGCAGATGAGAGGACAGCCCATCACTCATCAGTTGGCTAGCCTCATCCTAGGAGCAGTTGACATGCAGAGTCCTAGTTTTCTTGCAGTGGTGGATCAGTATGCAGACGTCTTTCCCGATGACGTTCCAGGACTACCTCCTCACAGAGAGGTAGACTTTTATATTGATATATACCCCGGGACAGCCCCGATATCCACCCCAGCATATCGGATGGATCCCGCCGAGCTTCGAGAGCTACGGGTATAGTTGGAGGACTTGCATGGTAAGGGATTCATCCGACCCAGTGTTTCACCCTGGGCTTCCCTGATATTGTTCGCCAAGAAGGCGGACGGGAGCTTGCGACTTTGTGTCGACTATCGTCGCCTGAATCAGGTGACAGCGAGGAACAATTATCCGCTACCGAGGATTGACAACCTCTTTGACCATCTCAAGGGAGCACGGTGGTTCTCAAAGATAGACCTCAGGTCAGGCTATCATCAGCTCGTAGTTCGGGACAAGGACGTGTAGAAGATGACCTTCAGATGTCGGTATGGCCACTATGAGTTCTTGGTTATTCCATTCGGCGTAACCAATGCTCCATCGGTGTTCATGGGCCTCATGAACAGGATCTTTCAGCCATACCTCGATTGATTTGTCGTGGTCTTCATCGACGACATTTTGATATACTCGACCACTGAGGAGGAGCACGCCTACCACATGTGAGTTGTACTGGACACACTCCGAGAGCACCAGATTTATGGTATTCTCTAGAAGTGTTAGTTCTAGATACACGAGGTCCACTTCTTGGGACACGTCATTTCTAAGGTGGGATTTGCGGTGGATCCCGGGAAGATCGAGGCTGTGATAGCTTGGGAGCCACTCAGGAGTGTAACAGAGGTGCGGAGTTTCTTGGGACTAGCTGGATACTATCGGAGATTTTTTCCAGACTTCTCCAGAGTTGCGGCACCACTCCCAGCTTTGATGAAGAAGGGGAAACCCTTTGTGTGGTCAGACAGATGTCAGTAGAGCTTCCAGGAGTTGAGACAGATATTGACCAGCGCACCTATCTTGAGGTTGCCAGAGGAGGGATTAGGGTACGTAGTCTACTGCGATGCATCAGGGACCGGACTTGGATGTGTCCTAATGCAGGAGTGGGCAGTGATCGCCTATGGATCATGTCAGTTGAGGCCGCATGAGTATAACTACGCCACCCATGACCTAGAGTTAGCCGTAGTGGTCTTTGCTCTGAAGACATGGCGACACTATTTGATGGGCGAGCGCTTTACAGTCTTTTCGGAACTTCAAAGTCTCAGGTACATCTTCTCTCAGAAGGACCTGAACCTGAGATAGTGGCAATGGCTCGAGTTCCACCAGGACTATGACTTTGAGATAGTCTATACTCCTGGGAAGGGGGATGTATTAGCCGATGCTCTCAGCAGGAGGATGGGCATTCAGCTACTTGAGGAGGCGACAGAGCAGCTAGCCGCTTTGTAGATATCATTCATGGATAGAGATGGAGAAACCTTCCTCCAGTCTCTCACAGTCACTCCTCCACTACTGCAGCGGTTCATAGAGGCACAACTTGGGGACGCCGACTGTGAGACACGGCGTGTGCAGATATCCTCAGGACAGGCATCTGATGAATTCTCTATAGGAGGAGAGCATGACGTCCTTTTCAGAGGACGTACCTTGGTACCAGTTGCTTTACGGGAGGAGTTATTGAGAGAGTTTCACACTTCTCCCCTGACGGTATATCCTGGAGTGGAAAAGATGTACCAGGATCTCAGACGCCAGCACAGGTGGCCGGGCAAGAAGAAGGTTGTGGCAGAGTTCATTTCTCAATGCCTCACCTGCTAGTAGGTGAAGGCAGAGCACCAGGTTCCAGCAGGCTTGGTATAGCCCTTGGAGGTTCCGGAGTGGAAGTGGGATGACATATATATGGACTTTGTGACTGGACTTCCATGCACTTCCAGAGGTCACGACTCCATTTGGGTGATTGTCGACCGACTCACAAAGTCGGAACACTTCTTACCCATCAGAGAGCAGGGCTCAGTGGAGAGCTTGGGACGTCTCTACGTTCAATAGATTGTATGGCTTCACGGTGTGCCATCATCTATCGTCTCCGATCGAGATGCTCGTTTTACTTTCCAGCTTTGGAAGGGGTTGCAGGAGGCGTTCGGGACACAGCTATGTCTGAGCACTGCCTTTCACCCTCAGACAGATGGTCAGACGGAGAGGACCATTCAAACTCTCGAAGATATGCTCCGCGCATGTGTCCTCAACTTTGGTCGTAGTTGGGAGGACCACCTACCCTTGGTGGAGTTCGTGTACAACAACAGCTACCACTCCACCATCGGTATGGCACCATACGAGGCATTGTACGTACGACCTTGCAGATCTCATTTGTGCTGGACAGACCCTGGGTAGTTAGCACTTATGGGACCAGAGATGGTCCAGGCCATGAAAGAGAAGGTCCAGGTCATCCAGGAGCGGATGAGGACAGCTCAGAGCTGGCAGAAGTCTTATGCTGACAGGAGACGGAGGCCACTTGAGTTCGAGGATGGCGACCACGTCTTCTTGTGTGTCTCACCTCGACGTGGATTACGAAGATTTGGCTGAGGCGGAAAGTTGTCTCCACGCTTCATCGGACCATTCCAGGTCCTCAACAGGATTGGCAAGGTGGCTTATCGTCTGGCTCTACCACCTCGATTGCACCGGGTGCACGACGTCTTCCACGTATCTCAGCTGAGGAGATACGTGCACGACCCGACGCATATCATTGACCATGGGGAGATGGACGCTGATGATGGGGTGACTTTTACAGAGGTCCCAGTGGAGATCGAGGATCGAAAGGAGCGGGTCCTACGTGGATGGATGATTCCTCTAGTGCGCATCAGATGGCAACACAGGAACCTCCAGGAGAGCACTTGGGAGCGAGAGGCTCAGATGCGTGCTCAGTACCCACTTTTGTTTCCCTAGTTTATGATGTATCATTACGGGGATGTAAAGCCCTGAGGTGGGAGTGATGTAAAGACCCGTAAAATTCAAGGAAATTTTTTTTCTCTTAATTTTCTTTGGAATTTTACAAGAACGCAGTTTCTGACGGCACCTGATTTCGAGGCCCGGTGTGCCCGGAATCATTTTCCAAAGTTTAGCTCGGGTACGTTCAATGAACAAACGAGCGGGGTTTTCTAACTTTTGAACCGGTGCTCGGAATCGAATTCCGAGGGCACCGGTGGAATTGCACTGCCAGTATTTTCTTAGAAACGCCTTTTCTGGAGTTGTGTTTGCTCGGGTGTGGTTTTTAATTTTTGGGGTTAAGTTAAGAAATAAAATAAAAGTGGTGCGACAATTTATTTTATTTCACTTAAAGCCACTTAAGCTAAGTTAAGCGGATAAGGTGGAACCCACAATATCCTACCAACTTGGTAGGATATTTGTGAGGTGGGGCCCGCACGAGCCCCACCGTTTCTTCCCTCCTAAGTAACTCACCCGCAACCCCCCTTTTTAAATAAAATCAATCGTGCGTTTATTTGGGTTAAGAAACGCCTCATTAAATTGTGCGGTTAAATCGTTACAATTAATTCGTTGTATTAATTATTCATTTCTTATCTTTGAATTTCAAATTGTTGGCATGGGAAAAATATAAGACCAACACTAGGTTTGTTGATGGGTTGCTTGTTGGGAGGATTTGGAGAAACTCTAAAGCTTGAAGATCTTCATCTTCCTTCGTTGAAGAACGCGAAGAACACGAAGAACACCGGCCTCCGACGAAGGGCGACGAAGAGCATCGAACCCTCAGAGATCGACAATGCGACGTCGTGTACCACGACACCGACGTTCCTCCTTCTGCGACGCTTCTTCCGCGACGTTCCTTCCCCGCGACAATCTTCGATCAACAACCGATTGAGGTAAGGGGTTGAGGTTCTCTTAATTCTTCGTGAATTATATCCTCGGCTTGATTCCAAATGGTGCATTCTTAATGTTGTGATTTTATACCCACGGCATATGTTTAAAATATTTGTCGAAAGACTTTTTAAAACCGCTAACACGGTGGGTGCGGAGCAACGAACAAGTCCGAACCCACCGTCTCTTCGTTCTTGGTGAGCGGATTGGCAGGCGATGAAAAAACAGGCCGCACGGGCGATGTGAGGTCCTCGCAGGGAAGGACGGGCCCCGGGAGGGCCTTTGGTGAAGACGACACACATTTCCTACCACCGAAACTCATCCGGGGGTCCGCAGAGCGGCCCGCCGGCGCGCCTCACCGGCACGGCGGCACCGGCGGCAGGTGGCAGCGGCGCCCGGCGCACCGTAGGGAGGAGCCGCCGCGGCTTCAGCTGCGGCGGCAGGCCGCAGTCTCGTGACCACGTGGGACTGGAGGGAGCGGGACGCGGCAACCGGCCACGTCTGCTGGCAAGGGCCGCCCCACGCGGGGTCGCGGTCTCTCCACGCGGGGGCAGCGCACCCCCCACTTCGCTCGGCCGTAACGGCCAAGTCGACCCACTGGCCACCCGGCCAGCACCAGCTGGGTCTCGCCCAGGCCAAGTCGGGCCGCGCCGGCCGGGCCGGGTGGGTCGGACCGGGCCCAGACCCCCCGTTTTCAGACCCCTTTCGGTCTTTTGCCCATATCATGGGCTACGGACCTTCGATTGATGCACCGTCAGCGGAAATACGATCTTTGGATCAAGACGATCGTTTTGATATATTACACTCAAGTTTTCAAAGTACTTTGGGTTTGGCCGGGTTGGTTCGTACACGAAACCAACCGGGCCCTCGGAGCGGAAACGCTAATAACTTGAGCTCCGGACGTCCGATTGACGTACCGTCGACTTTGGTAGATTCCTCTAAGTAAGACGGATCTTTTTGATTAATCCGACCGAGCTTTGGACACATGTGGAGTACGGTCGGGTTGGTTTTGACTTAAAACCAATCGGGTCCCTCAGACGAAAAAGCCAATAACTCTCAGACCGGGCGTCCGATTAACGCGCCGTCTGTGACGTTGAGTTCCTGTTGGCGATACGGAACTTTTGGATACATCAACTCTGGACTATGTGTCAGTTGATGTATCAGCCTCTCGGCTCGTGGAGCGGACCCTCTCGAACGAGCTTGTTGTGTGCGGGAACCCTAGAGCTGGCTGCGACTACGACGACGATGATGACTGTACAGAGATCCTCAGTGGATTCGACGGCGACGACTACAGCACTCAGTGATCCTACGTGGATCGGTGCTACAGATCCTGTGTGGGTCTGATCCTGTGTGGGTCAGCGCTCAGCGGTCCTGTGTGGGCCAGCGCCTACAGATCCTGTGTGGGTTCGATCCTATGTGGGTCTTTGCGGGGGTTAGTTATCTATCGATCCTGTGTGGGTCAAATCCTTTGTGGGTCATTGTGGGGGGTTAGTTACCTATCGATCCTGTGTGGGTCAGATCCTTTGTGAGTCATTGCGGGGGTTAGTACCTATCGATCCTTTGTGGGTCTGACGGCTTAGATGAATCAGTGGTTATATCTGATCATCTCTATCGTCATACGAAGAAGTATACCTGTGTGAGCTGAATCATGTTTTTCTTTCCTATGTAGATTGTGTTGTGCTATACTGTGTGGATTTATGTTTTGCTTTCCTGTGTGGACTGGGTTGTACTTGAGCTCGGATGTTGGAGTCGAACGAGAATTGATGACTTAGGTATATGTATGGGCATATACATAAGCAGTGTCAGATGTTATTTCATGATTGCATCTTTCCTTTGTGGATTCTAGGAGACCTTCAGGGGTCTCGGGGTCCCTACTGAGTAGCTTATACTCACCCCTTCTCGGGCTATGCCCGCACTACATTGTGTTGGTTGCAGACGACGGACAGCGCTGATCGCGGTTGAGGCTTGCGGAGCAGGTCGGTACCCGGAGGTGGACCACTGGGCGGGACGTATTCGGAGTGGACGGATGGACCCGAGGAGCTGTGGAGGCTATCTGTACTCACCCATTATGTGGGACTTCCAGTGGACGGCTCGACGCTGCGGCGTTACTTTTCAGTTGTTGTTTTCCCTTTCCAGTTGTACTTTACTTTCAGTTTGAGTTTGTATTCTGGCCCACTTGCTTTTCCGCACTTACTGTTGTACTCCGTTTTTACTTAGTGTTTACTTCTACTGCTTTCTTGCTCTGTGGTGTTTGTTTACTTTACAAAGGCAATGCCTTCCATTTTTACCGGGATTTACGCCTTGGTGCTAGTCGCGAGTCCCTGGCCTATGGAAGGCGGGCTTGGGGTAGTCACGGCATGGGCCCCGAGGACGGGTCGTGACAATGAAAGTACATGAGAATGTGTTGATATATATGATGTGTATAATGTAAATTGAGCACAATTTCCATACAAGGTATTTTATTTATGATGTGCAGGGGACATGGTGAGTGGGCAGGGGTGGTTTTCTGGGGGAGGGGGAAGGGGGAAAAGTGGTAGGGGGAAGGGGTAGGGGGTGTGCTGGGGAAGGGGCAGGGGGTGTTTAGGGGGCAGGGAGTGTGCAGGGGTAGGGGGTGTGCTCGGGGGTGGGCAGTGTGTAGGGGGTGTGCTGGGGAAGGGGGCAGGGGTGCTTCTTTTTTATGGAATGGGGGGACATATAGCCATGTTCTATTAAACATTGGGCCATTTGATTATTATAGATGATTAGCCCTAGCCATGCACCAATTTCGTTAATTGGTTATTTTGTGTTTTGTGTCTCACTAGTATAATTTCATTTAACAACCTCATTCTTTATTTCATTATTGTATTACTAACATAATATTTGTTTTATTATGTAGGTGAAATCTTTTTCCTCAGTTCGAATGTTTTGTTCGGAAACCGCCGCCATGGACGACAATTTTTTAGAGCGGATGGATGCAAAAAGGATGGAACATCATTGCTTTTTAACTGTTTGTTGGATAAATATAATTGTAAACAAATTAAACATTGTTTGAAATGTATATAGAAGTGTGTTGTTTTGTATTCATTATTTCAAGTAAATGCATGTATCATTTTTGTTCTTCTGTGCTTTGTGTGTGGGTGTTGTGTGTGCTGTGTGCAGGTTTTGTTTGGACTATGTGCAGGTGCTGTAATGTGTGTAGGTGCTGGGCAGGTTCTGGTTTTGGATAGGATCTTTGGCTTTTATCAGCGCTAGTTAAGCGCTGATAAATGGATAATATATCAGCGCTATTTTGAGCGCTGATAAATGTAGTTTTTATCAGCACTCACAATAGCACTGATATATTATACATTTATCAGTGCTGATAAATACTACCTTTATCAGTGCTTGCTTAGTGCTGATAAAGGGGACCCCCTTTATCTTCGCCAAGATTAACAGCGCTTTTTTAGCGCTGTTAAAGGCCGTTTTTAGCGTTATTATAAGCCATATTTGTAGTAGTGTCCTGTGTGGATTGAGTTGTGTTTTCCTGTGTTGACTGGGTAGTGCTTGGGCTCGAGAGTTGGAGCCATTTGTAACTGATGACTTAGGTATATGTATGGGCATATACCTAAGTAGAGTCGATTGATACTTCGTGATTGTATATTTTCTTTGTGGTTTATCCTTCGTGTATTCTGAGAGACCTTCGGGGGTCTCGGGGTCCCTACTGAGTATCGTATACTCACCCCTGCACGAGCTATGCCCGCACTACGTTGTGTTGGATGCAGACGACGGACAGCACTGATCGAGGCAGAGGCTTGTGGAGCGGGAAGGTACACGGAGGTGGACCACTTGGCGGGACGTACACGGAGCGGACGGTCGGACCCGAGGAGTTGAGGAGACTATATGTACCCACCCTTCTGGTGGGATTTCCAGAGGACGACTCGGTGTTGCTGTTTTACTTACTGTTGTTGTACTTTTCTTTCAGTTGTACTGTACTTTCAGTTGAGTTTGTATACTGGCTCATTTACTTTTCAACACTTACCTTGTACCCAGTTTTGCTTAATGCTTACTTCACTTGTATACTCTGTTGTGTATGTTACTTCATAAAGGCAATGTCTTCCCTTCTTTTGGGATTTACGCCTTTGGTGCTAATCGCTAGCCCCTGGCTTATGGAATGCGAAGCTTGGGGTAGTCACAACACGAGCTCCAAGGACGGGTCATGACACTTGCTTTAATGAAAGTAAGAAAAAAAAACATAATTTATTGATATATTTATTTAATTATATATATTTATACTTTATAAGTATAATAAATATATTTATTACAATTTTATAATTATTTACATATATATTTATTTATAATTATAAATATCTTTACAAATATTTGTATATAATTATAAATATATATAGATATATACCTAGTAAAATATAGATCATAAAAAATGAGTCATCACATATATATAGACAACATGAATAGAATGAGAGTGTAATGTGTAAATGAACATTCATGATGAATACATAACGTATTAACGTCAATTATATTCACGCATCAATATATTTATTGATAAATTCATTGGAAACATATATTTATTAATATATATCTATATTTATAATTGTAATTATAAATGTATATATTTAAAAAGTATTTATATATAATTATAAATATATAATTATAAATATAATAAATATATTTATAATTTAATGAAATTTATTATAATCTTATAATTATTTAAATGTGTATTTATTTAATTATAATCTTATAAGTACTTTTTTAAATATTATATATGTTTTTTTAATTATTAAAAAATATATATTAATTATAAGAATGGATTTTTATTTAACGTATACCGATAAACATTATTTTTGAATACAAATATAATAATTTTATATAAATTAATAATATTTTTTTAATAAAAACGTTTATCAACGCTCATAATAGCGTTAATAAACCAATGCTTTATTAGCGTTTTTTTGAGCGCTAATAAAGGGTTGATTTATCAGCGCTTTTAGCTAACGTCGATAAAGGCCTCACTTCTATCAGTATTTTTTGGTTAGTGGTGATAAAAGTCGGCGCAATCCTTATCTGGATCTGTGGTAGTGATTGATAAATGATATTTATGTACCAATGATAGGAGATATGTTTTTATTTTAAAAAACTAAACAATCAGCCTTTTTAGGACAAAAATATTGTTTATAAAATGTGGAAAGCACATGTTATGTGGACTGTTTTTTTTTTGTTAATGTTGTTTAACATATTTCAGTTAATATATATATATATATATATATATATATATATATATATAGAAAAAAAACAGAACACATTTTCTATGTTAAAAAATATAATTTGAGGCTATCAAAACACATTTAATGGTTTTAACAGTACAAACATATTTTATGTGTATTTTCTAATTTATGTTTTTTATCAGTTTACAGTTTATATGTGTTTTTTAAATAAAAATATATAAATATTTAAAATTTAAAATGTAGATCATATGTTCTGGTTTTTCAAAACTGGAAAATAATTTAAAAAAATATATTTAATTATTTTCAAAACATTCAACAAAAATGATTCATATTGTATCTTATTTTATTAATAATTTTTTTATTAAAATTTTCTGTATATATGATTTTTTCATAAACAAAACAATTAAAAGATGAATTTATTAATTTTGTACATATCTCTAAACCTAGTCGTCTTCCTTTGCATTCTGCCTGTTTCCTCTCCCCTTCTGGGTTACACTGACATTCCCCCGCTGTGTTCCAGCGACAGCTACCCGGCGGCAACGATCACGTCACAGCCTTCTCCTCCGCCATCCTGCGCCGTCCTCCGCCGTCCTCCGCCGTCCTCCGCGTGGGCAGCAGCGATGACATCTCCACCTTATCCACCACCGTCCGCGACGGCGACCGCCCCCACTCCCCATTCTGCAAAATTGTCCATTCTCCTGTCACCCATTTGCACTCTTGTCAAGATGTTTTAATGGCGGCAAAGGGTTATCCCCTCCCTTCAGAAGTCCCTCCATATGTGGACTTCCTGTTTACAGTTGTTTGTGGAATGATATTGACAGAGGGGGCAGGAAATTAGGTTATTCGGCCACGCGGGCTCCTTGATTTTGTTGGTGTTTTCACATGATACCTTGCAAGACGTGACTCGTGATTCTTTAGCGGGGACACTTGATTTTGTCCCCTAAAAACAAAACATAGATGTACGGAGAAATTTATAATTGTTTACATAGATATTCCATCAACAATAAAACAGGATATATATAAGCTTTGAATTATTCAAATAATAATAACAATAAAATAGCCTCAAAATAAATAAAATTTCACCATTCGATATTTTAATGAAAACTGATCTTGTTTTCTTGTTTTCGATCATTTTGAGCACAAAATTAACTTTGAAATAAATTTTAATATTCAGAAGCTACATTCAATAATTATAGGAACCTCATGCTTCAATTTCAAACACATGTTCCTCTCACATGTAAAAAATGGCTTGCCTATCATTGTATAAAATTTCATTGAAAAAACGAGCTCATTTGATCATTTCAGAATGTATTAATCTCATTTCACTATTTAAAATGAATACAAATTCATAAAATTTTCATTTGACCATTTCAAGAATTGACATGTTAGATTCATGCGTGGTTTATTCAAACATGTCACAAATGAACATTCCTATAAGTTTACACAACAACTTGGATTTGTTTTCTTATTTTTTATTATTTAATGATCGTTTGACACTTATTAATTAATATTGTGGTTAAATATTCTTTTTGAACATTGAACAAAATTATAATTTTAAATTCATGTGCGGTTCATTCCTACAGGTCATAAATGACTCAAGAATCAATGTATTAAAATTTTAAGATAAGCCAAGTATATAAACACATTTTTTGTTGTTTTACACATCAAAAAAATAATATTGACGACTAAGAAAATCATAATATAATTTTAATTGTATAATAATAAAATTAATATAATGGAAAATGCAAGTACTTAATTAATTTGATAGCTACTATCTAGTAGACTCTTGTCGGGGATCAGTACTACCATCATACAGAGGATTCAATGAAATTACATGTTATTTACTGGACTTAAAAATCATTATTTTTTTTAAAAGTTTATTTTCTCAATTATGCATGAAGAGTAATTTTTAATGTTTCTTTACTATGCCACACAACTAGTTTTTTTCACTAATGGAACTCTTTAACTTTTACTAAAGCTTTCAAACCAACTCCCATTGTTATTGTTACTATACAAACTAGTCACCCATCATTACATTTACCTCCTCTTGTGTATATGTGTAGAACTTATCATTATTCTTCTTCTCTTGTAATATTACCAAGTGGGGTGTGTTGGATTTATGCACTAAAGCATAATCCATGAAATGGTGTTGGTCAGCACACATTGGATTGCGTTATCCCATGGATTTTTATTCTACAACATGGTATATATGATCAATAACAATGGATGACCTTTAGGAGACTCTCAAATGCTGATTATCATTTTTTATTCTGCTAATGAAACATCATGTGATGATGTATAAATGCCTTACTAATTTTTAAATGAGTTTAACAATCAAATTACTTAAATGAGGAGCTATTATGTGAGTTATAATAGTGGATCCAATGATTTGGACATTTTATAATGTATGAATTTTTAGGCACTATTAGGATTCTTCATTCAATTAGGGAATCCTATAAAATAAGGGTTGTGGACCCCATTCAAGTATATTTGAATTCATTCTCACATAGTTCTTTCAACTTATCTTCTATTAATTTTCATTCACGGAGGAGATGCCAACACACCTTTGTGGATACGAGGTTCTACCAAAGAGTTTTATTATTCTAGTGGACATCATAGACCTTTAGAGGCAGTAACCAATTGATTGTAGTAGATGCAACTTGATCAATCTCAATGTTGGTGAAAAATTAGAATGGAAAGTGAGTTATCCCTATTGTATGGGTTTTCATTTTTATCTTATTGATTTATGTCATGGTTGATATTTTCTCATGGGTTTTTACTTGTTTTCTTCCATTACATATAGAAAAAAAGAATCTCTAAAGTCATCTTTAGTGGTATATGATCTATTTCTAGTGAAGAATAGATAAGATGAAAATCAATAATAGAAACTTTTTTTTTCAGAAACATGAACATGGTAATAAAACCCCATTGTTGTTTAAAATGTATTTCATACATGTAGTGTTGTTTATAAAATCAAATCATGGTTGAAAGAAAATTCCATGACAACTCACTTTTATCTCCCACAAAGGAAGTACTTACAGAAGAGAAATTTATATAATAGAGACATAAAAGGGAAAATTCCGTTGTTTATTTATGGATTCAGGAAAAGGAAAAGAAAACCATATGATTATTAAATTATTCCTTAGATAGTTTCCACTATATGTTGAGTGAAGGATCCTCTGAAAATATAAATGGACTCTTTAATGAGAGGGTCAAATGTTTTGGATTAATTTAAAAATTCCCTTATAGACTCTGTGTCTCTTAGAACGAACAAAAGGAATGGAACATTTTTACTTGGGGTATAAACATTTCTGGTTCTTCTATGGTATCATTCATTGGATTTTTTGGGAAGCATTGGAGAGAGGATTATTATTTTCTGATTTCTTTGTGCTATGTACCTATTCCCTTATTTTGGAATAAATATTTTTATTTTCCATTTTATTAAAAATATAGGTAAAATTTATGATGAAAACTTAGTGCATTTATTCTCATGATGTAGAGAATCATTTTCAACTTTACCATGTCACCGTTTCTTAACCAAAACACAATTGTTTATGAAAATAGGATTTTAATAAGAAAAATCCATGTCCTGGTTAATATTGAATGGAAATGGTTTATGATATAACCGTAGAATTAAAAAAATTGTAAGTGGATACTAAATCATAGTTTAATGAGGGTACTTCTAGAAATTATCGATCAAAAAATGGCTTGGATAGAGAAAACATGTCATGGTGCATGGCTATGATTTTAATACATTTAAAAATTTATTTTATAAAAAATAATCACCGATGTGGGACCTTTAGTCTTACATTGGATCCACACAAATTTATATTGTAATAGAAGTGGATTTAATAGAATTCATACTTGTTTGAAGTTGTTATACCAAATGATAATATATGAATTGATTATTTATTTATAAAATAAATATTCATGTATACTAATTTTTTATATAACGAATCTTGTATAATTTAGTTTAAATTTTATAAATTTATTGTTATAATTTTAAAACCATGAATATAAGAGTAACATTCTAAGAGACAAATAAAAGTTTTATTTTTATTTTATCCAAGACTATGATTTTCTATTATATTTTTGAATTCAATAATATGGTTGGTTGTGATTTATGCATACTAGGTTTTATAATTGGTGTCTATCTTGAGTATTGATTGATGTATAGTGTGAATTTAGGATGATATTATCACTAGCCTAGTGGATTATGCCTTGCCTAAGAAAAGAGACCATTGTCTACCCGTCACAACAAACGTTCCCTTACGTGGATTTCTATTTCGTATGATTCCAATCGTTTACATGAATGTATTTTGTTCAAATTATTAATAGGATGTATTGGATATGTGTATATATTATTATATTTAATTTTTGTTTGAGTAGTACAAATAATGATTTGTATAAGGTGTTATATATTAATGACTCACCTAAAATGTCATTTTCGTGTACATATTTTTTATCAATAATTTAAATTTTCCCTTTCTCCTTTATTTCCTTTTTTTCCAGATCATTTGGTATTTGTGGGTAAATTATATTTCAATAATGCATTTTGGTCACGTAATGAACAAGGTAGCTCAATCCATGACTCAACCTAAGAAAAGGGGTGGTTTTTATATGGGAAAAGGCAAATCTTTTTTTTGATTTTCCTAAAGCCGGTTTAGGAAAACCAGAAACCTCACAGTCAAACAGCAGAACATCCAAACGTAAACATCCTCAGAAATTCAAAATTCAAAAATCCCACAAACCACACGCCCACCTTGCGCTGTGCGACCACCTCGAGAAGCATTTCCACACAAAAACCATCATTCTGCCAGTGAGAAAACTGGAATACCACGCGCCACCATTCACTGGACGACAACGGAGGCACCAGGTCTGACCGCCATGATCTTCAGACAAATCCACAACACTGGATCGCCGACGAGATTCACCGACATCCGTCATCACCTTCAACCTCAACGTCAGCAGAAGCCCGTCGTTGCCATCGCAAAACAAGAACCACAAAACCATCACCCGCACCACAGACATTCACAAAACAAAAAGTTCAAACACGACAGATGCACATCACAAACCAAAACAACAACGATTCACACCAACTTCACCGCATCCACAGGAGGATCAAACCGCCTGACCTCCTGACCTTTCACCAATCCAACATCACCATGTCAGAATAGTCCACCAGAAACCCCTTCGTCGTCAACTTCAGCAACACCACCCAACCGTGCAAGCAACGCCCTGTTTCTGAAGATCCCACCGTCACTGACCAAATCAACCGCTTCAGACACAACGAAACCCCACCGCACTCACCTGAGAAGAGTCGGGATCCCATGAACCACTGATGCATGAGCGTGACCTTCAGACGCTGAGGAACTCACCGCAGGACACCCGCGATCTGCCGAGAACAAAACCACGAGCGCTCCGAAGAGTATGTCATCGACGGGGACCGGACTTACACCCGCGGGTCTGAACAAGCAACCACTGAAGCCCATAGTGCATCTCCACAGCAATGGGAGACCACAAAACCGCACGACGCCACTGCAGCAGAGATCCTTTACCAACCCACCAAGCACAAGGAGGAAAATCACGCCGTCCGCAGCAAAGGGACGTGCGACGACGAGAGGAAAACCCTAGACTGGGAGCCATTTACGGGCGCATCCCCCTGGTTTTTATATGGATTGGGTCACACAATGACTAAGGGGGTTGTGTCATGAATCAACCCATATAGATAGATTGTTTTCTTAGGCAGGTGTATCACATAATAACAAAGAGACATCACACTATAAATCAACCTAGGAAGAGTGGTTGTTTTTTGGGAGGTGAGTTGCACCGTGAAAAGGATAGGTTATGCCATGATTTTCTCTTACATGGATTATTAAAGATGTGAAATTACCACCTTTCCCTTGCTCGTTTTAACCCCATTCTTCTATTTAATTTCCCATTATAAAACTCATACCCCTCAAAGTAATATATCCTACCCCTCCTTCCATGGGATTGATTTCAAAGGTATTTACATCTATTTGCTTCAATGTGTCTCTGTTCTCTCTTTTTGGTTATCGTATTCTCTTTTTTCATGGTTTTTATCTCCCCCTATGACCATGGTTGATTAGGTTCTTCTTTAAAAGATTTTAACGAGGAGGGTTTTTGATATTAGGGACTTCAATTACCTCTTTGGTAACATTCATCCTTTTCTATAGTGGATTCTCAACGTTTATCTAGGGTTTCATTGGATTAAGGTAGGTGGTTCTATAAGGGGCCTTTGTTTGGTGAAACAATTGAGCTTACATGCCTTAAAAAGTTATTTCAATGGTTTTAAAGAATGCTATGGTATTATTGAGGGATGATTATATATGATATTGTTGTTTTAAGTTATTCTCTTTGATTTGGGAAATTAAAATTGATTTAGAGTCATGTTTTTATATGAAAATAAATAGTATGTACTATGTTTTTGATGATAGTCCCGTTTCAATCCAAATGGATTTATTAACTAGTTTGAATATTAAATTATGATTCTATGGAAGGTAAATATACATGGTAACCTAGATGCTTAGATGGGAATACTAGGACAAGTATTGATAAACATAACCCACAATATATAGACTTGGTTTATTACATACTATCTAAACATTAATTAAACTTGAATGATATGGATGTGGTTCCACCATATGTGTGTCACCATGGTGCTAGGGAAATATATTGTTCTCCTAAGAATCCGACAAACACATTTTTTTATGATTTTTTTACTCACATGATAGTACATGGATCCTAGGGTACCATTTCTTTAGCACTTAAGGGACACTCCCATGGTTCTTGTTATAGAGTGTTTAATTACATGCCCTTTTCATTCTTGTTTAGAATTATTAAAGAAATTTTACAAGGTCCTTGAATTCAAAATATTAATAGAGTATTTTTATAATTTTCAAAGTGGAATGATTGGATTTGTTTTACAAAGGTTACTCATGGAACACATTGAGGGATCCTATAGGGATAGTTATCCTCACACATACATAAACCATATGGGTGAATGCGTGCCTTTTTTTGATAAATAATTGTAATGTAAAAAAACCTCTGAGAGGTAGTGGATATTCATGTTAACTATATTTGGTTTGGATATGGGGACATGGTTGTTCTGAGCCTTCATGTCACAAAAAGATGGGTTGTTGTAACTCGATTCATTTTTGGTCCAGTTTTGTAGACACACTTGATAGATTCATTTATGATTCATTATTTTAAAAAATTTTCAATGATTTTAAAATATTTTCAAACAAAATACCCTTGAATTTCAATGTTTTAATCAAATGGTGGGTAATTTGGAAATTTGAATTTAAATGGTTTAAAATAGCTGAAGAATGTTGAATTCTATTGTGCAGTTTTTATTATGAAAATTTGGTTGATAAACATTGAACATATTTTATGTGTTTAAATTTTACAACTCATTGCAGGTGTTTGATAAAAAAATAAGCCACTTGGGCTAGCCCTCAACCAAGGATCCCACATGCCCCATAGAAAACTCATAGGGGGTCTCTCTACCATGCAAGAAATTAGAAATGATTTCCTAGTGGGAGGCTGCACACAGGGTGTCAAACTCGCACACATGGGCCTACAATGGTGAAATATATGGGTCCATAGGTTGACTAAAGCTATGAAGAAGTGGTGGTTCATGGAGAAATTTGTATTTTTTTTAAATTCATTTTTAAATTTTTTATTTTTGATAAACCGCTTAGGTTAATTAAAAAAAACACGCTACGAAGGTGGCATCTGTGATGCCGCCTTTCCTCCCCCGCGATGCCTTTGACCCGGATCGATGACATGGAAAAGGAAGCTGGGGGGAGGCCGCCTTTGGCCTCTGGGTAAGGCAAAAGGCAGCTTCTACGATGCTGCCTTTGGCCTTACGTAGAGGCCAAAGGCGGCGTCCACGAAGCCACATTTGTCTGAACTCCCTATAAAAGGGCAGCCACCCCCCTCTCCTCACTGATTCTTACCTTCTTCTCTCCAAAATTATCTCTATCTCTCTCTAAAAAAATCATTTGTTGTGCGAGTTTTAACGAATATTTATTTAGAGGTATGTTTCTTTATTTAATTTAATGTTTTTATTTAATTAATTTAATTCTTTTAGATTTAAATATTTCATTTTTTAAGTAGTTCAGGTAGTTTTTAATATTTGGTTATTAGTTTCTGTTATTAGTTATATATAGTTTGAAATAATTATTTGTAGGTAGTATAGATTAAGTATAGATTAACTTAGGATTAAGTATTTTGAAAATTTTGGTAGCTTAAAGATTATGTGGTTATCTAAGAAATTAAATTCCTATTTGGATACAAACAAGTGGATGTGGCTCTGGCACATATGTACATAGGGGTAAAACCCGAAAACACCGCTTTGATCTAGACTCGAACAAGAACTGGTGCACGATAATGGGCCTTGCTACATCCACATTTGACACTCCAAGGGAATATTCTTAAGATGATTCATATTTTCTTTATAAACTACTAAAAGTTATAAGAAAAGAAAAATCCAATTAGTATGTTTATCAATGATAAAATGATAAATATAATGTTATATAATCAAATAAGGACATAAGCATTAACGAATTAAAGTTAGTTAATTATAATTAACTAATGAATATAATATGATTAATGATTAAAGAATAAATACTTAAGGAATAACATAATAATGATTAAATAGTGATTAAAGAATGATTGATTAGTTAAGAACTGTATTAAGAAAATCAGTTTAAAATGACAATTATAATTATTTAAAATGAAATGGAGAAGAAAATGTTTTAAAATATAATGATTATATAGTTTAAAAATAATATGAACTATTAGACATAATTAATTATAGAATAATTAATAAAGAACATAGGATTAAAACGTGGATCCATATAATGATTAGCTAACTATATTGATGAAAATATAAAGTGAAATGAATAAGAACAAACACATTAAAAAAAGGTGACCTAATATTACATTCTAAGAAATATCATATGGTCAAAAATCAGTCGATTATTTTAGGTTATAGAAAGGCACCCTAAATTTACATTCTAATAAACACAATATGGTCAAACACCATTGTTAATATTTGTTACACTATCATAATTTTGATGAAAGAAACATTTTTGACGTAGAGAGTCATGTTGGCTTGTGTATACTACTATGGGGAAATTATTCAAACTGAGCAAGGAGCTTCTTACTGTACTCAACCAATTACAGTGGTTAGTATAGCTGATTGTGTAACCATAAGTGACCTTCAAGAGAGAATTTGTGGTTTCTTAAATCTGGGACCCGATCAAGAGATCATGTCTATGAGCTATAGAAATTTGCAATTTCCGACAACACTGTGGCATCTGGCTTGTCCATTGGTTGCTGATGCGTAGTGGGTACAAGAAATTAATTTATTTTCTCAACGTTCATATGGTACCATGATGGTTTTATATGTTGATGTTGCTACTGTACAACAACAACGTCCAATTGTATGAAGAAGTAGAATTACAAGAGTGGTTGAAGACAGTCCACCCCATGAAATTGAGCCTATTGCAAATGATGCAGCAGAAGAGGACAAAATAGATGATCTCCTGGATATACATGTCAATCTGACTTTTGATGAGGAGTTTCTTAATAATGGATCAGATTGTGACAGCAGTACTGATGAGGAGGGACCAACGGAAGATAGGGAGGAGGTTTTGAGAAATGAATTAGTTGTACATCAACCTCGACCTACAATAAATCATCCACCACTCTTTTCATCTTGGTCAGAAGCAATGACACGCATTCCTGAATTCGACAATACTGTTCTCACACAGGAAACTGAGTTCCCTAGAGTTGTATGAGATAAGTTTAGTGAGGTGGAAAAAACTTTATATATTGGAAGGAATTTTCTTAGTAAAGTTGCCATAAAAATCACGCTAAAGAGATTTCATATTGAGAGACACTTCAACTATGTAGTTCACGAATAATGTCATAGTAAATATGTTATACAGTGTGAGAAGTATGGGGATGATTTTAAATTTCTCTTGAGGGTGATTCCGGACATTACATTTGGAGGTTGGAGAATCTCGAGGATTGAGGTGGCTCATACTTGCATTCAGCCAAGCCTCACACAAGATCATACCTCATTGAATACAGAATTTGTGTCATCTATTGTTGTTGAGATGATTAAGACATGTCAAGATATTCCAATATCCCTTGTGCAAGAGAGGATTCAACAGTCATCCAGTTATAAGATTTTCTATAATAAGGCATGGATGGAGAAACAGAAGGCAATTGTGAATGTCTATGGTGATTGGGATGACTCATATCGGGTGTTGCCACAATTTCTAGCCATAATGAGGCATCATAACCAATTTGTCTTCCATATGGATGAAAATGAACATGTGTCTCATGATAACTGACTTGATCCATCTCGTGTTCAATTTCATCGGTTGTTATGGGCATTCCTTCCCTGTATCTCCGCATTTCGTTTCTGCAAACAATTTATTCAGATTGATGGAACATTTTTGTATGGAAAATACAAGGGAATATTGTTGATTGCAGCAACCCAAGATGGAAACCGTTCACCTCTTCCTCTCGCCTTTGCCTTTGTAGAGAAAGAAAACTATGAATCAGGGAGTTTGTTTCTGGCATGTATCAGCAACCATTTCACCAACATTCGAGGTGTTTGTTTGATATCTGATCGCCATCGAGAAATTAATGAGGAAATCAATACAGATCCTGATACATAGAGATACCCAAATGCACATCATCAGTTCTACATTAGACACATTGCTAGAAATGTGCATAAAAAATTCCACAATGAACCGGTGAAGAAGGCAATCACGAGGCTTGGTACGCATTCTATTCATTCTGTTTTACTATTTCAATATAAAGATAAAATAAATTTATGTGAAATATCATCTATGCTTTGTAGAATATGAATCGTACCAACGGTGGTGTGAAGAATGTTTTGAACAAATTCTTCAGGCTAATCATGAAATTTATGATTATATGATGCAGATTCTAAAAGAGAAATAGACCTTGGCATACAGCGGGGGGAAGAGGTACTGACACATGACGAAAAATATTGTGGAGTTCATCAATGGTATCTTCAAAGGGCTTCATAAGCTACCTATAACCGCCTTTTTTCAGGGGACATTATATCAATACATGGAGTACTTTGTGGATAGACAAAAACTAGCATCAGATAGAATACAATAGGGGATAAGATAAGGAAGACACTTTCAATGAGAGATTGAAAAGAATATTGAAGAAGATTCTGGTTATCATATCTATCTCTTTCAAAAATAAGACTCCCGATTTGAAGTTCAAGAGCATTCAGAACCCATCACAAATCGCGTCTGTGAAAAAATTGTGGTATTATTAGAAACAAGGAAATGTCAATGTGGAAACATTCAGGCCTTACAGTTTCCATGTATACAGTCCATCACAACATGTGCCTCTATGAATATCTCATGGGAATCATATGTTGATCCAGCGTACCAAATGGATACCATTGCTAATTGTTTTGCTGCACCATGGACACCTATTGGGAAGTATCATTATTTCCCAATGCCCGAAGGCCAGTTGATAGTGATACCTGACATGAATCGATTACGTCCTCATGGGAGACCGAAGGCGAGTAGAATGCGTAATGAGATGGACTGGCCTCAAGAACAAGGACAGAGTTTGTGATACATGATATGTCATAAAAAAGGTCATAACCAGAAATGATGCCCAAACATTGTTGGGTAGAGTTCACAGTCTCATCCATAATGATTCATTGTCTTCATTGTGACAATCTCATACTGTAAATTAAATGTTGTTATCTCTTTTTTTCCTCAGTTTTCTAAACCCCAAACATCTGAGCTAACATTTCATAATAATATTCTTTATTTCAAGAAATAAATTTAAATGTGAGATAATAGAATTTATTTCACAAATCTGAAAGCGGAACACTTAACCCACATTTTAAAGTAAAATTTATTAACCCAGAAACATGTTTCCTAAATGTTAATATTAAATTTTTTAACCCCAAACCCTCAAACCTAAACCCCAACCTAAACATGTAGGATATTTTAGCAAACTATTCTATAACGAAGTTATAGTATCATAATGATTAGAACAAGTTATTGAATATGTATAGTTAGATAAATTCCAAAAACATCATTACTAATTGACATGGTCCATCTTAATCTAATCTATAAGTAGTTAATCATAAAGCTCCCCCAAAATATGTGTAACCAAATCCCAAACTCAAAATTTTAGATAATAGAACTTATTTCATAATAATATTCTTTATTTCAAGAAATAACATTAAATCTGAGATAATAGAATTTATTTTATAAATCCGAAAGCGGAACACTTAACCCACATTGTAAAGTAAAAGTTATTAACCCAGAAACATGTTTCCTAAACGTTAATATTAAAAAATTTGACCCTAAACCCTCAAACCTAAACCCAAACTAAAAATGTAGGATATTTTAGTAAACTATTCTATAACAAAATTATAGCATCATAATGATTAGAACAAGTTATTGAATACATACAGTTAGATAAATTCCAAAAACATCATTACTAATTGACATGGTTCATCTTAATCGAATCCTTAAGTAGTTAATCATAATGCTCCCCCAAAATATGTGTAACCAAATCCAAGACTCAATATTTTAGATAATAGAACTTATTTCATAATAATATTATTTCTTTCAAGAAATAACTTTAAATATGAGATAATAGAATTTATTTCATAAATCTAAAAGCGGAAAACTTAACCCACATTATAAAGTAAAAGTTATTAACCCATAAACATGTTTCCTAAATGTTAATATTAAATTTTTTAACCCTAAACCCTCAAACCTAAAACCCAACCTAAACATGTAGGATATTTTAGTAAAATATTCTATAATGAAATTATAGTATCATAATGATTAGCACAAGTTATTGAATATGTACAATTAGATAAATTCCAAAAACATCATTACAAATTGACATGGTTCATCTTAATCCAATCCATAATGTTATATTTAAATTTTACACTTATGACTCATTTAATTTGTTTATATGTAGATGGATGATAACATACTACTCACTCAACAACCTACCCATATTTCACAGGCTATGTTAGAGGGTCGTCCAGATCAATTGGTGAAGGTGCGTCGAGCACACCATTTTCATCTCATGGAGCCTCTACATGCCATTAGACCTTACTTGTGTCGTGTTGGCTTCTACGACCCTACCGTATCATATTTCACATTTGTAGATCATTATCTACTTAATGTCCTCATTGAGAGATGGAGACCAGAGACACACACATTCTACCTACCTGAGGGAGAGATGACCATCACCCTCGAGGATGTCACAGTGCTTCTCGGTCTGCCTATCCAGGGGAGAGCCATTATTGGACTCACTCGTGCAGCTTGGCTAGACCTTTCTTAGTGCTTGTTAGGCATTGATATTTTGTTGGACCATAAGGATACAGATGGATCGTCCATATCTATTCCTTGGTTGGAGTCGTAGATTCCACATTTACAATATGATGATGATGATGAGTAGACCGTCATGTGTTACGCCCGTGCATATATCTTACGTATCATTGGTGGGACCATGTGTACTGATCACTCGGGGATGCATGTGCATATGATGTATCTAACCCTACTAGAGGACTTTGATCGGGCTGGGACGTACAGCTGGGGATCATCCTTCTTGGCATACACTTACAAATCAGTATGCATGCTATCCCATAGGGACAGTACAGGTCTTGGAGGATGCTTCATCCTTATTCAGATGTGGGAATGGGAGCGCATCCCAGCATTCCGCCCTGGCCTTACTGGTCCGTCGGTCGAGATGGAGGTGTTGAATGACACTCCGCGTGGATGCTGGTATGATAAGTCATTTCTATTGGTTTTTGATTCTACTATGACTTATTGACTGTAATTTATCATTATTTTTCACTATCGTTAATGTATTTTAAAGGTGGTGTCAGCGACACGATTTTGACGTGGTTCCGAGACACCGTTTGGGCATATATCGGCTACAGTTGGACTGTCTCTTATTTGATCAGGTATGTATATACAATCTATCATTTTCTAACATATTTAATAATAGAATCAATTTTGGTTTTTAGTGAGGTGTTTTTTGACAAAATAACTTGTCATTTCAGATTTCATGGCTTTTATACTGGATTATTATGGACCAGTTTCCAGCATACTACACTATTGGGCTTGAGGATGCTATGGATGTATTACCCCTCATTCACTTCCATATTATTGAGTGGAAACATCCTAACAGAGTCATGCACCATTTTTTCCGTACTCAGCCGATTCCATTACCATCGAGACAGACAGACCTACATTATGGGATGAAGCTGACAGGGAGGCAAGATGATGACTGGTCCCAAGTACATGCCATTTTTATTGACTGTTGGCACAGACGTGCAAAGTTTTGTATTCAGGGTGTTCCTACGAATCGATTCTCTCTTTCAGAGCAGGTTGACTATGCATCATGGTATAGACTAAAGTCTATACTATATCTTACCCAAGCCGGCATAGAGATGCAGAGGATGGTAAGTCAATAAATTTCCATTAGTTTGTAAATTGAATTATTTTCTAATTCCATTTGAATCTATTTACAGGGAAGTCGCATAGAGTAGCTTGTTCGCATGAGTGATGAAGAGAAGGAGGGGGTCTTTAGCCGGACAACAGTCCATGCTATAGTGCTGGAGGTGATGGCATCTTTTCGTGCGCTTTTTGGGAGCATCTTCACGCGTCCGACTCGGAGAAAGGATGTTCCTCCCCCAGAGGCACATCCTGTAGCTATTGTTGGTGTTGAGGAGCCACGACCACGGCGATGTAGACAGCTTCGTGCTGCACGTGAGGCCTCACCTGTTCCACAGGCAGAGGTTGGCCCTCTAGTAGTTTAGGATCAACTGATTCATCATGTGCCTCAGGTGGCATGAGATCCGTCTTTCTTGATAGGATATCCACAGATCTCTCTATATTGGGTTCTATATCGTTCACAGACATGGATTCCAGAGCTATCGCTGTCTTGGGGTATATCTCCATCATAGGCTTGGTTCCCCACTGTGATGGAGGCAGGTCCTTTTACCACCCTAGTGGGAGAAGGATCTAGCAGGCAGTACGAGATGCAGTTGACAGCTCCTCCCACTGACACAAAGATGGAGGATGCACCAGTGTACATTCCAGTGCCCAAAGATCAACAATCTCCATGTCATCAGACTCCACTGCGCACTCAACACAGACGTCTTATTCATAGACCACAATGTGGGATGGAATCTCCTCGCCACAGACATAGGCATTGATTGTACATTATTGTTTACATGTTTTATGTCTACTGAAATCAAAATAAAATTATTACTTGTTGGTCGGAGTAGAATCTCAAGAGGGGGGTGAATTTACTTCAAATTTAAGCAATGTTTAAAATTTCATTCATATCAGTCTTATAGATTATAATATATGGGCACGTAAAGTCACGTACTTGAAACATTTTTCACTTTCAAGTAGGTGGATTTGAAAGGTTATAAATAAATTTTCACCAAGATTTTTTAAGAACATATTTTTATTTTGGACTAATAGTTATATGTTTAAGCAATGTTTAAAATTACATTCATATATGTCTTATAGTTTATATTATATATTTCAATAAAGTCACGTACTTGAAACATTTTTAAGTTTCAAGTAGGTGGATATGATATGTTATAAATAAATTTTCACCACAATTTTTTTAAAAATTATTTTAATTTTGGAAAAATAGTTATATGTTTAAGAAATGTTTAAAATTTCATTCATATCGGTCTTATAGTTTATATTATATAGGCCAGTGAAGTCACGTACTTGAAACATTTTTAAGTTTCATGTAGGTGGATTTGAAAGGTTATAAATAAATTTTCACCAAGATTTTTTAAGAACTTATTTTTATTTTGGACTACTTGTTATATGATTAAGAAATTTTTAAAATATCATTCAAATATGTATTATAGTTTATATTATATAGGTTAGTAAAGTCATGTACTTGAAACATTTTCAAGTTTCAAGTAGGTGGATATGATAGGTTATAAATAAATTTTCAACACGATTTTTTTAAGAAATTATTTTTATTTTGGACTACTAGTTATATGTTTAATTTTTTTTTAAAATTTCATTCATATAATTCTTATAGTTTATATTATATAGGCCAGTGAAGTCACATACTTGAAACATTTTTAAGTTTGAAGTAGGTGGATTTGAAAGGTTATAAATAAATTTTCACCCAGATTTTTTAAGAACTTATTTTTATTCTGGACTACTTGTTATATGTTTAAGAAATGTTTAAAGTCATATTCTTGAAACATTCTTAAGTTTCAAGTAGGTGGATATGGTAGGTTATAAATAAATTTTCTCCATGATTTTTTAAGAATTTTTTTTTATTTTGGACTACTAGTTATATGTTTAAGCAATGTTTAAAATTTCATTCATATCAGTCTTATATTTTATATTATATAGGACAGTGAAGTCATGTACTTGAAACATTTTTATGTTTGAAGTAGGTGGATTTGAAAGGTTATAAATAAATTTTCACCATGATTTTTTAAGAAATTATTTTTATTTTGGACTGCTTATTATATGTTTAAGAAATGTTTAAAATGTCACTCATATATGTTTTATATTTTATATTATATAGGCCAACAAAGTCACGTACTTAAAACATTTTTAAGTTTCAATTAGGTGGATATGATAGGTTATAAATAAATTTTTACCACGATTTTTAAGAAATTTATACTTATTTTGGACTAATAGTTATATGTTTAAGAATTGTTTAAAATTCCATTCATATAAGTCTTATAGTTTATATTATATAGGTCAGAGAAGTCATATACTTGAAACATTTTTATGTTTCATGTAGGTGGATTTGAAAGGATATAAATAAATTTTCACCAAGATTTTTTAAGAAATTATTTTTATTTTAGACTACTAGTTATATGTTTAATCAATTTTTAAAATGTCATTCATATCGGTCTTATAGTTTATATTATATAGTCCAGCAAAGTCACATACTTGAAACATTTTTAAGTTCAATTAGGTGGATATGATAGGTTATAAATAAATTTTCACCAAGATTTTTTATGAAATTATTTTTATTTTGGACTACTAGTTATATGTTTAAGAAATGTTTAAAATTTCATTCATATCATCCTTATAGTTTATATTATATAGGCCAACAAAGTCACTTACTTGATACATCTTTAAGTTTCAAGTAGGTGGATTTTAAAGGTTATAAATAAATTTTCACCAAGATTTTCTAATAAATTATTTTTATTTTGGACTATTATTTATATGTTTAAGCAATGTTTAAAATTTCATTCTTATCGGTCTTATAGTTAGTATTATATAGGCCAACAAAGTCACGTACTTGAAACATTTTTATGTTTCAAGTAGGTGGATATGATAGATTATATATAAATTTTCACCAATATTTTTTAAGAAATTATTTTTATTTTGGACTAATAGTTATATGTTTAAGAAATGTTTAAAATTTCATTCATATAGGTCTTATAGTTTATATTATATAGGCCAAAAAAGTCACATACTTGAAGAATTTTTAAGTTTCAAGTAGGTGGATTTGAAAGATTATAAATAAAGTTTCACCATGATTTTCTAATAAATTAGTTTTATTTTGGACTACTAGTTATATGTTTAAGAAATGTTTAAAATTTTATTCATATCGGTCATATAGTTTATATTATATACGACAACAATGTCACGTACTTTAATAAATTATAAATTATGTTGAAACATTAAGTTTTATTTATATATATTTATATAACCATACGAACATAATAATAAAACATTAATATTTTAAATATATAAAAAATATAAATAAATAAAATACCATTTTAGGGAAAATTCGGCATCATCTATGTCACCTTTGTGGCGTAATTGTAATTTTTTTAACCTATACCGTTTTCAGATTAAAAAAAATGCATATTAAAAAAAAAGCTCAAGAAATTTCATGTGGCACTGGGAGGGGAGCCTCACTAGGATGGTGCAGTTCCTGGTGGTGTCAGGGGTTCTCCAACCCCCCTTTTGACTTCATTCCAGCTGAGGTGCCACACTCAGGGTTACAAGAGATTGAATCCCACCTCACTATTTCTCTGTGGGATAGCGATTTATGGGTTATTGTTCACCCCCTTGCAAATATACTATGCTACACTATGGCTTTGCCCGCACCACCGCCTTCATCTCAACCCACTGCTACTGTATTCATTGGGGAACTCAGTGGTTGCTGCTACTTGATCTCGACCTCAATCTTGAGTCGATGTCCTTTTCCAATGCTATCCGACACCACTATTCAATTCTACACCCTTGTCTGACCACCCATACACTCATTAGAGGTCTCCTCTGGCCACTCTCAAGGCCATGTGAAGGAGGATTCTCCACTTCCCGGTGCCAACTTCTCCACAACCGATCACCATACCATAATGCAAGACACCTTTCCCCATTTACATGCATGCACCACTATGCCACACTACCATGCATGCACCACTACACCACACTTACACCCCTCATCTTCTCTAGCCACTATCTGTGATGCCATTGCTAATCGCTGAAATCCACTACATCTCCATCGTAGCTTCTCCATTCAATGTATCTTATCAACACTTCTCAATCTCATGCCACAATGGATGATCAACTCGAGCTCGAGCTCGAGCTACATCATCGCTGGTGAAGAACAACACCACCTCAGATCTCCTTTGTACCGTCATCTAATCACCCTAAAGACATTTCAAAGCTCCCTTCAGCCAATTGAAATAAGGGAGGGAAGATGGAGCAGCTACCTTCCCATTGGTTCTCCACTTTCACATCCCCTACCGAATGCACACCCCATGCAATATGTGGCTACTTATTCCAAAATAAAATTCTAAACACCCTCCATATATGGGTGTTTCATATTTATAACCCTGATTCTTTGGGTAATTTTTGAAATAAATGAGATCTATGAGGATCTCATCCAAGGATCCTCCTCGACCATTGAAGTATTCCACCAATGAGGCACTCCATGTGTGACTATAAATTGAGGAATCCCACTACCTCAAAGGAGAGTTCCATACTGCAAGGGAGTACACCGCTCGATGGAGGCTCATCCAAAGCTTCCTATCCCTATTTTGTTCTCTATTTTTATTTTCTTTTATATTTGATTTAGTTTTATTTCAAATGTAATTTAAGATAGTTTTATTTTATAACTTAAATCCATACATTTTATTCCTATAATTATGTTTTCCTCCACCAACTATTCTTTCTATTCTTCTTGTTATTCTTTCAATTTATTCTTCTTATTATTATAATAATTAATATTATTTTAACATTTATTTTTATTTCACCTTCTTTATTTCCTTTCCTATTTTATTTTCTTACTCTCTATCACTCTCAAATACCAATTATTTTTATTTTCTTATTTTTATTTTATTTTTCTCACCCCATTCTTTTTATTTTATCTTTTATTTATCTTTTATTTCTTCTCTTCTTACCACTCCACCAAAGTGAAGTCTTAATACTGATAATGGGAGTCTGACTCGTTTCTTGGCCCGAGGGAGGTCAAGGTGTTTTTATTTTTTATAAATATTATTTTATGATTATGGTAGATATGAGTAGCATCCGCGGGTGTGCTGAATTGTCCCTATGTGGTGACTATTCCCCATGAAATTCAATTCAATCCATTTCTATTATTTTATTTAATCACTTTAACCTCTCTTCATTGGCTAGCTCATCATATGATGGATTTGAGAAAATAAATATATGAAATGACATAGATAGAGCTGGGTCCTGGAAGATGGAACACCCTTGACCAAGGTGTTTCATCAACCTTGATTATAGGTGGAGGTGAAATTGATATTACTTAAGAATTCAAAGATTCTATAATTTATAAATAAAAGGAATAGTAATTCATCATGATATTTCATGTTTGGATTATCAAACTAAAATAAAATTAATAAAGGAGAATAATTATTAAATCCAGAATTGAACCCAAAAATAATTTATTTCTTCATTAACTCATTGTTTTTATCATTGAATGTTAGATTAGTTTAAATTATCATTTTTCATGTCATTTCATTTTTTTGGAAAATAAACATCTAAAACCAAAAAATAT
Organism: Viscum album; assembly: GCA_963277665.1. Classification (NCBI taxonomy): domain Eukaryota; kingdom Viridiplantae; phylum Streptophyta; class Magnoliopsida; order Santalales; family Viscaceae; genus Viscum; species Viscum album. The sequence continues at coordinate 873,343,652 of OY728139.1, forward strand.
TTATCATTATTTTCATAAAATAATTAAAACCACAAAAAAAATTAGTTTGGGTGAATTACATTAAGTGAGTGAATAAAACTAAGAAGCCCCTTAAGTGAGACGACCCTAGTCAACCACTATATTGCATAATGAAAATAATCTTCTTTTCACACACTATGCCAGGAATGTGTATCAGTACTCTTGTATAACCAATTTGTCTCCCCATCCCATTCCATTTGTTGTATATGAATTTTTGACCTCCATTTTGACTATGTATGGATTTTTAAATTTTATATGGATTATTTGGGTTTATTTTCAGATTTTACATATATATGTTTGATTAATGATTTATTATTTTAGTTTTACTTATTTGGATGGATAAATCCCCAACCTAAGATAAGATCTTGTCAAATTTCCTAACAGGATCCTTGTTTGAAATTTCATTCTTTGGGGGAAACCACTCCTAAGGCATGTCTCTTGAAGTCCAGGAACTGTTTTTCATCCCATGGAGATCAAGAATTATCTTCGGTCCACCCCACATACCAGTTGGGGTATATGATTTAGGGGTAACCTAGGGTTTTTTTATTAAAGAATTATACAAAAGGATAATTTTTATATTATGATATTTGGGGAAGTTAAGGTAGACCGAATATATGATTTTCAAAAATCAAGAGGTAGGTATGAAAGAGTGTCTAGTTAATACTTTTATTAATGAGCGTAAAGATTATAGTGGTTCTTGGGGAAATAAATTTTTTTTTTGATCAAAACCATGGGTTATTATAGGTTTTAATTAGAGAAGCTACATGGGTTACATACCATGTACCCAAGCCTAGCATCTTGGAAAAGAATATATTATTTTTATTTTTTTCCTATTTTCCCTATGGTTTCTAATGATTAAAATTTTTTTTGAATTTTTTATGATTATAATTTTATAATTTATTGGTTTTAATAGTTTGTTTCTTAATTATTTGATTTTATATAGTACCATTCTTCCTCAAACACATCCTATGGACCTACAGAGGGATCCACAAATAACATTCCATGATCAAATCCATGAATAAAAAAAATATCATTGAAGCTATATAATTATCAATTCAAGATATGTAACAAGAAGGGGTATTATCCTAGACAATTCTAAAGGATCATTCTCAGGTATATGTTTATATAAATATTGATCTCAAGAATTCCTCCATCATAGGCCTCCATCATTCTAAGGAATCAATGATCCTCCAGAGTTAAAGGACTGGTTGGAAAATATTAAGTGTATTTTTTAGTTTCATGAGGTCTTGAGGACATTAATGTGAAATTATCCACTTTCATGTTTGATATACCATACTGGAAGTGGTGCGTGTATGTCATCCTGGTGAAGAACCATGGAATCTAGTAATTGAAGTATTTCATGGTGAATTTTTATATTGGATGTGCACTAAAATATATGAATATGAATACATTGGTAAAAATGTCTCCTTAAGACCGAGTATGAGATCTCATTGGTTTCAATATATCCTAGTTGTGTGTGATGAAACCCGAGAATAGGTTTCACCCCATATGAAGTGTTATCTCAACTAAAACATCCACTACATCATTCCCTAAGGGGTTTATTTGATTAAAAATCCATAAGATGATTTATTTAATGTGTTTATTGTTCATTGAAGTGTTCAGTGAATTTTTCACCCAACGTGAATTAACGTATCTTGTTACAACCACAAATATTTACATTATGAAGAGCGGAAATCATGAAATAAAAAATTGAATTAGTTCACTTCAATGTGGGAGGTGTTGATAGGTGATAATGATCATCTATTTCATGAAAATATTAATAAAAAGTTTCTTAAGCATGGTACATTGTTCACCACTTCATAGTGTACTTTCTAGTAACCATTTGTGCATAGGAAAATCCTTAAAAAGAACTCCTAGATCCATTGGATGGTGTATTACATATAGAGGTAGAAAACATTGTTTGATGCTTCAATGGTCATCATCAATTCCACTCCATCAAGATGAAGTCTACTACTAAAGACATGTAATTACAATATGTTCTTAATATCCCCATGAACATTGATTCGTGAAGGTAGATCAGGATATGTTTGGGTTTACTTCCACTACCTAAGATCATATGATGATCTCATAAAAACAATAAGTCTTATTAAAGAAATCATCTTTGGTGAATCAATATGTTTATTTCACTATTAAATTAAGAACATGTTTTATTATACATATATTGGAATTCCCTACTTGAAATTCTGTTATATGATAACATAACATCAGCTACTGCATCTTAACATTACATTAAGAAACTAACACAATATTTAGTGGTACTTGACTTTATGTTGGTTAATGTAATGTAAAGAGTGAGGCACAATGTGAATTATAAGGATTTCATATCCCACATCCCAGGTGAAGGAAAATTGAGGATCATTTTTAACATGCCCAATGTTTCATTGAGTTTCAACATAATTTCAAGAGTGAGATTAACATTATGTTCTGAGATAATGTAATGTCAAGTGTTGTATAAAGAACATCCATGTTTAAATGATCCATAATACCACATCATTACGTGTACCACATAGTAGTTCACCTCAATTGCATGCTACATCATAACCCAGTTTGTGCTAAAGGGGGTATTTGAATTCTCATGATACCACACCTCTCTATGGACACTACCGCTGTGCTACCCACATGGAGGCACTATTACCATAGAACCTCCCCATGACCTTCCTACTAGTGTTGAGCTTCTTTGTATCTCTATATTATAACTATACAATGAATGTTAACATAATATTGGGTAAAATTTAAAATTATTTAATTTTATTAATTTATTTATTTCTTATAGTATAAAAAATGTTAATAAATGAAAAGATTTAGTCTTTATAAAATGTTTTATTAAAATACTAAATTAAAATATGAAAATTTCATATTTTTATCTCATTTTTATAAATAAATAAAATGATTATTTATTTTTAATTTCCTTTATTATTAATGTCTAGTAATTTTTTATGAAATATTTATATTATTCATGAAAATTTAAGTGATAAATTGATCTAGGAGATAAATATCTTCATTACATGTAATGTGAAAATCCATAAGATTTAGTTTTTTACCTACCTCAACCACAATTTTTAGTTTACTTATGATATTGATAATGGTTATTAAATATAATTTGTTCATATTATGTATTATAGAAATCATGATTGAATTATCTCTTGAGTAAAGTGTCCCCATTTAGAGTGAATTGGGGTCGAACTACCCACTAGCCTGGAGGTTTTTTCCTTATTCTAGAAAGATGAGGGGTTAGTTCTCTCTTGATTTGGTCTTAATATTGTGAATATTGAAAATATCATATAACTCTATGAATTTAAAATAAAATATCTTGTACCATATTCATGAGATGAATTCATATATATATGAATATACTTGGCTTCTATTTTTTTGGAGAGTAACAAAAACTTATGGGTTGTGTGAAGAGTTACACATTAATGTTGTGTGAAAAAAATTAGTTTTGTGGATGCAATAGGGATTCCAAAACCAAATTTTTAGAATTATACATAAACAAAGATATGAAACATAAGAAGATAAATATTTCATGAGATGCAATAGTATAAACAAAACATGCATATGATGTATATTTATTTGATGATAATTTGAATGAAAACCCCTAAAATACTATCTATAGAGCTCCTTCTAATGTGGAACTTGTAAAGGAATCAATCATTCTGTATGAGTATCCTTAATGGATATGTTCCCAAAAATTATATTCGGTAAGGAAAAAAAGTAATAAGGTGACCATGAGGGTTATATTCCTTGTTTTTTGAATTTTATTTTGTTTACAATGGTTGGGTATCCTTAATAGTTATGATACCCAAGATATAGATTTGAGTATATCCATATGATGGTTTTAGATAGAAAAGTTTTTCTACTTAGTTATCCATGAATAATATATGATATGATTGAAAATTGTTTTCTATAAGACATAGTCATTAATTATTTACATGATACTAAGTGTAAATCTTGATGAAATATGGATCTTATCTCACTAAATGGATATGATTTTTGAGGTCATATTTTTGAGTGGGTGTACTTAAAAATCGATGATGAAAAGATATAATACATGGTTCTAACCAATAGATATGATTATTTTATAGGATATGGACTACTTAATGTTAATCATATTGATATTCCTTATAAGTATTAAATATAAAAAAGTGAGGGATTGGTACCTTGGGTTGGGAAGTTTTCTAAAGGATATGAATTAAGAGAATATAAATATTAATGTTATAGAAATAAAATCCACCAACTCTGAATCATGGGTAATGGATACTAGGTGTTCATCACACATTTGTGCTAATATACATAAACTTATAGATAAGAGGGAATGTATAATGGGAGAAGTGGATATTAATGTCGGCAATAGAGAAAGAGTTTCTCAATTAGAAGTCAACACATATGAACTAAGTCTACCCAGTTGATTAGTCCTATAATTGATGATCATTTATTATATTCCTCCAATAAATATAAATTTAATTTATGAATTTTGTTTATCCAAGATGAGATTCTCATTAAATATTAAGAACAAGAGTTATTATATATATATATAATAATGATATGTTTTATGGAATATGGAAGATACTAAATGATTTGTATGTTCTATATCGGGATAATCCTTTTATAACATTAAAAAAACAAGGTTAGTATTGATTATAATCCCACATATATTTGGTATTGTTTCATTGGACATATAACTGAGAAATTCATCCAAAGACCCCATAGAGATGGAATATTAGAACCATTCAATTATAAATCATTTGATACATGAAAATACTATTTATTAAGAAATATGACCAAAGAACAATTATATTGAAAAATTTGAAAGGGATAGTAGATTATTGGATCTCATACATATGGATGTATGTGGACTACTGAGTACTCAAGTAAGTGGTGGTTTTATGATCTTTGTTACCATTATCGATGAATTTTGTCGATATGTATATATGTTTTTGATGAGATGCAGGTATAGTTTTTTAAAAGATCAAAGAGTTTTAGAATGAATTAAATAATTATTAAGTAACGAGTATTAATATCTTCCTATTAAATTAGGTTGGTTAATGCTTAATCCTTGAGTTCAATGATCATCTGAGAGATTTTGGGATTTTTTGCAACTCAATATTTTTAGAACACTAAAATTTAATGGTGCATTTTAGAGGAGGAATCATAAATTTTTAGACATAGTTCGATTGATGATAAGTCAATGTGACCTTTGTATTATATTTTGGGGCTATGCCTTAGAGACTATCACATTCCTACATAACCACATTCCATATTAAGCAGTTATAAAGACTTCATATGATATTTTTCATGTGAAACATCCCGACATGTGTTTTATGAGGATTTGGGGTTTTGAAGCATTTGTATGAAATTTGGATAATAATAAACATATAAAAAATTTTAAAAAATGATTATTTTTTGGTTATCCTAAAGAAACTATGAAATATTAGTTTTAAACCCCACTAACACAAATTGATTGTGGGGGGAATGTTAAACTTAGAGAAGTTCATGAACAACAAATTGGAAGTATTCGAATGATAGTGGTTGAGCTGGTTCCATAAATAGTTTTGGAAAAATAAACTACTCAAGTTACATAAGGATATTTAAGGTCTAGTATGATTCATCAAGAGATTATGAGATATGGATTTGTCAAAGATAATGATAATTTAGTAATATACATAGGTTATGAACCTAATTCCTATAAGGAATCCATTGATTTTTCTGATTATGAGAAATTATTAAAAATCATGGAATCTGAAATGGACTCCATTTACTTTCAAAATAATTTTTATATTATATAATAAAACCACTTTTGATGTTGAGGTTTAGTGGGAACCTTTACAAAAAAGACCAAAGGCCATACTAAATAACAAACCTAATTTTAGATATCCTTATAAGAAAAACTATGACCAATCCCTAAAAACAAATTTAAATATTTCAAATATAAAAAATGTATAAAAGATATAAATAAATCCCAAGGATGTAATTATTTCGAAACCTACACCCACACGATGTCATGAACCAGTCTTGGAAACCCCTGATGGAGGTACCTGAGCCAACCCATGGAAATTCATGAGGGGTGTTCCTCATACCGATAAGTTGGAAAAAGTTTCTATGGAACTAGAATAAACTCACTGTGAATGATTTACCATAGAAAAATAATATTCAACACATAGTTTAAATCTAACAGTTATCTCAAAACAAACATCCCAAAACATCCTAAATGAGCACCAATCCAACACCATGTTACCACCTGACCCATCTTTCTACTACCATTCCATCAATCACATGCACTCTTTGCAGGCCTCTACTCACTAGGGTCTATACCTCGAGCCTGGACCCTTTCTTGTACTGAAATTGATAAAGTCTACATGTGTCCTGTAGGGCCTGTACAGGGTTTGAATACAAACTCAACATGACACCACCAACAATGTCCCTATCTTACATCCATAAGTATACTAGTGTCTAAATAATCACAATAAACTGAAATCAACACATATCACATAACTCGCTCAACTTGTGCTCAATTACAACAAGAGAGCCTGTACCTATATCAACCAATGTTGGAGTGGAATGATGCATCCATGATCTATCATACTGGAAGATCCATTAACATTCCAAAAATTTTTATATCACATAGAGTCACATAGAAACAAAACCACAAATTCTACATGGAACAACCTACCAAACCTTCCTTATAATCCTTCTGAGCCAAACCACCATCCCAATGGAACAATAATAAGAAATATCACAAGTCTCATGGCCTTTTTATTCTATCGACCAAATGCTAAATTAATAACCTATTGTCCCAAGGAAATATGATACTCATCTTAACAAAATTGTGGCCCTACGACCCTAACATAAATGGAAATCCTCACCTCGCAACCGATGGTCACACATACCATCACCTTTGGACTTCTATGGAGAGTACCTCATCCATATTGATAGTCAGCAACATCCTATATTCCACTAAATATATGGATGCCTCCGCCAAAAAAGTGTGGAGAACACCACCTCAATGGTTTATATCCTTTGTGTATGCAACCTCGATTACACCATCAATTAACCACAATGAGTAGTTATCACCAAAAATCATAGGACACACCTCTTGTGATCCTCTTTAACCATCTACAAACCATGTCACCCAATCATGAAAATGGTCCTCACCATCCACCTTATCCTAATGAACCATTTCACCTTATTTCTGGGGATCTTAATAACCTATAGTCACATGATCCATGTCCAATAAGTTCCCATGAAACCATCCCAACCATCACTTCATGATACAATTTCCATACCTGGTGTCATCACACCCAACATACCATAAATTCAAAAATCATACCTAAAATTCCATACTAGTATAAACTGCATACTTTCAAACAAGATACGGTCCACCAATATATTATAGGAACCAAAAATATTAAAATAATTATATAACTAATCTCACCCGAACCACCCCACTCACACCCTTTTATCACACATAACATAACACTCATATAAACTTAAGAGAAATTTAGAAACAACCTAAATTATTATTTTAGACAAATACTCATTGAATAATGACCTATGATTCAACTTAAAATGGAGAGAATTGAATAAGAAGATAAAAAATTGAAAATAGGGCATATTGGCCCTAAATGATGCAACACCGCATGTCTATGAGAGAAATAAAAAAAATACATAGAGTGTTAGCATTACCCTAGGATAACTATTGTGACGAGAGACAAAAAAATCATCTTTAAATGGAGGATAACCCTCACTTGGAACCTAAGAGTGGGATAAAGGAGGCGTTCACTGCTCCTTGGATGAATGGCCCCCCTTTCCCTTTCTATACATTTTTAATGAAATATTATTATTTTTATTACAGGAAGGTGTCACAGTGTAACATAAAAGTTAAATCCATAACCATTTTGTGGAAAGGTGATCCTCTCTTATCTAGCTCTTATACTCCATGAAACATGTGTCACCACATGAATGTATACAGTTTGCAGCCATTTCTACTATAGACCAACCATATTCACTTGAAACCCTATATGGGACACTCCATACCCTTGGAACTATGAAAAATCAATAAAAGTTAAGGGTTTTAGAAAAATTTAAAAGGATACACACGTATAATGAATCCTAGAGTTTTATAACCTCCCCCATATAATAGCCAAACCTTGAGATATTCATTAATATACCAATACAAAACTCATCCATCCTGAGCTTCCCTCACTCCACTTTCTCAACCACTAAGATGATAATAAATGAATTTGTTTCATTTCCATATATTATAACTCCCTCGGCTACTAACCCAATAGACCAAATACTTCCATGGGAACTCCCCAACATAGGAATCACCTACACAGTCACTTTATAACCCAACTTCTCAACATCCAGATGGTTCCAAACCAATGTTCCAACCATAACACACCATTATTTCTAAATCCAATCAAACACTCATTTTATAAATAAATTTAAATGATTCCCATGAAGTCTCACATCATTCTATATGTTCAAAAAATACCTACAGTATAAATGATTCCCACAAATGTATCGCATTGCACCCAAATGCCACAAAAGTCCTACATCACACCCAGTGCCCACAAAAGTCTTGAATCACACCTGATGCCCCCAAAATTTCCACATCACACTCTATTCTCACAAAAGTAACACATCACATATGATTCTTAAAAAATTTCATTGATGCCAACACATCCCCTATCTATCTTACACTACACCTGATGCTCACAAATATCACACATTAAAACTGATGCACATATATTAAGTAGTACTTGTTTGACTCAATTACCAAACATGCACCTCATGAACCAATATTCATCATATAAAATAAAAAATCATGGATACCCTAATAGAGTACCTCTAACTAACATTGGATCATTGGGCTGATCTAAATATATGAGCTCAACCACCTGAAGTTGGCTCAAAGATGGACTACCCATCCTCTTTGTGGGGATGTAAACACCACTGACATTTAACCCTAATGCTAGGTATCTCACCCCAACCATGTCCTCCACAAATAGATGAATCCTAAATACGGGCCTCATATATAAATCTTAGTCATACATCATATCCTTGAGTCCATCCAAGTCCCTGAATCCCAAATTTTCATGAGGGTTTTTTTGAAAAACATTCTCCAAATTCCCCATTTAGCAACAGACATGGAACTCATTCATAGGTTGATCACATTGAGATTGAATGTGTTCCATATATCCACACTAGAAACATACCATTAATGATCCAATCCATGATGGAATCTTTTTGTCTCTAGTCTAAACACCATGTTGGGTCTCTTCATGGACCCACATCTAGCTACCCAAAGATCCACTGTCTGTCTCACCCAATAACAAAGTGTAACTCATTATGGTCTATTTATTAATTCACTTCTCTACTATAAGCACCCGATTCAATCTCTTTAAAAATGAGGTCAACTTGAATATGATTACCTATAACCTGATTGCATTTCATAAACCATCCTCAAATCATCAAAACATGGTGATGTTATCTCCTTCCATTTTCGGTTCCAAACATAATAGGGTCATGAAACTCGCAATATATTCCATGACTGAGGTCTCACCCTACTATAAGTGCATAAACTTATTTGATCAATCAACCATCAAAGTCTCAAGAAATAAGTGCTCTAAAGAACGTAGCCTTGAAGTCTTTACACATAAATCCTACATTCCCTCCTTCTGTACCTGTACGTACCATCAATGCTTCATTGGTACTCGGAGGATATAAGTTGAAAAATTCACAATCTACCTAAGTTTGTCTCAAAATGTTAAAAACTAGTTTGCATAAAATCCAACTTAAATTATACTGGTTGTGAATTTCATTGTGATTAAAACTCCCAAATCATATATGGAATGGATGGATCAGCTTCCTAACCTCCAAGTTCAATGATTTAGATGAACCCACAAAAAACATTCCCTATGATTCTCTTCTATCAATGTCCAAAACTACTCTTCCCAATGTTACCCAAACTTCTCTTCCAACTATGGCTATCCTTACTTCATTATTGCTGCAACCCAAAACTCATGCTCACCCCTTACCTTAGGGGTCTGATCACATGCATGCTTCGGAAGAACCACATATCCCCCCTCCTAACATTCCAATGGAGGCTGTCTAGGTGGAATCACACTAATAATAAAACACCACGATTAACACAATATATCATTATAGATATCATAAATAGGGAAAGTTGTAACAGAAAGAGGCATCTCTATACCCTTAAAATTCCATACCACACCTATATATCAAATTATCTAACCTCATTAACCCCTTGTTACCCATATCAATGTCTGGAAACACATAAACCATATAAATATAGGATCACATGGATATCACATCATTAATCACTTACCTGAGCCAGCTGAGTAGAATTCCATTGAGGGACTGTGTAGGAAAATACTATTTAGTCCATTATTAGAACTTCAAATAGATTAACCCCTTTCCCTTTCTAAAACCCCTACCTTTAACTAGGTAAACTGAGTATAATTACACCAAGAAACTATTTAATAAAACTTTGTTTTGTCTATTATTGATACTTCAAATATCTCACCCCTTTCTTTTATTTTTGGTTCCAATAAACAACTACAAGAAGACACATATGTCATGTGAGCCTAAGTGACTACCACAATTCATAAGTACTCCCTCTTTCCTTTTATTCCAATAGTCCAAACACAAGTCAATAACATAAAATAACAATCATTCTAAATCAAATAACTCAAAGGTAACTATGAAAACTATAAAAAATCCATTTTTTCTGGTAACATGCACTTAAAATCATATTGGTACTTGCCAGACACACACCATAACATCCATTACTAGTTCGAACACATTCATAGGCTCTAATATACAACAACCAAAAAAAAAAAAAAACAAAATTCAATAACCAACTTTTAATACCATTATAAATCATCCAAACTCCATTTCCACTTATAACCATTCTCTTTAGATACTGCGATATAATTCCCATGCTCCATGATGCTACCCCATAACACCGACACTGCCTCCAATAACACATTGTAACATTCCCTAGTATGAGGCCACTGATCCGTGCCTGAAACAGTGGCCACCACATGTCCATAGGAGTGCCTCCAAATATACCAAAGGCTACCAACTAAAAATGAGGATCTATTGGGTAATAGTCGAGAGACTATACCCTATGATAATAAATAAATAATAATAATACCACAGAAGTAATAAATCAAAAGCAATAGAATAAATTTAAATAATTTTAATAACGAACCATAAGTAAACCTTCTATATACCTAATAATATCTACATGTCATTCTAGTCAAAAAAATTAAAACTAGATTACCTAAGGTCCAACCATATATCAACATAAACAAAACATCCCAAAAGACCACTAGCCTGACACCTAGGAACCACCCAACCCATCTTCCCAAAGTCATTCCATTAATATTGTGCACTCTCTTTATTCCCATGATCAATAAACACTAGAACTCAATCATGAAACCATTAATACACTCAAAACCATAAGGTATTCACATGTCCCAAAGGGTCCATGCAAGGTGTGAGTATGAACTAAGTAGGCCACCACCAATGGTGTCCCTAGCTTACATCCATACATTTAACAGTGCATTGAGAAAAAGAATAAACCACAATTAATAAATATCACATGACTCTCTCTGCTTTTTCTCAAGATCCAAAGGAGAGCCTTTTCCGTAATCTACCAATGTTACAGTATAATAGTGCATCTATGATATGTCATACTAAAAGAGATCTCGGCCTTCCATCCATTTCATAATCAATTGGTGGCACATGATAACACAACTGCATACACTATGTGGCACCACTTTCTAACACATCCATGTAATCCTTTCGAGCCAAACTAGAATTCAAAATGCACACCAACAAAATATATCAAAAGTACCATAAAATTCAACTTCCTACGACTAAAAACTAGATAAAAATCTTGATTTCCCAACACATGACGATAACTATCCTTCCATAATTTTTTCCAACAACCCTGACATAAATATAGACCCTCATCCCCAAACCGATGGTCTTACACACCATAAACCATGGAATGTTATGGTGGTCACCTCCTCTATTATTATTTTCAACACTATCCCCCATTTTGGTTAATATATGGATGATTTCACCCATAATTATTGGTCAAAAACACATCACTGGGTCCTATCCTATGTGCACACAATCCCCAATACACAATCATCTAACCATAGTGAGTGGAAAAAAAAATCATAGGATACACCTCTAGAAAATATTTGTATCCACTAGAGAACCACATCACCCAACTGAAATAATGGTCACCATTGTCTACCTCATCTTGTAAAACCATATCACTTAATTTTAGGTTATTATCATCACCCATAGTCATACGATCATTTCCCAATATGTACCCATGTAACCATCACAAATAGCACATCATGATACAATTTTTATACCCTGCTTCATCACTAATAACTGAGCATAGAGTCACAAATTATACCTTACATGACATACTAGGCTCAACCATATTCTTTTAGATAAGATACTGACCTATGATATATCTGATGAACCGTAAATACAAAAAGTAGTACATAACTAGTCACACTCAGACCACCCCACTCACACCCATTTATCACACATCGCATAACACTCATATAAAATTAGTATAAAGATAGGTTACACCTAAATTATGTTCATATATTCCTACTCATCAAATACAAGCATCTAATTAAGCTTCAAATGGTGAAAATTATAGAATTAGATAAAATACCTGAAAATAGTGCATACCATCTATAAATGTCCCAACACCTAAATTCAGTTGGAAAAATAAAACAATACAGGGCACAAAGTGTTATACTTATCATGAGATTACTTCCATGATGAATGAACCAAAATCTAGCATCAAATGGGGGATACACATCACATGGAACCTAAGAGTGAGAGGAAGGAGAAGATCGTTTCCCCCGGAATGAATAGCCTCCCCTTTCCCTTTTTTCCCAATTTTAAATTTTAAATTTTTTATTTTTTTCTTCCAAGAAGGTGTCAAAACATCACTGAAAGGTTCATGTTGTGACCTTTTAGGTCAAAGGTATCCTACCCTGTTTTGATCTTACACATTTCAACACATGTTTCATATCTTGAATGGATGTAGTATGCAACCATTTATACTAGTGACCAACACGATTCACCTGAATCCCTCTTCGGGCCACTCTAGATAACCTAAAAACTTAAAACCAGAAAAAACACATGAGTTTCATCAAATTTTAAAAGGATTTTCACCTTATATGAATATTTGGGTTTTAACCATATGGTAATTGACATAACATGTCATAGACAAAGACCATAATAAAACAAGGGTATCAATACTGAAGGGCATAAAAAAATGAGTATATATGAATCAAAATATAAATTTGAATCCAAGAAATAACTACAACATTGAATATGGGAGGTATTAGAGTATATATTATCATTGGTAACTATTAAAAATTGAGTGATACAATCCTATTTTTACTTAGTTGGAACCATTTAGCAACCTATCAATGTATTACTAGTCTATAACCAACTGTTTCATCTCAACTAGCCCCATTAGTGGAACTTCCCCAGGTTCAAGAAGTTTCCCACACAAGGGGGATATAACAAGTATAATATTTACTAGATAGTAACCATCTCTCAATATCTCACTATGATGCCTATGATTCCCATGATAGGAGAAGTATGAGTGATTTTGGATGTGTGATGTACATGAAATAAACCAGTAATAAATTATATGCCCAAATTTCACCTCAAACCACCCTCATACACACTACTCACTAAAGTACCCATTTTAATTCATATATAGAATACAAAAATTTATATCCATTGAGATGGAGGCTACTGCATCATCTATACAAGTGCACTGTGTTCTTCATTTCTCCATGAACAATTTATTCTTAAAGATAGATTGGACTACATTTTTGTTTACCTACAATATTTAATATCATAGGAGGATCCCCTAAAACACATATGTGGTATCAAATCCATCATCTTTGATGAATTTATGTGTTTATTTCAATGTTAAATAAAGAAATTTTTTTACAAAACATATGATGGAATGCCCTACTAAAAAACATGTGATATGATAAAATAATGTTAGGTGTTTCATCATAATGTTATATTAATAAACTAACTCAATGTTGAGTAAAACTAATTTTTTTTAGTACATAACATAATATCAAGTGCGAGACAAAACATTCATCATGATGATAGAATGTCCTACATCACAGTTGTGGAAAAATAGAGCTACATTTTTTCCCTTCTTAATATTGCATTTTATGTCACTTTAATGTATGGATTGGGATCAACATTATATTAATAGATAATGAAATTTAAAGTGGGGTATGGCACATGTGTGTGTTTAAATGATTCATAGTATTTCATCAGAGTGAGTCCCACATATTACTGCAACTCATATTCATGCTAATTCATTAGCCATTTTGGGTTGTAGGTGATCTTTAAATTCTCATTCAATCACCCCTTTACATGGAAACTACTCCTACGCCACACTTCATGGCAGTGGTACTTCCCTAACACTACCCCACTCTATTCCTACCAGCAATGACCTACGTTTTCCCTCTATATTGTGATACAACATTGATTGTTAACAAAATTTTGAGAGAAACTATAAAAAAATTTAAAATTTTAGATTTAGTTAATTTTTCTTATATATTAAAATATTTTTATAAATGGTAAGTCTTAGGTGTTATAAAATGTATTTTTACATGACTAAATTAAAATATAAAAAGTTCATATTTGTATCTCATATTCTGTAAATAAAAAAATGATTATTTATTTGTTAAATTACATTAATATTCATGTTTTGTAAATATTTTAAAAAATATAAATATTTTATAAAAAAAATTATGTGAAAAATTACTTCTAGGAAATAGATCTCTCCATAACATGCTAGGTGAAAATCCATAAGATTTAGCTTTTCATCTACATTGAACACTGTTTTTAATTTGAGTTATGAGATTGAGAATAATTATTGAATATAATTTGTTGATATTATGTAGTATTGATATCATGAATTGAATTATCCCTTGACTAAATTTTTCCAGTATAGAGGGACTTGTGGTCGAACTACCCACCTGCCTAGAGGTTTTTGTATTATTCTAGAAAGGAAATGGGTCAGTTATCTATCACTTCGATCATACAATTGTTGAGATTATATATATCATATAACTCATTTAACTAACATGAAAAGTTTACATACCTTATGCATGAGATGCATTCAAATATGTATGAATATACTTGGATTTTATTTTCTAGTGAGTAATAGAAACTTCTGGGTTGTGTAAAGAGTTATATATTAAATTGTTGTGAACACATTAGTTTGGTGGATATAAAATGAATTCCAAAAAAATGATTACAATCATGCATACATAAAGGAATGAAACATAAGAAGATAAATATTACACAAGTTGAAATAGTAAAAACATAATATTCATATGATTTATATTAAGCATGTGATACATTAAAAGAAAATATACCAAATACTATGAATGATATTGCTTCAAAATAAATACTTGTAAAGGACTTAAACATTTAGTATGAGAAAGCCTAATTTTTAGGTGTTCATGAATTATATTTTGTTAGAAATGAATGTAATAAGGTGACCCTGATGTTTTTGTGAAATTTTTAGAATTTCATTTTGTTTATACTATATGGGAATCTATAATGGTTAGGATACCTAATAAATTGAGTTTATTATATCCATATTATGGTTTTAGATAGAAAATTTTATCCACTTATCTATCTAGGAATATTATATGATATTATTGAAAATTTTTGTCTACCAGATATAGTCATGGATTATTTACATTATACATGGTGTAAGTCATTATGAATTTAGACCCTAGATCACTAAATGGATATAACGTTTAGATTCATCATTTTTAGTGGGAGAACATAACATTTCATGATGAGAAGATATAATACATTATACTCAACTCAAGATATGACTATGATAGAGGTTATGGATTACTTCATGTTATTCATATTGAGATTCCTTATAAGTATATACTTTAAAACAGTTAGGGATTTGTATCTAGGGTTGATAATATTTCACAAGGAGAAGAATTCAAAGCATCAAAATGTGATTGTTATAGAAATAAATTCCACCAACTCTGATTCATGGGTATTGGATATCAGGTGTGAATCACACACTCATACTTATATATAGAGACTTAAATATAAAAGGAAATTGATAATGGGATAAGTAAATATTCATGTTGGAAATGGAGAAAGAGTTTATACATTATAAGTAAACACTTATGATCTATGTCTACCCAGTGGATTAGTCTTAGAATCGATGAACTATAATTATGTTCCTCCAATAAATTGAAATTTTATTAATGTATTTTTTTAGACAAGATTAGATTATCATTAAACATTAAGAACAATATTTATCATATATATATAATAATGAGTTATTTTACGTAATTGTAAATATGATAATTGGTTTGTATATTATAGATATGTATAATCACGTTTATAACATAAAAAAAATTAGGTATATATTTATTTTAATCCTATATATCTTTAGTATCGTCACCTTAAAGAGGTAAATGAGAAATTCATCCAAAGACTTTATAAAGGTGGAACACTGGAACCATTAAATTATAAATAATTTGATACATGAAAATTTAATTTATTAGAAAAAATAACCAAATTACATTTTTTATTGAAATTGAAAAAGAACTAGTGGACTATTAGATCTCATACATAGTGATGTATATGGACCGATGAGTACTTAAGAAAGTGGAGAGTTTAGGAACTTTGTTACCATTACTGATAAATTTAGCCAGTATGAATTTTTTTTGATGAGAATTGGGAATATATATTTTAAAGATCAAATAGATTTAGAATGAATTAAAAAATTATCAGGTTAGGATTATTAATGTTCTCTTATGATATTAGGTTTATGAATACCGAAGCTAGGAGTCCACTGAAAATATTGAGAAATTGTGGAATTTACCCACACCTCATTCTTCCTAGAACATACATATTTTATGTCATGTCTAATAGGAAGAATCATACCTTATTAGACATGGTTAGATTGAAGTTGGGTTAGTGTGAACTTCCTATTACATTTTGGGGTTATTCTCTGGAGACTGCTTCATGCCTACTTTACCACAGTACATATAAACCAATCATAAATGTTGGATCGAAAATATAAAAATGAGATGATAAAATACAAGAGGGGGGGTGAATTTTATAATTTAAAAATCCATAAGGAAAATTTTAAAGAAGGCTATGTTTAACAAGGTTAAACAAGGTAATTCACAAAACCTCTAGTTCTACACACTTGCTTGATTCCGGAAATATGATTCCAAGAATGTGAATCCAGAAAGATGGTTTCAGAAAAAGAAACTTAGTGAAAGTTTAAAAAGATTGAAGTTTCTACCTTAAAGAGTATAGAATCTAACTAAATCATAATACAAGTATAAGGAACAATAATACAGTTATACTTTCCTTAACAATACAAATGCAGCGGAAAACTTGTAACAAATCAAGTAACAAGTAGTAACTCTTTTAACCCAAAGAGATGGGTATCCAACAACATTGGATAAAGGTCCCTTTATTTATACTTTCAAGAAAGGCTATCTTACCCACATCAGGGTAATCCCTTGATATGAAGATCATAGTCTGTCTTGCTATCCCCGCAAGCCTTCAACTTCAACGTAGTCGGCACCTCTTTCTTCCTCAGAAAGGAAGCCCTCAACTTCAAGATAGTCAGCACCTCTGTCTTTCTATCCTCAGAATCCCTCTATGGTGCACAACAACAATCAGAGTCATACAAAGAAAATCTGAACAAGTAGTTCTATACGCACTTAGCAATAAATCCTCTCTCTCTAGAAATCACTTCAGTAGCATGTAATCTCTAGATTGATCAACTTGTTGTGAGCTCCTTCAAATGAGTTCCTATTTATAGGCATGGATTCAACGGTCGGCTCCCTCCTCCAATGATCATATTTTTTATTGAATTTTAGAGGGACCTATACACGTGTCACTAAAAAAATGGTTAGTTAGTAACTGAAAGAATGACATCATTTTATAACAAAAAAAGTGTTAGAAAAAATATTATTACATAAATAGAAATACAATATTTGGAATGTAAGTAAATGAAAGTTCTGAGTCTAACCAAAATTGAATTTGGATTTTATAATAAAAGGATATCCGGATTCTGTTTTCTAAGAATTCGGAACCTAAACTCTATAGAATTCCAGAGTATGAATTTCTGGGAAATTTAGAATATGAATTCACAAGAATTCGGAACCTGAACATACAAAGTTTAGAGTCAGAGTTCATGAGAATTAGGAGTTAGAACTTATAAGAGTTCAGAGTCTGAATTCAGAGAACTTGGAGTTAGAACTCAGAAAAGTTCATAACCAGAATTCGTAATCATATTTTAGAGTTAGAACTCAGAAGAGTTCATATCCAGAATTCGTAATCAGAATTCTGTATTCAGAACTCAGAAGAGTTCGTATCTAGAATTTGTAATCAGAATTCAGATTCAGAACTCAGAAGAGTTCATATCCATAATTCGTAATCAGAATTCGGAGTCAGAACTCAGAAGAGTTCGTATCTAGAATTCATAATCAGAATTTGGAGTCAGAACTCATTAGAGTTCTTATCCAAAATTCATAATCAGAATTCGGAGTTAGAACTCAAAAGAGTTCGTATCCAGAATTCATAATCAAAATTTGGAGTCAGAACTCAGAAGAGTTCATATCCAGAATTCATAATCAGAATTCAGAGTCAGAACTCAGAAGAGTTCATATCCAAAATTCTGAGAATTCAGATCCTAAAACAGAATTCTTTATAACTAGGTAATTATAGGATTCCGAGTTTTTGGTTTCAAACCAAATTTTATACCTAGAAAAATTATGATATGAACTATGAAAACAAGGGAAGGAAAAATTTCCTTTAGGAAGGAAATTTTCCTTATAGAAGTAAAACACTGGGTAAAAAGAGAATTGCCTTGAGATAAGGTGTTTGTGATTTCCAAAACAAGAAGGAATGGTAAAGTCATAAGGAAACCTTATTGACATAACAATCTCCCCAAAGTATGAAGGAATGGAAAAGTCGTAAGGAAAAACTTATTGACTCAACAATCTCCCCCTTTTTGGAAATCACAAACAAACTTACGAAAAAGAATAAAAGGACTTAGAAAATATTTCTCTAGACTTTGAAAATAAAACCTATCTCACTTTTTACATTGGAAAAGATGAATACTAATAACTCCCTCTTAGGATTTGGAACACTAAGGATCATATTCTAGATTTCCAGAATGATAATTTTCATTATCTTGAGTATGGGAATCTTCGTAAAGGAAAACTTCCCCTTAAATAAACTCCCCCTCACATAGGGATATTTATTCTATACTTTGAATTCTTTTTTCCTTCTACCCCATTTTGATTTTCAAAAAGAGTTTGAGGGAATGGAAAAAATATAGTGCCTGAAATATTAGTACAAAAATCCAAACAAAACAAGAAACCAAAATTTCATTAGTATTAGAAGAATTTGTACAAGGAAAAAAATAGATACAACAAAAGATCAGATTTGGATATATTTTGATTCCTTTTCCTTGGGTATCATCTTCTTCACCACAGTTTTCATCTTTTTCATCTCTTTGTGATCCTCCTCTTCTTGCTTCTATAAGGATTTGATCATATCATCTTGAGCCTTCAAAGCCTCTGCCTGATCCTTTAGCAAGTCATCTTGCTTCGCTATCTTTTCTTGAATCTCGATCCGGAGATCCCTTTCTTCTTTCCAACTTTGGACAACATAATTCAACTTCCCATTCAGATCTTTAACATCCTGAATCTGAGTATTTTGATAAAGATTTGGATTTTACTCAAATCTATTTGTAAGATCCTTGATTTTGATGTCTTCAGTATCAAAAGCTTCCTTGGCATCTTCTTGAAATTGATCAAGCTCTCTCAAATCTTCAATGATCTTCTTCGACCAGCTGGTCATTTTCTTGCAATATTTTATGTGGGATTCATAGTTTATAAGGAAATTCTTGTGTTCCACCTAAATATTTACACACCTATCCATCAACATGGATATCAAGTCTGATTAATGATTCTTTCTATGATGGAACATCTGGCAACTGCAGTCAATTTTTGGAAAGATCAGAATGGTTTCCACTAGCTTCTTCAGGGACTAAATGAAAAAATCATGTCCTAGAGCTGATGACTCCGAGTCTGACACTCTGCTAGGTTGTGGTTCTTTCTCTAGCTCAACAAGATTCCTCTTAGAGGATCCTCCAGTTTCATTCTTCCTTATAATTTCTTTGGTTGGAGTATCAACAACCACTTGTTTCCCATTGTTGGTTTTTAGAATAGTTTCTTCATCTGGAGATTCCTGCTCACTCTCATACAAATGAACAATCCTATCTTCATAAAATTTTTATTTCTTAGCTCCTACCTCAATATCTTCAGGATGAATAAAGTGATGAGCTTAACTTTCTTCCTCAGAAGGCTTGTTCACTTCCTCTTCAGCCTTCTCATCAATTCTAGGAGTAGCAAGTTTCGAATATCTAGCTTGAGAAGTCTGGAGTGAAATTTTTTTGGATGCACTTTCCTTATCATGAAAGTACTCCACTTGATTAATAAAATCAGCTATATCTTCATTGCTTTGTTCTTATTGAACTTCTTCCACAATTTCTATCTATTTAGAAACCTTCTCTTGAACTTTTTCTGGGGTCATAAACTTTTACTGGGGTGTCTCAGGTAAGGGTTCAACAAAAAATATTTTGGTATGGGAATGTTTTCGGATGCAACTTCAGTATCCTTCGAAAATATTGCACAATATCTGCCTCCGACATCTTCTTCTTAAGCTTATTCTCTTTGGCTTTCTTCTCAAGATCTTCAACAGCTTTCACTTTCAATGCTTTGGCCTCTGCGGGGTCTAGGCCAAACTGTAGCTCCCCTTATTTCCGATTCTTTTTATCCTCTATCCATTTGGATACTTCATCATCTGGATAGGCTTTATGTTTCTTGGGCTTTGGAGGTGCTGATTGAGTTTCTTTAGCTTTAGGGGTTTTACCTTCAGCTTCTACTTCCTTCAATTTTATTTTCTTTCCAGCTTTCATTGATGGTTCAACCTCTTCAGCATTTTTCAGAATGGCTTCTGCCTCTTCCACTGGTAGATCATAAAACTCAACTGACTCCTTAGAGAAACCAACTTTCATCCTCTTGAGGGTATCATCGCTGATTAGCATTACTTTGCAATTCCTCGACATGGAACTTTAAGGAATCTTGAAAGATTCAAGGCACCGAACTATCAATTTGGAGAGTATGGCAGGATACATGATTATATGTGCTCTCAGATTCCCATTCTTGATATTTTCTATCATAATTAGAATATGCTTCATCAGATTGATTTTCCATAGATTTACCAAAACATATAAGATATACATATCACTTTTCTTAAGAGTTTCCTTGTCACCCTTTCTCAGTACGTTAAGACCCTGAACCCCTAACTCTAGGATCCGATTGTTGTTAGATAAATGAGAATTTTTTCCGTCTGGACATCTGTAAGTCTAAGAAATTGCATAGCCTTCACTTTTACAAACTCCCTTGAACATCTGGTAACTTGTGAGAACAAAATTCTGCCTCTTCTTCATAAGATAACCCTACCATGCCAGCAACCTTGGTGTAAGAAAGTTTCTATGTTTTTCCATAACTCATAAAGGAAAATTATTCTTTACCATATTATTTAAAGAAACAAGATGACTCATAAAACTCTATCAGCAAATCTGGATACACAGCATCCTGAGCTCCTAGCTTCGATATAGATACACCCTACCATTCATTAAGCTTGATATTCTTTGAAATAATAGAATCATACTTTTTGAAGAAGTTCAGATGCATCAACCTATCCCTATATATCTGCCACTCCTCAATTGGCTTGACATTAGACATCTCCTGAGAAGGAACTTCCCCAGACATTCGGAATTGAGCACTCCTGAAAAGTTCAGAATGAGCTTTTTTATTGGGGAAGAGCTTCAACACGCAAAATATTGAAAATCGATGTGGGACAACTATCAAGGTTCCCCTTTTATAGGTGTTGAAGCGACGTTTGAACTTCCCATCTGAATCCAATGGATGATAATTCTTCAGATCTAATCTAACGGTTGAATTGATAGCCATAAGGAAAATTTGGTAGGATCTGATCTTTTGATGTTTTTAAAGGAAATGATTCGGATTTAAGAAAACTATAATCTGGGAAATTTTAAAAAACCAAAAGAAACTAACAACAAGTAAAAGGTTATTACGAAAACTCAAGGAAGAATCATACATTTCGGATTGTCAAGAGAATTATTCGTATTGAGGAAAATTCTTCTTGAAGGACTTTAGATTCAGGAAAAAAACTTGTGTACGATAAAAACACAGATCTTTATTATGAAAATATTCATTACGAAAATCTTCGTTACGAAAATCTCACATACGAAAAACTTCACTACGAAAAACTTCATTACGAAAAATATGGGAAAAAACATCATTACGAAAAATAGGAAAATCTTCATTATGAAAGATATGAAAAAACTCATTACGAAAAATATGAAAAACTTCATTATGAAAAATATGAAAAACTTCATTACGAAAAATATGAAAAACTTCATTACGAAAAATATGAAAAACTTCTTTACGAAAAATATGAAAAACTTCATTACAAAAAATATGAAAAAATTCATTACGAAAAATATAAAAAACTTCATTACAAAAAATATGGAAAACTTCATTACGAAAAATATGAAAATCTTTATTACAAAAAATATGAAAAACTTCATTAGGAAATATATGAAAAACTTCATTATGAAAAATATGAAAAACTTCATTACAAAAAAATATGAAAAACTTCATTACAAAAAATATGAAAAACTTCATTTCGAAAAATATGAAAAACTTCATTACAAAAAATATGAAAAAATTCATTATGAAAAATATGAAAAACTTCATTACAAAAAATAGGAAAAACTTCATTATGAAAAATATGAAAAACTTCATTATGAAAAATATGAAAAACTTCATTATGACAAATATGAAAAACTTCATTACAAAAAATATGAAAAACTTCATTACAAAAAATATGAAAAACTTCATTATGAAAAATATGAAAAACATCATTACGAAAAATATGAAAAACTTCATTATGAAAAATATGGAAAACTTTATTAAGAAAAATATGAAAAACTTGCAAGAAAATGTACTCCCCCTATGAAAAGGAGTTTATTACTATAAGGAGAATGGTTCAATAGGAAGTCATTGAGGAGGATTACCTTACAGTTATCATTCCTAACTTCTGTTTAATGTATTCAAATCTATCGGAGGGTAATGATTTTGTGAAAATATCAGCATGTTGATCTTGTGTTCCGATAAATTAAAGAATGATATCTCCTTTTTTTGTGTGATCCCTAAGAAAGTGATGCCTAATATCTATGTGCTTTGCATGAGAGTGATGTGCAAGGTTTTTAATAGGGGAAATGGCACTTATATTATCACACAATTTTTTTTTGGTAAAACTCATACTATAGTGTGTGAGTGTGTGTTGCATCCACAACACTTGAGCACAACAACTTCCAGATGCTACATATTCAGGTTCAGCAGTGGAAAGTGATACTGAGTGTTGCTTCTTGCATGACCAAGACACTAGTGAATCTTTTAAGAAATGACAAGTTCCGGATGTACTATTTCTATCCATTCTACATCCACTAAAGTCAGTATCTAAATTTTCTTTTAAAACAAAATCATTTCTAGAAGTATAAAAGAGTCATAAATCCATGGTTTCTTTTAAGTAGCAAAAAATTCTTTTCACTGCCTTTAAATGAGATTCCTTAGGATTGGATTGATATCTTGCACATAAGTATACTAAAAACATTAAGTCTAGACGATTGGAATCCACGTAAAGTAAACTTCCAACCATACCTCTAAAAGATGTTTGATCTACTAGTTTCCTAGCTTCATCAAAATCTAGTGAGTTTGAGGTACCAATGGGAGTAATGATACTTTTAGTATTTTCATATCCATAATTTTTAAGATGATATTTAATATACTTATGTTGGGATATATATATTCCTTCTAGTTTTTGAGAGATTTAAAAACCAAGGAAAAAATTTAACTCACCCATCAAACTCATATTTCATTAGATCCGCAAAGAAATCAGTTAAAGATTGATGATTTGAACCAAATATAATGTCATCAACATATATTTGAACAATAAAAACATTTTTTTATCTTTCTTTATAAAAAGAGTTGGATCTGCATTTCCCTTAACATAGTTATTATGAAGAAAAAATCTTTTAAGTCTATCACACCAAGCTTGAGGGGCTTGTTTAAGTCCATACAGAGCTTTGGTAGGTCTAAATACATGATCAGGATGTTTTGTATCTTCAAAGCCAGGAGGTTGTTCAAAAAAACTTCCTCTTGAACATAACCATTAAGGAAAGAACATTTCACATCCATTTGAAAAAGTTTAAATTGAAAAATGCTGCAAAGGAATGTAAAATATGAATATATTCAAGTCTAGCTACTGGAGCATAGTTTTCTTTATAGTCTATTCCTTCTTGTTGATTATAGAATTTAGCAACTAATCTAGCTTTATTTCTAACCATGATTCCATTTTCATCACACTTATTCTGAAGACCCATTTTACTCCAATAACAGAAGATTCCTTAGGTCTTTCAACCAAGGTCCAGACTTTATTCCTTTTTAATTCATTTAGTTCATCTTGCATGGCTTTAATCCAATCATCATCACCTAAAGCTTCATCAGTACTTTCTGGTTCTAATTGGGAAATGAATGCTAGATGTTCTACTTCATTTCTTAAGGAACTTCTAGTCCTTACAGGTTGATTCACATCACCAATGATGCTATCACTAGGATTATTCTTTAGAAACAACTGATTTGGTTTTTGTAAAACCTGTTCATCAACATAGGGTAGGAAATATTCCAGGGTAAATGTTTCAGAAGTATCTTCTTGATCATTTTCCTTATCAAAAGGATCTTCTATTAAAGGTTGATAATCAGTTTTTGAAAACACATCTGAAGATATATGTTGGGGTTGTTTAAAAACAAAAGGATCAGTTTCATCAAATTTGACATGTACTGTCTCTTCAACAGTACAAGTGTTTTTATTGAAAACTATATATGCCTTAGAAGTTGTGGAGTGGCATAAGAAAATTCCTTCATCAGATTATGTTGCGAATTTATGTATATTATCTTTAGTATTCATATTGAATACCTTGCAACCTAAAACCTTAAAGTAGGAAAGTCTATGTTTTCTACCATTCCATAACTCATAAGGAGTTTTATTAAGAAAAAGGTCTAATCAAAACTCGATTTATAGCATAACAAGTAATACTTACAGCTTCAGCCCAAAAATGTTTGGCTACAGAATACTCACTCAACATGGTTCTAGTTATCTCATGAAGAATTATATTTCTTCTTTCAATAACAACATTCTATTGAGGTGTTCTGGGTGCTGAGAAGTTGTGAGTAATTCCTTTCCTGCTACAAAAAGATTCAAAATCAGAATTTTGAAATTCTCCTCCATGATCACTATGAATAGTTTTCTATGGAAGGCATTTTTCATTTTTAACTTGGGCTCTAAAACTTTTGAAATAAGAAAAAGCTTCAGACTTCTTCGTTAGAAAATAGACCAATGTAAATCTTGTGTAATCATCAACCAAGAAAAATACATATTACTTGCTTCCAATACTTCCAGTTTGTGTTGGACCAAAAAGATCCATATGCACTAGATGTAATGCATCAGTAGTTGAGACTTCACTGACTGATTTAAAAATTGATTTATGTTTCTTTCCATATTGACAATGGTCACAAACTTTTGAAGAATCAAATCTACGCTTCAGTAGATCCTTAATTAATTTTTTCTTAGAATGTTTACATAAGTTACTAAGGTTATAGTGTCCTAACCTTCTATGCTATAACCAAGAATGATCTTCAATTACACTAAGTCAGGGTAAATGTTGACTCCTAAGGTCTTCTATGTTTAGTGTGTAAACATTATCTTGCCTATGGGCAGAAAGAATAAACTATTCCTTGGAATTGTGTACTAGGCACTTTTCATTCATAAAATTCACAAGGTAACCTTCATCAGATAATTGAATTATGCTAATGAGGTTGTGCTTAAGACCCTCAAGAAATAAAAAACTTTTAAATCAAAGTTTTTCCAAGAATAACGATGTTACCTATACTAATAATTTATCCCTGAGAATTATCTCCAAAAGTTACTTTTCCTCTTTTTGTCTTGATAATATTTTCTAAATAGTTTTTGTTACCAGTCATATGTCGGGAACATCCACTATCCATGTACCACATATTTCTATTTGTACTCTCTCTACTTTCCTAAGTAAAAATTAGTTAGACTTTCAGAATCCAAACTTTCTTGGATCTAGAAATTTCAAAAAGCAAAATTTTAGGCACTCACATCTTCTTAGAAAAATAGGATTTATGAAATCCTAAAGACTGGGTTTTGTTTAGAGAACAATTCTTTGCCCAATTTCCACCACACTGACACTTAGTACAGAATGGAGCACTTTTAGGAACAAAGTAATTATTACTAAAAATTGGTTTTGAACTAGTATAACCAAAACCCAAACTATTCATTAAAGGTCAGATTTTAGAATACATTTTATCAAAATTTTCTTTACCTAATGTAAAGTTTGAAAAACACTTCCTCAAGGAAAATATTTCATATTTGAGTTTGATAACCAAGTTTTTGTCCTCAAAAACATTTTATTTTTAACTAGGGCTAGGTTTGAAAACATTTTTCATAGAAATTACATTTTCTATATATTTAGAAAGTTTATTCTTCTTAGAACTTACTTCCTCAAGATTTTTTGAAATACTTTCAAACTCAAAATTTTTATTATCAAGATATTTAGAAAGATCTGATATTTCCTTAGTAAGAATAGGATTCCTAGAATTTTCCTTATCAAGTTTTATCATGAGTTATGAATTCTCAATCTTAAGAAGTTTGGAAAACCTTGAAACTTCTTCATAGGAAGGTAAAGTATTATCTTTATCAAAAGAAGATTCTTCATCCGAAGAGTTATAATATATATCATTACTATAATTTGCATTTAAATAAACATTGGTCAATGATTCAGCATCGTGTACCTTAGCCATTAAACAATGATTGTTAATAGGTAGTCTGGTTATTAGACCAAGATTCTTCTGTCCAGAAGACTCATAATCTAAATATTAATCCAAAGAGTCTCCACCACTGACACTCCAGGTGTCATTAGCTTTCAAGACTTTCTTAGATTTATCCTTGTAATACTTCTTTCTGTTTCTCTTTGAATTCTTTTCCTTTATTTATTTTCTCTTAAGCATAGGAAAATCAGGTCTTATATGTCCATCTCTCTTGCATTCATAACATATAACTTCTGAATCTTTCTTATCTTTCATTTCATTTTTCTTATATCTGGATTGAAAGTTCCTCTGTCCAGCTATCTTCCTTCGAGCAAGATTGGCTAATTCATTTTCTGAGG
Source organism: Viscum album (assembly GCA_963277665.1). Lineage (NCBI taxonomy): Eukaryota > Viridiplantae > Streptophyta > Magnoliopsida > Santalales > Viscaceae > Viscum > Viscum album. Next base: position 873,371,217 of record OY728139.1, read on the forward strand.
ATTCACTTTCCTAGATTTGGATCTAGTAACTCTCTCAGTAGTCTTGGATTTCATATGATTAGAAGTTGTTGTAAAAGAAACACTGCCATTTCCATTCTTCTTCTTTATGTTATCAGTATCTCTCTTCATTCTAGTCTCATACTGAAGAAGAGTTCCAAACATCTCATCTAAGGAAATTTTAGTAACCTTTCTGTTATCATCAATAGCTGTTCTCTTGGATTCCCACTCATTGGGCATGATTTCTATGATCTTATCAACAAGAGCTTCATCGTCTAATCCTTTCTTAGCCATGGACTGTAAACTATTCAAAATAGTCACGACTCTTTGTTTCACCTTACATATGGGTTCTCCATAAGGGAAGCAGAAACCATGATATTCAGCTCTGAGCATGGATCTTCTAGTTTCAATTACTTTGGAAGTTCCAAAGTGAGTAACGTCATGTTTCTTCCATATACAATTTGATGCTTCACATGATGAAATTTTGCTATATATGTTTCTAGTCATGGAACAAAGAAACGTATTGCGTACCTTATAATTTAGTTGATATTCATGCTTTTATTGATTGGTGAAGGTACTAACTTCTTTGTCAGGGATTTTATATCCTCCAGTAAGCATAACAAAATTATCAATACCAGTATTGGTAATGAAAGTCTTCATGTGATCTCTCCAATATTCATAATCATTCCCATCAAAGAGAGGTGGTCTAGTTGGATTGAGATTGTCTATGGAACCAAAATTGATTCCTTCCATCTTAAAGAATATTATTTCTAAAAAAAACTTGTTAAAAGAAAAAGTTCATAAACAAGGAGAATATTCCTAAGCAAGGAAAATGTAACAAGAGTATCTCTATGAGAAAATGAATCTGAACTATATGATTCCAAAAAATTGATTATAGAAAATAAGAAGAATAATAATTCTCTTCTGAATCTAATCGTGAGATTAATTCAGAGGTCACCTCCTCTAATAACAATTGTTGGATAGAAAATATGAAAATGAGATGCTCAAATATAGGAGGGGGGGGGGGTGAATTGTATACTTTAAAAATCCCTAAGGAATTTTTTAAAGAAGTCTATGTTTAACAAGGTTAAACAAGGTAATTCATAAAACCTCTAGTTCTACACACTTTCTTGATTCTGGAAATATGATTTTGAGAAAGTGAATCCAGAAAGATGGTTCTGGAAAAAGAAACTTAATGAAAGTTTACAAAGATAAAGATTCTACCTTAAATTATATAGAATCTAACTAAATCAGAGTACAAATATAAGGAATTATAATACAGTTATACTTTCCTTAACAATACAAATGCAGCAGAAAACTTGTAACAAAGCAAGTAACAAGTAGTAACTCTTTTAACCAAAAGAGAAGGGTATCCAACAACCTTGGATAAAGTTACATTGATTTATACTTTCAAGAAATTCTGTCTTACCCACATCAGGGTAATCCCTCGATACAAAGATCGGAGTCTTTCTTACTATCCCCGTAAGCCCTCAACTTCAAGGTAGTTGGCACCTCTGTCTTCCTCAGCAAGGAAGCCCTCAACTTCAAGGTAGTCGGCACCTCTGTCTTCCTATCCCCAGAATCCCTCGATTGTATATAGCAACAATCAGAGTCGCACAAAGCAAATCTGAACAAGTAGTTCCATATGCACTAAGCAATAAATCCTCTCTCTCTAGAAATCACTTCAGGAACATGTAATATTTAGATTGATCAACTTGTTGTGAGCTCCTTCAAATGAGATCATATTTATAGGCATGGCTTCAATAGTCGGCTCCCTCCTCTAACGGGCATATTTTTCCTTGAATTTTGAAGGGACCTGTACATGTGTCACTCAAACAATGTTTAGTTAGTAACTGAAAGCATGGCATCGTTTTATAATAAAACAAGTGTTAGAAAAAATATTATTACATAACTAGAAATACGATATTCAGAATGTAAGCAAATGAAAGTTCAGAGTCTAAAAAAAATTGAATTCGGAGTCTATAATACAAGGATATTCAGATTCTATTTTCTAGGAATTTGCAACCTAAACTCTATAGAATTATGGATTCTAAATTTTAGGGAAATTCAGAATCTGAATTCACAAGAATTTGGAACCTGAACTTACAAAGTTCAGAGTTAGAGTTCATGAGAATTCGGAGTTATAACTCATAAGAGTTCAGAGTCTGAATTTAGAGAAATCAGAGTCAGAAATCAGAAAATTTCGTAACCAGAATTCATAATTAGAATTCAGAGTCAGAACCGAGAAGAGTTTGTATGTAGAATTTGTAATCAGAATTCGGTATTTAGAACTCAAAAGAGTTCATATCCAGAATTCGTAATCAGAATTCAGAGTTAGAACTCAGAAGAGTTTGTATCCAGAATTCGTAATCCGAATTTGGAGACAGAACTCAGAAGAGTTCATATCTAGAATTTGTAATCATAATTCAAAGTCAGAACTCATAAGAGTTCATATCAAGAATTTGTAATCAGAATTTAGAGTCAGAACTCAGAAGAGTTCGTATCCAGAATTCGTAATCATAATTCTGAGTCAGAAATCAGAAGAGTTCATATCCAGAATTATGAGAATTCGGATCCTAAAACAGAATGCTTCATAACTTGGTAATTATAGGATTCCGAATTTTTGGTTTCAAACCAAATTTTATACTTAGAAAAATTATGATATGAACAATGAAAACAAGGTAAGGATAAATTTCCTTGAGGAAGATAATTTTCCTTATAGAAGTAAAACACATGGTAAAAATAGATTTTCCTTGAGATAAGGTGTTTGTGATTTTCAAAACAAGAAGGAATGAGAAAGTCATAAGGAAACCTTATTGACTTAACAATCTCCCCCAATTATGAAGGAATTGAAAAGTCATATGGAAAACATTATTGACTCAAAAATAAAGACTCTATATGGGATACAAAAAGTGAAATATCCCAATATCTATTTTATGAGTATTTGGTGTCATGATGAATGTGTATGAAATTTGAATTATGATAAACTCCTCCCAATATTACAAAAATTATTATTTGTTATTTATCACAAAAGATACTGTGGGATATTACTTTTATAACCATATTGAACATAAAATGTTTGTAGCCCAACATGGTGATTTCCTTGGTATGTAACACAAGATTTAAGTTGTTATTTGGGGTAAGGATGAACTTTGAGAAGTTCAATGACAGAAAAATGAAGTTTCCAAATGATATTGGTTTATGCGGAACCATAATGAGTTATGGAAAAATAACTAACTCAAGTTACACAAGGACCTCAAAGTTCTGGTAAGATTCATCAAGCGCTCATGAGAAGTGGATTTTTTGTAGCTAATAATAATGTAATAAAGTTCATTTAAGATGAACCTAATTCCTACCAAGAATCCATTGAATTTTCTAACAATGAGAAATGGTTAGATCCATGGAATCTGAAATGAAATTAATGTACCTTCCAACCCAATTTTTTATTTTAGAATAAAATCACTATTGAGATTGATGTTGATTTGGAACCATTTACAAAAAGTCTAAAGGTAAAAAAAACGTAATTTCAAACATCTATAGAAGAAAAACCAAGACCAATCCCCATAATTCAGATTATATATTTCAAATATAAAAAATGTACAGCTGACATCAATCAAGTAAGATGGTGTTTGTATTTTGAGCCCTACACCCTCATATCACCATGAACCAATCTAGGACACCCTTGACTTGGGCACCTAAACTGATTGATGGAATCGATCAAGGGGAATTCCTGATCCCCATGGTATTGAAGCATGTATCAATTAACTAGAATAAAATAAAATAGAATGATTACTCTAAGATAAATAATATTAAACACACAATGGAATTCTACCAAGAATCAAATATGGTGCATCTATACATTGAATATCCCTGAAAAAACTCAATAAAAATATCCAAAAGAAATAATTAAAATATAACACAACCAGAATAAAAATTCAACTAAATCATAACAAAAAAATAGACAGAAACTAGATACAAAGAAGGATGACATGGAAAAAACATCTATGGTATAAAAGGAAAACCCAAGTACAAGGTAACATATCTACATGGTATGAGGGTCACTCTCCATATAAAGCCTACCCACACTACATGAAATAAAAAACTAGAACCTTGACCTATAATAATTTCACTCGTTATATAGACACTGAGTGCTATAAGTAAGTTTTGAGTTTACACAAACCAATAAGATATCATTCAAGGATTACAAAAATTTAATTTTTTTTAAACACTATATAAATACTAGTTTGAAATTCAATGTTTTAAAGTAATTATTTTATCATTTTAAGAAAATAATATCATAGAAATTTTAAAAGATACTTTTAAAATCCTGAAAAAACTTAAATAACATTAATCATCATTTAAATATTCCATTTAAAAATACATTTGAAATCCCCCTTTTAATGAAATTTCTTTAACAAATTATAATAAAGAAATTGAAAGTAATTAAGATAAGAATTAACCCAATAAATAAATTGATAAATAAAATATATAATTAAATGTACCCCAGTTTGAGGCCACCGATCGATACCCAGAACACATATCACCACATGAACTTAGGTACACCTCTCTGTGTTCTAAAGTATATCAAAAATTACTGAGGGTATATTGGGTGATAATGGGAGACTACACCTTATAATGTTAATAAATCAAATAATCTCATAGAATCAAACACAACTAAATAAATTTAAACAATGGAAATAATGGGCTATAAGTACAATTTCTGTATACCCGATAATATTTTTACATGTCATTATAATCATAAAAAAGTAAAACAAGATCACCTATGTGATGGTCATATATATAAAAAAAATATACAAAAATATCAATATCCTAACACCGAGGAACAACCCAACCCGTATACTAAAAGTCATTCTATCAATACCATGCACTCTTTTTATGCCCCTTCTCACTAGGATCTATACATCGATCTTGCACCCTTTCCTACACTCAAAACTATAAAGTATGCATGTATCCCAGAGGGCCTGTACATGGTCTAAGTATGAACTATGTAGGTCACCACTAATAGTGTCCCTATATTACATCCATACATATACAAGTGTATGAAAAAAATGTAATAAATAGAAATCAATACATATCACATAATTTTCCATACTTTTATCAACAACCATAACATCACCTTTACATGTCATGACCAATGTGGGATTGAAAAAATGCATCCATGGTATATCATATTGGAATATTTTTTTTCCTTCCAAACATTTCCATATCACATGGTGTTATATGCTAACACAACCACATACACTACATGGAACCACCTACCAATACTTCCTCATAATCATTTCGATCCAACACAACATCCGAAAGTCACACCCATAAGACATATCACAAGTCCCACATGCTTTCACTTCCTTTTACCAACCATCCATTTAATAACCCGATGTCACAAGGCATGATGATACCCATCCTTCCATAATTATATCCCAACATCCATGAAATAAATGGATATACTCAGATAACATCCAATGTATCACACACCATCGAATCTGTCCTTTTATATTGAGAAACTCCTCTATACTAATGGTTAAAACCATCCCCTATTACTCTTAATCATCCACCCATAAAGACGGGGAAACACCACCTCACCAGGTCCTATCCTATGCACACATGACCCCAACAGCACCATCGACCATCCAAAATGAGATTAAATCACTAATAATCACAGGAAACACATCTGATGAACCTCTGTCACCACCTAAAAATCACATCACCTAATTATAGAAATGTTCATCACCATGCCCCACATCCTGATAAAACATATCTCCCCATTTTGGGGGATCATCATCACCCATAATTATATGGTCCATTCCCTATTCATTCCTATACAAACATAATAGGAATCAAAAAATGATACAATTTTCATACTCAACATCATCATATCCAACTGACCACTGAGTAACAAATCATACCTACTGTACCATACAAGGATCAACCATATTCTTTTACACAATAGAATACCCACTTGAATCTCCTAGGAAAATTATATACTAAAATAATTACATATCTTCTCTCACCCTAACCACCCCCATTCATTTTCATTTATCATGCATCAAAAAATAGGTAAATAAACTTCAAAGAAATATAGGAACCAATTACCATGTGACTGTAGACATCTACTCATTAAATACTAACCTTTGATTCAACTTCAAATGGAGAGAATCAAATAAGCTGATGAAAAACCTAAAAATAGGGCATAATGGCCATAAATGGTGCAACACATCAAGTATATGAGATGAATAAAAAAATAAAGGATAGAAAGCGTTAGTCATACCCTGGGATAACTATTGTGATGAGTAGGGAAAAAATATATCACAGAACGGGGGAGAACTCCCACTTAGAACCCTAGAGAGAGAGAGAGGAAGGATATATCCACTACTCCCAAGACTAATGGTCTACCCCTTTCCCTTTTTATAATTTTTTTAAAAAATTATTATTTTTTCATCTAGGAAGGTGTCAAAATTTGACCAAAAGGGTTATGCTATGATTATTCATGGAATAAAGATCATCACCTCTCTAGAACATTCACATCATGAGACATGTGTCAAAACATGAATGTCTGTAGTCTGTATCTATTTTAGTATTAGACCATCCAGATTCTCCTAAAATCTAATCTGAGAAACACCAAATCTCCCAAAACATTATGTTCGCAGAGCAGGAAACTCAAGAGGGGGGGTGAATTGAGTTCCTATCAAAATTTATGTCAAAACCATTATTTAAAAAATCTCCCAATTTAAAGTATACATATCCCCATTAACCGAAGTAGAAGATTTATAGTAGTTTTTAATGTTCAATTAATTTCTCAAAATAATGATTAATTCTCAATTACAACTATTTAAAGTATTTATATTACTTTTGAATGTAATTTACTAAATAAAAAATAGTTATAAACATTATCTAAGATTAAATATCAATGTAATATTTAGTTTTCTTAATTTTGTGTGAAAAAAGTGAAAACATAATTAGAAAAACACAGTGGATAAAATTAAATTATTTTTCTCAAGAAGAGACCTAAACTATTCACTTGGTGATAACTTTACACTAAGAAGATTATATTAATAAACTTTATCTACACCCTGGATCAGGGTCCACAATAGCACACAAGGCTGTCTAGGTCAATAAGACCTCTACACAGTTATTTGTGGGAAACAAAATACAACCAAGTCAAACAGGGACCTCTTCTATAGTTATACATGGGAGAAAAAATTTTGTATAAAGATGAGTGAATGAGGATATATTGTACCATCTATCTTAGCTCAGGAGATAGTGTGTGTTTGTGATACAGATACACACACTACTCGAAAAGTAGTAAAATCATACACAAAAGAGAAAAAATAGTGAGAGAGGGTTTAGAATTATTTGAGTGATGTGATTGATGATTTTGGATATCTTATATGTATAATATGAGAATCTTGAGTCCACTTATATAAACATACACAAAAAAAATAGAGTGGTGTTGATTCTCTATGTTCTAGTTTCCAGTGAGATGAGATGATTCTTGTAGATTATTTGTTTTCATTTGTTTCTGCAAGGATGTTTCCACTCTTTCATTCACAAAAAATTCATTCTTGTTCACAACTAGCTGCATTGGAGTGTATATATTCTATCTTGCTTGGTCTTGAGTGTCACACCACATATGTCAATATGCTTACACACCACATTTTATTTAATATTGGGTGTTTTTCTTTTGGACGGAAGGAAGAATGATATCCATCATATGGAGGTACCTCCTACCTAGTATATCCTACTAACAAGGGTTAAAAAGATCATTAATAATATTAGTATCATTAAATAACTCAAATATTATGGTTAGTAATAATTTTAAATTTAAATGATAAATAAAGAAATGTCTAAGTCTGGAACAATGTCACAGGAGTAGTGAAACAGGAGAGGTGATTCAGAATTGGTGACTCGACCTTTTCCTCTTGATGATTTCTTAAGAAAAGTGTATTAATAATGGCATATTATGAGTGTTGTATCAGACCTTGTGAAAATTCTGGATTGGTGTCATAAGAATGGTGTCTGGTCCTTTGTGAAAATTCCGAACTGGTAGGTCAATACAACGGTGTCTAATACTTTACCAAATTTTAGACTGAATGGTGTCACTGTAACAGTGACTCATACTTTGACAATTTATAGACTGATTGGTGTCACTAAAATGGTGAATCATACTTTTTTTATTTTCATACTGAACAGTGATTTTGAGTCCTCTGACTGGTGACTGTGAGCCCACTAACTGATGACTGTGAGTCCACGGACCGGTGACTCATACATAGTCAAATAATTTTCATTTTTCTTATGAAGTAATACCTAATAGAGTATATTAATAATATAAATAAACATAATGAAACATAATAAAACAAGATTAATCATGATTTTTGAGCTTTAAAACTATAGAAGTCCAACAATCTCCCCTATTTTGATGATCACAAATCATGTCATTTACAAGACATACATAATGATCACAGTAAACGATAAATTTTTTTCTTAACATATTAGAAATATTATGTAAAATCAATACATAAATGGATATTAAGTAAATTCACTATAGAAATAATTATATCAAATAAATCCATTATAGTATTAGAGCTTATATATGAAATATTAGAGCTCATACTCATATGTTAGTTTTCGAGATTAGATTATCAGTAACAAGGATTCATATAATAGAGAATTTTAATAACATAAATATTGTTAGGTGTGTTAAATTTCATCAATGAGTTTTATCCCTTTTGGGATTATCAAAAATAATATAAGGAAATTAAAATTAAGAATAAGCAACAAAAGGTCATTAACAAGTGGAAAAAAGAGTGATCACATTTCATTGAATATATCAATACAGTACAGTAAGAAAAAGTACATCATATCCCTATCAAAAGTCATCCAATCACTTAATATCTAAGTCCACCACCTATTTTTCCTTGTGAGAAACATCAGGTTGAGAAGTAAGAGGTGTAGAAGTGGTAGTGGTTGGAGGTTCAGAGTGGATACTGAGAGGAGGCAGAGGAAATCCTTCAAGAATAGGAGCAAGGCTTGTTCTGGTGGATGACTTAGAGGTAAAGGATGATCAATAATGACTGGTCTGATCTGTCTCAAATCTTGAAAAAGGGTCATGGCCAGGGGTGAGAAAAGGGTAGAAGAAGACGGAGAAAGATACAAGTTAAGTCTCAGAGGAGCAGCCACAAGAGCAATAATCTCAATGTTATGATGGTGTAAGTAAGGATTAGATATATTGATTAAGTCCTTGATGACTACACCACCATATTATATTTCTTTCTCAATGTCATCCTTGTTCTCCATGAACTTATCAGGGGTAGGGGTAAAATCATTCAACTACTTAACTTTCTCCTTGAAATATTGAGTCACTGGAGGTAGCCTAAAATTATCCACTAAATAATTAAAATGACTGGTTAACTAGTGCTTGGTACAAATCATCTTAATATAGAAATCCACTTTCTTTGAAATTTATTCTTGATCATCAGTGGTATCTTTTGAGTAAGATATGACCATGTCATGCACATGCTTAGTGTGCTTCTAAATACTACCAAGGTTTTCCTGATCAAAACCACCAATCATATCTTGAATCTTTTCTCTCATCACTGATCTAATCAAGTCAATATCTAAATACTGAGAGGTCTGAGAAGAAATATATGGAGGTAGAGAAACTTAGGTGAGGGAATTAAGCTTTATAATAACTATCTATAAAGAGTATTTATACTCATCTGTCATTTGATTGATTATAGACACAATCCCATGAATTTCATTGGCCAACTTGATGTTGTTCTTGACCACTTATTCAACCACTAAAATCAAATTAGGTTTAATATGAGATACTACCTTTTCTGAGAGAATTTCATCATTAGACTCAATTAGACTAGCAACCAGATATAGAGTAGGAGTAGCTTGTAATTCCTTCCTCTTGTCCTCAACCAATGATTTTAAGGACTTGAATTCATCATTCAGATGTTTATTTTCAATCCTTTTTTTGTATCTCATGAAGCATATTAGGTTGAGTTTTCCATATTAACATATCCCGAAGAATTCCAACATCCCTTTTACTGAGGTTATTTATAGGAGGATGCTGTGACTTCATAATCTTTACAATTCTAGAAAACATATTTTCTCTAAAATCCTTTAAATCTTCATGATGCAAATAGTTTGGGTTTTTTTGAGCAGGATAAGTAACAAGTGATGGATCTTGAATAGAAACCACTTCTTCATATGTGATGGGTTTGAGTTTAAACACTATTGAAATATCCATTTCCTTAACTAAGGATCTCTGAGAGACTTCAACATCAAAAAATCTTGGAAACATGTACTAAGCATCTACTAAACTTGGACAAAGAGGATTTTGAACTTCATTGATTTTTGAACTGAGGTTTTTCTTCCCCTCAACTGATACTTCCCTTTAAGAATTAAGAGAGTCCATCACTTGAGCTATTTCTACATCTTTTACCATATTTTGATGAATTTAAGTCTCATACACATTTCCTTTTAATTGAATAGTATATTCAATACTTTTTCCACTAGGTAAAGAGACTTCTCTTTAATTTCCTTTATCGTGATTAGATCCATTACCCTCACTTGGAACTTTCTCCTTATTATTTCCTATTCTATTAGATTTTCAGCTTCATCTACAATGGATTCTCCTTTTTTAATTTCTCCTTATACCAATTTATCATTATCGACATTTTCTTCCACAACAACTTCTTCCTCATTAGTAGCTTCACCCTTACCTGCATTTTCATTGCTTTCATCACCATAACCTTTAATACCTTCCATATCAGAAAAATTATCTTTTTCAACATCTACTTCCATTTCCTCATCTGAATATTCTACTATTTCTTCTAGTTCCAAACCAGGGTCAGGGATATCCTTGGGTCTCAAGGGATGTTCAACATAATTAAAATCCTCATAAAGATTTTCATTATCTTCAACCCATGTCTTTTTTCATGGATTCTAACTGATCTTTATACATCTGCATATTTCCTTAGAAAAACAAAAATAATAATCCTCAATAGTTTATTCATTTTACATTACCAATACTTTGGTTTTCATCATTGCATAGATGAACCTTGAAAAGAACAGGGAAGTAGATTTTGATGAGGTTTTGAATATATCACCCATATGAAGGACAAGATATTTGCACAAGTTTATCTTATGAACATTTTTCAAGAGATGTAACAAGAACACATCTTGATATTTTACTGTAGAAAAATCACCTTTCCTTTGATATATAAGATTTTTAATGAACCAATATAGAAATATGGTTTCTCCATCTTACTCACCAGCAATATGTCTTCTCCTATTTCCATCTCCTATTAAATCACCCAAATCCTCTTCTAGGATAAAAATATAACTTTTATGTGGAGGTAATCCTTGATGATCCTCAAATATTCATTCATAAGGTACTTTTAAACAAACATCCCATAGCCTCGAAGAAAAAGAAAAACTTTGTCCATTTCCAAAATTCTGACCATAAAATCATCATTAGAATTGAATGAAAACTCAACCTAATGATAAAAATAAAAACCAAGATTTAGGTACAAGGGTATCTTGTCATTGGTAATCAAGTCTAGAAAACCCTATTATTCCAACAACCTATGAAAAATCAACTAACTCAAAAGAATCCATTTTGAACAAAATTCCTTTTCCACCATAATCAATCGATTTATGAGACCAGGGTTCATTGGTTAATCAAGTGGTTTGATAAGATCCCTTTTCAATATATTCATTAGCCGACATTTCTCTAGGGTTGAAGAAGATGTATGATTCATTATCACCATTCCAAACATGTAGAAAGGGTTTGAAGGAGAACAATGGCTTTGAGCGATAAGATGTTCGGTTTTTGGAGATTGAGAGCAAGAGTGAAGTGAGAGGTGACATGGAGTGACTAATTTTTATCATTTTGGGATTTTAAAGCTATAAATAAAAAATGAGGTATAAAATAAAATGAAATAAAACAATTAAAACAATAATGTAGGAAAAATTACTAAGTATAAAATAGTGAGTCCTTACTGCATGTTGTCAACGGTGTCATCACAATTGTGTCACATCAAATGGTGTGACATCAATTGTTGAGACCATAAATGGTGAGGCAACAACCGATGAGATAGAAACCTGTGATACATTGAACAGTTACTCAAAATTGATCATACCTAATTCATGTATGATGTAGTTAATTCTTTCAGAATTTAGAGGATTAGTGAAAATGTTAGCAAGATGATGTTCTGTGCCAATGAATTCTAAAGTAATATCACCTTTTTGATAATGATATCTCAAAAAGGGATGTCTTACATGAATATGTTTTATTATTGAATGAGAAACTATATTCTTAGGGATGTTAATATAACTTATATTATCACACTTTATAGGGAAATTTCTAAATTGATATCCATAATCTAGTAAAGCGTGTGTCATCCACAAAATATGAGCACAACAGTTAGCAACATCTATGTATTCATCTTTACCAGTAGACAATGAAACAAAATTTTTGTTTTTACTACACCATGATACTACTGACTTTCCCAAATAGTGGAATGTTTCAGAGGTTATTTTTCTATCTAACTAGGAATTACCAAAATCAGCATCAGAGTAGATAACTAAATCAAATGATTGTTCTCTAGGATAGAATAGTCTTAAGTTGGTAGTATTCTTGAGGTATTTGAAAATTTGTTTAATAAAAAAAATATGTGAATATTTATGATTTTTTAAAATTGAGCACACATACATAAAATAAATGTAATATCAGGCCAGCTAGCAGTCAAGTAGAGTAGACTTAGAATCACTCATATGTCATTTTTTTGATCAACAAACTTTCCATGTTCATCAAGATCCAACTTATAGGTGGTAATCATTGGAGTATAACCACATTTTTACTATCAAAGACAAAAAAATTTAAAATATATTTAGTATATTTAATTTGATATAAAATAATACCTTATTTATTTTGAAAAAATTGTAATCCAAGAATGAATTTAAGTTCACCCATTAAACTCATTTAAAACTCATTTTGCATCATTTTTGAAAAATCAAGACATTAAGAATTTTTTGAAGATCAAAAAATAATATCATTAGCATAGATTTGAACTATCGAAACATCTTTAGAAATTATTTTTATAAAAATAGTAGGGTTATCTATGTCTTTTTTAAAGCCCTTTGAAATAAGAAAAGTGTTGACCCTATCATACCAGGTTATTGGAGCCTATTTTAAACCATACAAAGATTTTTTCAATTTAATGACATGATTTGGAAAACGAGGATTTGTAAAACTATTAGTTTGTTCACCCAAAACATCTTCAACCATATATCCATTTTGGAATGCACTCTCAACATACATTTTATAAATCTTGAAATTCAAATGTGTTGTATAGGCTAGAAAGATTATAATGGATTTAAGTCTTAATATAGGTGAAATTGTTTCTTCATAGTCAATTCCTTCCTCTTTACTATATCATTATGAAACCAGTGTTCCCTTGTTTCTTACTATGGTTCTAGTTTCATAAACTTTATTTCTAAACACCTATTTAGTTTCTATGGTCAATATGTCTTTGGGTATATCCACTAGTTTCCAAAATTTCTTTCTTTCAATCCAATTTAATTCTTCTTTAATAGACATTACCTAGAATTAATCATTGATTGCATCATTGATATTATTAGGTTTGAGCATTGACCATAAGGTTTGATATTCAACTTGGTTTTTAAGATAAGCTCTTGTCCGAGTACTTTTATCTAAATATTCAATTATAACATCTAAGGGATGATTCTTAAGAGTTCTAACAGGTCCAGAAAAAGAAGGGATAATTATTCCAGGTTCATCCATAGGTTCAGGTTCACTATGATTAGATTCTAGAGATTTTCCAGAATTGGAGGATTTAACAAATTGCATAATAATAGCATTTGGGGGTCTAGTATTTATGTCCAGATTGGAAATATCATCCACAATATTTTCAAGAGGGGTTTTAGATTTGTGTGGATCTGTTTCATCAAATTTGACATGCACATATTATTCTACACATTTGCTTCTTTTATTAAAACCACTATAGGCTTTAATAGAGGTTTAGTAACCTAGGATAATTCCTTAATCAGTTTTGGATAAAATTTTTCAATATTGAACTTAGTGTTAAGAATATAGACTTTGAAACTAAAGACTTTGAAGTAAATAACTTTGGTTTTTCTATTGTTCCACAACTCATAGGGTGTTTTCTTAAGAATAAGTCTAATTAAGACTCTATTAAGAATATAAAAATATACATTCATAGATTCTTCCCAGTAGTAAATAGGTAGATCATATTCATTAAGAATTTCTCATGCTATTTATTATAGGGTTATTTTCTCCTTTATATAACTCCTTTTTGCAGTTGTGTCATAGGAGAAGAATTATTATGACTATATCAATTTTGTTATAAAAAATATTCAAACTCTTGATTTTCAAACTCATGTCCATGGTCACTTCTTTATGATTTAATTATAAGACCACATAGGTTCTATACTATTCTAGAATACTTGTTAAAGTATGAAAAATACTCACTCTTATGAGAAAAAATGAATTTCCAAGTGATTCTCGCTCAAATTTACCCAAGAGATGAAGGTAGAATGGTCCTTGTAGTCTATCTTGGGTTGTCGAATCCTCAGAGACCTAATAAGTAACCTATATATACGCACATTATAAGGATTGTTTTTGGCTATGAATTGGCCAACTTGGGTTTATTTTAGATGGTTTTAAATGATCACAAATAGATTTAAGTGAATTCAATTTAAAATAATGAGTTGATCCTAGGTTATCACTCGAGGTGGATTGGATGAAATTCCTTTTCAACTATTTCAATTTCTAATATTTGAGATGGTTTCATTTAAGAAGATCAAAAAACATCCTCACTTACTGGTTTAATACCTACACACTTCAATACTAATCACCTATACACTTGAAGGATCAAAGTTTTGAGTACTTCGAGGTAAAGGTTCGTATTAGCACTTGAAGTGTGTGGCCTTAAATTCAACAAGGACGATGGAGTTTAAAAATTATCAAATAAAAATCTCAATTAAAAGAAGTGATTAGACATTAATGGGGTGATAATTAACATCCAATCCAGACCCTTTATACTCCATTGGATCAACCCAAAAGTGGGTTAACCCTCCATTTATTCTATGGTTTCAATGGAAGCGGAAAGTAGACTCATGAGGGAGGAAATGGAGAAGTAAAGAAAACAATAAAAATAAAATGATCACTCCACCGTTGTGTGAATAATTTCACAAGATTTGGTGTGAATAAATTCACACCTTGAGGCAACGGTATCAAAGTATGATTAATAACAACAGAATAAGAGGATAATAATAACTTTTATTAAGAAACTAGGATGAATTAAAACAACTTACTTGTGAATGAAGAACGTTACAAAGACAAATTGGAAGCATAACATTAAGATGAAAAAAAAGCTCAAATATTATAAATTCCTCCACCACCAGTGCCTTGAATATTCATTTTGGAAGCCTTGGGTCGAGCCTTCAATAGTAAAAAGCATCCCACTTGATTATGGTAGGCCCAGGGAGGTGGAAAGATTGTGGAACTTGGACTTTTCCACACTTGACCCGATGTGGTAGCCAACTTTCATCCACCGAATAGACGCTCTTGGAAGACCTTCTATATGGAAGAATCATAGTGAGCCATAGAATAATAAAATGGATCCCTGATTTCCTCTAACCTACTTTAAAGGTTGGGACCATTTGGAGCTGTGTATTTAGAGATATAATTATATTAGTGGGATATTTTTCTGGGCCGCAGAATATGGCCCAGAATTTTATCTCTAACTTGGGCCGCCTAAATGACCACAATGGAAGCTGAATTAGCACTGGCTCATGAAGAATTATTTTTTTTCATATATATATCTTCTATCCTAAAAAATATTTGGGCTTCATTGGGTTTTTAATGTGTGTCCCACAATCTCATCTGTGGGATGGCGTCCAATCTGTCTTTTCTATAATTGCTTCCATTCATCTCCAAATATCTCCATCATCCTTTATGAATCCTCCATTGATCCCTAAATAAAAAATGTTCATATTTAAGTTTAGATATAGTTCCCAAAATATAAAATTAAAATATGGATAATTACATTCCTTAAAATCAGATGAATCATTGGGTACTTTAAATGATGTTAAAAAATGTACCACATAATAGTGCATTTTAAGAAGGTATTACAATCATAATGTGAAATGATGTTCAAAGTGTAAAGTGAACTAAAATGGTGTTTATTAATAATAAAGAACATGAATATTATATATATTAACAATTAATATTTTCCTCATTTAGTGGATAATCACACCCCCCAACTTGAGTTTTGCTAGTCCCGAGAGAAATATATCTCAACAATATGAAATTCAAATTCCCTTTTACAAAAACATTTTAATACACAATGATCACCAAAATTCGTTATACCAAACAATCATGAAACCTATAAAATATTTTAATACAAGATAGTTTCATAAGAAGATCCCAATCCCAAGCCCATTCCTTTGTTTAAATTCATTGCCATATTTCATCCAATATCAATTAAGTATGAGGATGTGTTGTGTATCACAATAGACATGGGGGTTCATCTTTATTCAAGGGGAAAATGATGGAAGTGCTAGGTGGAATCACATTTCATAATTAACATGAGTATTCAATTTTTTTAATATATATATATATATATTTTGTTTTTTTTGCAATTTTTCCATGGTAATTGAAATTACACTCAAAAGAGTCAACCCCTGTAGCGAGACTTTGCCGATGACTAACAGGCTAAAATACATTAGGGCACCAAGTAAAGCCCACATAATCGGGCATTATCTTGAGTTAATTAAGTCAAAAACAAATTCAAATTACCAAAAATAGAGATAAAATTACTAACTTTGGGCCATAAAACTATGAAGTCACTATCCCCAAGTGCCGAAAGCCACACATTAGGTCATTTCATTTCTCTATGCGAAAATTTGTTGTTGTTTTTTTATTGAATACTCATATTAAAACTAAAATGATCTCCAAACCCATGATATTTATTTGGGGGACCCCATGAACTAAAACTAATACCCTACTATCCAAAGGACGTGCATTGTGATCTTTTTTCTATTTGGATGAAAATATTAATGATGAAATATCACATTGGACAACCACACTTTCCAAAATCTATGCTCATGAAATTATACAAGGATTAAAATCAGAATCGTGGAATGCTAAATTATTTGATATCTAGTTTCAAAGTGTGCAATGTGTATTACCATGCTCAAAGTTAAAGTAAATTTTCCTTCCATTTACACACATTTTTTCAAAACATTTTTTTTCACACAAAATCAAAAAAAGTTTATTTCATCTTCCCCCCCTCCAACTTAAAATAATACTGTCCCCAGTGTTTAAAGAAAATAAAATATAGAAGGTGGTATAGATAGAGAAGATGAGTTATAAAAAGTAATTTGAAATAATAAACATGGAACAAAGTCACCAAGTGGTTGAAGTTGAAGTTCTTGCTGCTCCAATTTACTCCCTTGATCTTCATGTCACTTGGAGAGTTCCCTAGTGGAAAAAGGAAAAAGAAAAAAAATAACAAAAAAAACTATATATATATATTTTATAAAGACATTAAAATATTATTATATATATAAAAATTATGGAATAAGGAAGCACAAAAATCCATAGGTCATTGGTAAGCGTGCGCCCCTGTCTCCCTTCGGTCCCGGGTTCGAATCCCTGCGGATTCGCCGGTTGGGACGAGGTTTTCCCATTGACCTATGATGTGTAATTTTTATTATTATTATATTTATATATATATATATATTTATTTTTATTTTAACTTACAAACACATAAAAATAAAATTAAATAAACTGATGAGACATTGCCTTCTTTTTAAATTTTTGGGTAAGGTATTAATCAAGGATCACACCACATGACACGGATGAATATGGCACTCCCCTTTGGTACCCATCCATACACATAATAGAAGAACAGGTCAACAATCTATTTTTTTATTAAATATCAAAATGATTAATTAATCCTATTTAAAATATAAATTTGATTAAAACAAAAAAATGATAGGAAACTTGAAAACCATGGGTTGCCTCCCATGCATCACTTTTGTTTAACGTCATTAGCTTTACTTGAACCCCACAACATACCCAATACCAAATTTAATCATTTTAAAGACCACATGTTTCACCAATTCTACTAGGTTGAGATTTATTCTATCTTTATAATTTGTTTTAGGAATAAACCTATGTCCTAAATTGAGTGGGTAAATCCAAGGAATTTAAGAAATGGTGGATCCAATTTCCTCTGCAGTCTTTCCTAAGACATCAATGATCATTCCAAATTTTTTGGTTTCAAGAGAATAATGAATTCCAATTGAAAGGTCATGATTATACCTTATGAATGGATTCTTTAACGGGGAGGGAAGGACAATAATTTTGAGCTCGAGTTGGATAGAACATTCAAACACAGGTGGAGATTTTGAATCCAAATCAGTTTCATTTTCCAAATTTCTCAACAAAATTGTTCCTTTTGAATAGAAGAATCTACCAAAAAATTGTAAATATCAGTGTTTGGAATGGTTATAGACTCAAATTTTGTGATTTCTCCCAATGGTTCAGTAATTTTTTGTTCTGAAGAATCAATGGAGTGATATTCATGACAGACAATCCATGATGTGAAATTCTCCTCTTTTGAATCCAAAAAATAAAATTCTTCTTGATTTAAAGACCCTTCAATTTTTTTGATTCTCTTCCCCTACCAAAAATCCAAATGTTGGTTCTTCAATAAATTCATGAGAGGTTTGTGTGAAACTAGACACTCCACATAAGGTTTTGGAAGGTACCGTTGATGTATAGATGAGTTCCTCACAAGTATTAATGAATTGTAGTTCTAATCTCAAATATGATACCTCGGAACTCATTATCTCCATTTGATTACACACTTGTTCAATTAGTTTTGGGGTATTAGGCTGGATATGAGTTTGTAAATCATGATGTTGATTAAGTTTGATCTCTTCAGTCATCCTCGAGAGGGCTGGAAATTGATCCTTTAAACAATCATCATCCCACTGATTGTACATATCACAAGTTGTGTGGTAATTAATCAAGGGTTGATCAAATTTTTTTTCTAATTTAGGGGCTTCCCAATATTTATTTTCCATTTGATTCCAGCATGAGTTTGTGACATGATAATTTGGAAGATACTCCATTGAAGAATATAGAAAGTTGGATTCTAGATTCTCAGGACACACACAAATAGAAAGGGGTAAAGATAAGAGAGAAGGGGGTGAGAATATAGAATGTGGGGTGAGAATAGAATGATACTGTCTAAGATACTTACTTGGGTCCCTGGAAACGGGGCCAAAATTTGATTCACGCTCAAATTTACACAAGAGATGAAGGTAGAACGGTCCTTGTAGTCTAGCTTGGGTTGTCGAATCCTCAGAGACCTAAGAAGTAACCTATAGACACACACATTCTAAGGAATATTTTGGGCTATGAAGTGGCCAACATGGGTTGATTTTAGATGGGTTTTAAGGATCAAAAATATATTTAAGTGAATTCAATTTAAAATAATGAGTTGATCATAGGTTATCGCTCGGGGTGGATTGGATGAAATTCTTTTTCAACTATTTAAATTTCTAATATTTCAGATGGGTACATTTATGAAGATCAAACAACACCCTCACTTACTAGTTTAATACCTAAAAAATTTAATACTAATCACATATACACTTGATTGAAAAACTTTTGAGAACTTCAAGGTAAAGGTTCTTATTAGCACTTGAAGTGTGTGGCCTTAAATTCAACAAGGACGATGGAGTTTTAAAATCATCAAATAAAAATCTCAATTAAAAGAAGTGATTAGAAATTAATGGGGTGATAAATAACATCCAATACAGCCCCTTGCTACTCACTTGGATCAAACCACAATTGGGTTAACCCTCCATTGATTCTATGGTTTCAATGGAAGTGGAAAGTAAACTAATGAGAGAGGAAATGTAGAAGTAAAGAAAACAATAAAAATAAAATGATCACTCCACCATTGTGTGAATAATTTCACAAGATTTTGTGTGAATAAATTCACACCTTGAGGCAATGGTTTTGTAGAGAGATTAAGAACAACAGAATAAGAGGATAATAATAACTTTTATTAAGAAACTAGGATGAATTAAAACAAGTTACATGTGAATGAAGAACGTTACAAAGACAAATTGGCATCATAACATTAAGATGAAAACAAAGCTCAAATATTATAAACCCCTCCACCAACACTGACTTAAATAGGAATTTTGGAAGCCTTGGGACGATCCTCCAATAGAACAAAGAATCCCACTTGATTATGGTAGGCCTAGGGTGGTGGAAAGCTTGTGGAACTTGGACTTTTCCACACTTGACCCGAGGTGGCAGCCAGATTTCATCCACTGAACAGACGTGCTTGTAAGACCTTATAGATGGACGAATCAGAGTGGGACATAGAAGAAGAAAATGGATACCCGAATTTATTATTACCTCTTATAACATTTGGGCACATTTGGATCTATGGAGTCAGAGATATAATTAGATTAGTGGGATGTTTTTCTGGGCCGCAGAATCTGGCCCATAATTTTATCTCTAACTTGGGACGCCTAAATGACCACAATGGAGGCCAAATTAGCACCGGATAATGGATAACGATTTGTTACTATATATTAATTCTAGCCTCCCACCAAATTTGGGATTCATTGGATTTGTAATGTGGGTCCCACATTCTCATAAGTGGGTTGGTGTCCAATCTTCCTTCTCTATAATTGCTTCCATTCATCTCCAAATATCACCATCATCCTTTATGAATCCTCCATTGATCCCTGAACGAAAAATGTTCATATTTAATTGTAGATACAATTCCCAAAATATCAAATTAAAATATGGATAATTAAAATCTTTAAAATCATATGAATCATTGGGTACTTTAAATGATGTTAAAAAATGTACCACATAATAGTGCATTTTAAGAAGGTATTACAATCATAATGTGAAATGATGTTCAAAGTGTAAAGTGCACTAAAATGGTGTTTATTAATAGAAAATAACATGAATATTATATATATTAACAATAAATATTAGACTCATTTAGTGGCTAATCACTAAGTATACCTAGAGAAGTCATCTATAAGAACGTAGACATTATGCTTCCAATTAAGACTTGAATCTCTAGATGGTCCAAAAAAATCCATGTGAACCAAATCTAGAGGTTGATAAGTAGAAACTTAATTATTTGGTTTGAAAGATATTTTATGATGCATTCCCTTTTGATAAGTATTACAGAATTTATTGTTTAGAAAGTCTATTTTGGGTAGATACTTGACTAACCCTTTCCTTGGAATATTTCTAAGTGAGTGAGAATCACAGGGGCCTAATATCCTATGCCAAAGCCATGACTATCTATCAAAGGTACTTAAACTATATAGATTTTGAGAAACTAAAGAATCCAAATTAATGGCACATAAATTTTCATTTCTAAAAGCAGTAAATACTAACTCATTTTTAGAATTAAACACATTACATGCATCATTTTCAAATTTAACATTAAAACCATCATCACATAACTGAGACATACTAAGAAGATTTTATTTTAAATCATCAACAAAATGTACTTTGTAAATTAAAATTGAATTAGTGTTACTAATTTGGACGAGGACAATGTTTTTTCCTTTTGAATTTTCACCAAAGGTGACATGACCACCATCTATCTTGATAAGGTTATTGAAGCATGAATAGTCTCTTGTCATATTTCTTGAACATCCACTATCCAAGTACCATAAACTACTATAGGATCTCTTCAAGTAGCATTCCTACAATAATAATTTAACCATGAGAAGACTTTGGTACCCATATTTTCTTGGGTCCAGTAACATTAGTAATAAAATATTTGGGAACCCATAGTTTCTTCAGGGGTTTCCTATAAAAATTTTGTAAGGATTTGGAAAGAGGAACATTATTTGGTCCAGAAAAACTTGAAATAGTGGAAGATGTTTCTCCACTAAAACTTGTAGTAAATTTTCCATAACTAGGCATAAAACTAGATTTTCCAGATTTTCATACAAAACCAGTTTTCAAAATATTTGTTTTACCATGTTGATAGATAATTCAATTAGTATATTTAGGAGCAACCTATTTTCCAATAATTTTAACTAAAGTATCTTTACCATTTTTGAATTTATCTAAATCCTTATTTAATTTATCATTAGACAGTTTGAGTTCATTATTATCATGGAGTAGTTGGGAATTATTTTCCTTTTTAATAGTGAGTTTAGAAATAATGGAGGCAGTAAAATCATGTTGTTTCTTGAAATATTTATACTTATCTTTTAGTTAATTATATTTATCATCAATATTTTTATAGTATTCAAAAATTTATTCATTTTTCATGTTTTCAGAGTTAGATTCATCTACATAATAATAATATTTATGTATAAGAGATTCCAATGTTTCCTCATATGTGTTTTTCATAAAGAAAATATTGGATTTATCAGCCTTCTCATCATGTGAAGTTTCAGATTCACTAGAGCTGTCCTCAGAAGCACTCCATGATGCCTTCATTTCCTTTTTGTATCTCTTATCCTTATCATCATATTATTTTTTGAAATTTAATTTTGTAAAATCATCCTTTACACATCCATTCCTCTTTTACTCATAAAAAAATATCTCATTAGTATTTTGACTTCTTTTCTAGTGCCTTTTTCAATTTCCCTTATTGGTATACTTTCCTTCGTAGCTAGGATTTCTAAAAAACTTCTTCTTCCTTTAAATTTTTTTGAATCGTCTTGCCATGTAAACCATTTCTTCATCACTGTCTGATGATGATTCTTCATTGCATGAACTATTATAAGGAGTTTGTGAATTCTCCTTTTCATTATGTTTAGAGATAGTGGTTTTGAAATCCACTAACGTTCTATATAGTTCATCACCATCTTCTTTGTTGACCTTTAATTCTTACTCATACATCATTAGATTTACTATCAGCTCATTTACTAAAAACTTACTAATATCAGAGGATTCTATAGTTGAGACTATGGTTCCTCTCCACCTGTCTAGTAGACATCTGATAATTCTCATGATTTGTTCCTTAATAGTAACATCCTTTATGAGAGAGATCAGAGTATTTACAATTTAATTAAACCTGAAATATGTGTTAGAGATACGTTTATTAGGCTTCATTTTGAAGTTATCATATTTAATAATATATATGTTAAGTCTATTTTCTTTAACATTATTGGTTACTTCATGTGAAGTAGCTAAAGTATCCCAAATTTCATAGGCTTTCTTACATGCATAAATCCTATTAAATTTTCATCTCCTAAAGAATAATATAAGGCATTCATAGCTTTGTAGTTATTATTATAAGCAGTCTTGGTTGAGTCATCCCATGTATTTTAGGCAGTAGCAAGAATCTTATATTCATCTATAATGGAAGACTATATATACAAACCTATACTTTCTAAATTCATTTTCATTTTAATTTTACACTGATCATAATTAGTTCAGTTGAAAAATTGAGGTATTTCGGTAGCAGAACCTTTCATTCTATTATCCATAATAAAGACTAAAGAATAAGTTTTTAAAGATCAAAAAATTTGGAACTAATAAATTTTTTTAGATCTTTAAAGCATAACTAAAATCATAGTTGAAAATATTTAAAAAAACTTTTAAAACATTAAAACCATAAGATTAAAAACATTCCTCTCATTCCAAATGTTGGTCGGAGTAGGACACTCAAGAGGGGGGGGGGTAATTGAGTTCCTATCAAAATTTTTATCAAATAAATTATTTAAAAATATCAACAATTAAAATATAAATACCCTAGTTAACTAAAGTAGTACGTTTATTATAGTTTTGAATGTTAGATTAATTTATCAAAAGATTGATAAATTATCAGTTATAGTAATTTGAAAGAATTATATAAATTTTAAAATTAATTTACTAAATAAAAAACAATTATAAACACTATCTATGGGTAACAATCAAAGTAAAATTTAGTTTTATTAATTATTTGTGAAAATAGGGAAAACTAAATTTGAAAAACATAGTGGATAAAAGAAAAGAGGTTTAGTCTAAACCAGAGACATAATACTCTTCACTTGCTGATCACCTACCACCAAGCAGTTTATATTAATAAACTTGATCCACAACCTATATTAGGGTTCACAACAACACATAAGGATGTACATGTCAACAAGACCTCTACCACAATTATTCTTGGAAGAAGAATACAACCAGTCTACATAGGGACCTCTTACAAAATTATACATGGGAGAAAAAATTGGTGTAGAAAGATGAGTGAATGCCGATATATTGTATCCTCCATCTTAGCAGAGGAGACAATGTGTGTTTGTGATACAGATACACACACTACTCGAAAATTAATAAAATTATACAAAACAAATCATAAACAATGATAGAGGGTTTATAATGATATTAGTGATGTTCTTGGTGCTTCTAGACTTCTTATATGTAGTATATGAGAAGCTCGAGTCCACTTCTAGAAACAGAAAACAAAAACAGAGTGTTATTGATGCTCTGTATTCTGGTTTCTAGTGAGATGAGATGATTCTTGTAGATTCTCTATTTTTATTTATTGCTACAAGTATGTTTACACTCTTCGGTTAATAGAAAATTATTTCTTGTTCAAAAATAGAAGGATTGTCATGTATATATTCTTTAGTTCTTGGTCTTGTGTGTCACACCACGTATGTCAATCTACTTACATGCAACCTTTTATTTAATCTCGGGTGTTTTTATTTTGGATGATAGTGAGAATGATCTCCATCACATGTAGGTACATCATACTTAGTAATTCTTATTGATAAAGGCACAAAAGTTCATTAAAAATATCAGTATCATTAAATAAATAAAATATGGCAGTTAGTAATAATTTTGAATTTAAATGATAAATGAGGAAATGAATAAGTCTGGAATGGTGTCATAGGAGTAGTGAGAAAGGAGTGATGGCTCAGAAGCGGTGATTCCACCTTTTTATTTTAACGGTGTCCTAAGAATGGTGTCTTAAGAATGGTATGTTAATAATGGTGTCTTATGAACGATGTCTAAAACTTTTCAAAAATTATGGACTAGTGTTATAAGAATAGTGTCGGGTCTATTGTGAAAATTCTGAACCGGTAGGGCAATACAATGGTGTCTCATAATTTACTGAATTTCAAAATGAATGGTGTCACTGCAACGGTGACTCATACTTTTCCATTTTTTAGACTGAATGGAGTCACTATAATGGTGACTCACACTTTTATGATTTTCAGATTGAACAGTGACTGTGTGTTATCTGACTGATGACTATGATTCCATTGACTAGTGACTATGGGTCCACTGACCGATGACTCGTACTTAGTCAAATATTTTCAACTTTTATTTTAAAGTAATACTTAACAGAATAGATTAAGATTATAAATAAACACAATGAAACATAATTAAACAATATTAATCATTATTTTTGATAATTAAATCTAGAGGATTCAAACAACTTAAAAAAATTAAAGGTTTCATAAAATTTTAAATGGATTAATATCCAAGATGAATCCCATTGTTTTATAGCCTCCCCAAAATATAATAGTTCTTCCCTGAGCAATTTATCTATATACTAAACAAAAAATCCTCCATACCAAGATTTACTATCTCCACTTTCCAAACCTATGAGATGATACCAAACACATTCATCTTATTCCCACATATCCATACTCCCCTAACTATTAACCCAATAAACCAAATCCTTCTGTGGGAACTCCCCATTATAGGAATCACCTACCTAGTCACTTACCAACCCAACTTCTTGACATCCTGATGGTTCTACAACGATGTTCCAACCATCACACATAATTATTTTTACATCCAATGAAACACCCATTTCACTACTATGTCATACATGACACCCATAAATTCTCACATCATTCTCAAATTTCATAAAAAAGACACCTGATAACCAATTCCCACAAATGTCTCATATAAAACCTAAGGGCCACACAATTACCACATCACACCCAATTCCCACAAAAGTATGCATCAAATTTGATGCCCAAAAAACTATCACACCACACATGATGTTCACAAAATTCTAGCATCACACTAGATTCTCAAAATAGTTCCCTGATGAAAATGAATCCCTTGCCTATCATGCACCGTACACGATGATCATAAATACCATTCATCAAACCCAATGAAAATATATTAACAAAAAACTGGTTGACTCAATTATTATACATGCACCTCATGCACCAATATCAATCATATAAAATAAAAAAAATCATGGCCACCCATATAACGTAACCCTTACTATTTCAATATATCAAGCATTATCTAGACATGGAATCTCAGCCACATGTAACTGGCCCAAGGCTTGACTACCTATCATCCATGTGAAGCTACACTCACTACCATCCACTACCCCTAATGTCAAGTATATCTACCCCCACAAAATCCTCTACGAGTAGATGAATCTTGGATACCTAATCTTGGAACCACTCCTAGTACAAATTTATATACTTGATCCCATCTTGGTCTATAACTCCTGAATGTCAATAAGGTTTTCTTAGAAAACCTATCCAAATTCCCCATATGTCCACACACCCAACCCTCCTTTGGAGTTGGATCATAATGATCCTAAATTTATCCAATATTCCCATACTATAAATACCATTGCAGATCCACTCCAAGGTGGAATCCTTGAGTCTCTGGTCTAACCACCATATTGGGTCTCTCTTTAGTCCAACTTTTGGCAAACCAAATCTCCACTATCGTCTCACCTAACAATACTATCTTGTTCAATATATTCTCTCCAGTCTTGTTCCACTCAAATATAATCACTTGAATCAATGCCTTTCTAAATGAGTTCAACTTGAATATTTTTACCTGCACCCTAATATCATTATGTATACCATCCTTTAAGAAACACAACATGGTGATTTTATCTCCTTACATTATCAATACCAAATATAATAGGCCTATAAAACTCCCAGCATAATCCACGACTGAGGTCTCTACTGAATGAAACTATATAAAATCATGTTCTTGATCCTCCATTAAAGTCTCAGGAAGTAAGTGCTCAAAGAACATATGCTTATGTTATTATACATATGTCCCTTATTCTTTCCAACCAGTTCCTATATATCCCACCAGTACTTCATTGGTCCACTGATCATATAAGTAGCCAACTTTAACCTTAACCTTGGGGGTGTCTCAATTTGATGAAAAATAGTATACATTGAATCTATTTAAAACAATGCTATCTAAGTTCCACCCTTACCCTATAATAATGGATGGAACAATGATTAAAAATCCCATGTCTAATACACCATGGATGGATGAGATCCATAATATCCCTAGTCAATGATTTGAATAACCCCACACAAAACACTCCTTGAGCTACTCAGCCATCCATGGACAAACCTACTCTACCCACCATAGACCAATATTCTATGAATGATGTGGATATACTGCTTAAATCAGTTAATCCACCTACAACTCATTCTCAACCCTCCCTCAGGGCCCCATCCTATGCATTCCATGGTGAAACCACATCTACACCCTCTTGACACTCCAATGGAGGTCATCTAAGAGACATCACACTGAGAACCAAATACCTTTATTTATATAATAAAGTAGTCCAAATATTTCAAATAGAGAAATATATAATAGAAAACAAATATTTTTACCCTTATGATTCCCCACCACACCCATGTTTTATATCATCTAGACCCATGTCCCCCTATATACCCAAATTAGATTTCATCACCACATACACCCTATACACATTGGACCACATTCCCATTAGATCAAGAATCAAAAACCCGTGATGGGTGAGTAGAATTACACCAAGATACTATGTAGGAAAACATGGGTTAGTCTGTTTTTAACACATAAAATATCTCAACCCCTTTCACTTTTTAAACCACTACCTTTATCTAGGGTAGATGAAAAGAATTATAACAAGAGAAAATGTATGAGAAAAATTTTAGTCAATTTTTTATATTTCAAATAGCACAGCCCTTCCTTTTATTCTTGGTTCCAAGAAACAACCACAAGCACACACATATGTCATGTGAGCCTAAGTTCCTATCATGATTCATGAGTACACCCTCTCATCTCTCAGGCCAAGAGTCCAAACACAAGTCAACAATATTAAATACCAATTACTATAAAAAACGTTACTCAAAGGTAACTTTGAAAACTAGAAAAAAAAATCATTTTTATGTTTTTGAAATGGACTTAATCTCATACAGGTTCTATCCAGACACCCAACATAACATCCATCCCATTTTCTAACAAATTACTTGGATCCTATCTACCATAACCCAAATAATAGCCCACATTTGAATAACCCACCATTAATACCACTGAAAATTAGTCCAACATTGTTACCACTGGTAATCAACCTCCTTTGGTACTATGATATAACTCCCATTATCCTTGATGTTTCCCCATTACACCAACACCACCTATGATAGAACTTTGTGACACCCTCTTGTCTAAGGCCATTGATCACTGCATAGACTGGTGGTCACCATGTGACCTTAGGCATTATTCCCACATTCCAAAGGCTGACGACTAGTAGTGAAGGTCTATTGAATGATAATGGGGAGACTATACCCTATTATAATAATAATAATTATTATAATACCATTGTAGAAATAAATCAAACACAGTGGAATGAATTTTAATAACAACAATAATGATCTATAAGTACACCTTCTATATAATCAATAATATCTATATGTTATTCAAAATATACAAAAGGAAAACATGATTTCCTATGGGATGATCATATATGTAAATGAAAAAAAACCCAAAAGATCACCAAACCAACAATGAGGAACCACCAAAACCATCTTCCAAAATTCATGCCATCATGAAAGTATATTCATGCCTCTAATCACTAGGCTCTAAACCATAAGCATGTAATCTTTCATATACTAAAAAGCATAAAGTATGATCACATCCCAAATAGATCATGCAGGGTGTGAGTAAGAATTCAATAGGACACCACAAATGGTTTCCCTATATTACCTCCACATATATAATGGTGTAAGAAGTACAGGATAAATGAAAATCAACACATATCACATAGCTTATTACACTGGTGCTAAGTAGACATAAGATAACATTTAATTTAATTGACCAATAATCAAGTGGAATAATGCATCCACTATCTATCAAATTGGAAGAGCCCTTGAACATCCAATCATTTCAATGTCACATGGAAACAAATTCCAAAACAACCACATACACTACATGACAAAAACTTCCAACACATCTATCTAATATTTTAAAGACAATATGATGTTTAAAAATAATTCATGTAAGACATATCACAAGTCTTCTGGACTTCTGATTCTATTGACTAATTACCATCTTAATAAATTTATTTCCTAAGTCATGATGATACCCATACTTCGATAATTATTCCCCAATGTCCCTAAAAAAATAGAATCATCATCTCCCAATTGACGATCACATACACCATAAACCATGGCCTTATATGGTGATCACCACCTCCATACTGAAAGTCAACACTATCCACTTTACTACTAAAACTACAAAGGCTTCCACCCAAAATATGTGGTCAACAACACCTCACTAAGTACTATCCTATGTGTGCATGACCCTGATTACACCATCGTCTAACCATAGTGAGCAAAAATAAACAATAATAATAGGACACACATTTGAAAAACCTCTATTTACATCAAAGAACCATGTCAACAAATCACAAAAATGGTTATCACTATCCACCGCATCCTATAAAACCATATCACCTTTTTTCGGTGATCATTATCACCCATATTCACATGAGCATTTCCCAACACATTCCCATGAAACCATCAAAATCATCACATAATGATACATTTTTCATATCTAGTGTCATCATGAACAACTCACCATATATTCAAAAATCATAACTATCATGACATACTGGGCTCAACAGTATTCTTTCATGAAAGAGACTACCCACCGAAATCTCCCAGGAATTATAAATACTAAAATTAGAATATAACTTGTTATACCTAGACCTCCTCACTCATTCCCATTTATCACTAATCACATAACACTCATATAACTTAAGATAAATCAAGATTCTACCTACCTTATAAACACAGACGCCAACTCATCGAATACCAGCATCTGTTTCGACTTCAAAGGATTAGAATCCAAGAAGAAGATAAAATCCCTACAAATATGGCATGTCGAACATAAATGGTGCTACACCTCAAATAAATGAGAGAAAAAAAAGAAAGGTCACAGAGTATTATCCATACCCATAGATACCTACTTCAACAAACTATACAAAAACAAAACATGAAATTGGTGAGAACCCTCACTTGGAACCGAAGAGTGACATGAATGATATTCCCACTTATCCCTCGATGAATGGCCTTCCCATTTACCTTTAATTCAATTTTAAAAAAAATTTCATTTTTATTTTTTTTTCTTATATGTAGTTTTTATGGAGCGATTGAAAGTTTCAAACCGTTGCCTATTAGGGTAGAGGGGATCCTCCTATATCTACCTCTTTCACACTGTGGCACAGGTTTCATAGTGTGAATGACTACATTATGTATCCATTTTAGTGGTATACCGACCTGATTTATTGAAAACCCTCTTGAGGCCACTATACACCCCCATAACAATTAAAAATAGAAAAATACATGGGTTTCATAAATTTTTAAAAGGATACATACCTCCGATGAAGCATGAGGTTTTACATATAATGTAATAAAAATATAGTTTAGAGACTATGATCATAATAAAACAAAGGTATGAATATAGATTATCATAAGAACAAAACTATATATGAATAATAATATAGATTTGAAATATAGATAATACTATAATATAAAAAATGGGAAGCATTATAGTACATATAATGTTGGGAAAATTCTAAAAATTGAGTGAGTCAATACTAATTGTACTCAGGTGGAACCATTTTCTAGACTATCAATTTATTCATAGTAAATAACTAACCAGTTTATCTAAACTAGCCACACTGATTGGATTTTCCTAGGGTTGGGATATTTCCCATAGAAGGGGGATCTATCAAGTATAATCTTGGATAGATTGTAATAATATATCAATCTCTCACTATGATGACTATGATTCCCCTGATAAATAGAAATAGAGGGAGAGTAAGGATACATGATGTACATGACACATACTAGTAATAAATTACAATCCCAAATTTCATGTGAACCCACCCGTATAAAAAATCCTCAATAACTCCCCCATTTTAAATCATATAGATAAAAATAATAACCATATCCATAATTAAGAACAATATAAAAATAAACCATGGGTACTTTGGAAAGGGTGTCTTGAATTTTGGAAGGAAACCCATTTAAATAAAGTTCCATGTATGCCTTCAATTTCCAAACAAGTTTTATATTTTTAAATAACCCATTCAAAAAACTATTAAAAGCCCAATATTACTCAAAAACAATTTTTAAAGTGAAAAATCTGCCATTAGGTTATACTTTATAAATCAAACATTAAAAAACCTTTGAAAACTAATTTAGAATTATTTAAAATTTGAA
This sequence comes from Viscum album, assembly GCA_963277665.1. Classification (NCBI taxonomy): domain Eukaryota; kingdom Viridiplantae; phylum Streptophyta; class Magnoliopsida; order Santalales; family Viscaceae; genus Viscum; species Viscum album. The sequence continues at coordinate 873,402,801 of OY728139.1, forward strand.
ATCACCTTTGAAATTAAGGGGAATTACTCTTTAAAATTAAAAAGATTATAGGAACCATTAAAAAATTGGAAACAAAATAATTTAATAATTAACCAAACATCATGAAAATGTATAATCAATAAGTAATATAACAAGAAATTCAAAAAACATACAAGTCCACTAGTGTCTAATACTATAACAACAACCTCTTAATACCCATGAGATTCTTCCATGTAAACCATTATAAATTTAAATCACCCACATTGAAAAACTATATATACCTCTTGTTTTAAAATAAATAGTGAAATATTATAGATAAATTTTGGTATCCAATTATGAGATAATAAATATTAAAATCAGATGAAATTTGGTAAATGAAATGGAATTGAATAACAATCAATATTTTTTATACAGCACATCAAGATTCAATGAAAAACCTGACCATTTGTATATCACCCCCACTGAAAATAATGTTTTTTGAAAAGAAATGAGTTGTTTTTTCACTCGATAAAATGAAATTAAATTATGGCATGCGATGGTGACTCTTTCACCTAAAAATTAAATTCATTTGTAGGACAAGGCATTGTTTTCTCCTACCACGTACCATCTAACACACTATATTATCAACCATTTTGGGAAATCATATTTTCTTAAACTGACTATAAATACCCAATTATCACATGAATAAATATAAATTGGTAGACACACTAATAAAAATATAGAAATATCATAGAAGGATAAATAGAGAGAAATACATTTCTATTTTTGGGAATCTCACTGCAAACCACATGTAACCCTATCATCATAAAGAAAGAGAATACTCTCTACAAAGAATTCTTTCACAAAATATCCTTGAACACAAATGGAATACATTTTTTTAAAAAAGAGTCTCCCCTAGTCATCCACAAATAAGATACCCTCTCTCATGAAGCAAAAACTATTTGAAGGAACATCCCTGGCAGAGGAGCCCCTTTGTGATATCCCCCGTCTCACATGGTAAGACTAGTTTATGAAATGGGGTATCCCTAGGGAATTCATCCCCCCACAGTCAATAATATTATTTCACATAGTGTTTGGATTCATTTTATCCCCTCCATGATTTGTAAATATAGTTTGCTCTGATCAACACAAAAAATTAAGGAAGGCCAAATTAAGACCTCCCAAGAGGACACCAAAGTTTTATGAACAATATATCATACACACCAGAAAACTCAAATATTTTTATCATGCATTATCTCGGTAAAATATGTTCTCTAATTGGCCTCAAAAAATAAATAAGGTCCTTAGGATTCTTTCAATATTACAGCCCCTTTGTAACAAAGAACCTAATCTTAAATGCAATGGTGTTACTCTTACCGGTTCAGGTAGTGGCATCAAATTTATGCTTATTTTCTAAAATAAGAGGTTAAATGAGAAGCTTCTACACCTTATTTATTCTAATCAGTTGATGCATAATCACCAATATTGGGTTTAGAAATACATAAGAAGATGGGAATGGGCATCCATCATGGTGTAAGTGTAACATCTCAAGATTTTATGAAATATTTATTTTTCAAATTAATTTAAATTTATAGATAGATTACGTTATAGGAAACACCCATTTTATCTTATGTTACCCATAATAAAAAGTTTCTTCTATAGTGTGCATTTCACACAATACCGAGCTTCAACGAACCATGATATAATATTATTTTAAATAAGATTGTTATAACCTAGCCACTAAATAGGAAGGTATGAAAAGTATTAACTAATTTATGAAATATAACCATATATTTTTTCTACTCAATATAAATTTATTTACAAATTATTATTAAATAATCAATCTATTTTTAATAATGTAATTACATTCATAAAAAATAAGTTTTCTTCATAAATGATTTTTATTGCTTTTTATGAGAAAATATTATAACTAATTTATGAAGATTCTAGAAAATTTATTTGAAAAAATGAAATTAATTTTTTAAATATTAATATCAAAATTAACATATGGTTAAATTTTGGGATTTTTTCGAAAATATTGATTTTTCAGTGAATAGTGAAAATAATGATTTTTAAAAAACTATCATTTCATTTAAAAAAAATAAGTAATTTAAACACAAATTAATGTTTTAAAGTAAAATAATAATTATTTATTTATATTTTAGTCACTTAATTACTTTTTAACTAACTTCAAATTGGATTTTACTATAAGTTTATTTCTGGGTTTATTAAATGGGGGCTTTCTCCTCAAAACCATTTTAAAGTGCTTAATGTATCTCTATTTTTATTAATTAATATAATTCCAAATTAGGAATTCCTAATATTAAATTTTAATACTATATTTAAATAAATTTTAATTTATATTCATATAGTGATCATTATTAGATATATAGTTAATATAAAAACATATTATGCTTGAAAAATAGACTTCTCGAAAACCCGCTTCTTCATCGCGTCTGTGGGTTTTGTTTTAAATTTAAATTTTGAAACTATTATACTTTTCATTTGAAGAAATATACTTAATTTTTTAAAAAATAATGTAAAAATTATCTGAGGGCAAGTTTTTGATAAATTTCTGAAGAGATTAATTTTTTGATGAATACTGAAAAATACTGGTTTTTATTTAGAATTTTCATTTATTATAATGATTTAAAAAACCTCCAATTTTTTTTAATATAGTTTAAATAGTAAAATTAGTTCAATTATATATCTACTAATCCAATTCAGGTTAGATATAAAAATGTTGCAATCTTTTGGACATTTTATCATTGAAAACCCGCTTTCTCATCGCTTCCACGAGATTAATTTTTAAATAAAATTTTCTGATTATGTGAATAGAATTTGGAAAAATGGATTACATATTGGAATTATGATAATATATATTATATAATAACTCCAAATAAATTTTTAACCATAAAAAAAGTGAAAATAGTAAAAAAAATACTTATAGGCTTAGGTAAAAATGTGTTTACTTGGGTTTAAACTAAGAAGACATGGGTTAAAAATGACCCAAAACATGTATAAATTATATTTTTGGACTATATTTCAAAATTATAATTCCATATTTAGAATAAATTCCCATTTATAATATTATTTAATGGGATATACATTATCATTTTTTATTATTTTTGGTAATTTAAAAGTAGTTTCTAAATGGCTTTCTTTCCCCGCTTATAAAAGAACCTATCCCCTCCTCTACTATCCCCACCCCAAAATTATATTGGTTTGGATATGACATATCCAAACCAATTATTCACTTCCCTCCTCACTTCTTATAGGACTTATTTTTATTAGGAAGCTCTCATAAGAATTCTTTAGGTGTAATTCAAAAGGAGTTCCCTCAAGAAGAGGTATATTCATTGACTATGTGTTTTCATTTTATTTATTGCTAAACCTATTTAAATTATTATTAAAAAATGATCATATAATAAAAAAATATTTAATATACTCATAAGTATTATATTAATTTAATGACCTATATCCAAATATATTTCCCTCAAATGGGAAAACAACTGTTAATCATGTGTACGGAGGACTACTACCTCACGAACCCACAAAATTTGTCTTCTGTCACGGTGTAATGATGGATTTACTATATGTATATGATATTTTTAAAATAATTTCAATTATGTAATTATAATATAACATAAACATTTTTTAGTTTACATTCTGTGGGGGATACGCTAACGTCACTTTTGTGTACGTCAAACTTCCGCCTTGCAAAGTGATATGATTTTTTTCTCACTATTGATTTAAGTAGAAGGTAATAAAGATAATATTAATGAAAATTTGTGATATATATTAAATAATAATTGATTTATAAATTTTATTAATTAGTTTTTTGTTTCATTACATCTATCAAAATATGGAAAAAGAGTTCATGCATACGTATGACCTATGATATATATGAATGGTGTATTTTATCTTTCTATCTCTAAATTTTGTGAATGAGTATAAATATATATATATATATATATATAATTAAAATATATGATATTAATTTTATATTTTAAATTATATATATGATTTAATAAATATCAAAGTAAAATAAATACAAATACTAGACCAAAAATCTCATGACAAATGAAACAATTAACAACCAAAAATATCGATTTTATGAAGGAGTTATTAATAAATGTGTGTTGAAATGTTAAAAATGGATCATATATGATATTATAAATATTTTTATGATTCTATAATATATTTATAATAAACTTATATTTATTATAAATGATTTTTTAATGTTTAATAAGGAATTCAAGACTCAAGTGGTAAGGAATTTCTGTCTCACTTTTATCTTCTGTGAGACACAAGCCATATTCACTACATATTTATTTAATGTGGTGTATATAATCCCCGCTAATTTATTTTATATTTATTATACAGAAAATTGTTGGTATTAAATATTACTTTTAGGAACTCTACCTCATGGGGATTATTTCTCAAATGAAACCAATGTGGTAATAGTTTTATGTTACAATCTCATAATTTATCGAGATTGTTTATGATTAATTATCAAATATTGAAATCCTATAAATTACCTCTCAATAATGTGTATGAAGTTTCGTATACAATAGTTATTTAGTACATTTTCAAGTAATAGTACCATTTTCCCACTCTTTGGTACTTAAAATAATTGTAAAAATGCTTTCAATAAAACCAATATTATTTTTATTTTAGGTCGGAAATCCATTTTATTCCAAAACCATGTTTTATAAAAATGTTTTAAAAAATATTTAACTACTCTATTATTATTTTTAAAATAAATTTTTAACTATGTTTTAATTTATAAAAATTTCTTTGAAAATGAATATTCATACCTCTTTCCAAGCAATACCCGTTTGGATATTATGAGAAATGTGAAAATAATAGTTGTGTTTAAAATGTGTGACATGAAAAATATTTAACATTATAATGAATGCTTAATGATTTAAAGATTACCTTACAACTTTTTAAATTTATTTTCAAATAAAATTTTTACAATTATATTTTGGAAATTATTATATTTTAAATAAATTATTTTAAAATGAAAATTTTTATGAAAATTTTTAATGTTGAAAAAAGATTTTTTCAAAGTGGAAAGACTATTTTCCGTAAGAAATGTTTTTAAATGATCTTTAAAGATTATTTTCAAATAAAAGATCTTTCAAAATATTTTAGGAATTTTTAATTTTAAAAATATATTTGAGAATAAAATTTATCTTCCTTAATAAATGTTCAAAGCAATTTATCTTTCAAAATAATTTTCCATATAAGATTACATCCTTTGATGTAACTTATGATTTTATAGGGATATGAACCAAGGGTTCCATTATTATTATTTATCTAAATGTTTTATGAGGAAGATATTTTTTTGAAACCCACTTCTATTCCATGAGTTTTACCATGATACAATTATTATGAAATTCTCTTCTTTTTTCCATTGGTTAAATCAGGATAAAATTATTATGAACCCCACTTCTTTTTCTGTAGATTATTCTATGATAAGATAATGAAATGATTATGAAACATTTATCTTTTACATAGGTTATGATATGATTAAATGTTTATTAAATCCATTTCATTTCATGGGTTATGATATGATGAATATTTTTTGATCTTATGGCACAAATATATATGATCCTCATTATATGAAAGGTGTGACTTATATCTCCCTAAAATGAATTGGGTAAATATTTATATCTAATGAGATAGAGATGGATGTAATGTGGATTAATCCCAGTTCATTAAGAGAATTTTTCCAATATGATGGTCTTGGATGTGAACTTTGACTACTATGATGGTTTTGGGAGTGAAGCCATTATAATATAAAAGCCATAGTAGTGAGCCTTGACAACTATGGAAATTATTTTCTATACATATGTGTATGCCTCAATTACATGACATATTCTAATGTTATGATCTCATGGATCATGCTATTTAATTTCTTTACAATTCAATTATTATGAACTATAAATCATTATTTCTTGTATCAATATTATGATCTTTGATATCAAGGTTAGTTTTTTCAAATATAATGATTACATTTCCTAACCTTATACTCATGTTATATTTATATATCTACCTTGTTTACCCTTAATGAGCATCTGAGCTGACACTTTCTTATGTTTTCTTTCCCAAGTTACGATTAAATGTTTTAAGTAGGGTATGTTTTTGAATAGTACTAAAGAGGAATATCTTTAGGAGAGATGTTAGAGTCCATTAAACAAATAATAAGATTACATTTCTATCATCCAAATACACTAAACTATTATTGTCATAGGTAATGTAATTTTGTAATTTATTGAATATTCATCTAAAAAGATTTAATATTTATGTATAAAAATACTAGATTTAGATAGTTGGTATCAAAATATTGGTTTATTTAGAATTTGGAAATTAGGATGATAAAACATTAGGGAGATCCCTATGGAAATGTCTAAGTTTAATTTTAAGGATGAGTCAAAGTAAAAGAAAATTCCATTGAATTTCGGTAAATGGTAGAGCTAGTGGTTTATGAAAAATTACATCCCTTTATGGATACTACATGTGGATGTGGACTTGTAATAGAGGTACCAAGGTGTAATAACTCCAAAAAATGGTACATTGGGATGGGCAAAATTTTCACATGAAGCACGAGAATATACCTTGTTGGAAACCTAATTTGACACTTCTTGGGGAAATTCTTGGGGAATTCACAAACTCTTTACAAACCATCATGAATGATTTAATAATTACTTAGGAAAAACCTAATGTTTCATTAAGGTGTAATGATTTAGACATCCTATAATTGAATTTTCATGATTATGGGGTTCCCCACCATGATTATTATTCTCACACTATGATTTTTGTTTTTATTAAAATGTGGGAACCATAGGGAACTTGGTTAATGTTGAATGTGATAGAAAATGTGTTGATGAGTATCCAAATGGGATGATGAATAGAGTGAAGGATATTGTAATTAATAATAAAAATTTATTTCGATATATAATTAAAAATATACACCTTAAAAAACTCTCAGACTCAATATAGAAGAGAGGGATGGAGTTCACTAAGAGATTAGGTGGTGGATACCATAGACGAAATAAGAATTAATTTTATATATGTCAGGAATCTTGGAAGAAGAACCCAAGTTAATGTCTTCAAAATAATAATTTGTTTTGAGTGTAGAAAAGAAGGACACAAATAAAGTGATTGATAAGGAAAAAAGAAAAGTTCAGTTGAAACAATGGATGAGAATATTGGTCACCCTAAATTAATATCAATAAATGAAAGTTTAAATGTAGAAATTAAGGCAATTATGAAAATTGATGTCTTAACAGTAAATTTCATGAAGAGAATCAACAAGTTTGTATGAGAAATGGTTATACCGTTGATGATAAAGAGACTAAAAACAATATATAAAGGGAAATATGTATTAAAGGACTAGATGAAGAAACATAGGTAATGGTTTAAGAATGAAGTAGAATAAGTTAAGTGTTTATTTATTTTAATTCCATAATTATGAACCATATAAGAATTTTTTAGTAGATGTTTTAATTAAAGATTTTCAAGAATATTATGAATGGTACTGATGACCTAGAAAAGTGATTTAATAGAAATATGAAATTTTAGAGAATACAAATGATTAAGAAAAGATAACCCTTAATATGATCCTGATGTTGAAGAAATCGTGTTTAGTTCAGATGAATATATGATTGATATGGATAAATTAAATTTGATAACATTAATGAACTCATAACTGGTAAATTATTTCATGAAAAAATGGTTTACGTTACCATTGATACAGTTTACAACATTATCAGATATATGGAATATATTAAATAATCTATTGTTTTATTCAAGAAATGTTAAAGCATGGATGTTTTTATTATTCTTTATGTTAATTAATGTTTTTACCATGTTTAAACAGAATACATTATAAAGGTATTAATATGTTTGGTATGTGAAAATTAAGAGATACTTCATGTTTTTTTGGGATTAATGATAATTTGATTTTGGAAATTTAGGGACCTTATTTCTAATGTATTGTATTTACGTATTTTATAACGGTCATAAGGTTAACCATTTCTAAAATTGTTTAAGTTAAACTCTGGATGATTTTCTAGATAATAATGAACTATTTCATCATATTAATTTTATCCTTATTGGATAAATTATGATAACCATTTTTTTATGATAACTAGAGATATAAAGAATAAATTATCATTACTTTATAGCTATTATAAAACACCCTGGATTTAGTAATTAAAAAAATCCATCTTCATTTATTGGATTAATAAATGATGTGCAAATTGATCCAAGCATAACCAAAGGATGATATTGTTCTTATGGAAAGGAATTAAATAGAGTGAATATATATCCTCATGAAAATTATTTAAATTTAAGAAAAGGATCTTGAAATAAAATGTTACCCTATTACCATTATTTATGATGATATCAATGACCTTTTCACACCTATTTATTTTATGATTTTTTTGTTTTTGATTTTAACCCGAACATTCACTTTCTTATGATCGATGATCTCTATTACTCTCCATCATTATTTGGACATTAAGTTTTTATTCTATATCAAAATATTTACATCCCACCTATGTTTTGATATTTTGAAACCTAGTATGTGTTATTTTAGAACAACTTCACACATCACATTATCAATTTTCAAGAGGATGTTTTATTTACCATTTTTATGATGTGGGTTTCTATAAAGGAATTTTCAATTGTTAAACCTTTGATGACTGAGATGAATTTCGTGGGTGAAATTAATTTTAAGGGGGGTAGAATGTAACACCCCGGTATATTATAAAATATATATATATTCAAATTAATTTATATTTTTAGATATATTTCATTATAATCAACCTTGATTTTAGCTTGTGTTACACATAATAATGAGTTTCTTCGACAACATGCATGACACACAATACTTAGATTTAGTGACCATGAAATAATTTTATTTTTAATATAACCGTTATAACCTAGCCATTAAAAAGGTGGGTATGAATATTATTAAGTAATTTACTAAATACACTTGAAAATTTCATTCTCAATATAAATTAATTTATAAATTCTTAGTAAATAATCATTCTATTTTTATAAGGTAATTATATTCATCAAAAATCTATTTTCAACCAAAATGATTTTATCTTAAATTTTATGAGAAAATATTATAAATAATTTATAGATATTTTAGAAAATTTATTTGATAAAATAAAATTAATTTTTTTAAATCATCATATCTAAATTAACTTATGTTGAAATTTTGATCTTTCATAAAATATTGATTTTTAGTTAATAGTGAAAAATATTGATTTTTATAAAACTCTCAATTATTATAAATACATTAAGATATTAAATGCCCCATTATGTTTTAAATAATAATAATAATAATTTATTTATATTAAATACACTTAATTACTTTTTAATCAAATTTATATTGGATTTTAGTATAAGTTTATTGTTTGGGTTTAAAAAATGGTTTTTTTGGAAAATTATTTTAAAGTACATAATGTTTCTCCATTTTAATTATTTAAAATTAATTTTTAAAATGAATTTCTTATTTTATATATCAATAAATTTTAATTTTTATTAATACAATGATTATGTTTAGATATAAAGTTAATATAAAATCATCTTGTGCCTGAAAAATACACTTCTCTGAAACTCATTTTTTATCGCAACTAAGGGTTTTATTTTAAATTTATAATTTTCAAATTTAAAAAAATATATTTAAAGAAATAAATAAAAAAATTTAAATCAGAAATTAAAAATTATTGTATAGTGAATTTTTAAGAATTTCTTGAACAGATAAATTTTTCGATAAATAGTGAAAAATAATTTTTTATTAAACATTTTCATTTCTTATAAAGCTTTCAAAAACATAAAAAATATTTTTATATGATTTTAAAAGAAAAATTAGTTAAATTATTTATATATTATTCTAATTTAAATCATTTTAATCAATTTCATATTTAATTTTTATATATAAAATTATAAATTTTTGAATATTTTCTCTCGGAAAATCCTATTTCTCGTCGTGTTCGCTGGATTAATTTTAAATTAAAATTTTACACTTATGTGAATATAATTTTCTCAATGCATTACATATTTTGAATAAAAATAATTTATATTTTACAATATGGTAAATTTAATTTTTGACCCTAACGAATAGCGAAAACAGTAAAAATTATATACCATAACTAAGGTAAAAATGAGTTTACTATGGGGTTAAACTAAGAACATATGGGTTAAAAATAAGAAAAACAACATTTATAAATGCTATTTTATGTCCATATTTCTATATTGTCCTTCCAAAGATCTAATTTAGGATCAATTTGAAGATTTTTTAGTGGAAAAAATATTTATCATTTTTGGATTATTTTTTTAAAATTTACTAGTAGTTTCCAGGTGGGTTCCTTTACCCACTTATAAAAGGACCTCTCCCCTTTTCTTCTCTCTATACCCTACGATCATTTTCATTCATCCCATACCTACCCAAAACACTTCTTAAATTCCATACTCACTTCCTATAGCCCTTAGTTTTAGTATGAATCTCCCCTAAGAAGGCTTTATGTGTAAACCTAAAGGAGTTCTCCAATAAGTAGATATATTCCTTAACTATGTGTTTTAATTTTATTTCTTCTTTCACCTCCTTAAATTATTATTAAATAATAATAATTATAGAGACCCTTTATTTCTTAAATTAATTTTACATAATTTTAATGATAAGAATCATAATGAAATTACATAGAGTGGATCCAATGGTTTAGTATCTTTGGAAAACTATGACCATACATAACATTTACAACAAAAAACATAAAAATTTATTTAATTCATTCTTCTCCAGCTTCTTATTATCCCTTGAAATATACATAGTGAAAACATTCACCTGGGTATATACAAAAAAAGGGGTTAGATAAAATCCCAGTAAATGATTGATAAGAATAATATAATATGTGGTGAGAATAATCATAAAATCATTACAAAAATCATGAGAGGAATCATTAGATAAAGGAATGGATTGTGAAAATTCATAAAAATGAAACATCATGTATTAGTGGTAAAATACCACAGATAGTTGTGAAAAAATATAAAATTATTTTCACGCATCATTTCACTTTCACTAACTAGATTAATCACTTTACCCAATGCATTGGAGCGCTATATAATTCCAGGTTCACTCGTCACATCATAGCATCTACATTGCACTATATAATTCCCGGCACACCCATCACATAATAATGTTAACATTATCATACATTCCATATATAACATATATAATTCTTAGTCATAAATAACACATGTAAAGGAATGGGTTTCATATCATAAAGAATACATTCATAAAATTTGGGTTCCCAAAAGAAATAGGGAATAACATACTGGATATAAGAACCATCAACCTTGAGTGAGAAGTAAAAGGTGTGTTTTAAAGAGGAGAGTTCTTTTAGAAAACATTGGGTTTGACAAAAAAACTAATATAAAACATTTGTATCCTATAAAAGGTAAGATATTGATGATGAAATTATTTTTATGTAATTACCATACGAAAAATGGAGAGAAAGAGGGAGAACTCGAAGAAAGATAATTGGGTTTGAGAATTATCCTTACCTTGTATCTGAACACTTTAATCACTTTAATGTCCTGTATAATGACATTATATTAATTAATTAACAATTAAATAACCTTTTATAGATGAACTTGGTTAATTTTGGTTTCATTAATCTCTTTTATGGGCCTTTTTATTAGTTATAGAGTTTAAATTCATTGTTTAGGAGTGTTCTTTTTCTTAGTTTTCAAGAACGGCTCACTTGTATAGATGAATGGAAGTTCATTTAAAACATGTATAAACATAAACAATTACTATTACATGTTACTAATGATCTTATAGAAGATTAAATTATCTTATAATTAATTTGGTTATATACCATGATAATGAATAATTAGTTAAAATTTAATGATAATCATTTTAGGTTAATTTGGACATTTTTTTGGATTACAACAAACATGTTTTGTTTTATCCTTTAGTATTGTGTATAATAATTTATTACAGAACATAAAAGGTGTTAAAACATAAATATTACAATCTTATTTAAACCATTTAATGGTTTTATTAACATAATTGAAGGATTTGAATGAAAATGGAAGTGCATCACCCATGATATAGGTAAATTAACACATCACAGGCAACAATTTCTTTTTTATAAAATAAGTGAGAGAGAGGGAGAAGTATAATGAATAATCTTACATTAACATGATATAATACTATTATATAAATAATAATGTAGTTATCATGACATGTGGATAAGATAAGAAAAAAAAATAAAATTTGAAAGGAAATTGAAAGAAAAGAGAGAGAAGAATTACCTCTTGAATCGTCCTCTTGAGATCCTCCTTAAGGAACCAAGGATTGGTCTTTTGATGAGACCAAAATCTTATAGACATAGGTAATGAGTTCTTTGATGTAGTGGACCTACATAAGGACTCTCTGGTGTCCTGCTTTGTTGAAAATTCTCATTCCTTTGATGCCTTTGACCACTTCATCTCCGAGTCGTGGGGTTTTAATCACCATGCTATTGTTGGGATTCTGGACCATCGACACCTTCTTATTCTATTAACGACTGAAGATGACCTTATCACCACCTGGACTGACAATAAGAATTCCTAAAGTGAATATCACTTCTTTCTCTAATGATGGTCCTTCAATTTTCATTGGAGGTGTGATCCTCCGACAGCTCCAATCTGGGTATGTTTCCCCAGTCTCCCACTTCTATTCCAAAACCCCTCCATCCTTTTGATGCTTGGTAATATGGTGGGTAGATTCTTATGTTTTCATGACTGATCATGATCCATCTACCATCATTTTTCTCTGCAGATCTATGTGGAGGTATATTTTTGTAAACAATAAGTTGATTTTGTGTGGATTGAGATCGAGAATGAGTACCAGATCAAGAAAAGAGTTAGTTTTGATTTTTGGATCAATTTTTGTTCTTTATATGGTCATCTAGGTCATCAGCAAGAGGATTGTAGGCATGGACAAGGAGGTTATACCATAAGTATAGTCAGAAAAGGTGGGGAAATGGTTATTGATTATGTGAAATTCTATGTGGCTGCATTATCTCCCCCATTGAGTTGCAGTCTGGATACAGATAGTACTAATGGTGGCCACACCATCTCATCCCTAGTGCGTGCAATTAGACCCTCAGTGTCTAATCCAATAATTTATGGATCAGTTTCTCTGAGGATGGGAGGAATTATGACTCATGGTGTGTATGGGGCCATGGATAAAGGGGTATGGACTATGGTGAATCATTGGAAGGCCAAGAATAGGAGTTTATCCCCTGATGATCAGCCTTCAGGTAAATAATCAACCTTAGATGAGACCCCCCAGTCCCCCCCAAAGTCTAATAAAGATGATAAAATCAAGAGGCTCTCACATGATAGGATGTCAAAATGGAATCTAATTATCATTGATGTTGGGGACTATTAAGTTTATACCAGGAGGAAGACTAAGACTTGGATAGATTACTGTACATTCCAAAACTGATGACTAACTAATCATCTGGAAATGGTATACATTTTAGAGAGCATTTCCAACCATCCTTCTGTGAAAAGGTTAAGGAGTCTAAAGGTGACAAGCTTGAGGATCCATACTGATCGATGAACATGGTGGCATCAGATGATGTCTAGAAGAAGGAAAGGAAAGAGGACGCAGACCTAAAGCTTCTATTACATTCTAAAGAAGAGATAGCAGATAATAATTTTACTATCAATGTTCCTAAGGTGAAAGCTGATAGAATGTACTCTAGATCATTGCATGTCGAACTTAATGAAGAGAAAGCTGAGTGGATCAACAAGCAAGACCAGATTTTTTCTTGTGTAATTAATGAGAAGAAAATAAACCTGGATGAATACATTAAGACTTGGGATAGGATGGCCGAACACTTCTAGGATCTCATCAAAGACGAACCAGATTCAAATGTAACATCTATCTCATGGATCATACATAGGGTGTTTAATTCCAAACTTTTAAATTTTTTTGGAAAAAATCGGTAACCTATTATAAGGTTTTACATGAGGATGGCTTGTAATCATTTGGTTTTATCACTTTCCCTCAAAGTGTTCCCTTTTATAAAAATTTAAATTGGAAGGAAGGGGTGGTATTTATAGTGGAGGGGAGGAGGGTTTTCTTAATATTTTAATCATTAGTTTATCATTTTTCCATAAGATAAGCAATACTAATTATTCCATTACCAATAATAGTAATAAGTGCATGAGAGTTCAAGATTTGTGTGCTTACATCACTCATGATGTCAGAAATAGAGGATTTTAATTGTAATGTATTTATATGGAAAATTAACGTATTTAACTATTGACCAAAAATTTAAGTATTTCAGAAAAATATAAAAAATTCACCCTAATCATTTTTCAATGTGTAGAATCAAAAAATTAACTCCATTTTATGATAATAATTTTTTAAAGATGATTAATTTAATTTTTAATTAAAATCATAATTTACTTGAAAAATATAAATTATAAAATAAAAAATTGCCTTTCTAGCACTTTGAAAAATTAATTCAAGTCTCATAAAATTACTATATAATCATTATAAATCAAAATAATATCTTATGAATACATTTTTTGAAAATAAATTTTCATATAAATTTAAAATTAATCATTAAATATTCATGAATTACAAAAATACCAACACTATAATATAATTATACTATATTTCTACTTATAATATTGGTAAAATTTATTTATAAAATCATTGGTAAGGTTACTATTCATTTGGATGATTTACTATTCATAAGGGTCGTAAAGATATTCATAAGGGTATGTTACTATTCATAAGGGTATGTTACAATTCCTAAGGGTATTTTACAATTCACCAAAAATTAAGTTTGTCCTATCCTACTCCAAAAATATTACTGATCAAAAATCTTTATGTAATACTTTCAAAATTCAAATCACAAAAGTGGAAAATTTATGTTTAAAGGTAACATAGAAGTTCATTTAAGCCTGATGGGGAATTGTTTTTCCTAATATAATTTTATGTGATTATGATATTACTATAGGAAGGGGGAAATTACATTGATAAAAGTTTCGGTCGTTACATTCTTCCCCCCTGTTGAAATTTCACCATCAAGATTTCATTTTATATAAATAGGTGAGGGTACTTATACTTTATCACATCCTTCGGTTCCCAAGTTACTGCTTTATACTTATGGTTCATCTACAACACTTTGACAAGGTGATTGTCTTGTCACGTAAAATATTATCAATTTGGTCCAAAATATTTACTGGATGCTCCTCATAAGAGAAATCAGCTTCAGGATATACCAAAATTAAGTTCAGTACATGTTAGGGAAATGGTATGTACTTCGTCACGAGTGATACATGAACCACATCACGAACATTAACCATATTCAGTGGAATTTCATGTCGATAGGCCACGACTCTTATGCGGTTAACGATCTCAAAGGGGCCAATGTACCCTTGGATTAGATTCCCTTTCTTTCTAAACTACATGGACCTCTTCCATGGAGATATTTGAAAGAAGATTTCATATCCAACATCAAACTCCAAGTCCCTTCGACGATTGTCAGCATAGATCTTTTTCCGACTCTAAGCAGCTTTGATATGTTTCAAGATGGCTCGAACCTTCTCTTTCATATCTTGTACCAGATCAGGTCCAAGTAGCATTCTTTCTCCAACTTCATCCCAACAGGTTAGAGTTCTACATCAATTTCTACATGGAGCTTCATATGGAGCCATCTGAATACTTGAGTGGAAGATATTGTTATATGAGAACTCAACCAATGGGAGATGCTAATACCATACACCTTTGAACTCTAAATAGAAGGCTCTTATCATATATTTTATTGTTTTAATAGTTTTTTTAGATTTTCCATCGGTTTGGGGGTGATAGGCCATGCTGAAATGTAATTTAGTACTCATAGAATATTAGAGACTCCACCATAATTTAGTTGTGAACCGCATATCATGATTAGATAAAATCGAGAGTGGAACCCCATGTAGTCGGACCACTTCCTTCACATATATATTTTTAAGTTGTCCAATAGAGAGGTTTTTTTGAATAGCGATAAAGGGGGAAGTCTTGGTGAGTATGTTCACCATAACCCATATCATATTATTTCCTTTAGATGACTTTGAGAGACTAGTGACAAAGTCCATAGTGACACTATCCAATTTTCACATGGGTATAGGAAATGGTTGCATCATACCTCTGGACTTTTTTCTCTCTTATTTAACTTACTGACATACCAAACACCTTGAGATATATTTCACAATATCATTCTTCATGTTGTCTCACCAGAATTGTTCTCAGAGATCATGGTACATCTTGGTACTCCCAGGACGGATAGATAAAGTTGAGCTATGTGCATTGTCTAATAACTCATTCTTTATCCCAGGAGATGAAGGAACACAAATCCACATTCCAAAACAAATCACACTATAATCATAGATATATAATTCTTAAAATTTCCCTTCTTTTACTATATTCACCTTCTTTTGTAACTCCAGATAATCTCTTTGTGGTTCCTTAATCTTTTCTCGGATAGATGGTTGGGAAATAATTTTGGAATTATAAGATGTATTCCCCATTGTTATGATTTTCAAATATATCCTTTGCATATCAATGAGAAAAGAGTCTTTCTGAATCTGCATCGTGGATAGAGTAGAATGTTCTTTTCTTCTTAGAGTATCAGCTTGTAATGTCCTGGATCTGGGTGCCACTAAACGGGTGCCCCGAACCCAGTTCGCCACATGACCTCAAGTCCATTTCCCCAAATGCCAGAGGCTGCCGACTAGCAGCGAGGGCCCAAGTCTGATAGTGGGGAAACTATGCCCTCATTTGTCAAAGTGTAGCGTAGTATATTAAAATAAAAATCATACAACAACAGCGGAAGCAGTAAACCATCCACATTTAAAATAAACAACTACTGTGAAACAAACAACAATCATATATATATATAATGATGATGCAACATGCATCCAGTTCTAAGAAAACATCCAAAACATGTTACAAAGTAGTGAAATACGATACATAGTACAGCAAAAATAAAACAAAATAGTCGGTAGCATCGCGGGCCTAAGCCCAGTCCCATGCTCCCCTAATCCTCAGCAGCAATCAAGTACCTGTATAAGGGACCTTGCCCTTATCCACACCTGTAGAAACATAATCTGTTTGGGTCGAAAAGCATTACCCAAACAGGGTGTGAGAAATAAATCCTAGTAGGCACCCACCAAAGGCCCGTGCCCATCTATGTGAAATCATGCAACAACAGCGTGCAGTAGTAAAATGCAATAAAGTAAGCAGTACTGAAAAATAACTAACATAACCAGTTATATTGTCATTTTAATATCCATTTAATTTAAAATATCACCACAGTGAATATTCTAAGTAAACAGCCAATGTCCTCAGACACGTAAACCCCTACCCCCAGGTAATGAGAATCCAAACACAAGAATCTGCCCACAGGCATACATATATTTCCCACAGGCGTAAGAAGTGTTTCCCCCAGGCACAAAATCCACTGTCCATAGGCACGGAAGAAGTTACCCTCAGGCTAAAAGATGCACTGCCCTCAGGCTATGTAAAACGCTGCCCTCAGGATAAACAAGTAACTGGGCCATGCCCAACATATAACAAGAATTTACATACAATTTCTCTCAAGGCAATTTAATAAACAATATTACTAAGGCATACCCTCAGGTATCCTGGACATATAGGTAAACAGAGGAACGCACCACTGGGGTGGTCTTGGATCCAAGCAACAATTCCAAACAATAGTTTATTATCACAATTAATTGGCTATTCAATTCTAGGTATTTAAAATAGCCATGGGCTCATCCACACGACACCCCAACATGGGTTCGTGGCACAATGGTACACAAAAATATACAATAGTTGGAATATAAACACCAAGCCACCTACCTTAAATGCCCCTAATCAGTATACTCGAATGACGTTCCATGAATCATCCTAGAATGAGGAAGATATGAGGTGAAAGAAAACTCACTTAAATGAAAATAACTTCCCATAGGGGAAGAATTGGAAATAACTACGCATGGAGGTGGGAGGGCATACTCGTGCAGTTCCAACAAGATCGGCGAAGGCGAAATCAGATTCCCAGTCCGCGATCGAAGGATCCTCAAAGATTCGGTCGTCCCCTCCCGAGCTCTCATCTAGTTCTAAGCCTTCCCTGTTAACAGGGTTGGCTACTTACCATTTTAAGAGAAAAAAACAAATTACACATTTTGTACTTTTTAGTACATGATGTGTATTTCCTTCATTTAACTATTCCTCTGGCGGCACCACCAAACTGTTCACCCGTCGACATGAGTACACAGCGTGTATCCCCGACTACACAGCGTGTACTGTCACCCAGCTGGCGGCTGTTTCCACTGCCTTACTGCTTCACCAGCCGACTGACTACACGGCATGTAAAGGACCACTACACGGTGTGTAGTCGGTTTTTACACCCTTCGTCACCGACATGGCTACACACCCTGTATACTCATCCCACACGGCCAAAAGTACATGGCGTGTGGAAAAGTACATGAAGTGTACTTCCAAAATTTGGGATTTTTCCCCATTTCCTTATTTTCTCAGAAACACTTAAGGGAAAGAGAAAAGGAGAAAGCCGTACCTCAAATATAAGAACCGGGTTCTTACAAACTTCCCCCCTTAAAACAATTCGTCTACGAATTGCCCTTCCAAGGGTTGCGAAGATAAAGCTCAGAATAGCTCTGGCCACTGAGCACGTACGTCGGTCTCCCTCTCCCAGGTTTTGTCCTGCACTCGGCCATCCTTCCATAGCACCCGTACGAGAGGAACTGACCGTCCTCATAGAACCTTCATGATCCTGTCAATGATACGAATTGGATGCTCCTCAAAGGATTCATCTATCTCAAACTCAACCTCCTCGGGCTGAAAAACGTGAGACGAGTCTGAATGATAGCGGCGCAACTAAGATACATGGAAGATGTCGTGCACGACACGATACCTCTGTGGTAACTGCAACTGATAGGAAACCGGCCCGACTTTCTCCAGAATCTCAAATGGCCCCACACACCTCAATGAAAGTTTACCTTGTATCCTGATCCGCCTGTGTCTCAACCTCGACGAAACACGCAAGAAGACCTGATCCCCAACCATGAACTCCAAAATTCATCTACGACGATCATCATAATATTCTTGACGAGCTCTGCTATAACCATTCACTTACAAATCAACTAGACCTGCTCAGAAGTCTCCCTCATGAGACGTAGTCCTAGTAAAGCTGCCCCACCTATCTCAAACCAACACGAAGGTGATCGGCATGGTCTACCATATAAATCCTCGTAAGGTGCCATCTCGATAGTTTCCTGAAAACTAATATTGTAGGAAAACTCGAATAGGGATATATGCTTCTCCCAAGAGCCCCCAAAGTCTAGGTCGCATGCACGCAACATGTCCTCAAGAACCTGTATCATACGCTCTAACTGGCGATCGGTCTGATAGTGGTAAGGTGTGCTCAGAAGCACCTGTGTACCCAGTCCCCTATGAAAACTCTACCAGAATCAAGATGTAAAATGAGTGTCCCTATCTGAAACGATAGAATGAGGAACCCCACGAAGACGTACGATCTCTCAGATATACAACTTTCCGAGCTCGTCAACACTGAAGGTCTCCTTGATTGGAAAAAAGTGAGCTACCTTTGTGAGTCTGTCCACAACAACCCACAAGGCATCATTGCCTCTAGGTGACCTTGGTAACCCAGTCACGAAATCCATCACGACATCATCCCATTTCCACTCCGGGATGAGTAACTACTGTAACAATACGACTGGCCTCTGATGCTCCACCTTCACCTATTGACATGTGGAACATCTCGTAACAAAACCAGCTACATCTCTATTCATACCCGACCACTAGTATTGACGTCTCAAGTCTCGGTACATCTTGGTAACCCCGAGATGAAATACCCAAGCTGAAGCATGAAACTCCCATATCAGCTCCTCGCGTATATCCCCTAGAACCCATACTCATACACGGAAATGTAGAATTTCATCATCACCTATCATACAACCAGAAGGAGGGTCCTCACTTGCCACCGAATCCCGTAGAACTAGGCCTTCTGAATCAGATAGCTGTCTCATCCTCACTCTGTCCAAGAGGGTAGAAGACACAGCTAAAGATGAAAGATAAGTTTTCCCATGACTGTCGTGCACCTCCAAATGCATCTCAAAGAACAAATCCATCAACTTCCACTCACCACTGGCCTCCTGTACCGCCTGTATCTGAGTCCTTCTGCTCAGTGCATCAGCTACGAAATCACCTTTACCAGGTGTATAGGCAAGCTCAAAATCGAAGGACTATAGGTATTCGACCCACCTTCTCCGTCTCAGGTTTAAGTCACGCTGATTAAAGATGTATTTGAGGCTCTTGTTGTCGGTGAAAACCACAAAATTCTCTCCTAATAGATAATGTCTCCAACAGCGCAACGCATGCACAACTATATCCAACTCGAGATCATGCGTCAGGCAATTCCTCTCATGTGGCTTCAACTGCCGAGAACCATACGAAACAACTCGATCACCCTATATCAACACTACTCCCAGCCCAATACCTGACGCATCACAGTAAACTATATAGCTCTTCACTTTATCTGGAAGTATTAGGACTGGTGCTGATGTCAACCTTCCCTTCAGGTTCTGAAAGGCTATCTCGCAAGCTTTTGTCCAAATGAACTTCACACCCTTCTTAGTCAGACCCATCAACAGCACTGCTAAGCGGGAGAAGTCCTTTATGAAGCGTCTATAGTAACCGGCTAGCCCCAAGAAACTCCGTATCTCAAACAAGTTCTTAGGCTGCTCCCAAGAAACTACTTATCTCACCTTCTTTTGGTCTACTGTAACTCCTGCCTCTGAGATGATATGACCCAGGAAGTGAATCTGGTCCATCCAAAAGTGGCACTTTGAGAGCTTAGCATATAGCTGATGCTCTCTCAGTGTACTCAATACGATCATAAGATGGGTGGAATTGTTTTTTTGAGTGTGAGAGTACACCAAGATGTCATCCACGAATACTACCATGAAAGAGTCCAGATAAGGATGGAACACACGATTCATCAGAGCCATGAAAACTACTGGCGCGTTCGTGAGTCTGAAAGGCATAACCAAGTACTCATACAAACCATATCTGCTCCGAAAATATGTAAGTGGTATATCCGATGGTCTCACATGCAGCTGATGATATCTAGATCTCAAGTCAATCTTCGAGAACACTCATGCTCCATGAAGTTGATAAAAAAGATCATCAATCCTTGGTAAGGGATATCGGTTCTTAACCATCAACTGGTTCAGCTTCTGATAATCTACGTAGAGTCTGAGGGTACCATCTGCCCTCTTCACAAAGAGGACCGGCGAACCCCAAGGAGAAGTACTGGGTCGGATAAAAACCTTTTCCTATAACTTCTCTAACTACCTCTTGAGCTCCTGCAACTCTGGTGTTGCTATCCTATAAGGAGGAATTGACACCGATGCTGCCCCTGACACAAGCTCGATAGAGAAATCCACCTCTCGTTCCAGATGTAGACCTGAAAAGTCATCTGGGAAGACATCCCTGAAATGATCAACCACTGGAGGGAAATCCTTCTAACATATCCATGGTCGTCCAGATATAAGCTTGCAATCTGGGCTGTGACTCCACCTCGCCTATGATGCTCTGGTCCAGCTCGACTCACCTGAACATCCCATTCGTCCTTGTATAGAAACTCTCCACCCTTTGGTGACTTGAAACTCACCCTGCGACGATAGCAGTCTACAAAGGCTCGAAATAGAACCAATCAGTCCATCCTGAGAATGACATCATAAGCTGTCATATCTAAGACATAGAGGTCCCAAAGGAAGTGACACCCACCAACCTCGAGGGGGAACTCCTTGTACTGACGCAAACATGCCATTATCCTTCCAAACAGAGTGTCTAGCGTCATAACAATAGCAAAAGAAGAAACACAGAGCCCAAGGATCTCCACAATGGGCACAAATATGAAACTATGTGTATCAACCGTATCAAAAAGTACTGAAGATAAGACAGAAGCTACTAGAATAGTACCTTTGACTGTATAAGGTCTGGGATCCTGCTCCTGCTGGGTCTGTTGCACTGTATATGCCTGCCCTGTGCCACGACCTCTCAACACACCCGGGCTACCCTGAACTATCTTGCCCTGCTGCCTTTGAGATCCTAGTGTCTGGCTACCACGACCATGACCACCACCCCTGCCTACTCACCCTGACATATTCCAATTCCCCGACAGGTAAGAAGCTACTGGCCCTGCTCCCACATGCGGAGTCTGCACAGAACCCCTCTCACTATCCACTGGTGAAAACGCCCTACAAAAGCATTGCAGATAACCCATCCTGCCGTAAGCTCGGCACTCCACTGGGTCTCATGGACACTATAGCCTATTGTGCCCCTCTCTACCACACTGGTAGCACATGACATGGCCACCTAAAGAATTCTTCTGGATAGTACTGCCACCCTGAAAGAAGTCCATCTGTCTCTTCCTCTTACAAGTATAAATAGTACCAGAAACTGGTGGTAAACTGCCCTGACCCACACCACTAGTTTCTCGCAGGTTCCTCTCTGTAATTAGCACCTGATTCACAATAGCATGTACTGAAGGTAACCTGAAAATATTCACTAGTTCTTGGATGTCATAACTAAGACCATCCTCAAAGCGTCTGGCTCTTAACGTCTCATCACCCACTAGAACGGGTGCAAAACGCTGAAGCTCGATGAAACGAGTAGAATAATCCATCACCAACATAGCGTCCTGCTGCAGATTCATGAACTCTCAAGCTCTATCTTCCCTCAGCGTCTCTGGAAAGAAGAAGTCCTAGAAGACTGCCAGAAAATCTTCCTACGCCATGTCCCTGTGATGATTTGACTGGGTGGTAACATCCCACCACCTCTTGGCAGAATCACGCAGCATATACGTCGCGAGCTTAAACCTCCACCCTGGAGGCGTGTCAAGATATTCGAATATATTCTGCATCGATCCTAGACAAGACTCCGCAGCCTGTGGTCCACTATCCCCTGAGAACGTAGGAAGATGCTGCTGCTGGAAGATATGAGTCAGCTCAGCCATAGATGTGGCAGCCGGCGGTGCTCACTGAAAGGCTTGCATGAACTTCATAAAGCCTTCACAGAACTGCGCATCTGCGCCTGTATCCGGTATAACGGCTGGCACCGCATCTGCCTCTGCTGGAGGATCCAATGGTAGCCCATGGCCCACCATCTTTGAAGTATAATCGTTGCCACTCTCCTGGAAAACAACGCATGGTTGTCTAGGTGGAATGAAACTACAAGGTCAAATGCACACCTTAGAACAAGGATAACAATGACCAAAAACGAAGAACCCAAAAAGGGAATAGGAGGAAGAAGGCATTCATGATTTGAAAAACAAAACTACATAGAATGTATCCTGACTACACAGAGTGTACCAGACTTCTTTTACCTTGCCCAGGTCCTTCTACACGGCTAAGCTACACGGCTCCCGTTGAACAAAACTACACAGCGTGTATAACATCTACATGACGTGTATGGTGAAAATTTATAACTTCCTGTGTTTTTTGTGACACGGAAAAATACTTAGCTAGAGACTACAAGGCGTGTTACACCAACACACGACGTGTAAACCACCCCGTTTTCCCTGCCACATGGCTAAAACCACACGGTCTGTCCCCAGACAAGACTACATAGCGTGTCCCATAGGTACACAACGTGTACTAGACGAGCTTCGCTGACCCGTGTTGTTAGCTACATGGCCGGTACACATGGCTCAAACTACACGATGTGTTCCATATACACATGATGTGTACAAGAAAGGATTACCCCAACCCATGTTGTTGGTTACACGGCCGGGTCCCCAGGTCACACTACATGGCTTGTTCTTCATTGACACGGCGTGTTCAAGAAAATATTTCACCGGCCCGTGTTTGTTAGTTACACGGTCAGGTCTCTAGGTCAACACTACACGGCATGTACAGAAGATACATGGTGTGTTCGGCCCAAGATATGCCCTTCCCCATGTCGCCACCCACACGGTTTGTGACACGGGAAGAGACTACACATCATGTACTCAGGGTACACAGTGTGTACTCAAAAAGTTTTCTTTTCTTCCCGAACAAAAGGAAATACACGATATGTTTAAGGTACTATATGGCGTGTATACTTGGTTTCTGGATAGCACGCCTCAGAAACTTCCCTGGATCCTAGAAAATACCGAAAAAAACACCTAAGTGTCAAATTCCACCTCGTGAGAGCCCATACTACCCACGAATCAAAGTTTGACATATTATTTGTGTTATAACAAAATAAACAACTAATGATCTGTTGGGTCGGAAAATACGGGGAATGATGGCAAGAGGGGGGGTGAATTGCCTTTTAAAAAATTGATTAACAAATAAAAAATCAAAGTAAAGTGCAGCGGAAATAAAGAGGCAATCACACAAGAAATTGATAACGGAGTTCGGCCAAAACCCAGCCTACGTCTCCGCTCCCAACTCAACCGTTGAGAGATTCTACCGCTTGCTTTTCAATGGTTTTAGAAAGAAACCCACTAGGCTTTGAGGTAGCACTAGGACCTATTACAGCTTGCTTTTGTTGGTTAAGCAATAACCCACTTACTTTTAATGGTTAAGTAAGAACCCACTAGCCTTTTTAATGGGTGAAGGCTAGCTCACCGTGACACAAGCCTTTTAAAAGGAAAGGCTTGAAGAAACCTCTTCACACCTTAGTGGTGGTGTGAAACCCAAAAGAAAGGGAGATGAGAAAAGAGTTTGGGGTTTGTAGGCACAAACCCAATTTTAAGCTCAAAAAGAAATAAAACAAGAAAAACCGTAATTGGAGGAAGTCTTGGGCGCCTTTGATTGATTGGAGATGTTGAAGGCCGCTTCCAAGCTTCTTTGAAGGTGCTCTTGGATGTGGAATTGGATTGGAGCACGTTGGGTTCCTTGAGGAAATCCGCCGGAGGTTCGC
Organism: Viscum album; assembly: GCA_963277665.1. Lineage (NCBI taxonomy): Eukaryota > Viridiplantae > Streptophyta > Magnoliopsida > Santalales > Viscaceae > Viscum > Viscum album. The sequence goes on from OY728139.1 coordinate 873,427,789, forward strand.
CAAAATGATCAAAAATGTGTCCGGTGGCTTGGGTGAAGTTCCGGGGCTTCCTAGGACTTTATTTATAGGCTAGGAACCTTCAAGTATCCGTTGGAGGGCTTTGGAGCCATTGGAAAAGGCCTCGGAGCCGTTGGAGGCCAAAAGAAGGTTGACTGGTCAAAGCCAACGGCTAGTTTGACTGGGCTACTGGCTGGCCGGTACAGCTCCACCGGCTGGCCGGTGCCTTGGAAGTTGAGGAGAATTCTGGTCCAGGCTCCACCGGTCGACCGGTGGAGGAGCCACCGGCTGGCCGGTGGCAAGACAGTAGCAAATACTATTTGGGCTGGGTGCCACAGGTCGACCGGTGACAGAGCCACCGGTCGACCGGTGGAACCTGGCAGTGGGCAATCCCTCTGCCAGTTCCACCGGCTGGCCGGTGCTATCACACCGGTTGGCCGGTGGACTGAATTTCAGTCCATTTCTTGTCCATTCTTGGGCCAATCCTTTGGCAATCTTTTGCCTATCATCCACAACACTTAAAAACAAAGTTAAACACATATGAAAGTGATTGTGATCATGAAAATCAAAGAGTGTGGGGTACAACAATCTCCCCCTATTTTGATGATCACAATCACTTATCTAAGCAATGTAAAAACTTAAATGAAAGGCATGCTTTAAATGATAAATTGAAAATAAATACTAAGCATGAGAGAAAAGATTTTTCCCCCAATCAATCAAGAATTTCTCCCCCTTTGTGATTATCAAAATAGAATGGGGCATAAAACTTGATTGAGGGAATACTTTGAAAAACAAGATGGAGATTTGAAAATCAATATTTTAAACCAATTGAAAATAATACCAATTGTTGAAAATTTTGAAATGAAAATTGAATAACAGTTTGAAAGTTTGAACCGAAAATTTTGAAATTGAAATCAAAAAGACTTAAACGATCCTAACTCCCCCTAAATAAAAACAAAAAGTCACCGGGGAGAGGGATTTTGAAAAGAGACAAATTTTGGCCCGGTGAGACTCGCAAGAAGGGATTTTTCAATCCATACTTGCCTCATGGCGGGTCTTCTCCTATAAAATTCATCCGAAAAGAAAAAACTTTTGGGTTGACCATACCGGGCATTTTTACAATTACACTCATAAATGAGATGCCCGGTTTTCTTGCAATAATTACAAAATTTAAAGCTAGAGCTCCCCCTTACAAAAACAGTGGGTGCATGGGAGGAGGAGGCTTGGTTGGTGTAGCCAAGTCCATTGGTGGTTCTAGAAACCCTTTGGGAACCAAGTATATTGTTCAAGTTTTGTTCCCCTTGGGTGAACTTGGCTAGGGTCTCTCTTAGGTCTTTGATGGTTGATTCCATGGAATCAACATTTGGAAAATTTTGGATTTTAAGGGACATCTCCTCCTTCTCTTTGAGAAGTTGTTCTTTTTCGGAGGAGAGTTTTTTGAAATACTTTTTTAAAGCAACAAATTTTGAAGAGAGTTCGTGAAAACCATTTTCTAATTGGTCTCTAGCATGTTGGAGTTCTTCATAAGATAAATGATTTAAAGAATTGGAATTTGAAGAACAAGAGGAGGAGTCGGAAGATGTTACCTCATGGAATGCCATTAGGCATTTTGTACCTTGGTCGCTCGAGGAGGAGGAGGAGGATGAAGAGGAGGTGTCACTCCATGTCGCCTTGAGGACCTTTTTCTTTCCTTTCTCCTTTTGCGTGGCCCGTTTTTTGTTGAGTGGGCAATCGGGCTTGTAATGGCCCTTTTCACCGCACCCGTAGCATTTTACCTTGGGCTCGGTTCTTGCGGTGGGTTCTTGCTTTCGTGCCTTGCGAGATTTCTTCTTCTTCTTGTGCTTCTTCATGAACTTGTGCATTTGGTGGGCGAGATTCTCCATTTCCGAGTCGCCGCTTGATGATGAAGAGGATGAGGAGGAAGAGGATGAGGAGGAGCTTACTTCTTTTTGTACCTTGAGGGCGATGTTCTTTGGTGTCTTGATTGGTGTGCCCTCCTTTTGAGCTTGCCTCCTCATCGTGATCTCATAAGTCATGAGAGATCCGATGAGCTCCTCGACCGGCATGTTCTTGACATCCTTAGCTTCTTGGATCGCCGTCACTTTTGGTGCCCATGAGCTCAGAAGGACCCATAGGATCTTCTTGACCATTGTTTCTGCAGAAATGTCATCTCCAAGAGATTTTCTACCATTGCACACATCAGTAAATCGAGTAAACATTTCAGAAATTGATTCATTTGGGTGCATGGAAAAAGACTCAAAATCCTGCCTATACATGTCTAACCGAGTATCCTTAACTTTTTTAGTGCCCTCATGGGTCACTTCCAATAGTTTCCAAATTTCATGAGATGAGGTGCAAGTGGAAACTCGGTTGAACTCATTTCGGTCAAGGCCGCAATGTAGAGCGTTCATGGCTTTGCCATCAAGCTCAAAATTTATAATGTCGGCTTGGGTCCATTTGGATTCGTCGGGGGTAGACAAGGTGTAACCTTGCATGACTATTTTGTAAATGGGATATCCTATACTTCTAAGAAAAGTGGTCATGCGGGTTTTCCAATAATTATAGTCGGTTCCATCAAAAAATGGAGCACGACCCAATGAAAAGCCTTCGGGGGCGAAAGAGGTTGATGCCATCTAAATGGATCTTTGAATTTGAAACCGTTTAAGGTATTACTCAAATTATCCCTCTGATACCAAATGTTGGGTCGGAAAATACGGGGAATGATGGCAAGAGGGGGGGTGAATTGCCTTTTAAAAAATTGATTAACAAATAAAAAATCAAAGTAAAGTGCAGCGGAAATAAAGAGGCAATCACACAAGAAATTGATAACGGAGTTCGGCCAAAACCCGGCCTACGTCTCCGCTCCCAACTCAACCGTTGAGAGATTCTACCACTTGCTTTTCAATGGTTTTAGCAAGAAACCCACTAGGCTTTGAGGTAGCACTAGGACCTATTACAGCTTGCTTTTGTTGGTTAAGCAAGAACCCACTTACTTTTAATGGTTAAGTAAGAACCCACTAGCCTTTTTAACGGGTGAAGGCTAGCTCACCGTGACACAAGCCTTTTAAAAGGAAAGGCTTGAAGAAACCTCTTCACACCTTAGTGGTGGTGTGAAACCCAAAAGAAAGGGAGATGAGAAAAGAGTTTGGGGTTTGTAGGCACAAACCCAATTTTAAGCTCAAAAAGAAATAAAACAAGAAAAACCGTAATTGGAGGAAGTCTTGGGCGCCTTTGATTGATTGGAGATGTTGAAGGCCGCTTCCAAGCTTCTTTGAAGGTGCTCTTGGATGTGGAATTGGATTGGAGCACGTTGGGTTCCTTGAGGAAATCCGCCGGAGGTTCGCCAAAATGATCAAAAATGTGTCCGGTGGCTTGGGTGAAGTTCCGGGGCTTCCTAGGCCTTTATTTATAGGCTAGGAACCTTCAAGTATCCGTTGGAGGGCTTTGGAGCCGTTGGAAAAGGCCTCGGAGCCGTTGGAGGCCAAAAGAAGGTTGACTGGTCAAAGCCAACGACTAGTTTGACTGGGCTACCGGCTGGCCGGTGCCTTGGAAGTTGAGGAGAATTCTGGTCCAGGCTCCACCGGTCGACCGGTGGAGGAGCCACCGGCTGGCCGGTGGCAAGACAGTAGCAAATACTATTTGGGCTGGGTGCCACAGGTCGACCGGTGACAGAGCCACCGGTCGACCGGTGGAACCTGGCAGTGGGCAATCCCTCTGCCAGTTCCACCGGCTGGCCGGTGCTATCACACCGGTTGGCCGGTGGACTGAATTTCAGTCCATTTCTTGTCCATTCTTGGGCCAATCCTTTGGCAATCTTTTGCCTATCATCCACAACACTTAAAAACAAAGTTAAACACATATGAAAGTGATTGTGATCATGAAAATCAAAGAGTGTGGGGTACAACATGATCCACCAAATTCTGGTCAATGAGGGCCCATACTCCCCAAAAACCAAAGTTTGGCATCCATTCTATCAACCGGCTCACACAAAAATACCCTATCACATTGTAGGTATTTATAAAATCAGCTATCACAATAACATGATTTTCTATCACAACAATTATCACAACAACATGCAATTTCTAATGAACCTATATGTCATGGAAACTATGCATGGCATGTGATTCCTAGCATGTGCCTAAATGATGCATGAGACGGAATACCCTCATCTAATCGGGTTGCAACTAAATAGAACCCATGGATAAAATATAAACAGCACAATCACAAGTGCATCACCCAACGGTGAAATAAAATCAACTATAAAATTTGTAAAATTAGAATAATTGCAAAAAAATAAGAGGTAGACTGGTTTTTCCTTATACACGGGTTAGCTATGCCTAGGCACAAATTATTACCAACTACAGTTTCCATCCTATCCCTGACTAAGGCACCAAATAGTAAGTCAAGAAAAGAACTCCTCTGATACCACTTTGTAACATCCCGGATCCGGGTGCCACTAAACGGGTGCCCCAAACCTAGTTCACCACGTGACCTCAAGTGCATTTCCCCAAACGCCAGAGGCTTCCGACTAGCAGCGATGACCTTGGTCTGATAGTGGGGAAACTATGCCCTCACTTGTCAAAGTGTAGCGCAGTGGAATAAAATAAAAAGCATACAACAACTGCGGAAGCAGTAAACCATTCACATTTAAAACAAACAACTATAGTAAAACAACCAAAAATCATATATATATATAAAGATGATGCAACTTGCCTCAAGTTTTAAGAAAACATCCAGAACATGTTACAAAGTAGTGAAATACGATATAGAGTACAACAAAACAAAACGAAACAGCTGGTAACATCGTGAGCCTAAACCCGATCCCATGCCCCCCTACTCCTCAGCAGCAATCAAGTACCTGTATAAGGGCCCTTTCCCTTATCCACACCTGTAGAAATGTAATCAGTTTGGGCCGAAGAGCATGACCCACACAGGGTGTGAGAAATAAATCCCAGTAGGCACCAAACAAAGGCCCTTGCCCAACTGTGTGAAATCATGCAACAACAGTGTGCAGTATTAAAATGCAATAAAGTAACCAGTACTGAAAAGTAACTAACTTAACCAGTTATATTGTCATTTTAATATCCATTTAATCATTTAATTTAAAATATCACAACGGTGAATATTCTAAGTAAACAACCAATGTCGTCAAACATGTAAACCCCTACCCTCAGGTAAAGAGAATCCAAACACAAGAATCTACCCACAGGCATGCGGATATTGCCCACGGGCATAAGAAGTGTCACCCACAGGCACATAATCAACTGCCCACAGGCACGGAAGAAGTTACCCTCAGGCTAAAAGATGCACTTCCCTCAGGCTAAGTAAAACTCTGCCCTTGGGCTAAACAAGTAACTGGACCATGCCCAACATATAAAAAGAATTTACATACAATTCCTCTCAAGGTAATTTAAGAAACATTATTACTAAGGCATACCCTTAGGTATCCTAGCTAAACGGCTAAACAGAGGAACACACCCCCGGGGTGGTCCTAGATCCACACAACGATCCCAAACAGCAGTTTATTATCACAATTAATTACCTATTCAATTCTAGTTATTTAAAATATCCACGTCCTTAGCCACACCACACCCCAACATGGGTTCATGGAACAATGGTACACAAAAACGCACAACAGTTGGAATATAAACACTAAGCCACCTACCTTAAATCTCCCTGATCAGTATACTCGAATGACATTCCACAAATCATCCTAGAACGAGGTAGATCTGAGGTGAAAGAAAACTAACATAAATGAAAATAACTTCCCTTAGAGGAATAATTGGCAAGAACTACACAAAGATGTGGGAGGGCTTACCCGTGCGGTTCCAACGAGATCGACGGAGGTGAAATCGGATTCCCGGTCCGTGATCGACAGATCCTAGAAGATTCGGACAACCCCTCCTGAGCTCCCGTATGGTTCTATGCCTTCCTTGTGAACAGGGTTGGATACTGCCCATTTTAAGAGAAAAAAACAAATTAAATGGCCTGTACTTTTTAGTACACGACATGTACTTCCTTCATTTAACTGTTCCTCTGGCGGCACCACCAAACTGTTCACCCATTGACATGAGTACATGCCGTGTATCCCTGACTACACGGCGTGCACTGTTGCCCAGCTGGCGGCTACTTCCACCACCTTACTGCTTCGCCTTCCGACTGACTACACGACGTGTAAAGGACAACTATACAACGTGTAGTTTGTTTTTACACCCTTCGTCGCCGACACGGCTACACACCCTGTGTACTCATCCCACACGACCAAAAGTACATGGCGTGTGGAAAAGTACACAGTGTGAACTTCCAAAATTTAGGATTTTTCCCTATTTCCTTATTTTTCTCAAAAACACTTAAGGGAAAGAGAAAAAGAGAAACTCGTACCTCAAAAATAAGAAACGGGTTCTTACACAACTACCTTATTTGTCTTTCTATGATGATAATGAATAGAGAAATAATAGTCATGGATTAGCTCTGATCATATCCTTTGACTCATGTTGAGATCCTTTTGTGGGAATATATAATTTAAACTCTTGTGATCAGTATATATGTAATACTTTACACCATATAGGTAGTGACTCCAAATTTTCAAGGCGAAAATCACAGATGGTAGCTCCAGATCATGCATTAGGTAGTTCTCTTCATGGATCTTCAACTATCGCGAGCCATAGGCTATCACATTATCAATTTTCATGAGTACACAATCCAATAATTTATTCTAATCATCACTTTATATCACAAAATATTTTCCACTTTTAAGTAATGTGAGTATAGGTGTAGTGATCAACCTTATCTTTTTCTCCTCAAATATTTCCTCAAATTCATCCATCCAAACATACTTCCCCCTTTCCTTGTTAAGTTAGTTAGTGGGACAAATAATCATGAGAAATGTTTCACAAAATGTAAGTAGTACCTCTCTAATCCAAGGAAACTATGGATTCCTGTGACACATGAGGGTCTGGTTCATTCCTCAGTCACCTTTTTTAAGGGTCCACATAAATTCTTTCACATGTGATCACATTTACCAAAAACGTGACTTGCTTCATCCAAAAGTCACACTTTTTAAACTTGGCGTATAACCTATCCTTTCTCATTGTCTCCAACACAAGTATTTCATGTTATTCATGTTACTCCTTTCCCCAAGATTAGATTAGAATTTCATCAATAAACACTACCAAAAATTTATCAAGGTAATGTATAAAGAATCTATTCATCAAATCCATGAATATTTGAGGGGCATTAAAAAGTCTGAAGGGAATCACTAGAAACTCATAGTTCCCATACCTTGTATAGAAGATAGTCTTCTGCATAACTTTCTTCATCACCATTAGATAATGATATCAAGAATGAATATCCACCTTTGAGAAGTAATTATCTCTTCATAGATGATCGAACAACTTGTCCATCCTTGGGAGAGTATACTTGTTATTTATAGTGATATTGTTGAGTTCTTATTAATCGAAACACAACCACATTTTTCCCACCTCCTTCTTCACAAAAAGAAGTGGAACACACCAAGATGATGTACTAGGGTGTATTAACCCTTTGTCCAAATGGTCTTGTAGCTACTTCTTTAAATATTTCATTTTTATAGGAGAAATCCTATAGGTACACTTTGCGATAGGAGTAGCTTCGGGTATGAGTTATATGGAGAACTGTACCTAATTATTTGAGGGAAGTATGGGTAACTCTTTAGGAAATACATCACTATATTCACTCATGATGGAAATTTCTTCTAGGTTGACACTTTACTTTGACTCAACCATTTGAGTGAGGTATGATTCTTCATAGGGAATTAACACCCACACCACTGAAGGATTTTTTGAAGGAGATTCATGATCTTCCTTTCATATGTAGAGGAGAATGGGGTGGTTTGGCATATGAAAAGATATTTCCTTTTCCTAATAGGAGATATGTGATATATATAATGAGATCCAATCCATTCCTATTATAGCGTCAAATTCCACCAAGGGAAGTATCATGATATTCTCAAGAAGAATCTTCCCACATACTTTAATAGGAGAAGAGTCCAACACTTGGGTTTTAATTATTTCACCACTTTATTTTTTGATAGATATCTCTAATTTAAGGTTTTGGGGCTTCGATTATTTAGTTCTTGAAAAATTTCAAGTTATAAATAAATGAGTAGAACCAGAATCAAATAAGTATTTTTTTATTCTTGATTTAATATGAAGTGCACCTTATACGACTGCATTTTCATTCTCCACTTCTACAGTAGTGATGGCATAATCCTTCCCAGTTCTTTTATATTTTGTGGCTACTAACACTGATTACCATCATGGCCTTGAGGTTTAGTGCACTGGATTGCATAATGCCCTTGCTGCCTATAGTTGTAGCATTGGACCATGGGTGGTTCCCTCCTTTCCTCTACCACATTATCCTGGATTATCATGTCTTTTGTACACTATTGATATTGGTGACCATCTCTCCCACACTTGAATCATTTACCTGTCCCTTTGAGGAAATTTCCATAATGCTTCCTCCTACATTTTTGACATGTGGGTGGTTGAGTTTTATTTCCATCTTTCTCATTAGATCCTACAGCATGAAACTCCATATTTTTTATCTTATTGCCATAGCCATGGGAACATAATCATAACTCTATTTCCACTTTTATAGCACATCAAAAAACTTCTTCATAACTCCCAATGTCTCGAATTTAAAGAGCCTTTGAAGGTTTAGTTTTAATCCAATAAAGAATCTATCAATTTTTTATATCATTATTGATAACAAAACATGAATCATACCTTGAAAGACTTGTGAAATTGTCTTCATAGGTCATGATAGATTATCCATCATTCTTATTTAGCTATATTAATTCTAAATCCATATTCGTATGAAGATTTAATGGGAAATACTTGTTAAGAAACATTATCTTCAAATATTCCCACTCTATATCTTAAATTTCATCTCTCAAATTGGTGTTCTTAATCAAATCCCACCATTGTTTGGCCTCTCCATTGAGAAGATAAATGGTTAGAGTCACCATCTCCATCTTATAACAGTGAATCATAGAAAAGATATTCTCAATCAGGATGACCAATTATTTAGCAACTAGTGGATCAGAAGATCCACTAAACGTCGGTGGTTGTTGCCACATAAAACACTCAATAGACAGTTTATCCCTCTTAGGTGAAGTAGGATGTTCCACATTAATCATGTTATTATTCATAACCTAATACAACTAGGTAATAATCACTATGAATATTTTAACTCCACCTCCCAAAGCATTGGGGATGTCGTCCGGGAAATCACTGCATTGTCCCTTGCATGGGTTGTTGGAATGGTTTCTCCTAGTTTTCAAAATTTATTAAAAAAAAGTATAGAAAAAACATAAGTCCACAAGTCATGAATAAATAAGTTATTAATTTGTGAAATTTACACTAAAATCATATCTTGTGGGATCTCCATGTTTAGAAAATCTTCTGGTGTGCTTACATATACATATCTCATACTAGGGTTTTCACTAAGCTTCTCTAATCCTAATTCCCAAATTAAATAACCCATGAATATGATACCAACTATAGAGACCCTAAATTTATTACGTTAATTTTACATCATTTTAATGATAAACATCATAAATAAATTACACAAAGAGGATCCAGAGGTTTAGTGTTCTTGGAAAACTAAGACCGTACATAAAATTTACAACAACAAAAACATAAACATTTATTTAATTCATTCTTCTCCAGCTTCTTATTATCCATTGAAATCTAAATAGTTCACAAAGTCACATGGGGATATACATCAAAATGGTTGATCTAAAATCAATGTAATAGGATAGATAAGAACAATATAATATGAGGTGATCATAATCATAATAGAATAATCAAAATCATGATAGGAATCATTAGATAAAGGCATAGATTATGGAAATGCATAAATATGAAAATCATGTCTTAGTGGTGAACTACCAGACATAGTTGTGAACAAAGATTAAATCATTTTTCATGCACCATTTCACTTTAAATCATGATATTCAACACTTTACCCAATGAATTGGTGTTTTATATAATTCCAGGCACACCTGTAACATCATAACATTAACATTATCATGAATTCCACATAGAATATATATATATATATATCTTGGCCATAAAAAACCCACAGAAAGGAATGGGTTTCTTTTCATAAATCATACATTCATAAACTTTGGGTACCCAAAATAAAGAGGGAATAAAAAACTTGATATAAGAACCATCAACCTTGAGTGAGAAGTAAAAGGTGTGTTTTTTGAAAGAAGAGTTATTTTGGAAAAAAATTATGTTTGAAATAAACTTCAGTAGAAAACATGTATATCCAATAAAAATTAAGATAATCATAATTTTTTAAGGAATAAACATACTAAAAATGGAGTGAAATAGGGAGAATCTGAAGAAAGAAAGTTGGGTATGAGAATTCCCCTTACCTTGTATTTGAAAGATTTCTTCACTTTAATGTCCTATATAATGACATTAGATTCATTAATTAACCATTAAATAAACTTTTATACATAAAATTGGTTCATTTAGTTTCCATTAATTTATTTTATGGGCCTTTTTTATTATTTATATAGTTTAAATTCATTTTTCGGGATTGTTCTTTTTCTTAGTTTTCAAGAACGATTCACTTGCTGTAATTCTGTATAGGAATTTCTGGAAAGGTGGTTCATGGGAGCCAAGCCTAACAGAATAGAGTCCAAGTTTCGGTGTTTCATATTTACCTAAGTTTTATGGACAATTTGGGAGGTGTGGAACAAAACTAGATGGGAGGTCAGCCCCTCTTCTTCTCTTTTTCTAATGCGTTTGAAGGGGCTACTACATCAGTTAATGTTTCTATTGAAGAGGGGCATGAACTGTTCTCAGGGATCTGTTCCTGTGCAGGTTTCGGTGTGCCATCCAAAGATGCAGGGGGGTTGGGTAAGATGGCAGCCCCCTATCATCGTCCTTATATTGAATGTTGACAGGTCGTTCAAGAATAGATCTATGCATGGAGGGGGTCTGTTTTGGGACAACTGTGGATCAGTTTTAATGGCATTTAGCAGCTTCCACGATCTGGGGAAATTGATGGGGGCGGAGGTATGGGCGTTACATACTGGTGTTATGCTATGAAAAAGGTTCTCGTTGATGATCATGGAAGTGGAGTCGGACACAGAGGTGCTGATTTGGGATCTCCAAGGTAGAGGTGATATCCCTTGGTTTTGGACTTACTTGGTTCGTGCATGTGGAATAGAGATTTCTAATGATTGTGTTGTCCGTCATATCCCTAGAGAGGCTAACTTTGCCGTAGACGCTCTTTCTCATGGATGTAGTCTTGAAAACCCATTGGTGGTATTCTCTACTATGGGTTCTCTACCTCAGTAATGTATAATCTTTGTGGTAGGGGACACTTTTGGGCTCTATCATTTTAGACCTCCGTGATCTTGTAATGTATTGTTCCTCTCTTTGAAATAAAAAAAATCAAAGTTCAGTCAATCAAGAACGATTCACCTGTACACATGAATGGAAGTTTATTTAGAACATGGATAAACATCCATAATTTCTATTACATGTTATTAATGATTTTATAGGAGTTTAATTGATCTTATAATTAATTTTTTTACATACCATGATGATGAATCATTAGTTAAAATTTAATGATGATCATTTTAGGTTAATTTTGGTGATTTTTGGATTACGACGAACATGTTTTGTTTTATCATTTAGTAATGTGTATAAGAATTGTTTATAGAACATAAAAGGGGTAAAAAAATACATATTAAAATAATCTTTAATATATTGAAGGGTTTTATTTATATCCCTAAAGGAGTTAAAGGAAAATGGAAGTGCATCACCCTTGATGTAGGTAAATTAAGACATCACGGGAAATGATTTCATATTTATAAACTAAGTGGCAGAGTGAAGAGTAAAATGAACAATATTACATTAAAATGATATAATACCCTTATATCAATCACAATGTAGTTATCATTACATATGGATAAGAGAATTTGAGGATACTAGACAGAATGAAATGAAATATGAAATGAAATTGAATGAAAAGAGAGAGAGGAATTACCTCCTGATTCCTCCTCTTGAGATCCTCCATAAGGAACCTAGGCTTGGTATTTTGATGAGTAAAAGATATCCTAGATTTGGAGTATGGGATAAGTAAGAGGTTTGAGTATAATTTAGACAAGGCTTGAAGCTTGAGAGGTGCGAGGAAATGAGGTTGTGAGGGGTGGTATTTATAGTGGAGGGAGGAGGGGTTTTTTTAATATTTTAATCATTAGTTTGTTATTTTTCCATAATAAAAGAAAAAGTGACAATTCCATGAACAACAATATTAATAATTTCATGTGAGTTAAAATTTTGGGTGCTTAAATCACTCATTATGTCAAGAATAGTGGATTTAAATTGTAATGTTTTATGCGGTAAATTAATGCATTTTACCATTCAACAAAATTTAAGTATTTCATAAAAATATAAATAATACACCATAACCATTTTTTTACATGTAGATTCTAAAAATTAACTCCATTTTATGGATATAATTTTCTAAATATGTTTAATTAAATTTTTAATTGAAATCATAATTTACTTGACAAATACAAATTTTAAAATTAAAAAATGCTTTTATACCACTTTGAAAATTTAATTTAGGTCTCATAAAATTACCATATAATCATAAGACATCAAAATAATTGTGTATGAATAAATTTTGTGAAAATAAATTTTCTTTTAAAATACTAAATTAATCATTATAAATTCATGACTTACAAAAATACCAACATTATAATATAATTATACCATATTGCCACTTATAGGATGGATAAAATTTATTTATACTATCATTGGTAAGGTTACTATTCACTTGGGTGATTTACTATTGATAAGTATATTATTTCTATTCATAAGGGTGTGTTACGATTCATAAGGGTATATTACTATTCATAAGGTATGTTACTATTCACAAAAAAAATTATGTTTGTCCTATCATACTCCAAAAATTATACTGATCACAACACTGTATGTTAGATTTTTGAAATTAAAATCACAGAAGTGGAAAATTTATGTTTAAAGGTCACATAGTAGTTCATTTAAGTATGATGGGGCATTGTTTTTCCTAATACGATTTAATGTGATTATAACATTACTACAAGAAGGGAGAGATTGCATTGATAAAAGTTTGGTTTGTTACACTCAAATAATATCATAAATATATTAGATATATTAATAAGTTTTTATATTAATTGAATAATATATATCCATATACATGTCCCTCAAATGGGAAAAGAAATCATTGATCGTGTGTACGGTGGACTACTACCTCATGATCCTACATTATTCATTTTCCATCACCACTAATCATGGTTTGGTGAAATTATGGATTTAGTAGATTTATATTATATTTTTAATATTATTATAATTCTAGAAATATAATATCAAATGTAACCTTTTTTATTTTCCATTACATGGGGGATATGCTAACGTTTATCATGTGTACAAAGAATAACTACCTAGCAAAGAAATGTGATTTGTTCTTACTAATGATTTAAATAGATGGTAATAAAGATCATGTTAATGAAAATATATGATATATATGAAATCATAATGTTTAAGTAAAGTTTAATAATTAGTTACTTTTCTTTGGTTCTATGCATTGAAATATGGAAACAACTTTTATACATACATACATCCTACTGTCTCCATGAATGGTGCATTTAATCTTTCTATCTATAAATTTTGGGAACAAATATACATACATATATATATATATATATAATGAATATATTTTATATTAATTACATATTTAACATTATGAATATTATTTAATGATGATCAAATCACAAGAATCAGAACTATTGAACCAAAACTCTCATAAAAATGACACTGTTAACACCAAAAAAGAACTATTTTATAAAATAATTATTAATAAATGGGTTTTGAAACATTATAAAGGGGTTATATATGATATTATAATTATGTTTATGATTATATAATATATTTATAATAAACCTATATTTATTATACATGAGATTCAAATGTGTATGAAGGAATTCAAGACTCGTGTGGTTTTGGATTTCCATCTCATTTTTATTTTCTTTTAAAAATAATCCATATTAACCAGGTATTTATTCAATGTGGTATATATATATATTAAATGAATTTTTTTTTATGATTATTATACTGAAAATTATGTTGATTAGATATCCATTTTAGGACCTATCTTTCATGGGTATTATGTTTAAATGTGACCAATGTGGTAGTGGTATTATGTTTCAATATTGTCATTTATTAGGATTGTTTATGATTAAGTCTCCAATGTTGAAATATTATGAACTAAATCTAAATAATTATCATTATTTTTATTATAATCTGGTTATTCATGATATTTTCAAGTAATATAATGATTTTTAAACTCTTTGGTACTGAAAATAATTGATAAAATGATTTTAATAAAATCTAAAATCATTTTTCTATTTGGTCAGAAATCCATTTTCTACCAAAGCCACGTTTTTTAAAAATGTTTTCATTTTTTTACTACTATATTATTATTTTTAAAATAAAATATTAACAATTTTTAACTTTATAATTTTTTTAAAAGTAATATTCATGTATCTTTCCAAATAGTTCTCATTTATATTTTACTAAAAATGTGAAAACAATATTTGTTTTTAACATCCATGATAAGAATAATATTTCCTTCTATCATGAATGATCAGTAATTCCAAGATTCCCTAAAAAATATTCAAATTTATTTTAAATAAAAATTTTTCCCTTAATATCTGGTCAATTTTTATATTTTAAATAAATAATTTCAAATAAAAATGTATTTTTTAAATGTTTTATGTTTTAAAATGTTTTTTTCAAAGTAGAAAGCCTGTTTTCATAAAGAAATGTTTTTAAATGATTTTTAAAAATTATTTTCAATGAAATTTATTTCTAAAATATTTTATGACATTTTTCATTTAAAAATTTATCTTCAAAGAAAATTTATCTTCCTCAAGAAAAGTTGAAAGTGATTTATATTTCAAATTTATTTTCTATCGAAGATGACATCCTTTTAAGTAACTTTTGATTTATTGGGGATATGAACCAAGGATACCATTATTATTATTTATATGAATGTTTTATGAAGAAAATATTTTAATGAAACCCATTTCTCTTCCACATGTTATACCATAAAAAATTTATTATAAAATCTGATTCGTTTTCCATGGGTTAAACCATGATAAAATACTCATGAAACCCACTTATTTTTCCATGGGTTATTCTATGATGAAAAAATGAAATGATTATGAAACCTATCTCTTTACCATAGGTTGTAATATGATTAAATGTTTATGAAACCCATTTCATTTCATGGTTTATGATATTATGAATGGTTTATGATATTGTGGCACACATATGTATGAGTTTCATTATGTGAAGGGTGGGACCTATATCTCCTTCCAATGCATTGGATAAAGATTTATATCTTATGAGATAGACAGAACTGAAATAGGGAGTAAACCTAGTTATGTAATAGAATTTTATACTATGATAGTATTGGGAATGAACCTTCATAACTATGATTTTTTAGGGTGTGAACCCATTCTACTATGATATCCTTCGTAGTGATCCTTGAATACCATAGAAATGATTTTCTATGCTTACATGTATGCCAAAATTCTATGTCTTTTTCTAATTTTATCCTCTCATGGATCATATAATTTGATTCATTTATGATTAATTTACCCATATTCACTAAACTATTATGATCCTCGAGCATGTACATTTGGAATATATTGAATATTTATATAAAAAGATACAATATTTATGTCTGAAAATCCTTGACCACTATATAAGCCTCATTCTTACTAGATACCCCACAATTTCCACCACATTTTCTATCAATGGATGGGGATCAGGATTAGTATGGGAATCAATTATTGATTAAGTCCCTATAAATTCTTATTGGATATAATATTTCTCATGAATTTTGTAACCCCCTTCCACTCACATTATAGACGAGGAAGGAAATTTGGTTCTGAGCTTCCAGTTCATGTGTAAGTCCCATTTAAAGCCAAATATGCAATATGATTGTTCTGCTAGTTTTATTTTTTTATCGCACCATTCATGAGCCATATAATCTTAGAGACTCAAGTAAATAATATCAATAGAATAATAAAAAATTATATCCTTGGGCTTCCTACTTAGGTGTAAGACTTAACCACACTAGACTACCTAGTCTTTGATTCTCATATTGATGGGATATATAGGATGTCTCCCTAAGGTTCAAAACTAGAAACTTCAAATGATTACCATACTTATTTGGACATATTCGTAATAAAACATTTTCCCCACCTATAGTGCTACACTATTTCAAGGTCCTTTCATCTCGTCCATATCTTTCCATATTCCCAATGAGACCCATCATCATTGAGAAAAATTCCATACGAGATGAGTATAATATCATAGGGGAACATATTATGTGGTATCAAACACATTGGTATTCTCAAGCATAAGTACCAAATAATCCTTCTCTAGGAACCTTTCACCTAGAATCCCTTTTATATTATGTTAAACTACATGTTTTGGTCCTTCCCACATGACCTTAAAGGGCATGACATATCCTATTAAGTGGAACAAAAAAATGTGTGTTTTTATTCATTTTATGAGGATACATAGATCATACCATAAGGGTCCTGATCCCGACATCAAAATAATAATCATATACTAAGATGATGATAAATTCTAGAGTACCCAACATCTATCTTTAATCCTTAGTTACATAAAGTTAATCATCAAAAAATAAAAACAAAACAAGACGGAGGACCTCTGTTACATACAGATGGATCCATTGATGGAGAACCATTGATACATATAGACAGTTCCATTGATAGAGAACCTATGATACATAGAGGTGGTTCATGTCAATACATGATAATAACTAATTCCTAATGTAGGAGGTGTGATCTATCTGATAATGAGATTTTGGAATGATTCATTAATATATCTTAAATTTTTAAAAGATTCATGGAGTATGAAATAATTATCCCCTTGAGGTGAGATGAGTTGAACCTCTCATCCTCTCAAAAAATGTGAGTTCCTAAGCATCATTAAAAAAATTCCCAACGACCACCTACCTTTGGAAATAAAATCTGTATCCCATCCCAGATACTGAAACTATTGGGTGTTTTCTGGTCCATGAATATACCGTATTGGAAACTATTCAAAGTGTGTAGACAATTCCTCAGAGGTGAATAACTTCTACTCTTCAGGTGTGAAACAATAATAGTGAACACAGAATAAATCTTTCATTAAAAAAAAATAAATGAGTTTCCCATACGTTATGACATTTTGTCTTACGTACTTTTATGAAACAAAAATGGTCTCAATGTGGAACCTTTAATGAAATTATTCATGCTTGTGTTTTTTTAATTATGATGAAACATTTAAGTGTTTCCCTTATAGATGTTTGTTATTTCTTAGAGAATGCATCCACCATACCTCCCTTCTATCTAAATGACATATTTCTAATCACAATGAACTTACATATCAACAGTTATACAAACTAGGTCCTCATTAAATTAGATGGAACCATCACCCACCCAGTTTCATTAAGACTAGGTGTAAAATTCACTAATTAGGTAGTAACACATGAATGGTATTATCCCGATATTGGACATTGCATGAGAATACCTCCTATATGTAAATCCCCACCAACCATTCTCCCAATGACCAGTGGTGGAAAAGAAGAAAACCAAACTTATTTCTATTTCAAACCATTTTGGAAACTTATCCATGGAAAAAATCTAAAAATACTTAACTTATCATTGGGAGGTGAACCAGGAGGTCGATAACAGACTCACTGCAACATATGAGTCACCCTAAAGGGATCCTTATATTAATCACGACCACCAACACTGCATGACATTAAGCTCTGATCCCACTGAGAATGCCACCCTGCTGGTCCTGGATCAAGCCACATAGACCTAAGAAAATAAGAAACCCATAAAGGGAATGAAAACATAAAAAACCAAGAGAGGTACCCCATTCCTATTTTCACTGAATAATCCTTCAAATATATCATGGTGGTAATCGGTAGGTAGGAACACATCCCTTCCCTCACACAGTAAGCCTTCCATCATGTTTTGATATCACCCAAATAAGTTTTTCTGTATGTCACAATAACTAATAGGGGAAACACATACATTCCCAACCCCACACATGAATCCCTTAAGTATATTCACTACAAGAAAATCATGTCATAGTGGTGGTTTTTTTAATATGATGGCGGTTTAAACAACTTCCATATTCTTCTGCAACAGTTTCATAAAACCACTGCTAAATCAGGTTTCTGCATCCAACACATGGAAATTTTTTCAATTTAGTAGTGGTTTTTGGAAAGTGTCATAGTAAACACATATAGCGGAATTTTTTTGTGGTTTTAGTGACAGTTTTATGAAAAAAATCAATGTATTTAGTGGAGGTTAAAACCACTGCTATTTTTCCCATTTTTTACATTAAAACTTCCGCTAAAACACCACAATCACCACTAAATAAGAACACACATTTATTTAGGATCATTTTAACTACCGCTGATAAGAAAATATGAACCTTTTGCAGTGGTTTAAACTACCACTAAATATGGGCCATTTGGTTAGTAGCTATTTAAACCTCCACTAAATATAGATTTAAAAATAAAAAATGTTGTAGATTTTGTATCCCCAGTACTAGTACACTGAAAAAAACTATGTGGAGAGAACATATAACAAAATAAGAAGATTCCAAAACTCATATCTTAGTCCTATCCTAAAAAATGACCAACCTCAAGGACTTCCCCTTGATAATGGTTTTGAATCTCTCTTATATATAGGCTCACTCAATGTGCACAAGCACATAGTCACGTAGCTCCCAAAGAGTTTAAATTTTCACCAAAATCACATAATGTTTACCTCCACACTTTGGGTTTCCTTCAATTTGGATCCCCATCATCTTCCAAGTATTATTCACCCCTATAGTGATGGCGCTTGGCCACAATAGGCTCACCTACCTTCTAGAGAACAAAAATCCAAGGATCTATTGTGAGAAGTTATCATTCCCATGTTTCAAATGTGGTAAATGGTAGACCCAACATTTGTGTGCCCCATCCATGAATGACACAGATATGGGAATAGTGTCTCTAACATGAATAAAATTAATCAAATAAAAAACATAATAGTTATTCCAAAATACTAATATACACATACTAACATAACTCAAATGAAAATAATAAATATCTCCATCATCCAAATGGAACATAGATTACTTCATACTCTAACAAATTTATACTCCACCAATTATAGACTCACTACCTTAATAAATCATCAAGCCATATAAAATTCAAATGCCTTTATCAAACATGGGAAATCATGAAAATGATAGGTCATGAAAATGTTAGGTGACTAGTCTAGGCCACACATGATACATGGACAAACCCTTTATTTTCATATCAGTACAACATATCCATGAGACTACTAATAACTATCTGATGATGAACACTACTTGTCACCCTCTCCACCTCAATCTCTACTTCCGAATACCGATACCTGTAAGAAAATTATATAATGTTGTATATTTATATATAAACTTAAAAACAATAAATGTTTGAAAACTAAATGATTTTGATGTTTTCTGATTTACCTTCTCACCACCCTTCATCGATGCAATATCACCAGAGACATATCCAGTCGTCTACTACTATAAATCAACCAAAGATTTCTGCAAAGTGGATATCTGAGTCCCATATTCCTAAGTTGTGTTTTACATAGAAACAAAAACTCTTTGATCATATTGACTATAACCAGAAGTAGATGAAACTTCAATCCATTATGGACAACTAATGACCTCATATGGTAGTGGTCCCAAACCCATCCAGTACACTCGACTAGGATACTTCTTCCCAAGCACTTTACTAACTGGGTTATATTGGGAGACTGAGTAGGATTGCATAGGATTGGTATCCCAATGTTCATTAATTTTTACCTATAAATCAAATATCAGTCATATTAGAATTAATATATATTAACATAGTGACAAATGATAATAAGTTATTATAATGAAAAATGAATTCATACACCAACTTCTTTTGTAGTCTCATTAACAAAACTCCCATCATATTTTTTATGAACATCCAACCATAATTTTATTTGGGATGCCTGGTTCCCTAAAATCTATGACTGAATTAAAAAAAGATAAATCAACAATTTAATAAATTAAATATATAATATTGTCTTATAAATATTTAAACTAATGAAAAGATTACCAGAGTTGATCAACTTCTAGAAAAACTCTTTTACCCCTAGTGTGAGGGATGGTTTTCATATCCTTTGTCGATGTATTATTAATTGAACGATCCTGAAATAAATTAAATGTAATTTAATAGTAATGTATGCAATGTCATCTCCTTTTCATATACATGTATAAATGTAAAATTATATTAAAATAATAATATATATTTAAATACCATGTGTTTCGCATCATGATGTCTGTAAATAAAATTTTTTCATTGCTCTCTAGGTACCCCATTGGGTACCTAGTCATACATTTATTGGGAACTCAATAAAGTATCATTTATATCTCTCTATAATATCCATTTAAAGTCTTTCCATTTCTTGCCCAGATTTTTCAATGTCCACTTTCATGTTAGCACATCAGCAATAATAAAGCGGGAAAATAAATGTACACATAAATTCATTTTGTAAATAATATAATTTAATAACATAATTAAATTCAATTACACCATAATGTATTAAAATTAACTTTATTTTGGAATCAAAATCTTCACTTTTCCAAGATGAAGGAATATGCCTCCGATCATCATACGTAATCGGAAGGGAAACTAGATCCATAGCCAACTGAACTATAATCTATCCAAGTAATCCTACGAAGTCATCCATAGAGATGCTACATGAATCAAATGGGAAAACTATCTTTAGTCCGGTCATATTTCATACATTTGAACATTTTATATTATTCTCTCTAGTTACATTGTTTCCAACTTTTATGAACAACCAATTAATATAAAAAATATCAATAAATTTATTCATTTTAAAATTTTACATATAATAGTAACCCTCTAATATCCTAGTGAAGAACTATGAGTGGTGACCTTCTCCCTCATTGACGAGGCTACTAAATGGGAAGTCATACACTAAGATACTGATGGGACGCTCATGGAGGGTGTGAGAGATGGTGCATGGGAAAATGCAGATGGTGTCTTAAACACTATAGGGAGGGAGATAGATGGATCATCATCTATCGGTGTGGTCGATGGAATAATTTAACGCTTCCTAATTGGAATTCCAATCATTTAATCAAATAAAATTAAATTCAGAACATATATTTCGAAAATTTTATGCATAAAAAAATTATAAATGATAACAGATGCATAATTCTATCAACAAAATATATATAACAATGATAAATAATGAAGCATTTTAAATCAGGTTTTCTATTTCCATCTTAGTACAACTGGTTGTATAGACTTATCTTGAGGTTTCCATCCAAATATTTTTTGTATTTATAAAATATACACAAATGACATAAAATATTTTCTAGGTCTAAAATGAAGCATCAAATAAGGTTGTGTTCAACATGATGACATATAGTTGAAAAAGGCTAAAACAGACATGACACCCATGGTAAATGATAAAATGGTTAATAGGTGTAGTATCATATAAAAATGGTCAAATATAAAAGAAATATTCCCATTATGTGAGGAACATTGAAGGCCTAATAGTCAGCTAGGCTATATATTGTATACGTAGTGAGAGGTAGTATTGTAGGTAACATAGAAATAGAACTGGGTTTTACCATGAGACAACACTGAATACATGATTTCAAATTCCATATTTTTATGTGGTTGGAGTAAGATGTGAAATAACTAAATGAATCCCATATATACGGGGATGTATTGAAATCATATTTTCCACATTTCATGATGAATTGAAAACTATATAAGATAGTCCTATGATCTTTAGTGGAAATATAAATTCAGGTATCTATTTGTCAAAATGAAAGTGTTGTGTTTTATGAGGATGAACTGAGTTTAAGTGGTTTTAGAAAACTATACATGTTGAAGTCCATGTAATAGAGTAATATTTTTTATGAATAAATGTTTATTAGTCATATGGGTCATCAAGCCCAAGTAATAGAGTATGTTTTTTTATGAGTAAAATTTTCCCCCTTTTTAGTCCACCATCATTATCATATTAATTCATAGGTTCATAATGTCCTAATTTCAATTTATTTATAATATAACCCCATATTATTTTGATTGGTGTAGGTCCTCATATGAACACAATTTCTATTGGTTTTAAAACCTCTAGTGTCATATAAACCACTCTTGGTGGGATCAACATAGGACTAGGAATTATGACCACAAAATATTTGCAGTAACATAGTATATGGTCTATGACATTATACTAGGATTCATATTTCGAGCATTATGACCCTATACTATATGAAGACCTGTAGTCCAAGTATTGTGACTGTAAACTATTTTCAAGTTCTTAGTTCGACTAGTATGACCATAAAATACAAAAGGAATGAGGTAAAAATGTATGTGAGGTTGACAAACCATAATGGAAACGTGATCCAGAGTTAGAATACCCATGTCAGGTCACTCCCATTACTTAGGAAAGAATAAAGCGACAGAATAATGAGGTACAAATCCAATAGGGACACACTAGGGACCCCTATAAAATCTTATATATTTTATTAGATTATTTATAAGACATAGATAATGAGTGAATCAGAAATGAAAAAATAAAAAACAATAAAACCATTCCCCATATATCGAGTAAATGGAAAAGAAACTAAGATCATATGGACAGATATCCAAAAATGATACATAAGTAATATATGAGAGGATTCATATGTATACATTGTTAAATATCTCACATTAGTTTAATCATATATAGAAATATATTCCAAAAAATAGTAAATAAAAAGATACCAAATCCATAAAAATAGTACTCAGTGTCAACTCTAATTGTTCCCTGACACTCTTCTTCTAAAATTTCTTTGACATCCACCATTCATCATTTGGGCCTTTCTATTATATGAATCATGATATATAATGTTTACAAAAACAATTAAATTTCACATGTTGGGTGTGGGTATAAAATATTCAAATTATTTCCACTTATCTCTCCTAAACATCTTTAGTGGTATAATAACATATTCATATGTAATCATCATGTAGTGTTTCATACCCTTTCCAATATGTAATGATAGAAAAACACAATCAATTTCATACATACTGTTTCTAAAAATATGTTTAAAACCACTATAATGCATCGACGTTCTTACTGGGCACCATATAACTCATACTTACATGCATGAGGTCTATCCAAGGTTAATCATATGGACCAAATAAAATTTTATAAGGTACCCTTTTCTCAAAGTCCACTAAGGAGGGAAAAAACCAGTAAATTAAAGAAGCATACTTTCATATTTAAAAAATAAGAGTAATGTAAATCTTATATAATACTAGGTTACCCTCCTTCCATAATCATACTATAAGGGTAATGTACATTATATTATGAACAAGTGTAACCTCATTTAAAAGTCATTGCATATGGGTAAATGATTAACATGGATTTTTTTAGTTAAAATAGAGGTAAACAGATAAACATAAAGAAAAGAATCATATCAGGACATATAAACACAAAATAATGTAAATGTAACTTTTATCTTTCATATCAGACCATAAAACAAAGAATCATGTTGTAAATGAAACCATAGTAATGATGGGTGGTGATGGGAGGCAAGTCGATGGGAGATGAAAAGAGGTGCGACGAGGGAGGGTGAGGAATGACGAGGCGAGGTGTGGCGAGGTGAGGCCTGATGAGGGACAGCGAGTGGCGGTGATGGGAAGTGATAGATGGTTATGGGCGGTGATGGAAAGTGATGAAGCTAGGGCTTCAGGGAGTCATCAGGGGGTCGGGGGGTGTTGGGGTGGTTGGGGGTGTTGGGGGAGGGGGAAAGTGTCATGTTTGTAAATATATTTAACCGTTTAGAAGCAGTTTATAAAAAACTACTACAAAATTATTTAAATAAAAATGAGAAGTGGTTTAGTAAACTAACGCTAAAAAACTACCAATAAACACTCAATTTAGTGTTGTGATTCCCTTTGAAAACAAGAGGATATGAGAAAACACATGTTCACACTCCTTGAAAATAATGGTCACACATTCCCTCTCCAGGAACAGCAGCCTGTTGGCACATCTTGGTGGAAATAATGGGGAATACATAAATCCCTTCCCATATTCTATAAAGTCATCAACATATCCTGATAGTGGAAATAGTCAGTGGGTAGGAAAAAATCCCCACCCCCATTGTTATAGTATCTCATCATCATACATAAATAACTGGTGAATAGTAGACACACACCCCTGATTCCATCTAGGTGTTTCATCAAAACACTCCCATGATAAATGGACAATAGGACCAAGAATATATTACCATTCTAAATATATATCATCATCCCATTTTGATGGTTAATTTAGGGAAGAAAAAATTCCTACAAAATCTATTAAAACGTATCTTTATATCCTGAAAATAATATGGGAGTCACTTAGACGGGATCCTGTATATGAAATTTGTTGTTCACAGCATGAAACTCCAATGACCTGATGGAGAACAACTAAGAATAAATTGCACCAAGAAAATTCTAAAATCTAAAAGTAGGGAAAAATCATCACTCTACTTAGTGATGATACAATTGAGGCCATGAAACATTTTTCAATGGTTTCCTATGATCATGGTGACCCATTTACAGATCAAGTAAATAACAGTTGCACTTACAAAGGTCCTCCACATAATTTTTCTACCAACTTCACTAGATGTCCTCCCCAATGTGTAAACCATAAAGGAATCTATTTTATTTATATTTAGATTGATCATTAGAACTAATGTCATGATGATTACCATAGAATCCCTCCTCATTTTCATAATATCAAACAACAATATGGTCCTTCTATTTCAGTTTTCCACATATAATGTTATTCTAAGGGGATATGATGTATGAATCATCCCTACATCCAGATTTTCAGTGATGATAGATTCCTCCCCATGATGGTATTCAATACAAAGGTAATCCTTATAGTGATATTTTACTTCAACAAGAAGGGCCACCAATTACCAAATCAATTATGAGAAATCCATTATATCTTGAGGCACTTGAGAAGATAAGACTATCCACCATAGATGACTTGTCTTTAAAAAATTATATTCTTTATCATCTAGAAGATATACCATGGAAATTATATTTCTATGAACCACCCTTGGAACACTTAGCATCAATTATAATAGACAATATTGCTATCAAATATGATTTTTATAGTAAGTTATTCAGGAAATGAGTACTTTATTCATATTAAGTAAAATATTCTAGCATAAAAGATGAAGAGAAAAAAATTATCATGAGGAAATTATTTTCTAAAGGTAATATACCTGTCATGTTTTGGACCAAAGCCACACCATAATATATCATTCCAAAAACTTTAATAAAGGAGTGCATACATCATATTCAACTAAATCTAAGAAAACTGTTCACCATTTAATAATGACATTATTTCCCTTCAGAGGACATGTGAATTATATTGAGAAAATGGTATAATTTCATTGAATTATCGACTTGTCTACCATTTAAGCTATATGAAACCTATAATGGGGAAAAACATTAAAATCTACAACATTAATGAATCAATTTTTTGGAAAACCTATTTTAATTGATCATTGATTCCTCTTTTGGTGTTTATATCAAAGTATGAGGTGAAAAAATTGCTTTTCATTTCACATTGATCACTGAACAGAAAATCTCTCCAAGAATGACATCATGAAATTTCATTTATTCGGGAAGACCTATGAATCAAGATCTACCCACATTGGATTGTACACTCAGTAGAAATCATCCATGACTAAATCTATGAATCTTCAGTCCCAATGAGAGATATCGATTGAAATACACTTATATCAAGCATCGAATAATGTTGATCAAGATTCTCATTTGATGAGTGCCAAACCTCTGGTGATAATATTGCCTTTGGTAGAAATAAACTCATGTTAAGAAAATTCATTTCACCTAAATCTTGAACATAAAAAGATCTCCAGAACAAGTGGGTTATATTAATAGAAATTTCAACAATAATCTAGTACCATGCATAGCCTGGAAGGCTATTAAAATTATTACCACAATCACTACTTTAAAAGTGATCAATTCTAGCCTAAAATTTTGCATCTATAGAACAAGATCATCCCCAAACCGTAAGTACAAGGGCATTATTACCTCAACCTCCTTTCCACCTGGTTGAAGTTTGTCTTTTCACATTTATGATGTGCATCTCCAAATGATTCTCTATAGTGTTTCTCATCTCATGAACCATATTTCTCCTTTAGAATACATAAAATAAAGTTTTCTGGATAATCTCTTAAGATTACCCTTTGAAATGTGTCTTTGGTTGAATCCTTAAATTAAAATATGAATCCCTTTAGAGGATGAAAACCAAAGTGAACCATCAAGGGTGAATAACCCTACCATATTTTCATTGATGATGTTTATAACTACAATGAACTATGCATTGTTAAATTCCATCAATACTAGACCTACAATTTATAAGGTATATGAATCTTCTATAAATGAACAAGAGGAAAATGTTTCTATTAGAAACATTGTCCATTGTGAAATGATAGATGTAGGTTTTCATACAAAAAATAAAAGGCTAACTAAAAATTTTGGACCTCCTAATAATGTTCAGCTACCAACTATTCATTAGGGTTTGGATAAGAAAAAGGGAAAAAGTGTATTAATGACCCACCTATTACACACAGAAGTAAATCCCCTACAACCAAGGAAATATTATATCAGTACAAGGAGGAAATGAAAGAGTTGAAGAGGCTCTACACTAAGTTTCTCAAGGGTAGTATCCCTAATAGGTACGTTATTTTGGAATAGACATTCCTTTCACTTTCAAAAGATCTTCCCTAATAGGAATATCCCATCCCACTAGAAAAAATAGACCTAAGACATTTTGTTAGTCAAGGATCTAGGAAACCATTATACTTGGAACTAATAGTAGTGGCATGCCATGAGTTCCCTATTTTAGGATAGAAGCTGGAACTATGTTAGGAAAACTATCTTAGGCCAACCCATGCTGGTTTCCAGCCACAAATGTAGGTAGGAACTCTATGTTATAATTTTCCAATGGATAAAATTATTAAAGTGTTGGGCTATCCAACTTCCCCATATGAGATCATTAACACCATGGAGTTATAGAAAGTTCAACTAGAAACTATGAAAGGATGACATACACTAGTACAACCAGAGATAAATCTTTTCCATCAATAGATAGTTATAATTATTCCCCTACCCAACTTTAAATGGATTGGAGGATCTAGAACAAAAATTAACACATTTCATGTCCCGGTCTGGACTAATGATGGGAAATCTTGAGCAGAAAGATGTAGCCAACTTAGATGATTCATATAGACTATTTAGGGATAGAATTTTACTGGGTATATTGGTTTACTAGCCAAGTATATCACATTACGGGAATAAATTTTCTCAAAATTTCTTTACCAATTCATCTCCACACAGTGAAAGGAAACAATCCTTTACCCCCAAATTTCCCAATAATGCTAGAATTAGACATTAACATATTGTTTTGTTAGGTGGAAGGGTTTGACTAAATCCTTGAACCAGAAACTTACTGAAGAATAGTTGATGGGTCTTTATATATAGAAAAACCATGCTAAGTTTCAAACACCACTTATTCTAGTGAAATATCCAAAAAAAATTTGTAAACATTACACTATTTCACATAGATTGGAATATTCTATTTGGTGAACCAAATATAAGTCCCAAAAAATGATGGTAGCTTAGGGAAAAAGAACAAGTAAAGTTAAATCCACAACTATCATAATTAATCCAACTCATAAACCAACTCCAGGTCATAGCCTTGCACAATACTGCATGAAAACCCTCATAAATGGGAAAAAATAGGAATATACTCCTTAGGATGCGATGGAATAGGAGAGAATAATTTCATGTGAGGACCATAAGAATAAAGTTTGTTATTTTTTATATGAAGAGGTCTCTGGATACTTCATTATAGCTATGAAGAACAATTGTTTTGAGGTGGTTAGAGCTTAGAAGCCCTGATCAGGTTGGCCACGGTGATCCCCAAAATTAATTCCCCTTTCAATGAATATTGGGGAACACCATACAATAATGCATAATTTTTAAATACATTATTCAATATATGGTTGAATCAACTTAAGTAAAATTAATCAAGCCATTAGAACAAGAAGTATGTGTTTCTACTACTACTCTATAATAAGGGAGTGAATGGAAAGAAGTTAAAATTAAGGGTGAACATAATTTTAATGATTGGATAATAAAAAATATGGTAAATAATACTTAAACTATCATTAGGGAATATATAAAAAATCTATTTGTACCCCTAGTTACATTATCCATAATCCTACCTATCTTGTCAACACCACAGGCTTCCTAGAGATGATCTTATAAAAGTTAACATAAAATGAAAGGCGAGAGTCAAGTATAGGAATAAAAACCCATACCAATGCCTAATATAGTCTTGAATATTTAAGATCTCATGACTTTAGAACTTATATAATAGGAACCATCAAACCAAATGGATCCATGGTCACCATCCCACCAAACGATACCACAGGTACCACTCCACCAAATAGAATCATTATTGGATTTGAATTAAGACTTAATATTTAGTTATATTACTGTAATTAATTTAGTGGGACTCTTATCTAATGATTAGAATGTTTATAGACCTATGTTACCTATACCTAATTGGGATGCCAAAGTGTCACACCCGTTTTTTTTAGTCCTTTTTTTTTTATTTCTCTTGGCGTCGGGTGATTTTGAGTAAGTGCGAGTGAGTCCCGGTTTATATTTTTTTTAATGTTGGGATGAGTTTATGGTTGGAGATGGTGCGCGAACACCGTACGCTTAAGACGCGCAGATCGCTTGGGCACGTGCTATCCTCTTGGGTACGTGCAGACCGCTTGCAGTCCACTTGGATACCGTATGGCGTGCGAATACCGCACGGTCATCCCGTTTTAATGTTATGTGTGTAGATATATGTATATGTAAGTTTATATTTTTTTTATATGTGAATATATATGCGTATCTATGTTGTATGTGTTTATATTCTAACGTTGTGTGTAAATATATGTACTGTATGTGTATTGATGTTTATAGGTGTATATATATATACACACATATGTTTGCAAATAAATATGTTTTAATGTTATATTATTATGCGTATACATGTTTATATGTAGGTTCATACAAGTTTATATGTTTATATATCTTATATATATGTTTATATATATATATATGTATATATGTATTTATGCTTATATATGTTTATATATATATTTTTTATATATGTATATGGGGTTAGAAAAAAAAATGATTTATTATTATTGTTTTTAATTGATTATTATTATTATTATTATTATTATTATTATTATTATTATTATTTGTTATTTGGGTATGATTATTATTATTAAAGTTAAATTATTGTTACTATTAATTATATTATAATTATTAAAAAAACACCCTAACTACCCTCTCCCGCCCCCTCTCCCCCTCTCTCCCCGTCTCTCCCCCCCCTCTGGTTTAGCCGGCTCGCGCCGCCCCCCACCCCACCCCTCCGTGAGACCCCGAACCCGGTCGCCTCCCCCTTGCCGACCGCCTCCAGCCGCGTCGCCACCCCCTGCGTGCGACCTCGCCTCCAGCCGCGTCGCCACCCCCTACGCGCGATGCCGCCTCCAGCCGCCTCCCGTCCGTAGCCATCCACCGCCGTCTGCCTTTGTCTACGCCGGCCGACCCGACCACGCCGATGCCGCCGCCTCCCCTTGCCATCAGCTCTGCCGCGCGCCACCCTCCCCCTTCTCCCTTCGGCTAGCCGCCGTGCACAACCCCCTTCCGGCCGACCCGCCTACTCCGGCCGAACCCTCCTCTCTCGCTCCGTCTAGCCGCCCCGACCGACCTCCTCGCGCTCTAAACAGCAGCCCCGACATCCCGGTCCGACGAAGCTGCTCTTCCGCTCCGGCGCAACCCCTTTGCTCCCTCTCCGGCGTGGTTCTCCATCAGATTTTGGTCCGATTATTCAATGTAAGGGTTCTTCAATTCCTTCTTTGCAGGTTATTTTTAATTTATGGTTTTGATTATTTTATTTGAGATGCCATCAATTTATTTTGTGGTGTCTAATGAGTGTTTAATCAATATAGCGCGTTATTTAATTAGTTTGCATGCTGCGTATTTGTTCTTAATTGTGTTTTAGAATGCCTTTAATTTGTTAGTAGTATTTTCAAGTGATGTTAGTGTTTTTTTTATTATGAAAACCTATTTCAAACTATTTGTCAGTGTTTGCGAACTGTGCAGTTGGTTTATTATGTTGTGCACGGGCTGGACATTCTGTTTTGACTGTTGAGTGATGTGCGTTTGTCCTTGGAAGAGGTTTTTGGGTGGGCTTTGTGTTTAATATCTCGTGGCACTGTTTGGAGTTGTTTCATAAAATTTTTATGTGGTTCATTAAATCTTTTAATGGGATTTTTATTTTAGATTGAGTCGCGGACCCTTGAGGTCTTTATCTGGTCCAGAGTCATCTTTACCTGAATTTTTATTTTTTTTTATTTTTTTTTATTTATTTATTTTAGCAATGTCTGGATTTGCTGCTGTTGTTTCGGGTAGGAGTTTATACCAGTTGATTTGTTTTGCACTGCTTGATTTAGTTGTTTTTGAGTCCCTGGTTCTCTGCTGGTTGTGTGTTGGTCTACGCCGCTCTAACTTTGGATGTCAACTGTGTTGTTAAGGTGTGGCGATGATTTTCCTGGTGCGTGTGCTTTTTTTTGAGGTGCATGTACGTGAGTAGTTGGCAGTGCGTTTTCGAAAGCGTCGGCTCGGCCAAATTCTTTGAGGTAGGTGTTTCCAATCATTTCCCTTTTAGATTCAAACCTTGAGCACTTGAATATTTTCAATTAATCTTTTTATATCATTTGCATATCTACCGTATTTATGAAAAGCATCTGGCTTAGTTATGTTGCTGTTTTAAATTTCTGAAAGTGGTTTTTGATTTTTGGTTATATGAAATGCATATGTTCTTGGTAAAGTAGAAAAATTGCTTTGTGACATGTTTGGTTGCAGTTGTTAGTGAGTGTGTTTTGGAAATGAAAAAAAAGAAAGATTACTTTGGTGTGTTTTCTTAACAAAAAGATGAACCAGTAGTTGTTTTAGGAAAGTCTTGGAAAGAGTGGTTGGTTTGAAAGATGCTTTTGTTTTTATAAAGTGTTGTGAAGGAATTTGAATTTGGTTTCAATGCTAAAGTGTTTTATGAAAGATGGGTTTTGAGGCGTTTCTTCAAAAAAAAAAAAACTAAATGTGCCATTGGATGTTGGCACATCCATGGGAGCAGTAGGTGCTCACATGGATGTGCCTCCAAATGAAAATGACACATTCAAACTATATTTTTATGAAAACTAGGTTTTGATGGATGGTTGGAAGCGTGGTTGGCCCGGTTGGCTTTTTGTGTGAGTGGAATGGTTGTTTGGTGTAAAGGTCCATTTGAAATTTTAAAATGTAAAGGGGTGATTGTGTTAGATTTTGAGAAAGGTGGATTGTGCCCGATTGGCAACCCAACCCATTTGTGAAATGTTTTAAGGTTCTAATGTTGTGAAGCGGTTGGCACCTTACTGAATGTGAAAGAACTTTTGATGTGTGCATGCTTGCGGGGAACCTCTACAGGGGGACTTCCCTTGAGGGTTGTCGTGTAGCGGTGTCCGTGTAAGGGGTTGGCAAGTGCGGTGAGATGAGTCACGCGTGCGAGGGCCTCCCACTTACACAGTATTAAAAAAACCACCATGGGTTCCTGGGCGTCTTTTAGAGAATCGAGTGACGGTTGCTGGCTAACCCCGATTAGACGGGTTAGTCCCCCCTTAGTAGGTAAGGCCTTGTGGGGCGTGCCACTGGTTTTCTGTTAGGGAGGCCAGTTGGTTATTGACTGTGGAGTACCATGCCGGCAGGTAGTCTGAACCCGAGTACATCCAGGGGTTTTCTAGGGATGTTTAGGTTCGCCCATGGTTATTGCTTACTTCTGCTTGTTTACTTTTACTTTCACTTGGCTTCCAGCTTTTACTTCTCACCTGTTTGTCCTTTGCATAATGTGATAAACATAGATTTGAAATCCAGTTGTTTAGAAATTCATTATTTTGTGAAAAACTTGTTGTGGCGTGTGTTGGTTTTGAAATGGTAAATTTGGATCATTTTTCCTTTAAAATGTGAAAAACCTATTTTCTATCTTTGTATGTGCAAACTAGTGTTTTGGGATTGTTTCTGGAAAGTGGTCTTGGTTGGATCCTGTGGTTACTTTGGCATCCCTACGGAGCCTTTTCAATGCTCACGCCTATATTATCATTTCAGTTGCAGGTTTCCCTTGCTCATGTTTTCATGGCCGAGTTGCTCGTCATGGGAGCAAGGTTGGCCTTAGTTGGGAGGTGACCAATGGGTCACATGGAGGTACGTCTGCTGTTCGGTTTCTTTTCTTTCCACTGCTAGAGTTTAGTACTTCTGTTCTGTTTATTCTTATTTACTTGTTTACCTTTTTGGGCCAAATCGTTCCCAATGTTATAACTTTGATGCCCGACACTAGTTGTCATCCCGGGGGGATCGGGAACGCCCCTCGGGACTTGCCGCGAGCCGGCTCGGGTGACCGGTTCAGGGTCGACCCGGGCTGGTTCGTGACAAAATGGTATCAAAGGAGGTTCTTGATATTTGGGAGGTCTGGTAGAAGGATATTAGGACTGTCGGGGCTCAGGAGGTAGGTTACGGGTCGGTGCCTGATCACCACCGATCGTGACAAGACCTGAGTTACCGGGGTTAGTTCGGGATTTGAGTCTTTTATCTTTGGTTATTTTGGATCGAGGGATGAAAATGGGAGCGAATTGGTTCACATTGTGGCCCCACGTGGGGTGGTGACCCATGTGGAGTCCAAGTGCCCGGTTTAAGGTCCTCTTAGCGTTATGTCTTACTTGGGGCATGACTCACCACCATGTCGTTGAGTTAAGTACAAACACTAGTCCCTCATTCCGATGGTTTATATTTGGTTGTGTTTTGTTTTAAACTCAGTCTATGTGTGTGTGCGTGTTGAAAATGAAAGTGATTTTGAAAAAAAAGTGGGTTTTTAAAGAAAAGGTGTTTTGGTTTGGAACAATATGGTATGTGTTTGGGTTTTGTAAGGAAAGATGAGTTTGAACCTTGGCACTCCTTATGGAGGGTCACATGTTCGTGGCTATGTACGGAGGGTGCGTAGGGGCACTTGTATGCAGATGATGTGAGCGAGATCGAATGAACGCACATGTGACGGTTCATAAGGTTCCATAGGTGAGTTTTAAAGTTTTAAAGAAATGATGGTTTTGAAAAGTGATTTATGCTTGTGTTTGTGTGTGTTTGGCTTATGGGCCTTTTTACCTTGACTTGTGTTGTTGCCTTGATTGAGTTTTGGCTCGATGCTGGTTTTGATGGCGTTTCTCGTGTCGTCATGAGTATGCCGCCCAAAAAGGTTGTTATGGTTGCTAATGAGTCATGCCCAGTTTCCAGTTCTTTCTGCATATTGCCTATCGATCAAAGTAATCAAAGTCCATGAGGGGTAGTTGTTTGGTTGTGGAATTTGAGTGGGTCTTCAGGTTGTTGGGAACTCCCAGGGTTGTTGGGGTGCGTGTTGTCCCAGGTTTATTTGAGGGTTCAGTTTTAGACTAGTGACGATGAGATGTCTCATCGTCGTTGGAGTTGTGGGTGTGATTAACGGTGGTCGACTTCCGTAAAGGTTCCCCACCTGGAAAGGAGTGTGGGCCAGTAGAACCTGTCTCCAAGAAACCATCCTCGTCGGTACCGACTCATAGTTTGTCGGACCGCTCTCTTGTGTGCCATTAGTATGGCATGTCCAGACATTCTAAGTCACCTTGCCGCATCCCTTCGAAGTCTTGCTACCGTGCGGCTGTTCAATCCACCAGGGAGAGTTCTAGAAGAAGCGTCGCTCGTGAAGGAGTTAGAGACCATGAGATGAAAATGCCTGACTGTGAGGCAGGAGATGCTTCAGTCATCAGGGCCCCAGCCACAGGTCTTGGGGTGAAGCTCGCGCACAGTCAGGAGTTGCCGAGGGTGTGTAGAACCTCGCTTCAGATTGTGTTTTCAGCTTTTTTAAAGGAGATACCCAAAGTTTCCTTGTTCTGTTCTAGTCATTTTTGTAAGATCACCTTTGCTGTGGTCGCGCGATGAACTTATTCTACCGCAGTCTAAGCGGTCTTATATGTTCTCAGTGTGTTCTCAAAATCATTTGGTTTTCATTGAAGGGTGTTGGGCCCGCGAATGAATGGGTCGTTCTAATTTTGAGTTGGGTCTCAATTTTGTGCGTTAGGGGTGGATGTTTGGTTTCATGAAATTAACGTGCGGTGTTTCTTGGTCCTTTGTGAGTCTGGGCTAGAAATTCCCTAGTCTCTGGTTGCGGTGAGGTTTTTCTTTGGTCGGTGTGTGAGGGGTTGAGTTAATTCCTTATCCTCGAGCTGTTGGGTCGTTTCGTAGCAAGCTTCCTATTTAAGTCTCCGAGTGTTGTTCGGTCTATGTGGAGAAAGTAACTGGGTTTGGTTTGGGAGTTCCCGTGTTGCCCCCCCCCCTCCGGGGTGGTGTGTTCGAGTTTCAAGGTCTCCGTGTTAGTAGATTTCTGTGGTGGGGAGAACCCTCCCGTGTTCTCCCCTCAACCTCGGACAATGTTTGTACATTAGTTGGTCAGGTGTGACTTGTGTTGGTAATGGTCACCCCGAGCCTCTCAGTTTCTTCTGGTTTTTCCTGGGCACAGACTCGAGTTAAGATAACTGTTGGCTTGGTGACTTTCTAGGGGCAGAAAGTGTTTGTGGTGGGGAGAATTGTCACACCCGTTTTTTTAGTCCTTTTATTTTTTTTATTTCTCTTGGCGTCGGGTGATTTTGAGTAAGTGCGAGTGAGTCCCGGTTTATATTTTTTTTAATGTTGGGATGAGTTTATGGTTGGAGATGGTGCGCGAACACCGTACGCTTAAGACGCGCAGATCGCTTGGGCACGTGCTATCCTCTTGGGTACGTGCAGACCGCTTGCAGTCCACTTGGATACCGTATGGCGTGCGAATACCGCACGGTCATCCCGTTTTAATGTTATGTGTGTAGATATATGTATATGTAAGTTTATATATTTTTTTTATATGTGAATATATATGCGTATCTACGCTGTATGTGTTTATATTCTAACGTTGTGTGTAAATATATGTACTGTATGGGTATTGATGTTTATAGGTGTATATATATATACACACATATGTTTGCAAATAAATATGTTTTAATGTTATATTATTATGCGTATACATGTTTATATCTAGGTTCATACAAGTTTATATGTTTATATATCTTATATATATGTTTATATATATATATATATGTATATATGTATTTATGCTTATATATGTTTATATATATATTTTTTATATATGTATATGGGGTTAGAAAAAAAAATGATTTATTATTATTGTTTTTAATTGATTATTATTATTATTATTATTATTATTATTATTTGTTATTTGGGTATGATTATTATTATTAAAGTTAAATTATTGTTACTATTAATTATATTATAATTATTATATAAAAAAAACCCTAACTACCCGATCCCGCCCCCTCTCCCCCTCTCTCCCCGTCTCTCCCCCCCCTCTGGTTTAGCCGGCTCGCGCCGCCCCCCACCCCACCCCTCCGTGAGACCCCGACCCCGGTCGCCTCCCCCTTGCCGACCGCCTCCAGCCGTGTCGCCACCCCCTGCGTGCGACCTCGCCTCCAGCCGCGTCGCCACCCCCCTACGCGCGATGCCGCCTCCAGCCGCCTCCCGTCCGTAGCCATCCACCACCGTCTGCCTTTTCCTGTGCCGGCCGACCCGACCACGCCGGTGCCGCCGCCTCCCCTTGCCATTAGCTCTACCGCGCGCCACCCCCCCCCCCCTTCTCCCTTCGGCTAGCCGCCGTGCACAGCCCCCTTCCGGCCGACCCGCCAACTCCGGCCGACCCCTCCTCTCTCGCTCCGTCTAGCCGCCCCGACCGACCTCCTCGCGCTCCAAACAGCAGCCCCGACATCCCGGTCCGACGAAGCTGCTCTTCCGCTCCGGCGCAACCCCTTTGCTCCCTCTCCGGCGTGGTTCTCCATCAGATTTTGGTCCGATTATTCAATGTAAGGGTTCTTCAATTCCTTCTTTGCAGGTTATTTTTAATTTATGGTTTTGATTATTTTATTTGAGATGCCATCAATTTATTTTGTGGTGTCTAATGAGTGTTTAATCAATATAGCGCGTTATTTAATTAGTTTTCATGCTGCGTATTTGTTCTTAATTGTGTTTTAGAATGCCTTTAATTTGTTAGTAGTATTTGCAAGTGATGTTAGTGTTTTTTTTATTATGAAAACCTATTTCAAACTATTTGTCAGTGTTTGCGAACTGTGCAGTTGGTTTATTATGTTGTGCACGGGCTGCACATTCTGTTTTGACTGTTGAGTGATGTGCATTTGTCCTTGGAAGAGGTTTTTGTGTGGGCTTTGTGTTTAATATCTCTTGGCACTGTTTGGAGTTGTTTCATAAAATTTTTATGTGGTTCATTAAATCTTTTAATGGGATTTTGATTTTAGATTGAGTCGCGGACCCTTGAGGTCTTTATCTGGTCCAGAGTCATCTTTACCTGAATTTTTTTTTATTTATTTGTTTTAGCAATGTCTCGCTTTGCTGCTGTTGTTTCGGGTATGAGTTTATACCAGTTGATTTGTTTTGCACTGCTTGATTTAGTTGTTTTTGAGTCCCTGGTTCTCTGCTGGTTGTGTGTTGGTCTACGCCGCTCTAACTTTGGATGTCAACTGTGTTGTTAAGGTGTGGCGATGATTTTCCTGGTGCTTGTGCTTTTTTTTTGAGGTGCATGTACGTGAGTAGTTGGCAGTGCGTTTTCGAAAGTGTCGGCTCGGCCAAATTCTTTGAGGTAGGTGTTTCCAATCATTTCCCTTTTAGATTCAAACCTTGAGCACTTGAATATTTTCAATTAATCTTTTTATATCATTTGCATATCTACCGTATTTATGAAAAGCATCTGGCTTAGTTATGTTGCTGTTTTAAATTTCTGAAAGTGGCTTTTGATTTTTGGTTATATGAAATGCATATGTTCTTGGTAAAGTAGAAAAATTGATTTGTGACATGTTTGGTTGCAGTTGTTAGTGAGTGTGTTTTGGAAATGAAAAAAAAGATTACTTTGGTGTGTTTTCTTAACAAAAAGATGAACCATTAGTTGTTTTAGGAAAGTCTTGGAAAGAGTGGTTGGTTTGAAAGATGCTTTTGTTTTTATAAAGTGTTGTGAAGGAATTTGAATTTGGTTTCAATGCTAAAGTGTTTTATGAAAGATGGGTTTTGAGGTGTTTCTTCAAAAAAAAAACTAAATGTTCCATTGGATGTTGGCACATCCATGGGAGCAGTAGGTGCTCACATGGATGTGCCTCCAAATGAAAATGACACATTCAAACTATATTTTTCTGAAAACTAGGTTTTGATGGATGGTTGGAAGCGTGGTTGGCCCGGTTGGCTTTTTGTGTGAGTGGAATGGTTGTTTGGTGTAAAGGTCCGTTTGAAATTTTAAAATGTAAAGGGGTGATTGTGTTAGATTTTGAGAAAGGTGGATTGTGCCCGATTGGCAACCCAACCCATTTGTGAAATGTTTTAAGGTTCTAATGTTGTGAAGGCCCGGTTGGCACCTTACTGAATGTGAAAGAACTTTTGATGTGTGCATGCTTGCGGGGCACCTCTACAGGGGGACTTCCCTTGAGGGTTGTCATGTAGCGGTGTCCGTGTAAGGGGTTGGCAAGTGCGGTGAGATAAGTCACGCGTGCGAGGGCCTCCCACTTACACAGTATTACAAAAACCACCATGGGTTCTTGGGCGTCTTTTAGAGAATCGAGTGAGGGTTGCTGGATAACCCCGATTAGACGGGTTAGTCCCCCCTTGGTAGGTAAGGCCTTGTGGGGCGTGCCACTGGTTGGCTGTTAGGGCGGCCAGTTGGTTATTGACTGTGGAGTACCATGCCGACAGGTAGTCTGAACCCGAGTACGTCCAAGGGTTTTCTAGGGATGTTTAGGATCGCCCATGGTTATTGCTTACTTCTGATTGTTTACTTTTACTTTCACTTGGTTTCCAGCTTTTACTTATCACCTGTTTGTCCTTTGCATAATGTGATAAACATAGATTTGAAATCCAGTTGTTTAGAAATTCATTATTTTGTGAAAAACTTGTTGTGGCGTGTGTTGGTTTTGAAATGGTAAATTGGGATCATTTTTCTTTTAAAATGTGAAAAACCTATTTTCTATCTTTGTATGTGCAAACTAGTGTTTTGGGATTGTTTCTGGAAAGTGGTCTTGGTTGGATCCTGTGGTTACTTTGGCATCCCTACTGAGAATTTTCAATGCTCACGCCTATATTATCATTTCAGTTGCAGGTTTCCCTTGCTCAGGTTTTCATGGCCGAGTTGCTCGTCATGGGAGCAAGGTTGGCCTTAGTTGGGAGGTGACCAATGGGTCACATGGAGGTACGTCTGCTGTTCGGTTTCTTTTCTTTCCACTGCTAGAGTTTAGTACTTTTGTTCTGTTTATTCTTATTTACTTGTTTACCTTTTTGGGCCAAATCGTTCCCAATGTTATAACTTTGATGCCCGACACTAGTTGTCATCCCGGGGGGAACGGGAACACCCCTCGGGACTTGCCGCGAGCCAGCTCGGGTGACCGGTTCAGGGTCGACCCGGGCTGGTTCGTGACACGAAGGAAGAGGTCACAAGATCTGATGAAACATGAGAAGGCACAATCATGGTTAATCACAATATCTTGTCCATATCCCTTCAAAAGACATATACATATCCAAAAATTATGAGAAATAACTTTAGTTATCCCAAAAATATATTTTAGATAACTCAAGAGTTAACCAATCCCAATTGTTTTGGAAGACTCATTGGAGGGTATGCAATATTCTAATCATTTTAGATGAGTGGGTAGACCAGTTAGGGAAAATCCATTAGTGATGAACACACCTTTAACTCATATTCAAGTCCTTGAAACATCTACCTCAAAAATTTAATCCCCTAAAACACATTCTAAAGATAAACCCTACACTGATAAGCACAAACTTTTGGATTCAAAATATTTCATATTAAAAAAATTGGTTGTGGTCCCAACCTTGTTTTAAATCTCGTATTCTCTCAATTTATTAAAATATCTCTAGAAAGAACTTGTGGTTGACCTAATAATCCCTTATGTGTTCGAATAAAATGTCATTGGTGTTGTAGTATATCATTAATAGAATTATTCTTTGGTGTGTCACACATTCATATCATTAATATTGTAGGAAAAATAAACTATTATGTAGGGAAACATCAGAACCTTGTATGTATCCATTAAGTTGATTGACATTGACATCTGATGATCCTTCATTGAAAATTGAATAGGAATAAACCTCATTATATCTTGGACATTGTATCGGTTGGATTATAATAAAGATGATTTGTCTCCTTCTACTTTAATAATTCAGGGTTATGAAAAGATTTAGCAGAAACCTCTCTGCCGAATCTGGGCCAGAGCTCAATTTGGGGATATTGTATCTAACTCTAAATTATTAGTTGTTTGAAAAGGCATATGTTTCAATGTCTTGGTATGGAGGCGTTGATTTCCTCAACATGTGTAAAATCACTCATCAAACCATCAATATATCAAATACCATGTTAATGGAAAGATTGGGACATTTCACAATGATAATGATTCATTTGAATCCTATGAGTCTTGAAACATCGATGTGGGATTTTATGTGAGAGTAAAAAAAAATCCATGATTGATGATGTCATTTAGGTTAGCCTTCCAAAAATTTTATAAATGACCCCGACTAACCCATTTAATGTTCTTATAAATGAATATATATTTCCCCTCAATGAACTCATGGACACGAGTTTAGATTTGGTTATGTCTTCATCAGCTCTCATGATATCATTTACATCAGCCAAACCTGATAACATGGTAGAAGTGTCTAATATCTACAATGATAAAAATTTCTCGGGTGTAAATTCTATCAATTATCCTCAGAGTTACAAAAGAGCCTCACATCATCATTTGGATTGGAAAGGAATCTCTTATCACTAATATAGATTAAAAACGCATCTATACCATTTTTGAAATATTGATATTTTTATATGTATTATGCTACTGGTGGAACAAAATAGGAGGAGGAAGAAAAATAATATGATCTTGAAGATGGACCTATAGTGTTGGTGGAGGGTGTCTTGACCACTATTACTAGGCTTTGAAAAATAAATCTAGTTTCTGAGGAAGATTCATGACCCACATTAATTAACATGACCATGTATTCCAAAGAAATTTTTTTTATACCAATTTTATAAAGAAGAAATTATATGTTTTCACATATAATTACACATTAATGCATGACCTTGATCCCAATGAAGTACCCACCACATGGGTTTTCTAGAGAATCACCATGGTTAAGGAGGTCCAATACCTGAAATGGTGTACCAACAATGTTTTGGTTAATAATAATAATCATTAGATCATAGTTTCCATATATTTTAGGGAATTAAACTGACATTTTCCAAAATATTATTTCCCTATACTGATTACAAAACATCTGATAGATGCAACAACCTGATATCATGCCCTATCCTTTATAAATATCTATTCGAGATACAACCAAAGCTAAATAGCCCTTGAAGATGAAGAAGAAACTAATTTCAGATCACACCAAAGAAAATAATACTATTGGATGATTCATTTCATTTTAAATAATGCTCACACCACATACCAACATACCTTGAACCAAATTTTCAAACCCTTACTGAGAATGACCATTGGATGTTATTTCGATGATCTTGTGATCAAATCCTAGCATCACTCAGACTATCTTGCTGATCTTGTAATAATTTTATATAAACTAGGACTAAAATAATTAATGTTGAAACCATTGAAGTCTCATTTTTTAGGTTACCTCAAAAAATTTCTTCAACTTAATAGTATGTTATCTCATCAATGAAGTTGATCATGAGAAAACAAAGGTTATCCTTGATATCATTCATCCTTAAAACCTCAAAATGCCTAGAATACTCCAGGGTAAACTTCCTTATATCTGAAAAATTATTTTAAGACTTATAAGAAAATGTTTACCCTTCAGTATACTAATAAATAAGGGAGTAACATATTAGTGAACTGATGCTTTTCAAAAGATTTTTGACATTCTCAAGAAATATCTTTTGAGACCACTGATATTAATTCCACCTATAAAAGGGAATCCACTAATTTTATATATGAAATCCTTATAGTGATCACTAAATTCCATTATTATAAATAATAATGATGTAGGGAATGATAAAAATCTTTATTACCTCATCAGAACCATCTTTAGTAGTGAGACATGATATTCTTATATGTTGAAAAATTGCATTCTTTTAATCTCCACAGTCTAGAAGTTGAATGAATACCTACAAAACCATGAGATATAGTTAGTTTCGTTCAATTAACAACTCAAATACATCCCCAATAATCCAATTTGACTAGATTTTTAGAATGATGGGTGGATATTTGTAGCATTTTTTCAATCGGTTCATACCGTAAAAGGAAATAAAAGGATAGAAATTAGAATATTTTCTCACAGAGCGTCCTTTTATAGAAAATTCACAATTGGACAATAAGAAACCCAAAGAAAAGGTATTATCAATCCATAAATTCCCCCATACATGGGATATACAACACTTTTAGAATCCCAATGTAGAAAAGTCTGAAAGACCCCAAACTCAATAGATTCAGTTTGGGAGTTATCATTATTTCTATGGACAAGGTTTTTATGCCATATTATTTCTTATTTTTAGAAGTATACAACCCCAATGAAACATAATACCAATGCCTAATTATATATTTGTAACTATCACTATAAATACCAATGACCCACATAAAATTCAAAGGTGATTCAGAGTTGGTGATCAAGTAGATCACCAATTACTATGTTGTTGAAAAGGAAGATCTAATTCCCCTGTATGACTATGTATGAGGGTTTATTATGGAATTCCTCTCAAAAACAGTACTAAATCACATCCCACAATCATATAATTCATAGGAATATTCCTTATTTAAGTAATCTACAGCCTTGGTGGATCCAGACTAGGTATAAATAGTCATCATTGATGCACGTCATAGAATGGTGTCATTGTTCATTGGTAACTATATTAAAGTGATCAGCGAGGTCAATCCCATCCCCAAAAAAGATGTTTTTGTGAATGGATTTTAATCTCCCATACTATAATACCATCAAAGTGGGATTTTTTGGTTAGATAGAACTAGAAAAGAGAAAATCTGGAAATGGTTAATTAAAATTAACCCTTAAAACAACCAAGAATAAAAAAAACTCTATTATAACTTAGTAATTGATGGGGTCCTACTCAGATGAATTTAAGGTGGATAAAATCTCATTATCATATGGGAATTCCACTTAGGTGTCTATGTTGATCATTAGTAAATGATCAATCTCTCCAATTAAATCAGGAGTCTTGGTTATTTCTGGCCTTCAATGGTATAGGATTGTATGGAGTTAACAATGAAATTTCATTCCTATCAGATATATGCCAACTTCATTTGACAACCCTCAGAATTGTTGAATACCACTAAATATTCATGATTTTTATCTATTTGAGGAATATATGTCATAGTGTAACAACCCAAGATTTTATTAGAATTATTCTTTTTAATTTCATTGATGTCTTGTGTTGTACTCTACACCAAATTTATCTTATGCTATACGCAACACTGTATTAGCTTGCAGTATACGCAATATTATTCCTAGCTCGTGTTACACACAATTTCAAGTTCATTTTGTAGAAATTATTCTACGCAATATTAAGTATATATTTTTTTAAAGTATGAATTAAATAAGTTTTTATTATGTTATATGCAACAATAAATGGATCTTGCACTACACGCAATCGTGACTTGGCTTGTGTTACACGCAATCACGATATTCTTCGATAGCGTGTGTAGTACGCAATACCGGGTTTCACTAAATAACGATACATGGTTATAATATTATTATGAACTAGACGTTATGAATAGTATTAACTAAATTTTGAATTTTATAACATTATTATTCATCTTAAAAATTTTCTAGAACATGGTATGAGAACAAAATAATTTTTTTGGGTAAAATAAGTATTTTTCAAAAAATGCAATTTTGCCGCCTTTTGATGACACACCCAATTTAAATCTAGTTTTTGACATTTTTATAAGTTAAATTTGACAAAATAAAATTCTTCTTTGGAATCAGGATATAAAATTTTACTTTGGATAAATATTTCGTATTATTCTGATAACTTTCATATTTTAATGAATAGTAAAAACACGCTATATTTTTATTAAAAACAACTTTTTTCATCATAATAATTTATATTGTTAAATTATAATATTTAATGGTTTTAAAGTATAAATAGAATATATTTGTACCATTTAATATAAATTATGTCATTATTATTGATTTTACATTGAATTCATAGGTAAAATCATTTCAATCTTTTGTAATGTTTTAACTTTTAAAACTCGTTTTCTTAACAATGGGATTAATTTTAAATTAATTTCTGAAACTTATATGATTTGAATTAGGAGAAATGGATTCAATATTTGGAATCATTAGTTCCAAATTATGTTAATAGACTAATTTTTATTTTTGGGCATTATGAATAGTAACTACGGTAAATTTTATTTACCCTAGTTAAAGGTAAATCGGGTAATTAAGGGTAAATATAATATTATAAAATTACCCTAACACTTGTCCTAATATAATTGGATGATTATATTTTACCCTAAATCATACTTGGGTTGAAATGGAATCTAATTTAACCCACTTGTA
The DNA here is from genome assembly GCA_963277665.1 of Viscum album. Lineage (NCBI taxonomy): Eukaryota > Viridiplantae > Streptophyta > Magnoliopsida > Santalales > Viscaceae > Viscum > Viscum album. The sequence continues at coordinate 873,471,811 of OY728139.1, forward strand.
TTTGATTAAGACCTTTTATTTATTTTATTTAAAGGAAAGTGAAATGTCTCACTCAAACTTTAATAATTATATTATTTTTAATATAAGGATATACAGAATATAAATTCGATGATAAATAATCATTTGAAAGATAAATATTTTTTATTTACTATGGTAATTTATTTGTAATTTTTAAGAAATATTTAATTACCTTAATATCTTATACATTAATGATGAAGAAACTATTTATTTCGTAAAAAATCAATAATATAGTTTTTATTAAAATATCAATACCTATAAAAATAAACACAAACTTTACCATACATTATTGGTCGAGTATATATATATCCTAAGCATCCAAGGGTCTATTTTGGGATCATTTGGAGCCTTATAAAACCGATTAGGACATTTATATTATTTTATTTTAAATGATGTCAAAGAGGTCACCTTCATAATTTAATAAATATAACAATTTAAATGTTGTTATTTTTAGATGATAAATTCGAGTAAAAATATTATTATGAAAGGTATTATATTTATCTTCATCAAATGATTTTATTTTTAAATTTTTATGCAACAAATAAGTATATTAAATAATTATACAAAAATATTGTAGTAATTATTTTATTAAGAGATATACCAAATAAACGGTTTTAAAAATATTAATATAAATATTATATGAACTATTTAATGTTATCCATGAATTATTTAGACCAATTTGACATGTTAGAAATCTATTAAATATTTTGGTTAGAATATATCCTCTGTGTGGATTTTATTTGAATTAAAATAATTTATTAATGTCAAAATTGACAATATTGTTATTTTATAAAAATAACATATTATAAAATTGTTTAAAAATCACAAAAATATTTAAAAATTATAAATTAAAACTTATTTGGTCTAAAATGTCATAAAGTATCCAATTATGGACAATTCACAACACATAAGTAATTATTTATAACAATTTAAAAATTAGAATCTTATTACCACAAATAAAATTAAATAGATTAAATAAGCATAAATCAAGTTGATAATGTTTAAAATGAATTCTCAACATGTCTAAATTTTGTTGGTTGATGATATTACAACCCTATATCATATAGTATTCGTATTTGAGTCATTTTTGGAGGTTTTTAAGTTGGTTTGAATTTATTATAAATTAATATTTCTTATGTTTCCAAAGGTTCCCCTCTCATCCCTTATAAAAAGGGCACCCCTTCCCACTTCTATTCACACCCTTTTGAGCCTTGAAGCTTGGCCAAACCCTACCAATTAACCTTATAAACGTTTCTAGTTATATCATAGAGGTTATGTTCTTCTAAAAAGACCAACTCTAGTGCCCTAAGAAGAAGTTTAAAGGAGGTGCGTCGAGGAAGAGGTAATCTCTTCTACCAACTCTTTCAATTTTATTTCTTCTTCTACTTCCTCTTCTTTAGTTGTTTCATTATAAAGTAATAACATAAGTATTAATTATATAATTATATGTTATTATAAATATTAAAAAACCCTATTTCAACTTCTATCCATCTTACAGAAAACGAAATCAACGTGCGTGAGTACGTACGGAATACCGTCTCCACGCCGTGGTGTAATATGTTTTTCCACCACCACCTTACTTGGATGGGTATAATGGTGTAAAGAATAAATATATATTGTTATTATAACATCATACTTATTTTTAGATATTATACCATTCCCTCAAATTATATTCAATAATTATTTGAATGATATCATCGCTTGTGCGTACGTACAGATTACCGTCTCCACGACACGATGAGATTCATTTTCCAGGTTAACCATTCATGAATGATTATAAAGTATATATAATTAATAATAATGAAATATATGACATAATAATTCTACTGTATTTATGTATATATATATGTATGTCATATACTTAATTCCATTCAATTCAATAAGGAAACGAAAACAGCGTTCATGCGTACATACGACCTACCGTCTCCATGAACGGTGAATTTCATTCCATTTATCGATCTATCATATATATGTATATGATGAATATATATTATATATAAATCCTTTTTTAAATTCTTAAATTAATCAAATCATGATATAAGTAATAATATCTAAAACAATAAGTCGAAACACGTACGATAAATGAAATTTTTTTACCCAAAACGCTGATTTAACATAGAATTTACAAAAGAATGGGTAATATAAAGCCATAAGTGAACCATGTATGATATCATAAAAATTAATATGATTCTGTAATAAGTTAATGACATTATTTAAATCATTATACAGGAGGTTAGGATACACACGAAGCATATCAGACATAAGGTAAGGGATTTCTAATCTCGTTTTTTCTCAAAGATTGTTTATTCATAAGTATTTACTGGGGTTATATTTATCATACATGTCCCTATTTTCTAATTTTTTTTCCTGTATGTTTAAAGTCTTTTTTAAACATTTTTGAATTTTACTACATGGTATGTAAAGAACCATTATTTTGTTTTCATTACGAGGTACTTTTTGGACTTTTCTGACAAAAGTTCGAGAAGAATGTTTTTTTAACTTATACAGCATGAATGGATTTTTATGGTTTCATAACGCCTAATTTTCATGAATCTTACTCTATAATATTTCATGTCTATTTTCAACAAAAGTATTTTCTTTTAAAATTTCATGGCATTTTGTGAAAAGAAAATGATTTTGAAAAAGAAAGGATATTTTCCTCAAGAATTTATTTCAAGTGTTTTATCAAAACCATTTTACATCTAAGATGACATTATTTCATATGTGTATGTTTCAAGTATAATGTCTTTATGATTTACATGGTTTCACTTTTCTTATGATGAAATGATATCCATTTGTTTTATATAGATTATGTTATGATGGGATGATCTTTATGAAACCCATTTTATTTTTGGGGTTATGGTGAATGATTTATGTATATATTGTGGCACACGTAAGAATGATTTCATTATGAGATGAGTGAGACCTATATATACCTCCAATGCATTGGGTAAAGATTTATATCTCATGAGATAGACATGGTTTGAATGGTAAGTTAATCTGGTTCAGTGATACAGGACTGGAACGAGGAGTGAACTCCATTCAGAAAGGGACTTTGTCCACTAAGATGGTCTTGGAAGCAATGCCTTGGATACTATGGAAATAATATCATGTGATTAATGGTTTTCCACAACTAAATGTTTTATTACCATGCTATTTTATCATGATTGTTGTTCCCTTATGATTTATGCCTTACGTACTGCCAATATTTATTTCACAACTCAAGATTTTGATGTTTAAACTTTATGTTCCTGTTTTGAAGTTAAAATGTATATGGTTTGTTTTATTTTCCCCATGCTTACCCTTACTGAGAATTTGAGCTCACCATTTATATGTTTTCTTTTCCCTAGGATATAAAGAAAAGGTTTTAGGTAAAAAAAGGGAAGATCTTTGTGGGATATGTTGAAGATCTTTCACCAATATTAGAATATTATGTTCCAAGTTTCCAAAGACACTAAACTATTACAGTCCTTTGGTGTCTGTTTTTGTTAGGTATTAAGTATTCCGCAAAAGTAATGTAATGTCTATATACGTCAAGCTTTGGTTCTCTACAATTGGCATCAGAGGAAAGGTTTAGTTAACCTTTGGAAACTAGGATGTGAAAATGTTAGTGAGATCCCTAGAGATATTTCTAAGGTATGTCTAGGGATGTCCCTAAGGTTAAGTATAAGAATAGGTTATAGTCCAAGAATTACGGTAACGATCATAGAATTAAACATAAGACTTTAGAGATTGAAAGTACTCCACCTTGATTATGTTGTTTTTCTAGTACGAGTTTTTCCTCTCATAATATTATTTTTGGGTTTTAAGAAATGGCAGGAAACAAGAGGATTCATGTTAATGGAGTATACGATGGACTATAGAATGATATTCTTCATGAGAAACCAAATGAAACGAGATTTGGATGTCCAAACATCGTTATTATGCCTAATCATCAATCTCATAATATGATCAATAATCTCAACTTTGGTAAGTCTCTTAACTTAGTTAATAATAGAAAGAAGGGGTTTCAAGATGGTCATAGAGGAAAGAAAGTTCAATTTTCCTCATGTAAATCATGTGGGAAGAGACATCAAGGAGAAGGTTTCAAAAAAACTGGAAGATGCTTTGGGTGTGGAAAAGAAGGACACAAAGCCAGTAATTGCAAAGGAAAAGGTTTAGTTAACACCATGGACAAGTATAATGGTATTGCTAAGACATCAACAATGGTTAGATGTTTTAAATGTGGAATGTATGAGAATTATGCAAACCAATTCCCTAAGGGAAAGTCTCATGAAGATAATCAGCACGGTCGTATGGGTAGTATTTATGTTGATGATGATGAAGAGACTACAAATGATATGTGAGATGAAAGAACTGTTGAAGCTCGGTCAATGGTTTAATAAGGTAGTGGAATGATTTTATGTTTATCAAGAGTAATGATGTATAGGTAATTTAATGGTACTATGGAATAAAGAGACATATAAGGATTGTTACACTATTGTTTTTCTTCGAGTATTTGAAAAGTATACGTTGAATGGTACTGATAACCATAAAAGGTTATTCAAATATTTTTTGAAATCAATTGATATGATCATAATGAAGGGATAATGGGAAAATAATATGTTGGATATTATTAATGAGATCATGACTAATATAAGGACAAAGTGATATCATGGTTTAAGTATAAAGAATTTTTGGGATTTTGGTATGTGGAAAGAGATAACTTTTGACAACATTCATGTTTTCACTAAGGTTCTATGGTAATTCATGTTGCAAGAGAATACAAGATTAAGGTATTCACATGTTTGGAATGCGATCAACAAGATATATCTTGTGATATTTGGGGGATAAATGATTGTATTCACATGCTCGGTAGATGACATTTCTAGTAATTGTTTTCATTATACTATGAGCTTGGATAGAAGTATTTTGGATAAGCCTAAATATTGGAATGAATTAAGTTAGACATAAGATAGTATTGTTTAAGGCCAGAAATTTTTTCGATATTATTGATGGGATGTTATAATAATGTAGTTTTAGAAAAAGGACAACCTGCAAGATGGGAAAAAAACCCATCGCGTCAGACAAGGCTGTGGGAATCCAACCCACAACCGAAGTGTGACAGGACATTATCTCCTACCACTGGCCTACATGAAGTCCCTGGTTAGTAGAAACTAGTTTTATTTTATCAAGAGGTATGATAGATGAAGTATAAGTCCATTTTTGAATCATATATGATGAATCTCAGCATATATGGACTGATGTATATTTAATAAATCGTGCTAAACTTTTTGCGATAGAAACAGATGGAATGGCCTATCATTATATGGTATGATCTGCTAACACTTCACGAAGGACAAATTCAACTTCATTTCTTTAAGAGTTGAAGTGGAAATTGTTCGAGGCATGAACAACAGTGAGATTATACCAAAATCAAGTAAGTATTCATTAATTTTTCAACATAAGGGAAATTATCTTGAGAACTAAAAACGTTGTCCTAGTGTTTTTATATCTGATGAATAAGATGATACCTTAAATCATCACAAATTTATGGCTTTTTGATTGTTGGATTTTTTATAGCCATGTCCTCTACCATTCTCCATCAGAAATTGATGGTTAGATTTTTCTTCCATATCCATATTTCCACCTATGTTATCCTATGTGGAAACCCAGTGATGAGTTAATTTGGGTAACTGTTATGTTTCATACTTCACTTTTTAAAATTAATTTTTAGTATTCCTTTTTACGATGCGGGTTTTCTGAAAGAAAATTTCAAGTAGTAAACCATTTAGAACCCCGATGAATTTTGATGGAGAAATTCATTTTAAGGTGGGTAGAATGCAAAAACCCAAGATATTATGAGAATTATTATTTTTAATTTCATTGATGTCTTGTGTTTTATGCTACACCAAATTTAGTTTGTGTTATACACAACAACATATTATCTTGCAGTATACACAACACTATTCTTAGCTCGTGTTACACACAATTTCAAGTTTGTTTTGTAGAAATAATTCTACGCAACAATAAGTATAGATTTTGTTTAACGTATAAATTAAATAAGTTTTGATTATGTTATACGCAAAAATAAAGTGAGCTTTCACTACACGCAACCTTGACATGGCTTACGTTACACGCAATCATGACCTTCCTCGATAGCATGTGTAGTATGCAATACCGGGTTTCACTAAACAACGATATATGGTTATAATATTATTATGAACCAGATGTTATGAATAGTATTAACTAAATTTTGAATTTTATAACATTATTATTCATCTTACAAATTTTATAGAACATTTTATGAGAACAAAATAATTTTTTTGGGTAAAATAAGTATTTATCAAAAAATACAGTTTTTCCACCTTTTGATGGCGCACCCACTTTAAATATATTTTTTGAAATATTTATAAGTTCAATTTTAAAAAATAAAATTCTTCTTTGGAATCAGGATAAAAAATTTACTTTGGATAAATTTTTAATATTATTCTGATAACTTTTATATTTTAATGAATAGTAACAACACACTATATTTTAATTAAAAACAACTTTTTTCACCATAATAATTTATAAGGTTAAATTATAATATTTAATGGTTTTAAAGTATAAGTAGAATATATTTTTACCATTTAATATAATTTATGTCATTAGAATTTATTTTACATTGAACTCATAGGTAAAATCATTTTAATCTTTTGCAATGTTTTAACTTTTAAAACTCATTTTCTTGACAACGGGATTAATTTTAAATTAATTTCTAAAAATTATATGATTTGAATTAGGAAAAATGGATTCCATATTTGGAATAAGTTGGTCCAAATTATGTTAATAGGCTACTTTTGGTTTTTGGGCATTATGAATAGTAACTACGGTAAATTTTATTTACCATAGTTAAAGGTAAATCAGGTAATTAAGGGTAAATATAATATTATAAAATTACCCTAACACTTGTCCTAATATAATTGGATGATTATATTTTACCCTAAATCATAATTGGGTCTAAATGGAATCTAATGTAACCCACTTGTATTTGATTAAGACCTTTTATATATTTTATTTAAAGGAAAGTGAAATGTCTCACTGAAACTTTAATAATTATATTATTTTCAATATAAGGATATACAGAATATAAATTCGATTATAAATACTCATTTGAAAGATAAAAAGTTTTTCTTGACTATGGTAATTTATTTTTAATTTTTAATAAATATTTATTTACCTTAATAGATTATACATTAATGATGAATAAATTATTTATTTAGTGAAAAATCAATAATATAGTTTTTATTAAAATAACAATACCTATAAAAAGAAGCAGAAACTTGACCAAACATTATTGGTCGAGTATATATATACCCTAAGAATCCAAGTGCCTATTTGTGGACCATTTTGAGCCTTTTAAAACTGATTTGGACATTTATATTATTTTATTTTAAATGATGTCAATGATGTCACCTTCATAATTTAACAAATATAACAATTTAAATGTTATTATTTTAAGATGATAAATTTATTTAAAAATATTATTATGAAAGGTATTATATTTATATTCATCATAGGATTTTATTTTTAATTTTTATTCAGAAAATAACTATATTAAATAATTATAAAACAATTTTGTAGTAATTATTTTATTAAGAGATATACCAAATTAATGGTTTTAAAATATTAAAATAAATATTATATGAACTATTTTATGTTCTCCACGAATTTTCTAGACAAATTGGACATGTTATGAATCTATTAAATATATTTTTTAGAATATATCCCCCGTTTGGATTTTATTTAAATTAAAATAAATGAATAATGTCAAAATTGACACTATTGTTATTTTATAAAAATAACATATTATAAAATTGTTTAAAAATCACAAAATTATTTAAAAATTATAAATTATACTTTATATGGTATAAAATTTCATAAATTAACCAATTATGGATAATTAACAACACATAAGTAATTATTTATAACAATTTAAAAATTAGAATCTTATTACCACAAATAAAATTAAATAGATCAAATAAAGATAAATCCAGTTGATAATGTTTAAAATGAATTCCCAACATATCTAAATTTTATTGTTTGATGATATTACAACCCTATATCATATAATATTCGGATTTGAGTCATTTTTGGGGGTTTTTAAGTGGGGTTAAATTTATTATAAATTAATATTTCTTATGCTTCCAAAGGTGCCCCTCTCATCACTTCTAAAAAGGGCACCCCTTCCCTCTTCTCTTCACACCCTTTTGAGCCTTGAAGCTCAACCAAACCCTGCCAATTACTCTTATAAACCTATGTAGTTATATAATAGAGTTTGTTTATTCGTAAAAGGCCAACTCTAGTTCCCTAAGAAGATGTTTAAAGGAGGTGCGTCGAGGAAGAGATAATCTCTTCTACCGACTCTTTCATGTTTCTTTCTTCTTTTACTTACTCTTCTTTAGTTGTTTCGTTATAAAGTAATAACATCAGTATTAATTATATACTTATATGTTATTATAAATATGAAACAACCCTATTTCACCTTCTATCTATCCTACGGAAAACGAAATCACCACGCGTGCGTATGTACGAAATACCGTCTCCACGTCGTGGTGTAATCCATTTTTCCACCACCACCTTACTTGGATGGGTATAATGGTGTAAAGAATAAATATATATGGTTATTATAAAATAATAATTATTTTTAGATATTATACCATCCCCTAAAATTCAATTCAATAATTATGGGAACAATATCATCGATTGTGCGTACGTACGAATTACCGTCTCCACGACGTGACGAGATTCATTCTCCATGTTAACCATTCATGAATGATTATAAAGTATATATAATGAATAATAATGAAATATATGACATAGTAATGCTACTTTATTTATGTATATATATATATATATTTATGTCATCTACTTAATTCCATTCAATTCAATAAGGAAACAAAAACAACGTTCATGCGTACGTACGGCCTACCGTCTCCATGAACGGTGTATTTCATTCCATTTATCGATATATCATATATATGTATATGATGAATATATATTATATATAAATCATTTTTTAAATTCTTAAATTAATTAAATCAGGATATAAGTAATAATACCAAGAACAACAAGTCGATACAGGTACAATAAAAGAAACAATTTTACCGAAAAAGCTTCTTTAACACAGAATTTACAAAAGAATGGGTAATATAAAGTCATAAGTGAACCATATATGATATCATAACAATGAATATGATTCTGTAATAAGTAAATGATATTATTTAAATCATTATATAGGAGTTTGGGAAACATACAAAGAATATCGGACATAAGGTAAGGGATAACTTTTCCAATCTTGATTTTTATCCGAGATTGTTTATTCGTAAGTATTTACTGGGGTTATATTTATCATCCATGTACCTATTTTCTCTAAATGGTTTCCTTTATGTTTAAAGTCCTTTTTAACTATTTTTTACCTTTACTACATGGTATGTAGAGAATCTTTCTTTTGTTTATGTTACAAGGTACTTTTTTTACTTTTCCGGAAAAAGTACGAGAAGAATGTTTTTTTAACTTATACGGCATGAACGAATTTTTACGGTTTAATAACGCCAAATTTTCATGAAGAATCCTCTAAAATATTTCATGAATATTTTAAACAAAATTCTTTTATTTTATAATTTCCTGGAATTTTTTGAAAAAAAAATGATTTTGAAAAAGAAAGGATATTTTCCTCAAGAATTCATTTCAAGTGTTTTATCAAAACCATTTTCCATCTAAGATGACATGATTTCATATGTGTATGTTTCAAGTATAATGTCTCAATGATTTACATGGTTTTACTTTTCTTATTATTAAATGATATCCATTTGTTTTATATGGATTATGTTATTATGGGATGATGTTTATGAAACCCATTTTATTCTTTGGGTTATGATGAATGATTTATGTTTATGTTGTGGAACACGTACGAATGATTTCATTATGAGATGGGTGGGACCTATATCTCCCTCCAATTAATTGGGTAACGATTTATATCTCATGAGATAGACATGGCTAGAATGGTAAGTTAATCTGGTTCAGTGATTCAGAACTGGAACGAGGAGTGAACTCGATTCAGAAAGGGACTGTGTCCACTAAGATGGTCTTGGCAGCAATGCCTTGTCTACTATGGAAATCATATCATGTGCTTAATGGTTTTGCACAATTAAATGTTTTATTCCCATGCTATTTTATCATGATTTATGTTCCCTTATGATCTATGCCTTACGTACTGTCAAGATTCATTTCACAACTCAAGATTTTGATGTTTAAACTTTATGTTCATGTTTTGAAGTTCAAATGTACATGGTTTGTTTTATTTTTTCCATGCTTACCTTTAATGAGAATTTGAGATCACCCTTTATATGTTTTCTTATCCCCAAGATATAAAGAAAGGTTTTAGGTAAAAAAAGGGAAGATATTTATGGGAGATGTTGAAGATCTTTCACCAAGATTATAAGATTATGTTCCATGTTTCCAAATACACTAAACTATTACGGTCCTTTGGTGTCTGTTTTTTTTATGTATTAAGTATTACGAAAAATTAATGTAATGTCCATGTACTTCAAGCTTTGGGTCTCTACACATAGGTAAATATCCCCAAAAAACAATGAGATATTTCAAGCACATCTGCACTTCCACTAACTTCTTCTCTAAGTGGTCTAGTGTTATATCCCTCAATAAAGTTGGGACGAATACTATCATTATCCTTTTGAAGACAAAAATTATTTCTATATTTAGTGTTCTGTATACAATATTGACATATAATAACATTAACTTATATATTATAATAATAAAATTATGTATTAACAATTTGGTATTTAGTCCAACTACTCATCCTTCTAGTATTTAGTGGAAAATTGAAAGATAAATATTTTTAATAAAACTCTATCAAATATACACAAGAATATAGTGAATAATGACAAGAAATATTATCCCAATAAAACCCTATAAGATTTATGGTCTTATTTCACCATAACCTGCATGGCTACATAGACTACCCCATAATTCCTTATCTACAGAATATAATATGTTTGTAACACCCCAAGATTCCACGGTACACTTCTCTTTGAATAATACAATAACTTGTGTTGTACGCAACTTTGTGTTCTAACACACCACAACCAATCAAACTAGCTGTTACGAATAGTAATACTCACTTTTTAATATTTTATAAATTTTATCGTTCAAAATGGACTTCATTTTTGGATTTAGAATATCAAAATTTGCTTAGGGTGAATTTTTGGATTTTTTCTGAAAACTTTCAATTTTTGATGAATAGTGAAAAACAATGAGTTATAGTTTAAAACGATTTTTTAAAATAATTATTTATTTTAGTTTTTTAGGACAAAATAAATACATAATACCTACATAAGTTCACTTTAATTCATTAGATTTAGTTTGTAATAATTTTAGATATATAAAAATTTTATTGAACTTTTTACTGTCTTTTACCCACCTCCTATGAGCATTTGAAAATTTACATAAAACATAATTTTACCACATCTATGAGTTGAATTTCAAAAAATAGAGAGGCAAAGTTTACATTAGTAAGTAAAATGTGGTTTGATAAGATGAAAATAATTTTTGGTGAATAGTAACTTTTACTTTTATTTACCGCAGTTAAAAGTAAATACGATAATTATGGGTAAAAATGATATTATAATTACTATAACACATGTCCTAATTCTATTGGATAAGTGTAATTATACCAAAAAAAACCTTAGAAATAAAATATGATCCTTTAGGTCCACTTGTATTAGATTAGGACATTTATTATTATTTAATTCAAAGAATAGTTAAAAGTGTTAAATTTAATGTTTAATAACTAAACCATTTTTAATATAGGGTTACACATAAGATAAATTCAACTATACATATTTATTAGAAATATAAACTATTTCCTATAAAATTATATTTTATTTATATTTTTTAGAAATTAAATAATTTAATTTATTTTTGACACAATGATGATGCATTAATTACCTAATTAATGAAATATTAAAATAATTGATATTATAAATATAAAAAATAAATTCCATTTGAGACTTTTTTATGAATTACACTATTTTTAAGGGTAATATTACATTTTAGGGTTGGTTATATGAATTTGTTTTGAGGTAATAATGCTGTTATGAATTTAGCAAAAACAAAATACCAAATACTATCAAAATTGACATAAAAGAGTTTTTAAAAAACATATTATATTATTAATTGATATTCTATTCCTAAAAATCTAAGAATCTACCAATGGTCTTAAATAATATTATATATGTCATTAATGAAAAACTTGAGGGTCTTGTGGATGTTTATAATATATTTATTAACCATATAATATAAAAATACAAAGCGACATTGTAAATGTCAAACTATTTAACTAAGAGTTAAATCTAAAAGATAAAGTTAATATAGTGACCCAAACCTGTCTAAAACCTATTGGTTGAGTGGTTTTCGACCCATACCTAACTTATCCTATAAATAATTTATTTTGGATCCATTAGAAACTGAAAATGATTTTATTATAAAATAATATTTCTAAATTTTCTTAAGGGGCCCCTCACCCCTCTTATAAAAAAAACTTCCCCTTCTCTTTAATTAACACCTTCAAATCCATTTGGCTCGGCCAACCCCTACACCAATACCCTATAAACCGTCCTCCATTCATCCTAGAGTCCTTCCTTTAGTCATAAAGCAAACCTATGGAGTCTGTTAGATCAAATCAAAAGGAAGAACCCGAAGAAGAGGTAAATATTTCATCACCTCTTTCAAGTTCCTTTCTTCTTCCACTTCTTATTTCTTTGTTGTTTCCATTCTAATATAATAACTCCAGTATCTTCTATATAATTTGATTTTATTATAAATATGGTACAACCATATTCATTAACCGATCCATCTTTTGAATGACATGTCACCATACGTGCGTATGTACGGCTTACCGTCTCCACGTCATGGTGTAATTGTTATTTGATACATTATTATTTGGATGGGTATGATAATGATGTGTAATTTATGTAAATAATAAATATAACATGATAATTATTCTTTATATATGATATAACATCCAATTATATATTATTTTAATATCACAAGAATGATATAGTCGCTCGTGCGTACGTATGGATTACCACCACCTTGAAGGCGGTGAGATTCATTCCCCATCATATCCATTCAAGAATAATTTTTATTAGATGATTAAAAATAATGTTTAAAGACTTAATATAATTCTGAATATGAATAAGATACATCCTATCCATAAAACACATTACTTATATAACAAATCATATAAAGGAAAACGAATCAATTAACACCCGAAATGACGATAATACTAAGATATTATTAGGAAAGAAATGTTAAAAGATCATATATGATATCATATTAATGTATATGATTCTTGTATAGTTTAATAACAATTATTTCACAATTATACATAATGTTAGCCTACCCTTGACTAAGGAAAAGTACAAGATAAGGGTTAATTTCACAATCTCTTCATTATCCGAGGTTGTTTATACGTAATTATCTACTGGGATCTCTTTATCATCTACATCCATGCTACTTAAAAATGTATGTCCAAATTTTTTTAATATTTACGAGACAATGGGTTAAATTTATTTATACCCTTATTTGACCATATATGTTCTAAAAATAATCCTTCCATAATTTTCCAAACAATGTACTTGATGACCTTTTCAACAAAATTAAGGGAAGAATTTTTTTAACTTATACGGTGGGTACAACTATTTTCCACCGTTATAATCATAACCAAAGCATCCCTTACAAGATTATAAGAATATTTCAAAAATAAATGTTTTCTTTTATAATTATATGAATTTTAAATGATTTAAAAATAGAAAGAAATATTTCTCTAAAAAAGGGTTTGATTTCATCTATGTCAACATCCTTTGATGGATTTTAATATTATTTGAAGTTGATTTATTATGATACAAAACTTACATATTGTATTGAAGATTTTGTGATATGTTTGACTGTGGATGTGTTACTTTTACACGATTCATGGTTTTGGATAAAGTATTGACATTTCATATGCTAGTTTTTATACAAATGTTTATTTTATGTTTAAAATTTTTCATATGAAGAATGAATTAGACTTAGTATGTGACGGGTGGAGCCCACAATAGCTCCTAGATGCATCGGTATGTCTCATGAGACAAACTAGGGTCTTGGCACAAGGCCTTAACAAAATCTTATTTATAGTCTTGGCACAATTCCTTGACTATGTGGTTATGAAGTCTGGCATTATGCATTCCATCCTTATGAAAGTGGCTATTGATATTGCATGTGATTATTAGACTAGTAGAATATCCATGTGAGTAAGTAAATGGCATTATTTTGCTTTTATCTTTGCCATATTATGTTGAAGTTCATGTTTAAAAGGATTTTGTTTTATTCTTATACATTGCCTTAAATTTTTACACATATTTATGAAAGTTTCCGCTATATTGTTATCCTTACTGAGCATTTGAGCTCACCCCTTTCTATGTTTTATTTTTTCCATAATGTGAAAATGTATATTATGACTGACCTATAGGGATAGTATGTGGGATCATAATGTTTTCTATGGTATCAATGTCGTTGTAGTTTTCCATTTTATGATTTAATGTAAACATTATGAATGTATCTAGTACTTCCAAGTCTAATAAACTAATCGGTCTTTTGAGATTTGATCTTTTGTGATTATGCCAATGATACGTAATAATGCCCCAACTCTGTGCTTCTGGGGTCGGGGTATTATAGTTTGTATAAGAGGAAGTTTAGTACAAACCTTGGAAACTAGATTTAGATAAGCTCTAATTAGAGCACATAGCCCTAAGATAGAATTTAAAGACTAGTATAGAAGAACTTCATAGAATTTTGGTATTATAGAGATTTTGTGAGTTTTCCAAGAAATACATCTCTGTCTAGATACAAGCAGGTAGAGGCGGATCTGGCATAGATGTACCTAGGGGTAGAACCCGAAAACAACGCTTTGAGCTAGAGTCGAACGAGAACTGGTGCACGATAATGGGCCGTGCTACACTCTTGTTTACGACACTCCCGGGGGATATGATTAGGATAATTCTCATTTTATTTAAAAACCATTATGAAGGGTCTATGAGTATATAATTCCTCAAAGAAAACTTTTTTATGATTATGGATTATAGCCATAAACTGTTCAATTTATGTTAAGTGTTTTACAAGTTTGGATTTATGTATTATGATTCATAAACTAATCTAGTTTATGCCATTTTTTAGAAATGGTGCCTAGTAGAAGGAATGGAAAGCGTATCAATGTACACACTCCATGTAGGGATTTCCCTCCTCCACAAGATAATTATAGTGGAGCTGGTGATGCAACTAGTGATGATCAGCTAATCACCATACTGGGACAAATCACTCAGGTTATGAATAATAACCTTACTCGTATGGAGCACCCTGATCCACAACATAGAGGATCAATGTTAGATCGATTCATGGGGAAAAAACCACGAACATTAATTGGGAGTACAAATCTATTAGTGGATGAGAAATGGATAAATTTCATAGAGAAAATATTCCACGCCTTGGGGACTAACGAAAGGGAAAAAGTTGTCATGATAGTTTACCACCTCACTGGAGATGCTGATCAATGGTGGTCATTGATTTAAAACACAAAGGATGATGAGGAAGTATCAAATATGGAATGGAGGGAGTTTAAATATATTTTCATAGAAAAATACTTAACCATTGAGCGGATATGGAAAGACAAATTCTGAGTCTGAGGTAAAAGGAGGATGAGAATGTCACAAAGTATGAAGCTAACTTTACAAGGTTAGCGAGGCATGATGTATATTTATACATAACCCAAGTAGTAAAGATTGGTCTTTTATTTTATGGGTTAAAACCATTTCTCCATCAAGTATTAGTCTCACAATACTTCTCTTCATACGAAGATATTGTCTCATGTGCTATCAAGGTAGAAAAAGAATTCTCTAAGTCTTACGACTTTAAAGCAAAGAAAGAGAAGAAGAGATCTACTAAACACTCTAGAAGTGGAAATAAGGGGAAGAAGGAAAAAGTTGAATATCCATCCTATAGTAAATCTGGGAAGAAACACACTAGTACTTTCCTGAAGGTAATGGGAGTCTGTTACAAGTGTGGTGAAAAAGGACACTAAACTAGAGATTCTAAGGGGAAGAAAGAGGCTGTCGATATTGAATGCTACAATTGTAGAAAAGGGGGGAATTATTCGAATTAATGTCCTAAGAGTTAGGGGATCTTACCTCAGAAAAGTCCAAGGGATCAAGTCCAAGATTATGCTATCACTACTGTTGAGATTGAAGCTCTGAAAAACGTGTTGGCAGGTAATTTAATGGTTTCCTCAAGTTTAGAAAATTCTTTATTTGATTTTGGATCATTGAAGTGTTTCATATCTTCTTAGTTTTCTAAGAAAATTAGATATTTTCAATTTGATTTAACAAGGGAGTTGTCACACAAAAATTTTAAGGGAAGTATCATTGCAACAAAGATTTGTGAATCAGTCCCCATTAGGGCATATAAATGTTCTTTATCTGATGATCTTATCATCATAACCATGATTGAATTTGATATAATCATCAGTATGGATTGTCTTTCATACCATGATATTTTAAGAAAAAGGAGGATACTGTTTTTGATGATGATGATAAAGAACACCTTATCTTTAGAGCATAATCCTCACCACATAGTTCTTATCTATATCCACCCCCAATAGCTTAACTAAATTCAATTATCAGGGAGGAAGAGAATGAAATAACTGTGGGTGAGTAAAGGAATGTTCAAATAGAGGATGTACCTATTGTGAAAGAATATGTTAATGTGATTCCATAGGATTTACATGGACATCCTCCAGAATGAGAAATTGAGTTTTCCATTGATTTAATTCCTAGATCAACGCCCATATTGAAGAACCCTTATAGAATAGCCACTATAGAATTAGTGGAACTAAAGAAAAAACTAGAGGAATTGAGTAATAAGGAATTTATTCTCCCTAGTGTTTCTCCATGGGTAGCCCCTGTCCTTTTTGTTAAGAAGAAAGATGGATCTATGTGGTTGTGCATTGACTACAGGGAGATCAATGCTATAACAATAAAGATCAAGTATCCCCTACCTCGCGTTAATGATTTATTTGACCAACTTAATGGATCTCAATACTTTTAAAAGATTTACTTCCGATATGGATATCATCAGTTGTGTGTGAAGAAGGAAGACATTATGAAAACAACATTTCGAACCAGGTACGGGCATTACGATTTTACATTAATGCCTTTTGGATTGACTAATGCACCCTCTGTCTTCATGGATCTAATGAATAGAGTTTTCAAAGAATATATTGATGAATTTGTAGTGGTATTTATTGATGATATCTTGGTTTACTCCAAAAGCTACTAAGATCATGAAAATCACTTGTTCATTATCCTGAAGACTCTTAGAAGAAATGAATTATATGGGAAGTTTAGCAAGTGTGAATTATGGCTTCAAGAGATTCCTTTTCTTGGCCATATCATATCTATGTATGGAATCTATGTTGATCATTCTAAGACAAGATCAATCCAAGAATGGCCAACATCGATGAGTATAACTGAGGTATGCCGTTTTATTGGTTTAGCAGGTTATTATCGAGGTTTCATCCAGAATTTTGCCTGGTTGGCTAACCCATTAACAAAGCTCACATGAAAAGGGGTTAATTTTTTTTGGACAAAAGAGTGTGAAAAATTTTTTTGAAGAACTGAAGAGAATATTAGTCAATGATATTATATAGACTCTACTATCAGGGAATGATGGGTTTGTTATTTATAGTGATGCATCAAAGAATAAACATGGTTGTGTCTTTATATAGAATGATAGTGTTATTGCCTATGCATCACGACATCTAAAAAATCATGACAAAAACTATCCTACTCATGATCTTGAGTTAGCAGCTATAATCTTTGCTTTGAAGATATGAAGACATTATCTCTATGGTGAAAAATGTGAGATTTATACTGATCACAAGAGTTTGAAGTATATTTTCTCTCATAAGGAACTCAACATGAGGAAAAAGAGATGTCTTGAACTACTCAAGGGTTATTATTGCATGATACACTACCACTCAGGGATGGAAAATAAGGTGGCATATTCGTTGAGCAGAAAATATCATACAGTTTTGAACAATATGAGAGTTTAAAGGGATCCTATTTTCATAGATCTAGTAAAAAAGGATATGGGAATAACCATTGAAGGTGAAACATCAATTATTTTTTAAATGGTTTCCAAACAATCTTTACTAGAAAGGATAAAAAGTTCTCAGGAAGATGATGATGAATTTCAAAAGAAGATTAAATATGTGAGTGATGGGAGATTGATCAACTCCGTATATGAATATGGGATTTTGAAATTTGGGAAGAGACTTTGTGTTCCTAATATACCTGATTTGAAAAGGGAATTGTTAGATAATGGTCATAGCTCCAATTTCTTTATACAACCAGGTAGCACCCAAATGTATAGATATTTGAAGGAACATTTTTGGTGGGACAACATGAAGAGAGAGATTGCATATTTTGTGTCAAGATGTATTGTTTGTTAACAAGTGAAAGCTCGAAGGAAACAACCTACAAAATTCTTGAAGCCTATTCCCATAACTGAGTGGAAATGGGATAATATTACGATGGACTTTGTCATGGGACTACCAAATACTCTTATAAGTAACGATGCAATATGGTTCATTATTGATCATCTTTCCAAGTCAGCACATTTTCTTGATATAAGAGAAGATTTACCACTTAAACATTTAGCAAGACTATATATTAATGAAGTTATAAGACTTCATGGAGTACCACTATCGATTTTTTCGGATCATGATCCCTGTTTTACATCACGATTCTATAAAAGTCTTCAGAAATCCCTGGATACTAAACTTCATTTGAGCATTTCCTACCACCCTCAAACTAATGGACATTCAGAATAGACTATTCAGACCTTAGAAGACATGTTGAGATCTTTCTCACTAGACATTCAAGGTATGTGGGATCAATATTTACCTATAGTATAATTTTCTTATAACAACAGCTTCCATTCAAGTATTCAGGTGGCACATTATGAAGCATTATACGGAAAGAAATATTGCACACCAACTTGTTGGGATGATGTTGGTGAAAGAACACTCGTAGGCCCAGAACTTGTTTAGGAAATGATGGAAAAGGTAAAGGTAATCCAAACCCACATCAAAGCTTCTCAAAGTAGGCAGAAGAGCTATGCTGATAACCGAAGGAAGGATTTGGAATTTCAGGTAGGAGTTCATGTTTTATTGAAGGTATCTCCTTGGAAGGGTGTTACACATTTTTGTAAGAAGGGAAAATTAAGTCCCATATACGTCGGACCTTTCGAAATCCTAGAACGAATTGGGGCTGTAGCTTACCATTTGGCAATGCCACCAAGTCTCTCCAAAGCTCACGACGTGTTCCACATATCACTGTTGAGAAAATACATGGTTGAACCAACACATGTACTCACCTTTGATGAATTATAACTAGAACTAGATCTGTCTTATTGTGAAGATCATGTGAAGGTTCTTCATACAAGAGAACAAGTTCTGTGAAACCGGACAACTCGTCTGGTAAACGTTCTATAGAGAAACTATAAGATGGAAGAGGCAACGTGGAAACCCAAGGAACTTATGATGAAGAACCACCCGAGTCTTTTTATGCTTTAATATTCTAGAAATTTCGAGGAAGAAATTATTTGATGTAGGGGAGAATGTAACACCCCAAGCTTCCACGGTACGCTTCTCTTTGAATAATACAATAGCGTGTGTTGTACGCAACTTCGAGTTCTAACACACCACAACCAATCAAACTAGCCATTATGAATAGTAATACCCACTTTTTGAAATTTTATAAATTTTATCTTTCAAAATGGATATCATTTTTGGATTCAGAATATCGAAATTAGCTTAGGGTGAGTTTTTGGTATTTTTCTGAAAGCATTCAATTTTTGATGAATAGTGAAAAACACTGAGTTATAGTTTAAAATAGAATTTTTATTTAAATAATTATTTATTTAAAATTTTTAGGTTAAAATAGATATATAATACCTATATAAGTTCAATGTAATTCATTGGAGTCAGTTTATAATAATTTTAGATATATATTTTTTTTTGAACATTTTACCGTCTTTTACCCACCTCCTAGGAGCATTTTCAAATTTACATAAAACATAATTTTACGCTTATGTGAGTTAAATTTAAAAAATCTGAGAGACACGGTTGATATCAATAAGTAAAACGTGGTTTGATAAGATGAAAATAATTTTTGGTGAATAGTAACTTTTTACTTTTATTTACCATGGTTAAAAGTAAATAGGGTAATTAAGGGTAAAAATGATATTATTATTACCTTAAAACATGTCCTAATTCTATTGGATAAGTGTAATTCGACCAAAAACAACCTTAGGAATAAAATAAGATCCTTTAGGTCCACTTGTATCAGATTAGGACATTTATTATTGTTTAATTCAAAGAAGAGTTAAAAGTGTTAAATTCAAATATTAATAACTAAAACATTTTTAATATAGGGTTAGACATCAGATTAATTTGACTATAAATATTAATTAGAAAGATAAAAATATTTCCTACTTAATAGTATTTTATTTATATTTTATAGACATTAGATAATTTAGTTTATTTATGACACAATGATGATGTATTAATTACCTAATTTATAAAATATTAAAATAATTGATATTATAAATATCCAAATAAATGTAAGTTGAGACATTTTATTAATTAAACTAATTTTATAGGTTAATAGGACATGTTAGTGTTGGTTAGATGAATTTTTTTCTAAGTAATAACACTGTTATGAATTAAAAAAACAAAATATGAAATAGTTTCAAAATTGTCATAAAAGAGTTTTTAAAACAAATATAATATTATTAATTGATATTATATTCATAAAAATCTAAGGTTCGCCAAAAGGTGTTAAATAATATTATATGTGTCATTAATTAACCACTTGAGGTTCACTTTCATGTTTATAGTAAGTTTATTAACCATATAATATAAAAATACATAGAGACATGGTAAATGTCAAACAATTTAACAAAGACTTAAATCTAAAAGATAAAGTTAATATAGTGACCCAAATCTGTATAAACCTATTGTTTTAGTGGTTTTAGACCCATACCCACCTTATCCTTAAATTAATTTATTTTGGAGCCATTAGAAACTGAAAATGATTTTATTATAAAATAATATTTCTACCTTTTCCTAAGGTGCCCCTCACCCCTCTTATAAAAGGGAACTTCCCCTTCTCTTTAATTCACACATTCAAATCAATTTGGCTCAGCCAAACCCTACCCAAATACCCAATAAACTATCCTCCATTCATACTAGAGGCCTTACTTTAGTCAGAAAGCCTACCTAAGGAGCCCTTTTGATCAAATGAAAAGGAAGAACCTGAAGGAGAGGTAAATATTTCATCACCTCTTTCAAGTTCCTTTCTTCTTGCACTTCCTCTTTCTTTGTTGTTTCCATTATAAAATAATAACTCCAGTATCTTCTATATACTATGATGTTATTATAAATATGGTACAACCATATTCATTATTCTACCATCCTTTGAATGACATGTCACCATACGTGCTTATGTAGGGCTTACCGTCTCTACGTTGTGGTGTAATTGTTATTCAATACATTATTATTTCGATGGGTATAATAATGATGTGTAATTTATGAAAATAATAAATATAACATGATAATGATTCTATATATATGATATAAAATCCAATTATATATTATTTTAATATCAAAAGAATGATATTGTCTCTCGTGCGTACGTACGGATTACTGTCTCCACGAACGCGATGAGATTCATTCCCCATCGTATCCATTCAAGAATAATTTTAATTAAATGATTAAAAATAATGTTTAAAGACTTAATATAATTATTAATATTAATAAGATACATCCTATCCATAACAAACATTACTTACGTAACAAAGCATATAAAGGAAAACGAATATAATTATTAATATTAATAAGATACATCCTATCCATAACAAACATTACTTATGTAACAAAGCATATAAAGAAAAATGAATCAGTTAACACCCGAAATGACGATAATACTAAGATATTATTAACAAAGAAATGTTAAAAGATCATATATGATATCATATTAATATATATTATTCTTGTATAATTTAATAACAATTATTTCACCATTATACAGGAGGTTAACATACCCTCTAATAAGGAATAGTTCAATGTAAGGGTTAATTTTACAATCTCTTCATTATCCGAGGTTGTTTATACGTAATTATCTACTGGGATCTCTTTATCATCCACATCCACGCTTCTTAAAAATGTATTTCCAAACATTTCTACTATTTACTAGACAATGGGTTAAATTAATTTATACCCTTATTTGACCTTATATGTTCTGAAAGGAATCTTTCTGTCATTTTCCAAACACGGTACTTTATGACCTTTTCGACAAAATCAATGTAAGAAGGTTTTTTTAACTCATACGGAGGGTGCGGCTATTTTACGCCATTATGAACATCATCAAAGATTACCTTACAATATTATAATAATATTTCAAAAATAAATGTTTTCTTTTATAATTATATGAATTTTAAATGATTTCAAAATATAAAGAGATATTTCCCTAAAAAAGGTTTTGATTTCATCTATGTCAACATCCTTTTTTGGATTTTAAGCTTATTTGAAGTTGATTTTTTATGATACAAAACTTCCATATTGTATTGAAGGTTTTGTGATATGTTTGACTCTGGATGTGTTATTTTTATACCATTCATGGTTTATGGATAAAGTATTTACATTTCGTATGCTGGTTTTAATACGAATGTTTATGTTATGTTTAATCCTTTTCATATGAGGAATGCATTGGACTTAGTATGTGACGAGTGGAGCCTGTTATAGCTCCTCGATGCATAGATAGGTCTCATGAAACAAACTAGTGTCTTGGAACAAGGCCTTGACAAAATCTTATTTGTATTCTTGGCACAATGCCTTGACTATGTGGTTATGAAGTCTGGCATTATGGATTCCATCATTATGAAAGTGGCTATTGATATTTCATGTGATTATTCTACTAGTAGAATATCCATGTGAGTAAGTAAATGGAATTATTTTGATTTTATCTTTTCCATATTATTATGAAGTTCATTTTTAAAAGGATTTTATTTTATTCTTATACATTGCCTTAAATGTTTATGATTATTTATGAAAGTTTCTACTCTATTGTTATCCTTACTGAGCATCTGAGCTCCCCCCTTTATATGTTTTATTTTTCCCAGGATGTGAAGAAGTATATTATGACTGACCTGTAGGGATAGTCTATGGGATCTTAGTGTTGTCTATAGAAACAATGTTGTTGTAGTTTTCCATTTTATGATGTAATGTAATCCTTAAGAATGTATCTAGTACTTCCAAGGCTACAAAACTAATCGGTCTTTCGAGACTTGATATTTTGTGATCATGCCAATGATATGTAATAATGAACCGAATCAGGGATTCTAGGGTCGGGGCATTTCAATGTTTTACCTATCAAGGTCTAATTACCTTTATTCCGCATTACCATCTATGATCAGTTTTCCATAGATGAGAAATCTAAAAAAAATTCTAGATGAGTTGGAAAGAGTATATGAAATAAGGTTGTGTACCTTTAACCATTTTGGGGTTAAAAAAAATGAGTATCATGAGCCTTCAATAAGAAAGTTATCCTTAGTTCATTCCTCCATAAGGAACTAGTATTGGACCTCAGGACCCCAATGATACTTGGGAATAATCCTCAAAACATTGATCCAAAATGGGAGTAACCTTATGTCGTACATCATTTCTACTCCAATGGATCCTTTTCCTTGGTAAAAATTGATAGTGAGAATATCACTACCCAACCAATGAATTTTTTTCAAGAAATAATTTACATAATCTAAATTTTGTCCCTATCATATGAAGATAAACTATATGAAACAACGTCCTTGTAACATAAAGTTAAACTATGTGGAAAAAAATTGGTTTTAGGATGATTAACTGTATGACATCAATATCTGAGTTGTATGGATTTAAACATTATAGAATAAGTCTTAGTGATTAGATTTTAAACTAAATAACACCAACATCCTGGTCACATGATGTAAAATTACAGGACAACATATCCCCCATAAGATTAAAAATCACATGGTGTGCTTAAGAAACAATCCTTGGATTAGATATTAATATAATCTGAGCAATATTTCAATTACCTCATGTTTCTCACACTGAGCATGAATCATGTGATCTTAGAGGTTTGAGAAAATTATTCTAGTTTTAGTGATTAAGATACATCGTAACCAAAGTTAGGGAAAAATTGGTCCATCCTACATAAACATTAACCACTTGGAGTGTCATCTGTTGTTTGGCCTACTTCACTTTGAATATCATCTATATCTATTCATGAAACAAACTTAAAACTACATGCGACTTGATTACTATACTGATGAGAAACATAGTGATGCCTGGATCCCTCATCATAGGACTAGTCGTAAGAAAACAAATTCCCTCTCCCTTTATGTGATCTGGATCAGTATGGGGAATTTTCTTTCCAAGAACCATGTGTGTCTTGATATTTATTCCTTGGGTATATTTAGCTATTTAATTGTAACTTTCAAGATAAGAACATGTCATAGAAATAATGGTATTACTATTATTATTATATATGGGGTTTTACATGGAATAATAAAATAATTAATGACACTTTTTCTAATTATTTATTATTATATAGTGAATTATATTCTTGGTTATATATTATTCTCTTATTAGCCAAGGGGGAAACCCATAGGCAAGAGAGCCAATTTTGGTTCTGTACAACATTTTGTATAAAAATATCTCAATCCACGAGAGATATTTTTTTCTCTAAAAATACTCAAGAAAAAAAAATTGTACATCCTCCACCGGATCAGAGAACACTTTGTAAGTGTATCTAAAGGTGATCGAGGGAGGACTATGCCCGTGCAAGGACCTTTCGTGCTAGCACCCAGAGACTCCTTCGATGATGTCCAGATATTCACGGAGCACGTGTGGATTATCGCTAGAGTAAATGTGCTCTTGATATCTATAATGAAATGAAAGGATCACCACAGATCTATGTTTATACACATCTACGAAGAAAGAAAACCTTGGAGGAATTTCTTTAATTTAATTTAATTAATTATAACCAAAATATGTCGATCCTCTATATGGGTTCTGAGACTCTTTATTCTTTATCTAAATCATTTATTTTATTATGCGGATACTGGCTCTCATTTTCATATTAGTACTTGAATAATCATTGATCACGGTAAAATTTAATGTTGGGCACCAGCCCAACCACGCTTCTGCTGCACCAGGAACCATCAAGTGGTATCAGAGCGGGGTCATATTTTAATTTATAATTATTTAAAAAATTTGTTGATCATTTACGCGTTAATAATTTATTTTTTCAATTCGCATTTAATCATTATTATAATCTGAATTTCGATATCTATTCTTCTTATTTATTTTCTCATAGATCTAACAAAAATTAATAATTTTTGGATAAATATTACATTAAGGATTTCATCAGGAGGCACCAATGATTCTTTCCAGGTAACACGACAGTACACGTGATGTATTCAGCATTATGTGCCTTGTAATCTGCCACACACTCCATGTAATCTTGATTACGCACTGTGTAGTTGTGTTCAATGCACCAGGAGTAATTACAAAATTACTCAATACATGTTCATTAATGACATGCAGTGTTGTTAATTATTACACTACGAGTTGAACAAGACAGAATGGAACATGGTCTTCCAGACTACATGCTGTGTGGCCCACTAGACATGACATGCAGTCCCTTCGGGTGGGGTCATGTTGGGTATCCCATACATGGATTTCCCAGCTAGTGACACTATAACACGGAGTCTACACGACATGTGGCCCATAGGACACACCGTGTACTCCAATGATTTCTCATGTACTCCTCACATGCCATTTCCCCATGGGTGTACTTTAGATGGATGGTGAGGAGGGTACACATCATTTAGTTGGATGTACATGTCATGAAATTTTTCTACATTATGTAGAATTAAAATTTATTATTATATTATGTGGCCTTTGAGACATGTACCTTCATGTGGGTGTAAAGTTGGGAAAAACATGTGATAGGTGTTTGATATATATATATATATATATGTTTACTTAACATCTGTGTAATGTTTAAAGATCTACACAACATGTATGAGTTGTATTACAATAATAATTCTGTGTGTATGAAACATGTCACAAAGAATAAACTATATTCAAGTATAATACATGTTGGGTAGTTTTGGATGGGTATTCACCAGGTTACCTCCAAGGTACAAGTTATGTACACATTTAAATTTAAATGAATTTATTAATTTGTTAGAAATTATAATCAATGAAAATCTCAAGGAAATTCATAAAAAAGATTAAGATAAAAGGATTGATTAATTAAAGATAATAATTCATCAATTTGAGCTTGATTTATCTTAATAATGGGCGATTAAATAATTGAATTCTAGTTTTAGAAAATGTACAATTCGTTTCATGTTTGTGTATGATCATGAGCTAGACCAGACCATTGTATGTGATTGGTTTCCATTTAATTTATTTGTTAAATTAAAATTTTTGGCCTGCGTACCTTCTCCTCATTAATATGTAGGGCCTGCATGCCCATGGTTTCTTTTATGTAAAACCCCTTTTACCCCTCACCTATGTGTGAGCTAGTGGAGGCGATTCAAGTTAGTAGCTTTGGTGAAACTAATCCAAGGAGATACAAAGGTGGATTGGTGGAAAGCTGTAAATACAAACCTTAAAATGTTCAAGGTGTTTCTACCCTATGTCAGGGTCAGTTTATCAACCTATAGTAAATCTAACCATTATAAAAGCTCATGATCATACCCTTTATTTTATTTCTATCAGTTTTTTGGTTATTCATTAGGGATTTATTGTCTCGATCACATAATTAATGAATTTACAAGCATGTATGATGGAACTAAAATAAAATGGATTATGTGTAAATAATATCAAGACAATGTTAATAACTTAAGAATATCCCACTTAATATTAACAATCATGTGAAAAGATAATAATTGGAAATTTATGCATAAAGGATAAAATTCCCCAATAAAATATTAATTCGGTATGTCCTTTCATTACTTCAGTTAGAATCAAACCAATAGTTCATGGTTCCTGACCAGCCAAAGTTGGGGTGCTTTCAATTATCAGGGAATTTTAATTTGAGGTTTTGGGTTGACATAACTTATTTTATATCATGGGTTGACTTCTAATGCAGGACTTGGTGTAACTGTGATGCAAGGGTTAAGGAAATATAAAACAATGATTTTTGGATCAGGGAGTCTACTCAACAGGTCAAGGAGCTACGAGTTAATGTAGTTGTAATTAGGAATGACTACCTAAAACCATTCATGTTGCATGACTATCCAAATTTGGGGTTATAAGAATGGAATATGGATCCTTTCCACTAGAATATCTAAGCAATATGATACTCTGAAGCCAATGGTAATGGCTATTGGGTTTCCATAAAATAGTTGGAGACTAATAAATGTTAATTTATTTATTTTTCTAAAATTATCAATATAAAGTAATAATATTATTCTCATCTTAATTGTTGAAACACCAATAAAAAAGTACATCAAACATATCATTATGTTCCATACTCAAGAAGGAAAACCTTCACACCAGCATAAATTTATTGGAATAGAAGAGGTGTTTACACATCATCCTCCGCTATGAAAGGAAATTATATACGCTAGAAGAACCTTTACTAGTTGATCCTAGGAATGAGGTTAGTGATGAGGAGATCTCTGTGTATGAGAAACATATAAATGATGATAATGGTGTTTTTTACCTCATGCTATCATCCACGAACAATGAGATATTGAAGAAACATCAGGAAATGAACGATTATAACATGATTTATCACATTTATGATGTATATTAAGAGAAGGTGAGACAAGAGATCTATGAGATATCCAATTATTTATTCACTACTAGTCCTAGAGAGTATGTTCCTATTGGACCACATGTTATCAGGCTTATTGGCTACATTGAGCATCAAGACATCTTAGGGATTAAATTCCTAGATGAGCTGCATACTGATCTCATACTATCATCACTTACCAATGCCTTCTTTAATTTTATTATCAATTATAATATGATAAATGATGAGAAGGGATTATTTGAACTTTTGACCCTAATTTTCCAAGTGGATAAGGGCATGGGGCATGAAAAACCTGCATTTTATATAGTGAATAGAAAGAGGAAGGAAAAGGCGAAGGGGAAAAAACTTATAAATAGCCCAAATCTCCCAAAAACATTTCGACTAAGTAGAAGAAGATCCAAAGGTAGGAAAAGAAAAGGAGGTAGTATGGTTTTCATGTGGCATGTCAGCCCTCAGGAAGAGGAGATGCACCCAGAGGTAAGGGGAAGCCAAATGTGTGTTCATTGTTGAGTGAAAGCTTTCCATTTATACACATTGGGCATTAGATATAGATTTTGGTTCTCACATATATCTTCAAATAAATGAACCAAGTAGATTTCAGAAAATTTCCAGAGGGTAGGTGGATCTACAAGAAACCTGTGGTTCAAGGCTGGCTACTCTTTCCATTGCCAACTACCACCTTTCATTGTCAACTGATATGATTTTGGTTTTACGAGACTGTTATTATGAACCAAGTGTTACCAAGAAAATATTTTATATATCGAGTTTAGATACAGATATATTTATTCTCATGTTCGGAAATATATATTGTTTCTTTTATAAGGAAAACATATATTATGGTATGAAACATTTAAATAATGGTCAATATGTATTAAATTATGAAAATAAAGTGTTGGAAATTGATAACGTGTTCACATGACTTTTATCAAACCCAATTGTGACATCACCATATTAGACATGTAAATGAGAACCTCCTGACAAATCTCTATCTAGATGTTTATTTAGACTCTTCCAAGCTAAAACCACTCGATAGATGTTATGCTTTTTTACAGGGGAAAATAACCAAACCACCATTTGGTTGGTAGGGTGAAAGGGCCACAGAGCTTCTAGTATTAGTACACACTGATTTGTGTGGGCCATTTCTAATAGAAGCTAGAGGTTTATATTCATAATTCGTTACTTTTACTGATGACTTGAGTAGATATGAATATGTCTACATAATGAGGTATAATTTCAAGTCCTTTAGTAAATTCAAGGTGTTAAATAATTCAGTATAGAATCGTCTTAAAAAGAAGATAAAGAATATTCGATTTGATTTAGGTGGAAAACATCTTAACCTAGAGTTCATCGACCATTTACGGGAGTCTAGGATTCTATCTCAACTCACTCCACCTTATAAATCACGATGGAATGGTGTTAGTGAAAGGAGAACGATACCTTGTTGAACATGATAAGGTTGATGATGAGTCATGAAAATGTTTCTTTATCCTTTTAGGGATATTCATTAAAAACTATGATATACACACTAAACTGAGTACGATATAAGGCATCAAACAGAGTCCCCTTCAAGTTATAGAGTGGAAAGAAACCTATTTTTTTCATACATATGTATGGGGATGCGCAAATTTTTTTTATGTATTTATCAAGAAAAACCTTAGCACCCTAGGGCACGAGGTGTATATTCACAGGGTATCCCAAGGACGAAATGGGATACTACCTATATATACCTTCAAAAAAGAAAGTGATTATTTCCATACATATTGTCTTTCTTGAGAGGGAGAACATCCTCAAAAAGGATAGTGGGAGAAAGTATAACATTGATGAAGTTGATGTTCAACATACACATGAGTTAGTACAGGAATAATTTCCATATTTCCCCATGGAAAATGTAGTCCTTGAAACATAAGTACTGCATATGAGTATAAGAGAGGTATGGGAACTAGAGAGATATGGTTTTATTTTCACCAAGGATGACGACTCATAATTCTTTGAAAATGATGAACCTCTATCCAACTAGGACCCATTAAAGATATTAGAAGCTAAAAGATGGATAGAGTCTATGAATTCTGAGATGGATTCCTTGTATTATAACCAATTTTGGGATCTGGTCGATGCGCTAGTTGATGTAAAGCTTGTTGGGTGCAAATGGGTATTCAAGACAAAACTGGACATGGGAGGTAAAGTTAGTACATATAAAGAAATTATAGTAGCTAAAGGTTTTAAACAACATCAAGGAATTGACTATGATGAATCTTTTTTTCTAGTTTCCATGTTTGAATACATTATTATCATAATTTCCATAACAATATACCATGACTATGAGATTTGGTAGATGGATGTTAAAACTGCATTCCTTAATGGGAACCTTCTAGAAGATGTCTATATGATACAACCTGAAGGTTTTGTTACACTAAGTGATTCCAAAAGTTTTTTCAAGTTTTATAGGCCCAATTATCGATGAATTCAAGTATCTATGTCATGGAATATTCTATTTGATGAACCCATAAGTGAATTTGGTTTCATTAAGAACAAATGTGAGCCATGTGTTTACAAAAGTTTTAATGGGAATGAGATCTTTATCCTAGTAGTATATATTGATGACATATTACTTATTGGAAATGACATACCAGTCTTACAGTCAGTTAAGGATAGGTTGAACAAGTGATTCTCCATGAAATATGTAGGATAAGAAACATATATTCTATGGATCAAGATCATTCGTGATAGATCCAAGAGGCTACTTGTGATAAGTTAGAGTGCATACAATGACCAGATACTAAGTAGATTTAGTATAGAACAATCCAATAGGGGATTGGTTCTAGTGACACGTGACATACATATTTTTAAGAAAATGTGTCCCCATACACAACAGGAGAAAGATAAAATGAGTAATATATCATATGATTTGGTGATACAATCAATCATGTATGCCATGCTAAGTACCAGACTTGATGTTGCGTATTCACTGATCATGATAGCTAGATATCAAGCATATCTAAGAGAAAAACATTGTACTCCTATTAAGAATATCCTTAAGTATCTAAGAAGAATTAAGGATATGTTCCTGTTGTATAGAGGAAATGAGGAGCTTGTTATCAAAGGGTATGCTGATACTAGTTTTCAGAAAGACCAGAATGATCTAATGTCACAATTAGGATATGGTTTTTGTCTCAACGGAGGATATGTAAGTGGGAACAGTTCAAAGCAGTCTGTTTTTGTTGATTCTAAAGTGGAGTCTGAATATATAGTGGCTTTTGATGATGCCAAGGAAGCTGTCTAGATTCATAACATTTTACAATAGCTTGATGTAGTTCCTAGAAGTAGAGATCCTATCACATTGTATTGTGATAATACTACAGCGGTGGCTCTTGAAAAGGATCCAAGGACACATCAACGTACAAATCACCTACTCTGGAAGTATCACCTCTTGATGGATTTTCATTAGAGGGGTGAAGTTGCAGTTGGAAAAGTGCCTACGGAGGTGAACGTGGAAGACCCCTTGACTAAAGGCCTATGTTAGTAGAAGAATGAATATCATGTGATAGGTAGCAGACTGAAGGTTATTAGTAGTTAGATATAGTGAAAGTGGGATTATATTGGAGTTCGTGACTTACAACCAACTTATTTTTACATTATGATAAAATTATATTCATGGTTTTGAATATTAATAAAATTCTTATCACACCATGATTATTTTTATTCATAACATAACATCTGATAATGTCCCAAGAGTAGTCGTTGCACTAAAAGTTCATAGCAGTTCCCTGCTATGTTGAGAACCTGAAAGTGGCATGAAACTATTTTGGAATAAATTCTCTATTACTGGATGATATCATTTTAAGAGACACAAATGATACATGATATCAAGGGTGGAGACTCATAGGACTTTTAGGAAGCTTTTCATGGTGTACGCCCCTAGTAATATCCAGTAAGATATTATGAGAATGAGACGCGATAGTAAGAAATCAACATTATAAGTGTAATTTGATGATCATATATGTAGATGTGTTTAATATTCCTTATACTTTAAGATTATTATTAATAGATATTATGCATCACACACTTTTATTTATTTGAGAAAATCGTGATGACATTTGCTCACAGTGAGGTAGGATACGTTGGCTGTATCATGAATAATATTTGATTAATGAATAATATGAGAAAATATTTATCACTTATGTTCATAAATGGAAGTAAATATATTAAGCCCTTTTATGTAAATTATATATCCCAAATAAATCCATGGCTACGGTGTTCCCTAGGCAAGTTATATTTCTATAAAGTCAAAAAACATGCTATTGAGCGTATAGGTTGATGACACTGGCATACAACCTGCTTAATTGGTGATATTGTGATAAAGTGACTATATTACATGGTAAGCATTCACATGAGGTGAAATTTCATTGCAACATTAACTAATTTCTCTATGGGTACCTTGGTGTGTTTCTAGATGCTAACATTGTACTTTTGGAAGGCTCACCGAATGCCACTGAGAAAGAATCCTAGAGGGTCACACACTACTGTATCTGGAATCTCAATTAAATAATTTATTATTTAACAAGTTGAATAATTATTATTCCCAATTTTGGTTTAATAATTATTTAGGTATTCTTCATCACATTTTATTTATTTATCTACAAATAATGTAGTTAGATTTAATTATATATTTAATAAAATAATAGTCTTTATTCAAGGTCTGATAAATAATTTAGAGGATGGGAAGACCAAGTTAAAGGATACAGTGAAAAAATAATATTAAATATTATTTGATTAAAATAATTTTTAATTTTAACTTGCAAGCTAAGAACATGCCATGGAAATAATGGTATTGCTGTTATTATTTGATATGGGGTTTCACATGGAATAGTTATATAAGTAACAACACTTGTGCTAATTATTTATTATTACATAGTGTATTAAATTCTCGGTTACATATTATTCTCTTATTATCTAAGGGGGAATCCACAGGTGTGGGAGCCAAATTTGGTTGTGCACAAAATTTTGGAGAAAAATATATTATTCCTTGACATCTATTTTTTCTCCAAGAATGCTCTCAATAAAAAGTGAATCCATCCTCCAATAGATCATAGAAATAATTTAATGCATCTTTCAAGGAAATTGAGGGTGGACGACACAAGAATAAGGACCTTTTATGCTAGCACCTGTAGACTCCTTTAGTGATTTCCAGAGATTCATGGAGCATGTGTGGATTATCACAAGAGGATATCTACTCTTTATATTTAAAAAGAAAAGAAAGGATCACCTCATATTTGTGGTTAGACACACCAACAAAGAAAGAAAAACATGGTGGTATTTCTTTAATTTAATTTAATTATATATAAAAAAAATGTGTCGATACTATCTCTGGGATCCGAGCCTCTTTCTTCTTTATCTAAATATTTTATTTTATTCTCTTGATACTAGTGTTCATAATAATATTGATCCTATAATAATCATTGATCACAGTAATATTTAAAGTTGGGAATCAGCCCAACCCTGCTACTACTGTGCTCGAAACTTTCAGATTCAAATTCTGATGAGATATGTAGTGAAACCCATATTCCTTATCCTCAGTTCGACCCCAAAATTTAAAAATGACACCCATACATACAAGCTTGAATGTCATAGGTTATATCCTTTGAGGAAATATGTGAGGCTTGATTCTCATTCCAATGAGATACTTAGTGATGTCGGGAATCAATATTCTAGGCCCCATAAAATATAAAATAAAATTACAATTTCCTTGTATTTGAGGTAGATCCATGTGAGGAAATATTTACTAGAACCATACCCCTACTTCTCAATGAGATCATAATCATCCATTCATTAAAAGGTTGAGTATAATAATTCTATCCTTAGTTTGAAACATATCCCTTTTATAAACCATGCCTCATGTCTTGAGAATCTTAGATAATCACCAACATTCCATGGCTATTGGTGATAAGATAATATGACTCTAAACGAAAACTATATTTTTACTATGCATATTATTCCCTTGATATGGATTTGTATATGTGGCCCCGAAATGGTCCATCTACTATAGGAATTTATGTCATGAGGAGAAAATACTTTTATCTTTGTAAAACTTGACAACATCACAATGGAAGTCACCTTTTGAACATGGTTTTAACACATTCCTTATACATCCATCTCAATCCCCCACCTCAAATCCTAGAGCCATAATATTGAGAAATAAAATGTCTCTCAAAGAATTCAAAATATATTGGAGCATCACTTTCTGGTAAGCACTATTCAAGTCATTATTCCCTTTTTATTGGTCCAAGAACCATGACCATAAACTGTGTGCACACTTTCATGGGAGTGGTTTCAAGTTAAATCCTCCAACATTGAATATATGAACCATAAAAAGTGATATAATTACAATGGGGCATGAATTATTCTTGAATATTTCTATCCTATGTTAACCCACTTCATATATCTGATTTCATAATCAACACTAACAAATTCCATGAGTTGGCATTCCAATATTGGAATCTATTAACCTTGACTCGATCAGTCCACATGGCTCTCTCATTCATAGAAAAAATTTATTACAGGTATTGAATGAGTTTGTAAATATTCATCCTAATCCCACCAGTCTCCACCTAAATCCCATACGCTATCTCTGGATTGAATACAATAACAACTAGCCTACTCTTACCAGCCTCTATCGTCTGAGCATGGAAGTAGTTTTCCACCATTATTAATGGTAATTATACTTCTTTTAGTCTCTATCTCTATCTTAGTTGATTCATACATTCATTGGATATGATTTAATCATTCCATAATCCTTTATTAAATAATATTTATCATCCTTGAAATTACATACCTTTGTATTATAAACATTTTTAAGAAAACAACCATTTGAAAAAGCTATATAAACTTAAAATATATCAACCACTAGTCTGTCTTGGATGAACTTAATATTAACAAGGAAATAGAAACATAAGTTTATAGAATGAAAACCCATAAAGGTAGTTCTGGACAAAAATTCAAGTCTCTTATTTATAGAAACACTCTTTCCCTGATATAGGAAAAAAATGTACTGAAACATAAAAAGCTATATAACTTATTAGGTAGAAAACCCTTAAAAAGAGGCTTAAAAATAAAAGTATTTCCTACTAATCCCTCACTATATTAGGATTAGAAAAAATCTGGGAAATAAAATAAAAGACAAAAAACCTATAGGAACCAACATATAAGACTTGAAAAAGTAAAGACTATACTCTATATGTCCCTTATCCTACAAAAAATGTACCGAATTATTTCAATATTAACATTACATTTCAGATGCTTTCATTAAATATTATAAAGTCATGATACCTAATCCTTAATCCAATCTTTCCAAATATAGCTCTTAGGTGATGGAAAATTATACATATACCCATCCATGACCCACTCCCTTCAGGTGATCATTTCAACTCAGGTATTCATAATTATTACTAATATTTTTTGGTGATCATATCATAAGGGGTTTCTTAATATTACTTTTCAATGCATTTTACATTGTTATGGTACAATAGTTTAAATAAGACACAATATGGAAAACTAAGAACAATAAGTTTTTCATTTATTCATTAAAAGAATTGGGAGGGCAATACACAATCTAGAGTCTCACTATGACATTACATGTAAAGTGAAATGAATAATAATAATAATTACAATGAACCTTGGAAAATCTTGTCTAAAAAATCATCCAATACCTAATGAGTAGCATTGAGGGACTACAAAAGGTTTATCACTTGGTCATATTTTTATTTGTCCAATGGCTCTGTCTATTTTAAATAAATGTTTAGTTATCATCATCTTCTTCTAATAGATTCAAGTATGATGTTTGTCAGTAATAACCATACCTTCACTCTTGACACATGAGCCCCATATCCCTATAGTTATATATTATGTACAAACATCTAATCATGAAGTTGTGTTTACATAATAATCAAATGATGTAGGTCTGTATTAGTATCCTCTAGAGCATCCATGTGATGGTTATAAAAGTAAAATTGGATTCAATTGAATTATTGGGCCTCACATTCATCTCGAGATATAAGAACTTGATACAGAATATCACGAAAACACTGATAATAAAATCCCCCTACACCCAATCCATAGAATAATTGGTGAATGTTTATCAATAATTTTCTCTAAAGGAGTCTCTAGGATTATAACACAAGCATGAACCCAAACCCATCTTCTCATAGCCTGTTTTGTAATAGAATCATTAGGATAAAAAATTTATTTCCTTGATGTTTTATATATATTATCTGAAATAAGTTTTTTTTGGATGAATTAGATTTAATTGGTAATATGGTTGGATAGAGAACCTTTTTCAGTTGACTGGGTTTATGAGATTGATATCCAATGATGAATTACTCAACACCATCCTCGTAAGACCAATATCAGTAAAATAACCTGTAACATTGGTCAATTATATGAGTACTGTTTGAATCCCAATATAAAGGGAACATGAAAATAAAAACTCAATAAAACATTTTGAATATTTGGCTATATGATCATATACCTCATAAACTAATTCTTAAAGGATGAAAATCTAGGGACTCTGGGAAATGAATGTCTTAATTAACCGTTGAACTGGATCTTATAATATGCCATCCAGATAATACCCCACCCTTGCTTTTTCCTTATTCCCATGACATGTTAGTTAGAGAATAGATGGATGGAAATGTAATTTCTATACCAGTATCCTCATTCAACAACATCAACCAAAGTTAGAAGAGTATGGATGGATATAACTCCACCATATTCATAGTAATTGGTAAGGGAATTGCTTTATTCATACATAAAATCTTCTATATGAACCTATAAGCGGATTCAGGTTTAAAAATGATAACTCCAACTATTTGAGAGGTTATAATCCCATCTCAAAATGATATGATGTAAGAATATTCTAATGGGGTGTCTTTATCATTATCTATTATTATTACAGAAGGTACAATATGTGGAATGAAAGTAAATTCAGAGGGATTCCTTATCATCACAATAGAATCATCAACATATAAGGGTATTGGACAAAGAAAAAAATAGTAATATTTGGGAATATCTCAAAATGTGGAATTGTTATAGTGTTTTGATATTCAAACCATTTAATGCGTTCTTCCATCCATCCATATAATTGGAAAGGTCCACTAAGGAGATATGTTGACCTTCCTTCTTGTATCTGACCCATAAACCCATAAACCTGATCAAGGGTCGGTATAACAAATTTTATGGTATATCATTGAGATATGTATCCACCCCCATCAAAGTTCCAATCCTAAGAGATAAATGAACATCACATTCTAGGAAAATCCACCCTCTTTGAAACATGAAAAAAATCCCACATATTAAAGATATGATATAACATATAGCTGAATCTTATAACCCTAAGTGGTGTGTAGACCTAATTCTAGGGTATCCTAGTATGAACCTTTAATATTTCAAGACTGTTTATTTGGATGGTCCTAGTGCACCTAACATTTCATCTTGGCCTATTAAGTCATAAGAAAATTTTCACCCAATCACTAAATATAAGAATTGAACGAGTATGAAGATATTTTCCAAATTAATTCTCTCCACCAAAGTTAATAAATCCTTTTCTTAGGTATAAATATTATTTACATCTTCCCAAGTGTTATCCATAGTGGGGAACTCATTATGCATCTCCCCATGGACTAGGATTCAACTTAGTTGATAGATATCCCATACACTAATCTTGATCTCACCATTTATAATATAGAATTTTTTGGTGTTTGAAAACTGATGACTAATTAGATAAAGTAAGAGACCGGTTGGTGGATACATAATAAATTGAGAAATCCATACTACTTGGTATAAACTAATGGATTCCAACTACTTATAAAATTCTATAAATCTCCAATGTACCCTGAAAACCAAATTCTATTCATGAAAAAAGCTCATTTTAAACCACAAGTATAACATTGAACTCCATCCTCCACTGGAATTGTCCAATAAAATGTTAAAAATTGATAGGTTATCTAGAGATTTAGGTTTTATAAATTTATTATATCAGTCATAAGTATATAAAGATCCATTGAAAATGAAGATATTACCTTGAATTTTCTCTTGGACTATTTAACCCATATTGGAGATGATTTCCTGAACACCATTTGTGGAAACATTGAAGCAAGAATATGGTAAGTTCTAACTAAATTTTATAATAAGATTTTCATCATACAAACAAAAATTGTATAGGGACATTCTTCTAGATGATGGATAATTCTAAAAATTAAGTGGATGAAGATTCTTTAGGATACCATATTAAATAATAATATAGTAGCATGGGGTTAACTTCAACATTTATGGAAATAGATAATATTATTTTGACTACATTAATTGAATCATAAAGGTTCATCAAGTCATAATCCATTTTATCTATAAAAAATAAATAATAAAAAAACCAATGTTAATTATAAAGTCATGGATATTTAATAAATTCAAAAAATTCACATAACATAATATACATGATTTGAACCACATAGAACCCATGATATGTGAGCTAGAAAATTACTTCAAGAAACAAGATCCAACCAAAAAGTGTTAATTATCATTTAAGGGATCCTGAGTATATGAACCTCAATTATCTTGGAAAGGTGTGATTGGGATTGACCATAAAGGGGGGTCACTATGTGGAATAAACTATTGTCATAAGATCATGTTAACCACAAAGATCCTGTTCTCACTACATGACAAAATAAATCAACTAACAAATTTATATAGGGGTTGGACCTCTCTAAGTACATCATTACATTATAAAGATCATATATACAAGCCATATCTATTCCTTGAAATAGAATGCATTTCATGCCGATCAGACCCCATTCTAATAGGGGACATTTTTATAGTCCCATATATTTTTAAAGAACCCGAGAAAGGTATTGATAAAATTTTAGGATCCAACAATGAGAAAAACCAAACTAAAACCAGATTATATTTTTCTAGAGGATATGGAGACACATAAAAATTTTCATTTTTGGCATATCACACCAAGATTCTATGCATAAACTTATCATTCAAATAGCACCATCCACTACAAATGAAATTCATTTTTAGAGTGAGGTGGAAGCTCTCCATCACCCCCATAAAAAAATTTCTTTCAGAGAGAGTCATCATTTTTATTCCACCTATAAATTAAATTCATTTCTGGTTCCTCTATGTCACACCCTAAAAATAAATTCATTTGCGGGTTGAGGTATTTTTCTCACTTGAAGCATATTGTCTGACACACAATATGACTGAAAAGTTTGGAAAAGTAGGTTTTTTTTCTAGAACCACTTATAAAAACCTAATTATCCATCATAGAAATTCAAATAGGATGAAACAAAGAGACACATAGAGAAAGTGGAGATAATTAGAAATACAAATAATGAAAAATTTATATTCTGGTATGGTCACTACAAACCGCAGGTCACCGCCCACCATACAGGAATAGAAAAATCCTTTAAAGGATTCAATAAAAGGGACATAACCAATAATTTCATCCTTTTTGAAACAATA
Source organism: Viscum album (assembly GCA_963277665.1). NCBI lineage: Eukaryota > Viridiplantae > Streptophyta > Magnoliopsida > Santalales > Viscaceae > Viscum > Viscum album. Next base: position 873,511,350 of record OY728139.1, read on the forward strand.
GCCTCACCTTGGTCATCAAAAAATGATATAACCTCCCTCATAAATAAATCCTTTCATGAAGTAACATACTTTATGGAAGATATTCTTTATGATATTCCCATCTCCCATAGTGATACTAGTATAAAAATGGTGAGTGCTAAGGGTATTCATCTCCTCACTCTAGAAACTCTCATTCCCCCTATATTTTGGTTTTAAATTATCCTCTATATAATGTATCCAAATGGGTCACTCTGAATAATGAAAAAACCCGAGGAAGGCCATTTATATCCTCCCATGAGGCCACCTAATCTATATGAAAAGGGTATTATGCACACTTGGGTGTCACCCATTTCATACATGAATTAACTTTGTAAAATATGTACCAACAAACCTTCCAAATAAATAGACTCTTTATGATTCTTATAATCTTACATCCCCTGGGAAACAAGGAGCTTATGTTTAGAGGAAGTTGTGGGAATCTTCTCGGTCCAGGCAGTGGCATCAATTTTAAGAATGTTTCTAGAAAAGTGAAGTGAATTGGATTATGTATGCACCTGTTTTTCTAAAAACCAGTGGATTTTTAATCCCCAATCTAGTGTATATGAACACATAGGAAGATGGATATGGTAATCCCTCCAAGAATAAACCCATTTCATCCTATTTACTCCACCATACCCCTCACATTTATTAGTGGATGGGGAGTGAGATTAGTATGGGAATCCCTTATAGAGTAATCCCATATCATTTATTGTAGGAAAAAAATATTCCCATTACCTTATATAACCCCATTCCCCACAAATTAGTTTATTAGGAAGTAAATTCATCTTTAGGATTATAGTTCATGTGTAAGTCTAATTTGATACCAATTGTGAAATGTGAATGATTTAATGGTGTTCCATGTTTTTAGAATTGAGAATGACTCATGTGGGATTAGGGACTCTAGTTGATCATATCAATTTAATAATAAATAATTATAGAATTGGGGATCCTCTTTATATGTATGACCCAAACACACTAAACTATCTGGTCTTTGATTCATGTCCTGGCAGGATATGAAGGACACCACCCTGTGGATCAATCCCAATATCTTTTACTCAACACCATCTGGGTTTGGCTATATTCCTAATAATATCATGACCTGAACCAAAGTTTTATATTCCTTATAGGCCCTATCATTACATCATTATCAATCTATATTCCTGGTGAGATCCATATTTAGAGGTTCATATTACTTATGATATCAATCCAATCTTTTAGGGACACACCCTTAGAGGGATCAACCATATAGGGATTCTCATGCATAAGTCCAACATTAGTTTTTTCTACGAACCTTTAACCTATATGTCCTTACCACATGATGTTAAAATACATGATCTGATCAAATTCACATGACCTCAAAGGCATGAATTTCCCCACTATGTGTAAGAGAACTACATGGGTTCTCATTGCTTTTACAAGGATATGTAGGAAACCTCCTCAGGTGACTGATCCAAATATCATGATAATAATAATCTTTCTATAAGATAATAAATTCCATATATTCCAGTTGTTTGGTTTTAAACCATAGTTATATAAATGTCAAAAATCAAAAAATAATAATTAATCAAGTTATAAAACCTCTGATACTTATATATGGATCCATTTATGGAGAACCTATGATACATACAGAAAGTTCCATTGATGTAGAACCTCTAATATAGACATATGATAAACATCAATACATGTTACTAAAAATTTTCTAATATAGGAGTGGTGACCAATACCACATTGGTATCTTTGAAGGATTCATGAATATGTCTTAAATTTAAAATAGAGTCTTAGAGTAGGCAATAATTTCCCCCAACAAGATGTGATTATCCTGACCTCCCTTCCTCTTGACCAATATGATTTCCTAATAATCATTAACAAAATTCAGAGTGGCCAATTTTATTTCGAAATTAGGTCTATATCCCATCACATATGCAAGAACCATTTGGTGTTTCTGGTACCATGAAAAAATCCAATTGGAAACTATATTAAGAGTATAATAAATTACCCAAATACTAATGAATGATACCATTAGATTGTGAAATAAACAAATATGGTTTTAAGAAAAACATTTTTGGCATTTAATAATTCCATAAAAATTTGATTTTAAGGGATAACATTTAGAAAATCCAACCATAAACTTTCCTTTTATGGAAAATATAAATTCAAGGAAACCCATCATGGGTGAATCACATAAGATGAAATATATTCAATAGTGAAGAGGGGAAGTCTTAGAGGTGAATACAAATACCCAAGGAACCAAAAATGCAAGGAATTAGCACTAAATCCCACCTAGGTTTTGGAAGATAGGAACCCATAATAAGAGGGAGAAGAATAAACCAAAATTTACAAAAAAAATAAGAGAGAAATAGGGACCATCCTTGATGTAACTTAGTGAAAATAAAAGAAGAAGGGCCCCATGCTAAATCAAGGAGTGAGGTGAGGGAGGCCATACCATGGTCACCGTTTTCATGTATTGCGCGAAATGGAGGAAGAGAGGGGTGAGAGATGATTTAAATTGGTAGGGGTAGGATATACATTTCACTATATCTAAATTATGGAGAAATCACACAATTACCACCTACCACACTAAACTATGTTCCAAATATTCACTATTCACAAGACACACTTGAAGCAGCTTTCATTGTGTGGCCCCATAGTAGAGAAAGATGTGTTACACCCATGAAAAAACACCATGTTAAAGCTATAGATCCAAATATATGGTTTCTATATGGTTTATAATAACCATTCCCTAACCATTCGATAGAAAAAACATATGTTTTTGAAAAACATCTAAAGGGTAGTACCCAGAATTTAAGGGAAAATGTAATAAAAAACAAATAAAAGAAATAATAAGTAAATTAAAGGCCATGGTGGTAAACTTCTCCCCATCATAACAATTTTGACCCCATAAAGACATTTAATCCCAAAATAAATAAATAGATAATAAAATATAAAATAAATCCACATACCTTTCTAGATCAAAGACAATACCCAAAGGGAAAAAATGATATATCAACCCAAAATTTAGGCATAAAGGATCAGTAATTATAACAAAATAGGGGAATATTTCAAAATAAAGAATTAAAAATATGATACCACTACTAGGTCTCCCCACTATTAATAATTTCAATTTTCATTATGAGTTAAATGATACTAACAACCCTAGAATTGGCACTGCATAACACTACCTGTCCTTTTAAGGAATGAAAAAATGATCTCAAACCCTAATGTCCCAATCCAGATTCTATAAAAATATGTAAGTCTCTCCAAAATATCATGAAGATATGTACTACCAAGAAACAAAATATATCAATTAATTATAAAATATCATAAGGTAAAAAGAAACAAAATTAGGTACATTAGAAAGATAAATTGAACCACCGTCAATATCCAAGCTATGATAAGGATTCATTCTTCCACTGAAGAGAAAAATTATAAAACATTTAAAGATGATAAAAATGGAGTTTATTGTATAAGGCCATTAGTAATTTCAAAAAATATGGATTTGAATGACCAAACCAACAACACTAATGGAACATGAAATAATTCTTCATTACTAATGTAATGACACCAAAAAAATGATCCTACCAAGTTCCTGTGGTTCCTTTACTCAGGTTCATCCTATATATGCTTCTTGAAATATATATAGAATTCACTAAAAATGAAAGAAATAGGGTTTCCACACTTAATATATTGAACCCTAGAACCCAACTCCACCCTTCTGACTTTGTTGGACACATCCCTATGTAAAGTCGTATTAAATAGAGTCATTCTAAAATTGTGTTCTTATAGAAACCCACAATTTTATTACATAAATATTATATTATTTTAGATTAATATTCAATACATTTCACAATGATACACACCTATGGACCATATAGGTTTTGTGTATTTGGAAACATAGAAATTTGAACTATTGGTACATAAAATATCAACATCATTTCTTATTATGTTCAACAAAACTAAAACCTTTCATTGAAATATCATACTTAAAACCTTTCTTCATAACCCAGGGAAGGGGAATTTAATAAATGGTGAACATATATTCTATTTAAGGGTAAACATAATATATATTAATAAATTTTTATATGTGATAAAAAGGTATGCATAATGGTATGTGAAAATGTTCAAGACTTAAAATAATAAATCCCAATCATTAAAATATTTTTAATCATGAAACATGGTATAAGGTGTTTTCAAATAAATGTTTTAATACACAAGAGTGTGGAATCATCAATAATCAATCATGATCCTAAAAGAATATCATAAAAAATACATAAGTTTGTTTCAATCACATAAGCAATGAAAGTAATTTTATTAGTCATGGATCACTACCAAGACAATTATAGTGTATTTGGTTCACTCCATATTCCATCATTTCCTTAGTCAATGTTTACTCCCATGAGTATCTTATTAGACTAAGTCCCTTACTGAAATGGGTTTACTCCCCATTCTAGTAATTATTATCTCATAAGATACCCTTTTTATTTAATGCATAATAGGTCTATATAATTTTGGGCCCACACATCACATAATTAAAACAATATATATGTGTGCCATAAGAAATAAAAAATTCATCATATCATTAAATCATAACATGTATAGAGGATATAGGTTTCATAAAAATTTCTTCATCATAATGATAAACCTTATAGAGAAATAATAAATATGGTAACATTGAATTATATCACTATAAAATCATAAGAATCACCAAAAGACATTTATATAGATAAAAATAAATTTCAATGGTAACTAGAACATTTATTTTGGAAAACACCCTCTTTATATGAAACCACTTATTTAGAATCTAAAAATTTAAATAATATTAAGGAAAAACTTTCCTTTAAAAATATCCAAGAAAACTTATAATATAAATCTAAAATAAAATAGTATTAATTATAGTGGAGAAATATGTTTATCCAGTGTATGTTCAAACAAAAATTCCTTTCACATTGTCAGTAAACAGTTATTATAACCTTATTTGGAAAATGAAAATATTATTACATTAAAAAAATTAAAATAGAAAAATATGGGTAAAAATTAATCTAATAAATATTTTTAGAATATTAAAAACATATTTGAATTTTTTTTAAATAAAATATGATTATAAAATAAAATAATCCCAGAAGAAGTTATAAACAAGTTCGGTTTTCATTAAAAAAATAATTTCAGTCTCTATAATACTTAAAGAGCGTAAAATGAAAGGAAAACATGAAATACATAGAAATTAAAATATTATAATAAAATAAAAATTATTTTGGAGAGATATTTTATATAATTTCATCATTATAAAATTTAATTATAAATAATCCCGGTAAAAATGAGATTTTGACATAAAACCCTTACCTTAAGTCTGTATTACATTATAAGTTTTCTAACATAATTTATAATAAATTTAAATTTATTATATTTATATACTAAAATCAAAATCATACCGAAAATATCTCACATTTTTTACTTATAAAATCTTATCACTTGTTCATTAACAATCGTTCATCATCATCATCAACATTTAGGGTGTTAACAACTCTGTTTTTCTTGTATTCTTTGGTTTGACAGTTATAGTCCTTGATATTTGATTATGGTTCCTTCATCTCCATAATTTTAATGATTATATAAATATAATATATATTCATTATATACATATTTATAGTTATTCATATAAAATAGTTATGAAAAATGAATGTCATCACTACATGGAGATAATAGTTCTTACGTACACACGAGTGACTTTTTCATTTTTTAATGGATGAAATGAAATATATGTAAATATAAATTAATATTTCTATAATTGTTATTATTAAAAAAATCATATAAAAACATTAAATCTATCATAATAATCAACCATGAATGATGGGGGTCGAAAATGAGGTGTATTTCTATATAGAGGTTGTAGTCTAAATGTACACACAAGCGATAATTTCATCTCACATTTAATTGATAAGAGATTGTAAATGGTTTTGAAATAATCATAATAAAATAATAGTATATTTATCATACTGGTTTAAACATATATCTATAGAAAAAATATTTTTATATAAATTATAATAAGAAATAAAATTGAAAGAGCTTGGTAAAAATCTATACATATTCTTTGAGATACCTCACTTGTTTACTCCTTAATCCATGAAGGGTTAGTATTAGGATAAGAAAAGAATATCTATGATGCATTTAATGAATCTAATAATGATTTTTAGTAGGTATTTTCTTATATATAATTATCAAATTTAGTGAATAAGGTATGAAGAGAGTTTCCCTTTTATATTTGAGGGGAGGGACACAAGTGCAATTTTTTAAAAGATTTCAATGATTTATGGTCACATTCATCAGAAAGTGTCTCAAAGTAGAGATGCATTATAAGTCAGAATATCATAAGGTCAAAATATCTCTAAAAAATAGGAATCTGACTGGTGTGGATGGAAATCCTAACCTTATCCTATGGTTTAACTCACTGGTAATCCCATGTTACCCTTAACCACAATAAGAAAATTTTACTATTTTTACTATTCAGCTTGGAAAAAAATTAATTTATACCTATTAAATCTGAATTCCTCCAAATCACATTAATTAGGTGACTAGTATTGATATGTAGAACATTATATCCCTAATCCTATATATCTTATGGTTTTTATTCATGGGAATGATCATACTCTAGAAGCTTAAACATTGAGTATAGTACTTGTGAAGGAGAAAACATGTACTTTAATAGGATAGATACCAGGAACACATCATAAACATGAGAGAGGATTGGTGGGATTATCAAGATACAATACCTACTCGATCAAGAATATATTAGGGGGGAATATACATAGGTATCAGAACTATATTCTTTACAAATATCATAAATTTTTTTCATATATAAATTTATAGGAAAACCTTATCACTAATATTGAATCCCAAATCTTGCTGATGATTTTCAACATAACTATTCTATTGACACTGAGCTACATTGATATGCTACTGATTGGATCTATCCTTATCTTATATTTCCTTAGTTATCTCAAGACCTTATAGATTTATTTCTCTAATTTCATACCAATATATCAGATTTCTACACTTCTTTCCATAAAGGTATTCATAATGATCCATATGAATGATCGAGTAAAAGAAACTATTGTGAGGAAACTTTAATATAGGTACATGTTGATCCCAACCACCTTTGAAATATAAAGAACATGATCTTAACATGTTTTATAGGTTTTGAAAGGTCTGCTTATACTGACCATATTTATGATGATGATAAGTAGTATAGAATCAAAAATTCATATCTACAGATTAAAGAACACTTATCCAGAACATTGAGGTAAACCTTGAGTCTCGTTTAGAGAAATAGAATGCAGTACCCCATGTAAAATGACCAGTTCCTTATTGTATATCAAGGAAATACGATCAGGAGATAAATATTCCTTGTTATAAATTAATTACTCTAAATTATTAAGGTGGTTGATAATAACCCAAATAACATTATGGAATTTATATGTTTTGGATAATATAATAATTAAATCCATGGTGATGTTCTCCCATTTCTATTCTGTCATGGGTAATGATTGTCACACCCCCTTAGAGTTATGTATATCATCCTTATTTTCTTGACATATAAATAATTGAGATACATACTCTACAATATCTATCTTTATGTTGTCACAATATAAATAATCTTTCAAATACTTATACATCTTCATACTTCTATGATGAATAGAGAATGATGAGATATGAGCTTCTTATAATAGTTCCATCTTCATTTATGGTATTTTCAAGACATATATTCAGTTCCTAAATCTCATCAATCTTTCAATGTCAAGGTTGAACTCAGTAAAATTTCTCACCAACATTTGTAGCCCCACATACTCCTTTACATCTATTTAACCTTTACATAGATATATAGTTGAATAAAAATTTGAGAAAGATAATATTTCTCCCTTTAATTCCTGATTTCAAGGTCCATAATTTGAAAGTCCCTAAATATTGGATCCTTTGTGATCCTCATACTAGATAATTTATCCTGATCCTTTTAAATCAATGAAGTAGTGTAAGATCCTATCTTTTTTCATATATGTACTTATTTGAGTTTTTCATTAAAAATATTTTGTTCGGGTTCCCTTGTATTTAAACTTTGATGGTCAAGTCTCGTTTGGAGATGGAGATTTTTTTGGGGGAAATGACCTAAATTATAGGGATGTATTTTTTTTTCATTAATGGAGTTCAAGTATAAATGGGTTAAATAATATTACAAGTGTATCCATTATTCTAGAAGGATTTAGAGGTTTTTAGGCTCTTATGATGATTTTGGAGCATAAAGATGTTTGGAGGGAATCTACAAGCCATGTAAATGATCTACACACTATGTAACTGCCTCCAGGTAGAATCTGTGAAAGGGATACATGGCATGAACTACTTGAAGGAATGAATTTGTTACACACTATAAAACAACATTACATGACATTTAATGTTCATTTATGGGTTAATTTATATGAGGTTATGTGAGTTTCAGTGTAACTATTAATTAAAAAATATGTTCGGTAAAAGGAGGTTACACACTATTCATTTCTCTCAATAAGTTTTCTTAAGATGGGAATATCTTATAATTTTAATTAATTCAGTGCATCCCTGAACTCTATAAATCCCTAGGCAATTTCTATGCAATTTGGGAGTTCTTTCCTCCATTCTAGATGTCCCATCCAAGTAATCCATCTCCGATGAGTTGTTTTGCTTAGGTTCTACTATACATACGTTTTTCGTCATTATAGTAGAGTAACATTTTGGCCTCCATGGAATTTGGTGATAATATGGATTTTTTTGATATAGATTCCTTATTTATATCTCTTACACCCCCATTCTTATTGGTGTCACCTATTAGAATCGTTTTTAATCACCATATTAAGGTATGTGGTCTAAAACCTAACCCTATGGTCTATTTAATTGTTATGTATGTAAAATATTGAAAATTTCACTAACAAAACATGAATATTAATAAATTAAATGATTAATGATGATAAATCATGGATTTGGATTATTACTTGGACCCCTTTGGATTCAATGATGTAGTGACCTGGCTTGTGGAAACCCGTTGGGTGAGATAACCCTTGAAAAATAATGAGTTGGATAATGGATTAAAGTGTGTTTGTAATGACATGAGAAATCAAGTTATTTCTTGATACAATACCACTTTGGTAATGGATTATTATTTATTAACATGATCAGAAATAATATATATAATAAAATTAATGCGCAATTGAAATACAAATGGTAATTTTTTTAATTAACTATTGTGTCTTATGATGTGATATTGTGATATCCTTGCTATTATGACATGTGTGGTGATTGATGCTATAATTATTATATAGCAGGATTGGCCTAGTTTCATGTTGTAACTTATATTGTCATCTTGGTCCAGTTTCATGCAACAATGCTTATACAGAGGGTTATGATGAGATTCTAAAATAGTTATATATTTGGCTTGGCCTAGTATCATGATGTAATACTTATATATCAATCTTTTCCCAGTTGATGTTAATATTCATACATATATGTATTTTCCTATAGGATAATATTCTTATTTAGAGGGAATTGCCCAATTATTTTACTAGTCCATGGTTTGTGGTTATGGTTGGCTCGATTATGCTACATGATTTGGGATACACCATCATAGTGCCAAAGTAGGTTGATTTTTGTACTATATCAAATTGATTAATTAATAAACCTTATTATAGATTTATTTTATTCTCTTATTATTAGACTGGTTTTTTTAGACATGGTTGTTTCAACCTACTATGTTTTTCTCACACCCGATTTGTGTCGCAGTTTGGTACCCGAGTAGATTACATGGATTGAAGGTTGGACAAGATAAAAGGACCATATTGTTGATTATTTCCTACAGAATGGGATGAATTTAAGAGATGAGAACAATTAGGGTATGGGACTATATTAATTTGAGTTTCTTTATGTCAATTATTTATTTTATTTGTATTATATTCACTTTGACATTTAGACACATTTCAGCTTGTCATTACACAGTGGACTATTATTTGATTTATAGGTTTCTCTATTACTTCCTAGTGTATGTGGCATTGTTTCCACTATTTCCATTACTATGATTTTAATTATTATTTAGTATTGTTCTATGTTGTGATATTTTACTTGGGGTATATTCTCCCCACAATATTTATCGCCGCCCACTGCATGTCGGTAGTCTCTGGAATACGAGGAGTCATTCTTGAAGTCCCATAAACAACCTGATTTGGCTATGTGTGAGAGTGAAAAATCAAGGAACATTAAAAAGTGGTAATTGATGTATCAGGTTTGTTTTATTATTTTACATTACTATTTTGTAAAGGAATAAATGATACAAGGATATTTTCAAAACATGGTAATGAGATTGTTCATAGGAGTAGCTAACCCATGTATGAGAAAAATATGAGTACCTCATAATGGTATTGTTGTTCATGTTTATCACCGTTATGGTTTGATTATATTTCACCTAGGGTGATTCAAAAGTTGTGTGATTTTATTTTAAATGATGATATTATTTCTTGAGATTTATACTTTTGACCTTATATGGTAATAGAGGAGTATACATGCATTAAGATAGGCACATATGGATATATCATAACATGAATTATTCATGATAGGGAAATATTTATTTCATGAGATATATACTTTCCTATATGAACTATGAAATATGATACCAGTATATTTGAAAAATTAAATAGAACAACTATTGTGTCCTTCTAAAATAATTGTAAGCCTTCTTTAGAGAAACTATGATCCAATGGTTCTCTATTGTTTTCACATATTAAGCTTAACCATGTTTCTAGATAGTGTTCCAAGGACTGTGTTTTTCTTTTAGAGATAATTCATCCTCATCATATTCAAGTTGAGCATCAGGAGAGTGTAAATAAACAATATTTTTTCCCAGCTTAGCTGGAGATTTCTATAGCTTTTTATAATCATATAGATGTTCATCATCACGAAAACTTCACAAGGGTTATGTGATCCATGGAAAGGGAAACTGTTCACACCATGCCTTAAATGTATAAGCTGATGATGGAGTTTTAGTTATAGTATCCACTTAATTTCACTAGGGAGGGAGGCCCCCTTGTAGCCACGTTTTTTGTTGATTCAAGCTAGAAGATATTCAAGAGCCTTGAGATAACTAATAATTGGAGGGTTAATCTTACTGCATATAGGCTTCATGTACCTTCCAATTATTTTTGGTATATTATAGAGAAAGATAGGAAAAAATAAGTTATCTTGTAAGGATCTCAAGGTGATGTTATTGATCCACATTAGTCCAAAGATGTTGAGGGGTGAGAAGGATCTTGATTTCATGCATATGACATATGAGGGCATGTCAGTGATGAAATATTTGAATGCTTCACTAACCTACAACCCTTTTCTCCATATTTAGTAGTTGATGAGATCTCTAGGGTGATATTTTTTTAGGATGGTATTTTCATTGAGATCATGTCATAGATGAACATCTTTCATATGAGTAGCTTTTTAGATGTGATGAATCAGGAACTCATCCCAGAAGAACATATAAGAGACTCCCCAGAAAGTGGCCATGATATTGTGGCATAGAGAACTGGGAGATCTTCTTATAGTGACAAGAAGCGGTGATATGATAGTTATCTACAAGGAAATAATATAATGTTCATTCAGGATAGAAGGAATCTATCTCTGGACTGTGTTCCATTATTGTGATATTAGTGTGGAAAGTTGGGCCATAAGAGGAATTAGTGTGAATACCCTACATTGGAGTGTCATGCTTGTGGTCAACCTGTTTATATTTAAAAGTTTTTTAGGAAATTATCCCAATATAGAAGTAGTGAGAGATTAGGATATGTACCAGAGTCTAAGAAGGACTAAACTACTCTTTAGTATATTCTTAATTGGGGTTATACAAGACATTTAGGTCAAGGTAGTGGAAAAGGTACACCAATGAAAGAGTATCAATACCAATTTGATGAAATAAGTAAGGGGAGTCAGACTGTATCCCAAGATGGAAGGAAAAGTCAACTTCATTCTATACAGACTACTTCGACTAGTGTGGATGTAGGAACTTCTACCATCAGGGGTATGATTCTTATATCATCTACCCTTTATTTTTGTTTGATACAAGATAATAACATTCCTTTTTATCTGCTGTTTTTGTAAAAAGTTTGTGTTTGGTTATGGAAATCTTGGATGGTGTTTTAACTATCGATACACCATTTGGATTGCGGTAAGAGAATAAATTTTTTTAAGGAGTATTCTCTATAAATTTGTGGTTACCATTAATTTTGGGAACTATTTGTGTTGGAAATGGTAGGTTTATATTTTATTCTTTCTATGGATTTTCTCGTTTTATACCAAGTTCATATCGACTATTACTAGAGGATATTTACCTTTCTATCTCTAAGAGGAATATATTCACACCAGGGTGAGTGGGGTATTTAGGATGGTAGTGTAGGGTAGCTTTTGTGAATATTGGACTATATCATGACTCAAATTACTAGTCTTTCTCTATATTATGGTAGAATATAGAACAAGAAGTTCCCCTAATAGGATAAAATTTTCAGTATGTCTTACCTGATGAGTTAGATGACTTATCAGTAGACCGATAGGTCGATTTTCTGATCAAGTTAGTTTTTAGAGTAGACCTAGTTTCAATTTGACATTATAAAATTGAACCAATAGAGCATTGAAAGTTGAAATTTTAGTTGGAAGATCTGGTAACTAAAAGTTTCATACTATCTAGTACATCTCTATAGGGTTCTCTAGTTTTTTTCTCTAAGAAGGTTGTTGATAATTTTCAATTATGTGTGGATTATTTAAGATTAAACTCGTTTAAGTTCAATATCTAGTATCCCCTTTTGCATATTGATGATCTCTTTTCCCATTTGAGAGGTATTAAGATATTCTCCAAGATCGATTTGAGATCAGGATACCACCAGTTGAGAGTAATACCATCAGACTTATCTCATACTATTTTTAAGATTATGCATGGATAATATGAGTTTGTAGTGATGTCATTCTATTTAAAAAATTCTTTGGTAGTATTCATGGACATGGTGAATTGGATCTTTCATCATTTTCTATATTAATTTGTGGTGGTATTTTTTGATGAAATCTTAGTGTACTCATAGTCTGTAAATGATCATCCCCAACATCCTAACATCCTCTTGGGTATATTGAGAGAGATTTAGATTTATTAAATGCTAACCAAATGTACATTCTTGATTGATAAATAGAACATATTGGGCCATGTCATATCATAGGTTGGAGTGTTATTTTTCCTAGAAAAAGTTGCATCATTGTTATATTGGGAGTGACACAAGAATTTATTATAGATTTACGGTTTTTTGGATTTAATTGGTTATTATCAGATATTTACCTATGAATTTTCCTATTTGGAAACACTGATGTTTGAGCTAACCAAAAAGGGGTGAATTTTGTTTGGTCAGATGATTGTGAGATCGATTTTTAGGATATGAAGATAAGGATGACCCTAACACTTATCCTCACCTTACCTATGCCGAGTAAAGTGTATACCATGTACTATGATTCATCTAAAGTTAAAATCAAAGAAGTTTTTATGTACGATGATCAAGTGGTTGATTATGGCCCCAGACTATTGAGGCCACATGAGAGTAATTAACCCACTCAAAATCTTTACTAAGCTACAGTGGAACATGCCCTGAGATGCTGAAGACAATATCTTATGGGTGAGAGGTTTGTGTTGTACATGGTCCAAAAGTGTCACAAGTATATATTTTCTCAGTTGGACCTATACTTTTGGAAAAGAAGGTGGTTGAGTATCTACATTCTTTCAAATTTTATTTTTATTATACACAAGGAATGGAAAAATCATTGTTTATTCCTTGATCATAGAGATGTAGAAAGAGGGAGTGTTTGAGTGTTTTGATGAGTGGTAGATGATGACACTATTTTTAAACATGAATCTAGATTTTCAAGAGAACAAGGGATGAGAATATTGGACTTCAACATATTTTATACCTATAATTTTAATCTATATCAAGATAGAGAAGTTATCAGATCTAGAGGACTTAGTTTTAATAGTCAGATTATATAGTGGGGAAAATCCATTAGGATATTCTCTTTCCAGCGACAATTCTCTTCTTATCTATGGAAAATTATGGTTTCCTATGGGATTATGTGAGGGGATGATAAGAGAGTTTCATGTTTCTAGATGGGAGGTATATCTTGTTTTTGACAATTATGCATCGTGATATCTATAGATAGTAATGGTGTCCAGGAATGAAGAAGGAGGTATTAAGCTTTGTGGAGGGATGTTTCTCCTGTCAGTAGGTGAAAGCCAAGAATCACAGGCCTACTGATATTTTGTAGCCCCTTCCCATTCTAGATTGGAAATAGGATAATGTAACTATATTTTTTTAAAGGATTAATTAGAAAAAATAATAATGGTTCACTATGTGTGTTTATAGTTCGATTGATGAAGGTAGATCACTTATTTCCTCTTAGGGAGACCTTCAGAGTAGATGATTTTGGTAGTATTTAAATGTGTGCAATAGTTCAATTGAATGATGTTTCAAGGAGTATCATTTATAATAGAGATCATTGTTTCACGTATCAGTTTTGGAAGGTTCTTTAGAAGGCTATTTGATAATTGATTCATTTGAGAAAAATCTTGCATCCTCAGACCCATTGTAAATCTGAGCAGAATATCCTAGTTATGGAGGATATGTTATAAGGTTATTTTTTGTATTTTAGGTGTTAATTAGAGAAATATATTACTCATGGAGTTTTAATATAATAAAAACATATATTAATTTATCTATATAGAACCTTTGAGGCATTTTATAGAAGGATGAACCATTCACCATGTTGTCGGTTAGAGGTAGGAGAGTCTGTCCTTGTTTGATCTAGTCTTGTGGCGAAGATTTTTGAGTAGGTTCAGCTGATCAAGATATGGTTAGTGACCACATAGAGTAGAAAGAAATCCTACACTAACCATTGGATGCGACCTATGGAGTTTGAGGTCAGTCATTTTTTTTCCTTCAGGTGTCATCTAGTTTGGGGAAGCATCGTATGAGGAAAGAGGGAAATCTACACCTAATTTTTTCCAGCCATTTGAGATAACATAGAGGGTAAGTCCGGTATCATACTGATTATACCTTCTAAATTTCTATAGTTACATTAAAGAAAAGTTTCACATGTCAAAGATTTATATATATTATCCCAACCCTTATCATGTGGTAGATGTATAGAATATTTAGCTTTGTGAAAATGCATTCTTTGAATAGAATCTAATAAAAATAGTGGATCATAATGAGAAGTATCTCTAGGATAGGACTATACCTATGGCTCTAGTATAGTGGAAGCATGGGAATGTTTAGGTGGAGACCAAGTATATGGAGTCTGATATATGATAATAGTTTATAGAACTATTTGATGAGACCCCACAATGATTCTTTGAGAAGCTCAAGGAAGAGTTGTTTTATGGAGGGGAGTTTGTAAGATCTAATATTTTTCAATGTATGGCCTTCCTTGGTATTTTCATTAGACCTTTTTTCTGTTTCCTTGTCTTTAAACCTTGATGGTAGAGTCTCATTCAGAGATAAAGAGCTTCTGTTTGGGAAAATGACCTAATGTTCAGAGGTGTATGTTTTTTTAATTAATGGTGCCTAGGTATAAACATGTTAAACATGATTACGATGGTTTACATATGTTTTGTAGGCTCCAAAGGTGGTTTATGCTCTTCTAAGTATTTTGGGGCTTAAATATGTCTTTAGGGAATTTAAACACCATGTAAATGAGTCACATGCTGTGTAACAACCACCAGGAAGAATCCATAAAAGGGATATATGCCATGAACTGGTTCAAGGAAAGAATTATTTACACACCATGAATCAACATTACATGACATGTAATGTTTAGGTATGGGTTAATTCACCTAAGGCAATGTGAATATCAGTGTAATTCTAAAATAGAAAATACATGATGTGAAAGGGGGTTATACGTCATGTATTTCTCATGATTATCAGTTTTAATATGGTAAGAACTTATAATTTTCATTAATTTAGTGAATTCGTCTCATCTATAAAGACCTACGATATTAATAAGTGATTTTGGAGTTCCATCATCCATTTCAGACATCCCATTTAAGCAATCGATCTCTGCTATGTTTTTTTCTTATGCTTTCCATACTCTTACTTTGTTCTGCATTGTAGAAGATTATCCTTTTGAGCACTATGGAATTAGGTGTTGATATGGGTCTTTTGTGATATATGTTTCTTCTTGAGATCTTATACACCTTTATTATTGTTGGAATTAACCATTGGAAGCATTTTTTGATCACTAAATTAAGGCAGGTGGTGTAAAATCTAAACCCATGAACTGTTTAATTGTTAAGTATGTTAAATATTGAAAATTTCACAGATAAAATGTCTGTATTAATAAATTTAATTATTAATTATGATAAATCATGGAATTATATTATTCTTTGGACCCCTTTGTATTAAATAATGTAGTGACCTGGCTTGTTGCTACCCATTGGGTGAGAAAACCCTTGAATAATAATGAATTGGCTAATAGCTTAATATGTGTTTAGATTCAAATGACAACAAATGCGATTTCTTGAATAAAATCAATTTTTTAATGTATTATCATTTATAGAAATTTCTGCCAATAATTTTATAAAAAATTAATGTGCAATTGAAAGACAAAAAATAATTTTCAACATTAACTATTGGGGCTTATGATGTGATATTGTGATATCCTTGCTATTAAGCTGTGTGTGGTGATTCATGATATAATTATTATATAGCGGGATTATCCTAGTTTCATGTTTTAATCCTTATATAGTTGGATTGGCCTAGTTGATGCTGAAATTCTGGTATAAAGGATTTTCATTGAGGCTAATATTCTTATAAAGAGGTATTTTTTTAGTTATGTGACTATTCTATGGTTTGTGGTGGTGGTTCAAAGGGCTATTCTTTAGGCTCAGAGATATTACAATATGGTGCCATAGCATGTTGATTGTTGCATGATATCAATATGGTTAGTTAATAGACGTATTTATCACTTTATTGCATGTACTTATTATCATAATGGTTTTGTTTAAACATAGTGGCATTGAACTATTGAGTTTCACTCACACTATAGTTGGCCAACCATTTGGTACCCAAGCATATTACATGGATGTTGGTTTGGAAAAGGTAAAGGGACCTTGTTTTTGGTTATTGATGGTAGGATGGGATGGATTTTGGAGATGAGACTGATATGGGGTTTGGGACCGTGGTTGTTTGTGTTTATTTTTGTTATTTATTTTGGTTATATTCTATTTTAAATTTTGAAACATTTCAGTTTATCATTAAATATTTCAATATAATTTGATTCATTGGTTTCTCATTAACTTCCTAGTTGTATATTTCACTATTTATACTATTTCTATTACTCTGATGTTTATTATTTTCGATTATTCTACTGTGTTGTAACTCTGTACCATGGGGAATAGTATCCCCACAAAATTCATCACACCCTGATTTCTTGTTGGCATCCTTTGGCGTATGGGGAGGAGCACTTGAGGACCCATAACCAAATTGATTTTTCCATGTGAGAGAGTTCTATATTGGGGGATGTTATAATTATCCACCTTGTTTTCTTTCCCATGGTGGTTTTTCATTGAGTAGTCATTATCATTAATTAGCTCCAACCATCTTCTATTGTGCATATTGAACTCTTTTTGTATGAATATATAATTTAAAATTTTATGATATGTATATATGTCACACCCTTATTCATAAATATAATGCCTTGAGATCTTTAATAAAATGATTATAATTATAAACTCTAAATCCAGAGTCTAGTAATTATTCTCATGAACCATTAATTAGAATGAGGAAAAATGTATCACCATATTATTATATATAATAACACACCCCAACAAATATTTTATGCAAAAAAATAAATAAAAAACCATTCCCCATTTTAGGGTAGTATGGGAACATATTCACTCACCAAACTTATCTTTAATTTCTTGAAATATACTTCACAATCATCTTTCTATAGGAACTTAAATAAATTCCATGTTAACTTAGTGAGTGGATTAGATATTAGTTTTAAATAATTTATATTGTTCAGATAATATCTGTCTAATACAAGAAATATATGGATTTCAGTGAAATGGTTGGTATGGGCCAATTTTCAATAACTTCGTTCTTATACAGATCCACTGATATACCCTATCTTGAGATTATATGACTGAGAATGGAAACTTTATATTTCCAAAATTTACACTTTTAAAATTTTATATACAAACTATTTTGCCTTATGGTCTGTAGTAAAATCCTCAAGTTATCTTTATTATCTTCCTTGATCTTTTAATATATAAGAATATTGTATATAAATACTACCACTAACTGATCAAGGTAATCTCTAAAGACTCTATTCATTAAATACATGAATATAGTGGATGAATTAGTAACAGTAAATTGAATCACTCTAAATTTATAGTTTCTATACCCTAAATGGAAATCTATCTTTAGTATTTATTCATTTTTACCCCTAACTGATAGTATCCAGATCAAAGATCAATCATATAAAAAATATTTATTTCCTCATAATTGATAAAAAAAGCAACAATATGGGGGCATAATATAATTTTTCTTGTATGTGATCTTGTTAAGTCCCTGATAATCAATATAGAGTCGCATTGATGTATATTTATATTTAAAAAAATTATAGGTTTTCCCCATGTTGATGCCCATGGCTCAATTAACTCCATATTAAGATTATCTAGGAGTTTCTTATTCAATTACTATAACTCAATCACCGCCATTCTATATGATTTCTTTGAAATAGGTGTATCACCATGTATGAGTTCTATTAAAAAATCAATTTAGTTATTTTCAGGAATCCTTGGAAACTATTTTGTAAAGACATCAAGAAACTACCATATAATTGGAATATCATATATGATGAGTTTCTTACCAAATATCTGAGATAAATATCAATTTTTAATAGGAATAAAGACCATTGAAATAGATGTAATTTTCATTGTATGGTCACATTTATCCTCAGATAGATATACAATCATAAGTTGGTTCAAAATATCAATTGTGACTTGATTTCCTTGACAGTAGATATGAAATTTAAATAATGAAATCAAATCCATCCCGAAAATCACATCAAATTCAACTAGATGAAGAATACCAAGATTTATAGGAAGCACATTCTCACAAACTTTAACTTCAGGTGATTCTTATAATTGATATGTTATTATTGAACCATTAGAATTTTTTACTGTTATTTCAATATCTAGTCATTGAGGTGGTAATTTGATACCTTTAGTACATTATTCAGATATAAAATAATAATTATAACTATAATCAAATAATATATTATAAGTTTTAGAGTTGATGGTATGTGCGCCATTAACAAATGTTTTATCACAACCCACATTGAAAATAGTAATTGAAAGATATTTACTATGAGGGTTATTCATCCCATTAATGACTACTGCTTAGTGTATTACAATCAACATAGGTGTGTGTACACAAGAGATATAGGATGAGTGTCAAATAAAAAAAATGAAATGATAAATTTTTGGGGGATGAGCTGATGAGGATGACAATTGTGTATAACTTCCACCTTTGTGTGAATTCAGAGGATAAAACCTTCTACAATGGAGTAATTTTTTTCTTAAATTTAACTACCCATTTTATTTAAAGAAAACCCAAATTCATTGAAAAAATCAAATATTGGGTTTCCCTTAGTATAATTATCTATAACTTTCACCTTTGATAATGAATATATTATGTGTATTTATTTATTTATTATAGAAAATAAATATTTTATGAACCAAGTAGTATTTATATGAATAAAAAATGGATGAATGATAATATTTTGAAAAAAGTGTATGAAGATAGAGTTAAAGAGTTCATCAAGATTTCAATAGAGCATGAATTAGACCCTTATCAAATCCTTTATACACGTTTACACTATTTTTATTCAAGAAAAATTAGTCTGGAAGCATTGCATGAACATTTGATTTGTCACGGAATAGATCATATCTATAAATGTTTAACTAAACATGGGGAAAAACTAAACGTGCACATTGATTGAGATGATACAATGGTTTATGGATCACTAGATATGAATACCTGTGTAAATTATGATATAGATCTCATGGAATAAATTTCAATGACAATTTAATATAACCATCATAATTTTAGAAATTTGTTTGAGAAGTTAAATAGATTTTCTAATAGACCATTTTATAAAAATTTTACTAAATACATAACATTTTCAGCTGTATTGAAGTTATATAATTTGAAAGCTAGTAGCAGATGGAGTGACACCAAATTTAAAGAACTAATTGGTCTCATGAATGTTATGCTACAGGATGAAAATAAACAATGTCAAACATATGATGCTAATTGAATGCTAAGTTCAATGGGAATTTTCTCTAAAAAAAATACATGCTTGTATAAATGATTGCATATTTTTTTAAGGACCATGAATCAGACAAAAAATTCCCTAAGTGAGGCATAGATCGATATAAGAAAAATGAATCAGGTCCTTCAAAATATTTATTGTAATTCCCTATCATTACACATTTTAGAAGTTTATATGGATGTTAGGAAATCGTGAGATAATTTACTTGGCATGTAGATACAAAAATTAAATTTGGGAACCTACGTCATCTAGACAATTCTCCTTAGTTGAAGAAAATTTATTAAGAGTATTTTGAATTTATAAATAAGCTTAAAAAATTTTATCTTGATTTATCTATAGATAGAATAGATCCTTTTAGTGTAAATATGAGTACTCATAGTACATGGTGCACCATGTTATTAAATTAAGACACATCTATATGGTTATGTATAGAGAACAAATAAATTATGTTGTATCTACTCATATTTGGAAAAAAAACAACCTTTTAATGATATTGATGTATATTTGGCTCCATTGATCGAAAATATGAAATTAATATGGGAAATGTTTGTTACATTGTATGATTCTCATATAAGTTAATAATTTATATTGAGTTCCATGGTGTACGAGATGATAAATGACTTCCTCGATTATGGAAATTTATCAGGCTATAGCATTAAAGGAATGTTTCGGTGTCCCATTTGCTAAGAATGCAGACACTTAGTTCGGTTGAAACATTCCTTAACGACCATTTTGTTAAGACACCAAAAATTTTCACCTTGATGACATAAATATTAATCTTGGACAATTCCATTCTATGGGAATATCAAACAAGGTACCCCAATTTTTCCACTAATGGGTGATCAACTGTTTGATAAAGTAAAAAATATTGACATTGTTTTTGGTAGACCATTTTCAAAAAACCTCAATAAATTATGTTGGAATAAGAGATCAATTTTCTATGAATTACCATATTGGAATTGATTATATTTCATACATTGTTGTAATGTCATTCATGTAGAAACCAATTACTATATAGTGTGATTTGAATATTACTAAATTTTCATGGAATATCGAAAGATGGAATCAAGGTTTGGTTTGATATGATTTACATGGGGTTAAGGGAAGATAGAAAACCAGTGAAGGGTAATGGGAAAGATTTTTTTCTCCAGTAAGTTAAAATCTATCTAGTTAGGAAAAATTGTAATTTTTCAATTTATTTAATACTGTAAAAGTTCTTTATGGTTATTCGTAAAATATCAATAATGTCATGTCAATGAAAAATTTGATGTTATAAAAACTAAAATCACATGACTATCATGTTTTGATGCAAGATTTGATGCTTATTTATTTCCATTGCATTCTGACTAAAAATATACGACATAAATTAACCATACTCTTATTATTTTTCAAATCCATATACTATATTTTTATAGACCTGATGAAGTTTTAAATCTTTATTAAATAGGGTTTAGTCATAATATATCAATTATAGATGTTATTCCCACCATCGTTATTTGATATAATGGTCCACCTGTGGATTCACTTGGTTAGATAGGTTCAACTATGTGGTCCTTTCCATTACAAACGGATGTACCATATTGAACGGTATATGTATAATTTAAAAGGGTATGTCAAGAATCGAAGTTAGATAGAATGTTGTATTTTAGAATGATATATTTGTGAATAAGATATTGAATTCTATACCGATTACATATCAGATGTTGACAACTTTGGTCTTCCAAAGTTTCATCACAAAAAATCCCTTATGGGTGAAGGGATTTATTGAAGATATGTCGTTACAATTACCTTCACATAGTGGGAGCAAGATAACCTTTACATTTTATATAATACTGAAGATGTTGATCTATATGTTGAATCACACAAAGAAATTCTCAAATATTTGAATCCATCAAGGGTTGAAGGATGGATATCAAATACACATAATCAAAAGTTTATAGGATGGTTTTGAGATCAAAATTTTAAATAGTTTTCTAAAAATAGAAATTCAGTTACCGAAAGACATCGATTGCTATCTAGGGGACCGAATGAAAATATTATATCTTACAACTGTTTTCTAATCAATGGTTATATGTTCATTACAAAATAACAAAATGACAACAATATTATTCAAAATAGTGGTGTTAAGCCTATGGTAGAAGTGATGAACATATCTTTTTCTAAGGATTGAAATCCAATTTATGAAAATATGGAATATTTTGGTATTATCATATAGATATACGAGTTGGATTATACAACATTTAAATTTATAATTTTCCATTAAAAATGGGTTGAAAATACAAATGTAGTAAAATTTGATGAAATTATTCTGATTAAAAATCCTGGGTCCACTTTATAAAATTCAACTCACATAATCGTTAATATTTAATTTAAAAATAACAGCCAAATATGTGAGAAATGTTTTTTTCAAGAATTGTATTTTTCAAGCACAATATGATTTTATATTAACTATAAATCTAGTAATAATAATTTTATGAATTTAAATTAATATTAATTGATATATAATCTGTACATTTCATTTAAATCATTCTTAATTATGTGTTATCTTAATTAATTAAAATATAGAAACATTATGCACTTTGAAATACTTTTCATAAAAAACATATTTTTAAAACCAATAATCAACTTATACTAAAATCTTGTATAAAAAAGATTAAAATGTTATTAATTAGATTAAATATAAGTAAATAATACTTATTTAACATTAAATAAAATTCAAATCCTATTTTTAATTTTAAATTACTTAATTTATTGTAATGAAATGACAGTTTTTTAAAAATTGATATTTTCACTATTCACCAAAAAATCAATATGTTTCTAAAAATACCCAAAAATTCACCCCAAGATAATTTTTATTTGATGATTTAAAAAATTAATTTAATTTTATAAAATATATTTTATAAATTTTTAAAAAAATAATATTAATATTTTCTCACACAAATCAATAAAAATTATTTTTAATGAAAACATATTTTTTTGAATAAAAGAAATTTACTAAAAAAATGATTGATTATTTACTAAGAATTTAAAAATAAATTTGTATTGAGTAGTATATATATACACATTATTATGTAGTTAAAACTATTCATACTTACCAATTTAATGACTTGGTTTTAACGGTCATATTTAAAATAATATTATTTAATGGATCATTTAAGTATGGTGTTGCATTTGGTGTATGCTATCGAGCATAACTACTATTTTAAAATATCAGGGCGTTACAATATTTGTATCTATATAGATGATGAAGTGGAATTAGTCGTTATTCCCGGATGGAGTATGCTTGATGGTGATCACCGAAGCAAAAAACAAAGTCTTTCTAAACTATAAAAATGGTCTTAGTAGTGGTTTATTAGCGGTGGTTCTAATAACCGATGATAAATAAATCACATTAAAAAAATATAATATAGTTGAGTTTTAAGATAACCACCACTATATTTTTGTGATTTTTAAATTTAGTAAATATTTTATTTAAAATATCACTTAATATATAAAAAACCTAATTTCAAACCCTCCCCTCAATCCCCTTAGCTTCGACCCACCCCCTCCCACTCCCAACAGGGACCCCCGACCCCGACCCCCTTCTCCGAATGAAGACCCCTATGACCTTGAACCCCCTACTCCCAATAATGAGCATCCCTCCTCCTTGATGATCCATATAACATCGACCCCCTTGATCTCAATGGTGAACATCCCTCCCCTACTCTGATCCCCATGATCCTTACCCACCTACTCCCTGATGAAGACCTTGTAGTGACCCCGATATCCTAGGCGGTGACCCCAAAGGCATCTCATACCCCTTTTCCAGTGACTGTGACCATTGATATCATTTAAGGTAAGATTAGTTGAATTAATATAAGGGTTTTCTTATATTATTTAAAGATATATGTTATTGATTTTTATTTTTATGGCTTTTTCTGGGATGATGTTAGGGTTATATTGTAGAACATCCATCAAGATTTAGTCACATTTTTGGAGACTTTATGAATATCATTGTTATTTTAGGTGGAAATTCTTATTTTCTTTAATTTTAAATAATTAATTATAATTTTATTATAATTAATTATTTATTTCTTGTGGCATTATAGAGGTGCCCAGGGTGTTGTCTGTGTGCGATGTAAGACTTCATGCATTTACATTTTCAACAAGAGGTAGGAAAATCTTTCAGTTTTCTATCACTTACCCATTTAATAACCATTTAAATTTTTTTAAAATGATAATTTTCCTATTGAGGTACACCTTAAGGGACATTATGGGTTGTATTGGGAAGAATAGTGATTTTAGATGTTTTGTAGAGGGGTTTTTATTCAAAAAACCCAATCATTTGGCCTACGATTTATGAACACAAACCACATGTAACTTACTTATCTTTTTTAAATTATTCCATGAAGTTAATATACCATATAAACACTCTTAATCATGATTATAATGTATAATGATTAATAAAATCAATGTATCTTCAGATTACATACGGCTTTCTGTATGTGATACTCTCTTCAAGTTGAGTACTATTTCTCATATCTATTCTGAAAATGTTATAAAACCATAATTTCATGAAATGATATGACACATATGGAAACACATGCACCAGATATTGCAGTTCCAAGTTCTTATATTGAGATACAAAAAATCTTGATTTTTATTATCATCGATGAAAAATCTAGCTATATAAATATTATGTTTTAGTCAATATAAAATAAAAAAATGTTAATATTCCAAGTATAAAATTTAGATATATTCAAAATAAAATTATTTTCATGTATTATTTTGGACTGATAACAATACACTCAACACCACAGTAACCTCTCTCTATGTCTTAGTGAATGTTTACCACAACATATGGATGTATTATTGTGAGGGGTAATATTTATTCATTTTTTATGTTTTTAAAGTTGGATTGAATTATTTATATTTTGAGTTTGTGTTATGTCGAATCTGGACCCTAACTTCATTACAGAAGAAGTTGGATGTTTTTTAATTTTGATTATACATGTTTGATTAAATATTTGTATCTTTATATCAAAATATACATAGAGAAGCGTGAAAATACAATACATATTGATAAAAGTTGGATTAATTTACCTCAAAACACACCTTGGTATGCCAAGGGTTTGAAAAAAAATTTAGATTATGAAATTGAAAATTAATCAGTGGATGGAAAAATAAAATATATGTGTCCTAATTGTAAATTAAAGTGATGGTTTAATAGAACCAAATTATATGATAATTTGATATTGAAATAGTTTCCTGCATGATATGTATGTTAGATTTGTCATGGTGAATTGAATGTTATGGAAAGTAAAAATAATGAAAATCATGTCAAAGAAACCCAAAGTGACCCACCAAAGGATTATTCAGTTCAAAATTTGATAAATCGGTCATTTGGATTTGTATGATACAATATAGAAGATTTTAATAGATCAATAGAAACTTTAGTTTATCCAAACTAGGTTAAACATGCTCAGAACATCAATGAACAAAAAAATGAGTTTTATGAATTAGTTGAAGAAGAACAACAAGAACTATATAAACGGTGTTCCAAGTATTCGAAGTTGTCTTTTCTACTTAATTTTTACAATATAAAGGATCTATTTAGAATTACTAAAAAATAAATGTTTATGATTTTAGTGTTTCTTTATGATGTATATAGTGAATCTAAGATCCCTATATCATTCTATGAGATGAAGAAAGTCATCAAAAAACTTGGAATTTATTATATAAAGATACATTCATGCCCTAATCATTGCACGATATATTGGGGAGAAGTGTCCGATGAAGAATAATGTATAAGATTTCCTACAAGCAGATGGAAGTCAATGAACAAAAATGAGATTATAAATCAATGAAAACCTTGGAAGAAATAGAAGATGAAAAATCTTTTAAAGGTTTTTCATTACTTTCCTCTAAAACCACAGTTTCAAATTTTATTCACGTTTTTAAGACTACATACAACGTGAAATGGAATGCTCAAGATTATAATGACGGATTGATGAGACAACTAAAATATTCAACAACATGGAAGGTGTTTGATTGAATATTTCCTTATTTTACTTCGATTCATAAGAACTTTTTATGGGATTTACTTATGATAGTTTTAACCCTTGAGGTGCTTTAAGTACTAATTATAGAATTTGGTCAGTTGTTTTGATTTCCTTTAATATACATCCATTGATGTTTATAAAGAATAATTATTTCATTATTTCTATGATTATTCCAAGAAAGAAAATTCTTGGAAATGACTTTGATGTATACCTTCAAACCCTAATCAAATAATTTTAAGAATTATGGGATGATGTCATGGAAACATACAATGCTTCCATGAGAAAACTATTCTAAATGATTGATTCTTTAATTTGAATAATTAGTGAATTTCTTGGACTTGGAAACTTATATGGTTGGAATAATCATACTAGTTTGGATTTTTTAGTTTTTAATTTTGATTTTGAACCTCAAAAATTACATCATAGTAAAAAATGGTGTTTTATCTATCATCATAGATTTGTTGATCCTTATCATAAATTTAAGTTAAAAAAGACACAATTAAAGGGAGACATTTAATAAATAAATATACTAAATGTATTATCTAGTTCATAAATTTTGGGACAAAAAATGAATTTCACCGTATAATTTAGAAAATATGATCAATTTAAATAAGAGGTAAAATTGTATGAGGTATATTATCTAAAGCAGCTGGAGCAAAAAATGGAACAAAATGAGTATATTTTTCAAAAAAATTTATTAGGAGTTTAATTTGATATTTCATGATCTTAAAGTATTTCATATTGAGAAGAACACCCATGATAATGTAATTTTTACATTAATTAACTAGTAGGGTAAATTTAAGTATCACATTAACGTTTGTAAGGAATTGGAATCAAAGAATATAAAGATTGGTTTGTGGAAAAATCAGAATGGAAAGTATACTATAAATATTTTTACAATGAAAAATCATGAGAAATACGTATTCCTTATAATTTTAAAGAATATAAATGCTTCATATGGATATTCATTTAACATATAATGGTGCATGGACTTAAAAGATAAAAATTTACATGGATTAAAAATTCATTACTCACATATTATAATGGAGAAATTATTGTTTTTTCCATTTCGTAATTTGTTACCAAAAAAAGAAACTGCGGTTATAATTGAGTTGTGTACCTATTTTAGAGATATATGGGGAAAAATCTAAATCCCCTCGATCCTGATAAAATTAAATAATGAATGGTTTTCACACTTTTTCAATTATAGATGTAATATACCCATTTATTCTTCACATTCATGATTCATTTAACCATTCATTTAGTTGAAGATGCATAACTTGGAGGATTAGTACAATATTGATGGATGTATAAAATAGAGAGGTACATTAATATTATTGTAATATTCATTAGTGAATTCAATTTTATCAAATCATTGCGTAATTTTTTAAATTTTTTTCTTATTTTTTTCTTCAGGTACTTAGGTCATTTGAAACCATATGTGAGGAATAAATCTCATCCAAAAGGCTCTATTTCTGAAGGTTACATAGCTGAATAGTGCATGAACTTATGTTCTAAGTATTTAGATGTTATTGAGACAAAATTAAATCATGTTGGATTTGTTGACAATAACTCCACCAATTATTAGTATGAAAACGAGTAATCAGTATTTCGAACGATTAAACCCCCAATTGGAAAGAGTTAAACATTTTCACTACCTAAATTGGAGTTACTAAAAGAACATAGATATGTACTACTCAATAGTCCTATTGTAGATACATTTCTTGAATAATTTATATTAAAAAAGAATTGGTGACTAAGGGGTCGATCTTGAAATGAGATGTAATTAACAAAAGGTGTTAATAACAATATTTTTGAATGGTTCACCCATCATGTAAGTATATACTATGGCACCCCATTCGCATGGCCATTGATCCCGACTTTTCTCCTAGCATTGACCTCACCAAGGGTTTGAGATACTCCAGGCTTCAGACCTCTCTTCCTCTTTCAGCTTCTTTGGCTTCTTTATCTAGGTTCTCTCCACTCCCATCTTATTTGCTCAGGTCACCCTCTTCTTTGCTCTACCTTGTTTCTTCCTCCACCATCAGAATGGGTTCGTTTACCTTCTTCCTCCCCTACTCTATCGACCTTGTCTAACATACGTGCCCCCATTCTAGTTGGACTTTACGTTTGGCAGCTTCTTGATCTCCTATTTCGTTTAGTTTGGTTTAGTTGTATTATTAGGGTTTCAGCCCCATGTTCCTCTTTCATCGTCTTTTTCTCTTTCCCTTCGCATTTGTTCCTTTTAGGGTTTCATCCCCTGTTTCTCCTTTCTCGGGTTCTTCATGGAAATTTTCACGGTCTTCTGGTTGGTTCCTCCTTCAGATGGTATGCTCTATGTCCCTGTTTGGAGGGTTGTGGTTACGGTTTACTTTTTGGTTTTGGTCAATGTGCTACTGGACCCATTATTGGTGAATATTTTGAGGTTGGAGAAGGTTTTGTGATACTTTCCAGATGGATTCTTGGACCCGACGATAGTTATGTGCCGAAGTGCTCCTTGGATGTTCAACCTGCCCTTACGCTATGTTCCAGCACGCCTCTTCGAGTTGGATCTGGCGTAATGGTAACCAAATGGTTTTGGGATTTTTGTTCAAGGTTCAATGGTCTTCAAGGTGCTACCATAGTTTGGATTTGTGGAATTGGTTTTATTTTTCTATTGCTTTGGTGTTATGTTTTGGTTTCTCTTGGCAGTGATTATGGTTTATGGCATTCTATTGTCTCTGGATTTTTGATGCGATTGTGTCTTGTCATCGATGATGATGATTTTGAATGCAACAATGCTTTGTTAGTGTTTTATGTGGCTTGTGGTGGTGGAAGCTGGTGTCGAGATGACAATAAGGTGATGTGTATGATGGTGAGGATGTACAATACTCATTTCAGCTGGTATCTTTGGTTGACTCACAGGATTTGTGGTGATTTGATTTATTTTGAAATTTGAAATAGGTTTCATGCTATTTTCTTGGCGGGGTGAATGGTTTTTTGGAATTTTGATTTTTTAATGTATATTTTGTAAGGTTATGACTTAATGGCGAAGGATGTTTCTTTTGGTTCCCACTTACCCTTAAAAGTGGTTCTTTAATAAAATAAAAAAAATGGATTGTGGTTGTAAGTATATACTCATATTCACATTATTGATGTTTAGTTATTTTTTATATGTTAAAACTAATACCTTATATATTCTTTTCTATATAATTAATATTTTGAATCAAGTTGAAATATCAAATTATTTTTTGTTATTGTATTGTTTTAATCTAAGGCAGGCTAAGAGATTAGATGCCTACAATATTCATGGATTTAGGTTTCATACAATTTATCAAGAAGAATACTTGAAAACTCAAAATAGTGGTGTATTTGCACTTATAAAGGTGGGATACTATTGGAAGGTGAATTATATAATTGAATTAAATTATCATGGTCAATTTTTATTTATCTTACTGATGAGAGTGGTTTGTCGCGAACCATTCCTAGTGACCTTGCCGGAAGAGAGCATGTTTCAAGATGACCTACACAAAAGGGAAGATTTTTATATTGATTCTTCATGTTTCAATATTATTCAATTGGAATTATTTTCTAACATCCCCTTTTATAAATTTTCAAAAACAGCATTACATGAGCATATCTTGGATGTTAAATTTAAAGAGGCCTCACAAGTAGTGGCAGTGAACAAAGATGACACATTCTTCCTCCTTCACTTATAATTCCAATTGTACCACATTACAATGGTGGAGGAGATGTTTTACTATATCTATGGGTTCCTGCATGACTGATGCAAGTTTAATAACACTATAAGAACTACGTTCTGGTGGTTTTTAAGAAAGACACCCCACCAACCATTATATTGGGGTTAAACCGCTGCATCTACTAGACTAGGGGCAGTAAAAATCTAGCACCCACTTGAGGGTAAAACCAAGAATTATCCTTTTTATTTTCCCTTACTCTTTATTTTTATTTATTTTTCTCATGATTTTATTTACCTCATGATTTTTAGGTCAAATGGCCATAGTTAGGAGCTTAAATCAAGGTTGCCACTAAAAAATAATGTCATATTGTATCTTTCGTTCCCTTTATTTTTCTTCCCTTATTATTCTTTTGTTGAGATGAAATGATGGGCTGTGAAATCTAGGTGTGTGGAGAGTGTCAACCTGCTTAGTCAATTTTTGTGTTTTTTTAATTTTTAGTATCATTGAAATTTAATGAATATTCAGATCATTTTTCACATTCCAATTGATTTTGTGAAATTTGAAATGATTTTTGAAGAAATGGATTTTAAATGATTGTTTATATGGAATCATTTTCTTGAATTATATTTTCAAGAAATTTTATGAGTTTGACCGATTTTTGAAATCCATTCCCACGAAACACTGACTCAAAACTTTTTTTCCTACCCTGTGATTTTAGAAAGAATATTTCAAAGTGGTTCAGAATACCTCATAGGATAGGAAAAAGGTTTTGAGTCAGTGTTTCATGTGAAGGGATTTCAAAAATCGATCAAACTCATAAAAATGATTGAAAATAAAATTACATAAAATGTTTCCACATTAACAATAATTTAAAATAAATTTCTTCAAAAATAATTTTAACTTTCACCAAATGAATTGGTGTGTGAAAAATGATCTGAATATTCATTAAATTTTAATGATACTAAAAAATGGAAAAAAGCACACAAGAAAAATAACCAGGTTGACACTCCCCCCACACCTAGATATCATAGCCCATCATTTCATCACAAAAAAAGAATAATAAGGGAAGAAAAATAAAGGGAATGAAAGATAAATCCTGAATTTATTTTTCAGTGGAAGCCTTGAGTTAAGATCCTAGCTACTGCCACTTGACCTAAAAAGCATGAAGTAAAGAAAAACGTGAGAAATATAAATAAAAAGAAAGAGAAACAGAAAATAAAGAGGATAATTCTTGGTTTGACCCCCCCAAGTGAGTGCTAGGTTTTTACTTCCCCTTTTCCAGAAGTTGCAGCGGTTTAACCCCAATCTGATGGTGGATGGATATTATTTCTTAGAAACCACCAGAACATAGTTATTTTAGTTCTATTCACCTTGCACCATTCATGGAGGAACACAAACACACACACATATATATTACAACATATCCTCTACCATTGTAATGTGGTATAACTGAAATGATATGAGAAGGAAGAAGAAGTGGTCCCCTTTGTTCACTTCCACTACCTGTGTAGCATCTTCAACTTTAATATCTAGGGCATGCTCATGTGATGATGTTTTATAAAATTTATAGAAGGGGAAGTCAGAAAATGATTCTAATTGAATAAAATTTAAACATGAAGAATCAATATAAAAATCTTCCATTTAGTGTAGGTTATCTTGAAACACAATCTCTTTAGGCAAGGCCACTGGGAACCATTTTTCAATAGGGACTTCATCATCTTCTTCCAAAGAAAGAGAGAGGTAGAGAGGTACTGATTATTCTTCAAAAAATATGGTAGGATCAGTTACCTTTTTTTCTCCAAAAAATTCATACCGATGTTCATCCAAAACAAGTTGATCTCCTATAATTGTATCAGATAAGAAAACTTCTTCCAGAACCTCTTCTAGCAGTGGCTAAGGGAAGACGATTGCATCTTCTAGTTGAGTCTTTAAGTCTTCCTTGGGTTCTTCAATATAAAATGTTTGTGTAACAAAATTTACCTCTTCTTCTTCATCTTGGTTCTATTTTTTTGTCATTCCATCCATAGAACATTAAATTCTTCAACTTCGGCAGCCAACGATGCTGTCATATTTCTTGCATGTTCAAAGATTTTGTAATTATTTAGAATTATAGCGACATCATGTTCTATCTACAACATAAAATTATCTTATGTTATAATCAATTTAGAACTAGGCCAAGAATATAAAAAATCACCGAAATAATCCATATCGTCTAAAAAATTATATTCAATGAAGCTATTTTTTGTAGTTTTTGAAATTTTAATTTTTTTTGGTTTTTAGGAAAGATAGCATGCGTAAGTGTTTGGCCTCCCCATCAACGACGAAAAATTGATGAGAGTGGTTTTTCATGAACAAAAATTCAATTAATTTCTTATTTACCTAAGAATGCACTATAATGGCTCACCATAGTGTCGATTAAAAGGAGGACACTTCCACACACTAGATTCTTATTGTCACCATTATAAACTAACTAATATAAAAATATAATACTTATATAAATAGGGGGGATGGATTGAAATGCATAAAATATAAATATTATATAAATATATAAATATAAAGAAATACAAAATATAAATAAAAGGAAGAAAATACAAAAAGAAGATAGTAGAAGAAAACCATTGTTCTCAGGGTTTCATGGTGGAATTATAATTGTTATTCAAAATATCTATAAATGGATTATTCAATGAGGAGATCAAGACCTATCACTCCACACCCTCTCATTTGAATGGTATTTACCTACACCGAGACCTATTCATGTATGAGTAAACTCTTCAACATCAATACCCAATACAAACTCCACCGTTTAAAGGAATTAGTATCAATGAGAAGGAATGTTTTTAAATGAGGAGGAAGAAGAAAATAGTAGAAAAAATGGGGATACCACTCAATACATTCATTTAAAAAATGCTGAATACTTAGAATAAATAATGATAAATTAATAAAACAAAATAAACTCAAATAATACCACTTCCACCTTGAAAAATAGTGAGAGTTAGCTCTCCACAAACATGGAGTTAGAAAGAAGAACATTGGGAGAATCACATAAAATAAAATAAATGAAAAAAAGAATAAATGAACAGATAAATAAGAAAGGTTCAATAATATATATTATAAATATAAATAACAATTACAAAAAAAAACTCCACCTTATCCCCCTAAAAATGGATATCCATTGAAAATGGAGAGGAGGTTCAAATTTATAGGGGAAATGGGTGAAGAAATATCACTCAAATTATGTACCCTAGAAGATCACACATGTTAGGCCCATTATATTCCATAATTGGTAAATGATCCCTTATTGAATGTTGTTCCATTTCTTCTAAATCGTTCCCCCAGAAAAGTTAATCTTTATGTGTCCACATTTGAAGGAGTTATGACTATTTTAGTGGGACATATTTAATATGTCCATGTGACTCTTCGTATTCCACAACGACAACTTCCCATGCCATTAATACCTTGAAAACACCAGATTTAGATGTGGTATCCTTAATTAGAGAAGTTAATTAATTGTTTTTACAAATACATGTATAATTTCATCTCCAATGGGGTGGAACACTTTGATACACAATATCCTCTTTAAAACATTACAGATCTATGAAAAGTTAACGAGGCACAGATTATGAGTTGATTTTGGGCCCCCAATTGATTGATTGAGCTATAGTCCCAGAATGATAAAGTGTATCCCAATATGTATTTAAACCTAAAAAGGAATTTCCCAGTTTGGTTCAGTTTATAAGATGTTATGGCCAAAATACATTAAAAAAATAAAAAAGTTAAATTCCAAAATAAATCCATTTTTGAATTTCAGCTCGAAATACCACTAAAACATAAAAATGTGACAATTACCCATAAAATGACATTATGGTGGGATTTAAAACATTTAAATACTGTATAAAATATGTTAAAATCCATGATTCATCACTTATTCAAATGAACATGGGTGAACATTGATAGGGGTATAATGAATGATTCGTTACATTTTACATCGGTCAAATTATATTTCTTGATCTATACTAGTAAGGATACAAAGAATGATCAATTTATCTTGGATTTATAAGTGATGATTTATTATGTGTATAATAAAATACATGAATATTGGAGTGTTTTTATACACTTAAATCCGGGATACTTATATGGTATGGGAGATGAAGATAAATTGGTACTTTTTGATTGTGTAATAAAAAGACTCTTCTATGTGAACATAAGATCAATGATGGTTAGCAATGGAAAATGATTTAGTTTTTGTATTTAAATGAATTAATAAAAAGATACATAAGGAAATTTAAAACCTTTTAGATCATCCTACAAGTGTAAATTATAAATTCTATAGATCATTAACACATTTGAAAATAACACATACAACTTCCATAAATAAAACTAAAATGGCACTATTATATTAAAAACATTCACTTTGAGTCATACTGATCACATAGTGTGTTTTATTAATTTTTGGTTGATTCCTAGACAATAAAAATGAATTATGGATCATTATCATAATGTTTAAAAACAATATGATCTCATTTTCTTAGTTTAGACTTAGTAAAAAGAATTTAAAGGTACTAAAGGCTTTAAAAACATGTAATGGTCAAAACCATAGAAAATGACATCATATTGATGTGAAATCATGGAAAATTACTATTGAGTTACTTTTGACTTATTTCCGTATATAAAACCACAATATGAGGTGTAGTGTGGTCTAAATGACTTAGTAAATCATTTTTAAATGCACCAAAGCCTTTAAAAATTTGTTTTGAGGGGTCAAAACCAGACAAATTATGTTAGATTAACATGAAGTAAGAGAAAAACTATCATAGATTCATTTTTTAAATGTAGGAACCTATGGAACATCATTATTATTTACAGTTTTCCTGAGATATGAACAAGTTTTTAGTATTTAAAAACACTAAAAATTTCTTGTGACAGTCAAAACCATAAAAAATGAACTCATAAATATGTAAAATATTGGGAAAACCTATTTTTAGTTTTTTAACATGTATTAATAGACAAAACATCAATATAATGTGTGGTGTGGTCAAAAATGACTCATTGAATAATTTTTAAAGGCAGAAAATCCTTTAAAACATTTATTGAGGGGGTTAAACCCAAAAAAAGTTGTCTGATTTCCATGATATCATATGAAAATGAACATAAATATATTTTCTAAATGCATTAACCTACAACACTCAATTATGAGTTACAGTTTTGCTAGGATTTTGGTTAATATGTTTGTAGTTTTTAAATCACTAAAACATACTTATAATGGTCAAAACCCTAGAAAATGAACTTATATTTATGTGACATCATGGGAAAATCACCTTTGAGTTATTTTTGATGTGTATGTATAGATAACAAGTCAATATGACATGTGATATTGTTAGAATAACTCAGTAAATAGTTTTAAAGGTACCAACGCCTTTAAAAACATATGCTAAGGGGTCAAAAATAGAAAAACAATATTGGATTAACTGAAATAAGATTTAAATGGCCATTGATTGATTTGTGAAATTTGAAAACTATTGACATGTCATTAGAAATTTCAGTTTTTCTGAGATTACCGTAAACATATTTTTAGTGTTTTAAAAAAATAAGATGATCATGTAATGGTCAAAATCATATAAAATGACCAAATATTGATGTGAAATCATGGGAAAATGGTTGTTGTGTTATTTTCACATGTATTCATAGACAACATGCCAATCCAACATTCGGTGTGGTCAAAAGGAACTGATAAATAGTTTTCAAAGGTACCAATTCCTTTAAAAACTTGTGTTGGGGGTAAAAAATAGTAAAATTATATTAGATGGCCCTGAAATTAGAGGAAAATTACCATTAATTTATTTTTGAAATGTATGAATTGAAGGTTTTTTACGAGTCATAGTTTTCCTGGGATGCCTATAAACACATTTTTAATATTTTAAAAAACTAAAACGATCATGTAATGGTTAAAACCATATAAAATGGCCTCATATTGATGTTAAATTATGGGAAAACCAATGTTAAGTTATTTTTGACAACACATGTAGACAAAAAATCAATCTGACATACAATTTGGTTAGAATGACTTGGTAAATAGTTTTTGAAGGTACCAAGGCCTTTTAAAACATGTGTCGAGTGGTCAAAACTAGGGAAACCACATCAGATTGCCATAAAATAATAAGAAAATTACCATATAATAATTTTTGAAATGTTGAAAATGAGAAAACATCATTCCATATTATGGTTTTCCCTGGATGCTTGTGAACATGTTTTTATTATTTTAAAATACTAAAAAGTGTGTGTAATGGTCAAAACCATAGAAAAAGATATTATATTGATCTGAAATCATCGAAAAACCACCATTGAGTGATTTTAAATGGGTATTCATAGAAAACATGTCAATATAATGTGTGGTGTGGTTGAAATGACTTAGTAAACTATTTTTAAAGGTACAAAGGCCTTTAAAAACATGTGTTGGGGGGTGAAAACATGAAAAAGACATTAGATTTCAAAATAATTTGATGAAAACAACCATATATTAATTTTTTAAATGTAGGAACATATGAAATGTCATTCACTACTTAAAAAAATGAATTTAATAGCGCTGATTTTTATTAGCGCTAACAAAAAAATACTGATAAAGGTTCCCTTTATTGGTGCTTCCCTTTAGCGCTGAAAGAATGTACCCTTTATCAGCACTTTATTTTTAGCGCTGATAAAGGGTTCCCGTTACCAGTGCTTTATTTTTATCATTGTTAAAGAGACCCTTTATCGTCACTTTTTTAACGACGATAATGTTCCCAAATAAAATGAAATAATTAAATAAATAAAAAATAAAAACAAGTTTATTAAAAAAATATTAAATTTTTATTAAATAAATATTGATAAAAATGAATAAATTGATTATAATTTATATAAATTATAAATACTAATAAAATGAATATATTAAATATATAGATATATATAAAGTGAAAATTAAACAAATAAGAATTAAAATAAACTAAATTAAGAAAAATAGTAAACGTATTATTAAAAAATAATTACTAATAATATTTATAAATAATATATATATATATATATATATACATGAATGTATATAAATAATATTAATATAATAAAAAATATTTATGATTTACGTTATATAGTCTTATATTCAGTGAAGAATGGTTAAAAATTAAACATTAATATTTTTTAAAAAATACAGACTAATTGGATCTAGTAATGGACATAATTTAATGTCATTCAATTATTCAATTCTTCAATTTAATATATATCAAACATGTGTAATACTAATTTCACATATATATACATAATTAATGAATTTTTATATACAATGCACACACATAAATCTTTATTTAACTAATAATGTATTATGTAGAAACACATACACCAAATATTTTTATAATTTGTTAAAATTTTAGTATTCATTTTAGAATTTCATTATGAAATGATACATTCAATATATCATGTCTTTAATCTAAAATTTATTTTGTTATTTTTAATTTTATTATAGTTAAGTATGCATTCATTTTTCATATGTTTTATTTTTTGGGGAATTAAATCAATTTCTATTATATATATATATATGTTTACTATGTTTTAATACTTTAAATATATATTCATCTTTATTTTAATATATATCTATATTTTTTAATAATTAATATTTAATCAATAAAACATATCTATTTATCAATATTGTTAAATTATACTAATTTTAAATTATTTAATTTCACTCAAATTTAACATGCATGCACTTAAGATTAAATATTCATTAATAATATTAAAAATATATTTGTAAATAAATATTTATAAATATATAATTACAATATTTTTACATTTATATATTTATTATTAAAAATATATAAATATTTTTTTAAAAAGTACTTATATAAGTATAAATAAATAATTATATATATTTAAAAAATTATAAAATTATAATAAATTTATTTAAATAATTAATATATTTACTAAATTTATATTTATATTATATATATTATTATATAATAATATATAATGATATAAATATTTTAATATTTTAATATTTTTTTAAAAAGTATTTATATAATTTAAAAGAAATAATTATATATGTAAATAAATATCAAACTATATTAGATATATTTAAAAAATGAGTATATTTACTATATTGGTATTTATATATTATATATATATATAATTATATAAATATGTTGACAACATTTTTTATTTATAATTATAATTATAACTGCTTTATCAGAGCTTAAATAATAAGAACTTACAAAAGGAATCTTTATCAGTTTTTATTAGTTTAACACAGATAAAATGGCTCTTTATCGCTACTTTTTGGGAATCATTGATAAAAGTGTTTAGATCTATTTAAAGAACACTAAGTAGTCGCGAATCAGTCACGATATCTGAAGATTTCAACGAAATCCACCTACTATCGGTGCTCCTCCTCATCGAATCCAAGATCAAATCAAGGCTCGAATCAAGTGTTGAACATTTCTTATGCTCAAATCCAAGGCTTGAATGATTCAAGGGTAGAACGAATCAAAGGATCGAATGAATTCAAAGTTTGATGATATCTGACATTCTCTTGAACGATTAAAATATTCAACATGAGGTATGTTATTTTCTCCTCCTCCTCAACCATTAATTTCTTGTTTGAAGATATATATATATATATTTATTTATCATAATTGTTTCTTTTATTCATTACAAAACTATTTCTTCTCACAATATAGTCTGATAAATTATTCCCCTAAAAAAATTATCTAGAATACGATAGATATTGGTGACAATATAGGGAATAAATTGGTGACCACTAGACATGTACCGTAGGATTCTCTTCTTTCATTTAGCATGTTGGATGTGGAATCCAAGGGTTATTATACTCAATAGAGGAATTCCTCCAAACGTTGGATATAAAAAATACTATTCCTAATGCACATGTGATATTAATGCACTAGTTCCTTACATGGGATAAATAGTCAGAGGTAGTTAGGTGAATAATATTAATAATTTATATAGAGTGATAATTAAGTTGAGACAACACATTAATAAAAACATTAAAAATATATATGGTTAATCCCCCAAGTATTGATCATGGTATCAGATATTATTGTATTCCTCATCTTATATTTTCATTAATGCTAATATTTTGTTTGAATAAATTTTTAAAATTCCCAATATTGTTAATTTTTTCAAAACATTTATAAAATTACCTAAATATAATAATGTGGTAGGAATTGTGTTTCATCCAAAATAAAATCTTTATAGGAATGACCATGGCCATCAACTATGGCATACTAATCAGTAATACAAATATTATTTTTTTACTACCCCATAACAAGTGTGTTATATACTCAACCCCATAATCTAATATAGACTTCTTTTGTAAAAAACAAAATTAATTCATAACACTCATTCTTAAAATTGTAATCCCCTTTAGAGAATTATATATATTTGACTAAAACATAATACATATGATCTGAGTATAATTATTAATGGGTGAAATGAAATACTTATCAAAACGAATTGATTTATACATTGAGAGACCATATATATGTTAGTGAATAAACTCTAAGAGTTGTTTCATTTAAATCTCCATTTTATTATTTAAATTATTAACAATCTCTCTTTCTAACTGGTTAAATTTATTTATGAAATTTATCTTTTCATCATAAGAACATATCAAACCACCCTTTTAAGATTGTATTTAAATGTATCATTATCAAATATGATCAAATTTTCACTACAGTAAATAAATTTCCTCTTTAAAAAAAAATTACTATATATTTATATCGACTTGAAATTAGAATATGGTTCGGCTAGTTTTCTGCCAATTCGAAAAAATATATCCATATTCGAAATGATAACCCACTGAATTATACTTCTTAAAAATCACTTCATTTCCTTGAACACACATCTAATAAAAACTGTGTATTTTTTACTTTAATCCAACTAAAAACTGATCATTATTTAACATTTACTTTTATTTCTAACATTTTTTAATTGAATACAATTTATATCAAGACAACCAAAATTTTTAAAATAATAAGTATGCTCTAAACTTGTCAAAAATATTTAATTACATCAATTTACATGTCATGTGTTATGAACAAACAACATCAAATATTAAAGGATGTTTCTTTTTTAAGTCCTTTAACATGACATCAATAATAAATTCATCTTACATTATATTATTGTTCATATAACACATTTCTAATTCTTTATTCACATCTATCTATGTGTTTAGAAAATATTGAGAATCATTCATACAACTATTTAATTTTTCACAATTTTGATAGATTTCTTTCAATGGTTGAAATTAATCATCCATTTTACTTATGATGATTCATCTCAATTCGAAACTATTTCTCTAATACTGGGCCATATCCCATTTAACATAAAACCTCTATATCTTCCATAATTACTAATATTTATCTCATTATCACTAAAATTTTATGCTATGTTCCCAAAATCATCATAGAACCCATAATTTTCATTAAAATGAAATTTTATTATAAACCATACTCATTGTATTCTTGAAAATAATTCATTTTTTCAACCATTGTAGTCATAATTCTTGAATCAATTTATCGACTAAGAATTTTGAGATATTTAAAACCATTTTCTCTATTAGGTATATTCTTTTATTAAAATTGTTTTTTCCATTATTTATCGTTTTTAATTGAAATTAAAATTATATATTTGATGTGTTTTTAAATAATTGATATACTATTAATATTAAATGTAATAATTCCTTAGGATTTTACATCATATGTTCCAAAAAATAGAATATAGGTTATCAAATTCTATATATATTTGAATAATTATTAGAAATTATTTTTAGGTATTCATCATTTTAGGTCTAAATATATTGGTTCGACCCCTAATAATATCTGATTACTATCCTTGTATATGAAATAACTCTCTATTTATTAAAATTTTTCATATTTTTTTTATTTCTTCTAGATGATGGAATGAGAGTTTATTATTCTTTTTTATCATATTTGGGTTTATTATAACTCTTTAATTTCCTATATTATATTTTAATTTGTTTATGGGATTTAAGAAAGAATTGATATCTCATTTTAATATATTTGGTAATAGTCTTAGTTAGAGGATTTAATGTATTAAAAGTGGGATTTATCCTATAAATATTGAATTCAAAGAGGCCCTAAGGATTCCCATATCATAATATTTCCCCTCCAAGACCCCCTAGAATAAAAGACAAGACCGTTTATACCCCCCAAATATCACCTTCAATAGGCCATGAGTTAATAACTATTGCCAATGATGTAATTCTCACAAATGGGGGGGGGGGGGAATTACCCCTTTTAGAGAACACAATGAAGTGCTACTGTCATCCTCATTAGCTTCGTCTCCCAAACAGTTATTTTTTAAATTTGTTTCTTGAGACTCATCCCCCATCTCTTTTATGTTTCTTATACTAATATGAGGAGTAGTCATCCCATTAATGACTACTGCTTAGTGTATTTCAATCAACATAGGTGTGTGTACAGAAGAGATATAGGATTAGTGTCAAAAAAAATGAAATGATATCTTTTTGGGGGATGAGCTGATGTGGATGAAATTATATATAACTTTCACCTTTATATGAATTCAGAGGATAAAACCTACCATAGTGGAGTACTTTTTTTCTTAAATTTAATTACCCATTTTCATTAAAGAAAACGAAAATTCTTTGAAAAAAATCAATGGTTGGGTTTACCTTATTAGAATTATCTATAACTTTCACCTTTGATAATTAATATCTTATGTGTATTTATTTATCTATTATAGAAAATGAATATTTTATGAACCCAATAGGATGTATATGAATAAAAAATAGATGAATGATAATCTTTTTAAAAAAGTGTATGAAGACAGAGTTAAAGAGTTCATCAAGTTTTCAATAGAGCATGCATTAGACCCTTATCAAATCCATTATCCGTGTTTACTCTATTTTTATTCAAGAAAAATTATCCTGGAAGAGATGCAAGAACATTTTATTTGTCATATAATAGATCAGAGATATAAATGTTTAACTAAATACATGGAAAAACTGAAAGTGAACACTCATTGGGATGATGCAATGGTTTATAGATCACTTTATATGAATACCAGTGTAAATGATGATATAGATCACATGGAGTAAATTTAAATGACAATTGAATATGTCCTTGATGATTGTATAAAGGTTTTTGATAAGTTAAATAGATTTTATAAGAGACCATTTTATAAAATGTTTACTAAATACATAACATTGTTAGCTGTATTGAAGTTATATAATTTGAACGCTAGCAGCAGATTGAGTGACTCCAAATTTAAGAACTAATTGGTCTCATGAATTTTATGCTTCTAGATGAAAATAATCTACCATGTTGAACATATGATTCAAATTGAATGATTTGTTCAATATGAATTATCTCTAAAAAAATACATGATATAAATTATTGTATATTTTTTTGTAAGGACCATGAATCACTCAAAAAATCCCCTAAATGAGGCATAGATCGATACAAGAAAAATGAATCAGTTCCTTCAAAATATTTTTGGAAAATACCTATCATTACACGTTTTAGAAGAATATATGGATGTTAGGAAAACTTGAGATAATGTACATGGAATGCAGATACAAAAATTAAATATGGGAACCTATGTCATCCAGACAATTCTCCTTAGTGGAAGAAAATTTATTAAGCATATTTTGAATTTATAAATAAGCTACGAAAAGTTTATCTTGATTTATCTATAGATAAAATACATCCTTTTGGAGTAAAAATTATTACGCACAGTACATATCCCACCATATTAGTAAATTAAAACACATCTCTATGGTTATGTTTAAATAAAAAATAAATTATGTTTTATCTACTAATATTTGGGAAAAAACAACCCTTTAATGATATTGATGTGTATTTGGATCCATTGTTCGAAGATATGAAATTGATGTGGGATTCATGTGTTAAATTTTATGATTCTCATATAAGTTAAAAAATCATATTGAGGTCTATGGTGTACGGGATGATAAATGACTTCCCTGGTTATGGAAATTTATCGGGATATAGCATTAATGGAATGTTTAGGTGTCCCATTTGTGAAGAATTCACACACTCGGTTCGGTTGAATCATTCCTTAAAGAACATTTTTAGGTCATCATAATTTTTTACCTTGATGACATAAATACTAATCTTGGAAAATGCCATTATATGGGAATATCAGACAAGGTACATCAATGTTTCCACTAATGAGTGATCAACTGTTTGATAAAGTAAAAAATATTGACATTGTTTTTGGTAGACCATTTTCAAAAAACCTTAATAAATTATGTTGGAATAAGAGATCAATTTTCTTTGAATTTACATATTAAAATTTATTGTATGTCATAAATTTTTTTAATTCTATTCATGTAGAAAAAATTACTATATAGTGTTATTGGAATATTACTATATTTTCATGGAAAATCGAAATATGGAATCAAGGTTTGGTTGGATATGATTTACACGGGGATAAGGGAAGATATGGAACCAATGAAGGGTAATGTGCATGATTTTCATTCTTCAGTAAGTTACAATCTATGTAGTTTGGAAAAATTTAAATTTTCCATTTAATTAATAGCGTAAAAGTTCTACAGGGATATTCGTAAAATATCAATAATGTAATGTCAATGAAAAATTTGATGTTATAAGGACTAAAATCACACGACTGTCATGTTTTGATGTAATATTTGATGGTTATTTCTTTCCATTGCATTCTGACTAAAAATATATGAAATATATTAACCATAATCTGCTTCTTTTTCAAAGCCATATACTATATTTTTATAGACCTGATGAAGTTTGAAATCTTGATTAAAGAGGTTTTAGTCATATTATATGAATTATAGATGTTATTCCCACCATCATTATTTGATATAATGGTCCAACTGTGGATTGACTAGGTTAGATAGGTTCAAATCTGTGGTCCATTCCATTATAGACAAATGTTCCACATTGAACAGTATATGAATATTTTGCAAGGGTATGTCAAGAATCAAATTTATCTAGAAGTTTGTATTGTAAAACGATATATTTTTGAAGAAGACATTTAA
The DNA here is from genome assembly GCA_963277665.1 of Viscum album. NCBI lineage: Eukaryota > Viridiplantae > Streptophyta > Magnoliopsida > Santalales > Viscaceae > Viscum > Viscum album. The sequence goes on from OY728139.1 coordinate 873,555,551, forward strand.
TTCTATACTGATTACCTATCAGATGTTGACAACTTTGGTCTCCCAAAGTCTCATCACAACAAATCCCTTATGGGTGAAGGGATTTATTGAAGAGATGTTGTTAAAATTACCTTTAAAGAGTGGGAGAAAGAAAACCTTTACATTTTATATAATACTGAAGATGTTGATCTATATGTTGAATCCCACAAAGAAATTATTAGAGATTTGAATCTATCAAGAGTTGAAGGATGGATATCAAATACACATAATAAAATGATTATAGGATGGTTTTGAGATTAAAATTTTAAATAATTTTCAAAAAATACAAATTCAATTACTGTATAACTTTGATGGCTAGCATGGGGACCAAATGGAAATGTTATATCTTACACTTGTTTTCTAATCAATGGTTATATGTTCTTTACAAAATAACAAGATGACGACAATATGATTCTATATAGTGTTGTTAAGCATATGGTAGAAGTGATGCACATATCTTGTTCCAAGGATAGAAATACAATTTATGAAAATATTTTATATTTTGGTGTTATCATATAAATATACGAGTTGGATTATACAACATTTCAAGTTAAATTCTTCATTAAAAATGGGTTGGAAATACAAGTGTTGTGAAAGTTGATGAAATGGGATTCATGAAGAAGAATTTCAGTGTTGAAGGAGAAAAGCCAGATATTAATAATGGAAGAACAATAAGTGAATGTATTTTATGTCTCAGATATAGTAAACAATAATTGGCCAATTGTTATGAAGGAAAATAAAAAACTATTGGGTTAGATGAAAATTAAATCGAGAATGAACCTTTAATTTGGAGATCACAATCAGTTCATGTTAGTACCAATGTATAAAATTTATTCTAAACTATAGGGGACTATAAAGAGGGGATTTAGATTATCGATAGAGGATAAAATCCCTAAACACCTTAAAAGAAAAAAGAGTGTTCAATGAGAAGGTAAAAATATTTTTGAAAATACTATATTTTTCCTTACAATATTATCTATTCTCCACTACATTATATATAAAATGTCTTCTGTACTTGATGATGTTACAAATCTTGTTGAAGAACATACTATAACAAAGGAAACCCTTTTGTATGTTATAGAGGTAATGTTATGATATACTTTCTCAATTTTTATGAGAAATTATATAATGAATTGTAGATTTAATATTCATTAATATTTATAGAGTTTGATTATTTTAGAATATTTATGTTCATATTTCATGCCTTTATTCACACACAAAATTCTATGGACTTCTTCTCCCTAAAATCCTTTTCACCTATATAGTGTTGGAACTTATCACTTTCCTTCAAGTTCTCCCACTACCTTTGTACTAAGAGAAACGGTGATACCTCTAATTAATAACCAAGGTAATCTTGATGTTTTCACATTAAAATCATTATCCATAGAATTAATTTACTTTTTAATATTTAGGATTATTTTTTTTGTATTACTCACATAGGAGTTGTTTTCTTATACAGGTCGATTATTTTGTTCAAGTTGGTGTGTTTTGTTCAAAGATACTCATGATCGTGAGATTTTGGAATTTGATGATTCAACTGAGATAACAAAAACAAAGAAATGGGTCATGAATGTATTCAACCATAATGAAAAGGTAAATTTATACTAATTATTTATTAATTTTTTCATCATTTTATCTAATATTTTTAGTTAATTTCTTATCAAGTTTATATAATACGTATTTATTTTTTTACAGATATTTTGGGAAGTAATATTTTCATAGTTATTTTATTTTAGAAGATTTTATCCATCTTTTATTCATTTTTTGTAGAAACAAAATCCATTTACTTATTCTTCATACAAACCTTTTCACCCCTATAGTGTTTTCATTTATAAATGTCCTTCAAGTTCCCTCCATTTCCTTTGTAGAAAGAGAAACAACATTACCTTTTCTCAATAATAGTGGTAATCATGATGTTTTAATAGTAAAATCATTGTAAATATAATTAATGTATTGTTTCACATTAATGTTTAATTTATTTATTTATTATATTACTCACATACTAATTATTTTCTTATATAGTAGGATTCTTTTGTTCGATTTGGGGTTGTTTGTTCGAAGATGCTCACGGTTATGAGTGATTGGACATCAAGACTACAACTAGGATATAAAAAATAAGGAAATGGGTCAATAATGTATATGACCTTCATGGAAAGGTGAATTCTAATTACTCATTTAATTAATTTTGTTTTCATTTCATCTATTATTTGTTTGTTAATTTCATCATTATTTGTTAGTTAATTTCATTATTATTTTTATCGATTACGTATTTAGATTTTTTAAAAATATTTTGGGAAGTAATATTTTTATTTCAACTATCTGAAACAAGCCACAAAATATATAACAAGTTCCTTTCTACCAATGTTACCCTTATTTCCATCATCTTTCTTTGTCAAAATTTGAACATTGTATATTGAGTCAATGTTCTTAGCTGAAAAACCCTTCTCTCTAAAAAGAATCCACTAAATATGAACTTTTGGCTGTTCAAAAATGGAATCCAATGGAAATACTATTAAAATTGGTATTTTAAATTTCTTTCGAGACTTTTGGGTGTGTACGAATCAGCCTCACATCAATCTGACACACGGTGTGATCGATATAACTCCAAGTACTTCTTTTTATTTAAAATTGACATTAATTTTAGTACAAAAGAAAACTGACATACTCAAAACTGAGAAAACAAATTCATATTGTAATGATATTTTAGAAAAATGATCTATAAGTCATTTTTTACGTGTAGAAATCAGTTACACCTCAATCTGATACACGATGTGCCCGATATGAGTTAATGTGGTCATTATCAGTTTAAAAATGACATTTTAGTTTAAAAAGTGACACTCACTGAATACTAATAAAATTCACTTGAATTATCATGAATATTTTGGACAATCACGACAAAAATATTACTATTCATTATGGTTTCCCCTCGCAAAAAACCCATCTCAAAAAACAGCCTCTCAAATACCATTTTTTCAACGACCATCGCAAAAATTGTATTTATGACGGGATTCCATCCGCCACAAATATTCTCACCTAGTTTTTTAAAAACTTAATTGCGGTGAGTGGGCCCACCCATCACATATATGTTTAAAACAATTAAAAAACTAGTTTTTAAAAAAATAATAAAAAATAATAAAAAAATAAAAAAATAAAAAAAATAAAAAATGTAAAAATTATTTAAAAAATATTAAATAAAAAAATACATAATAATTAATAAAATAATTAAAAAAATAAAAAATATTACAAAAATTTTAAAAAATTATTAAAAAAATACTAAAAAACTATACGAATAATAAAAAATGTTTACAACAATATAAAATATGCTCTATATAAAACTATAAATATATGAATTAATTAAAATATTAAATAAATATTTACATTCAGATGTTTGTAAAAAAATACATATATCATTGAGGGGGAGGGGAGTCAAATCGATGAGGTCGAGGAGGAAACTCCATCCATAAACCATGTATTAGATGTCACATATACTTTATCAAATTTTAGTGTTACTGATCACATAATTGAACCATATTCTCCTCATGCTAATAATGATTCTTCCATTGATACGTCACTGCTTGCTTGGCCCAGTTTTGGTGACCTAATGAAAAAATTGGACATGGATGACACAAATTGGTTATTTCTAATCACCTTAAGATTGAAATTTGTATGATTTAATAAATGGTATAAATAATAGATTTTAAAATCATTAGATGATGAAACCAATTTATATCAACCATGTCCAAATTTTTCATTGTACCAATTTATTCCAACCATGTCCATACATCAAAGCACATTCTCCTCATACTACTACTTCTGTTATCATTGACACGACACATTATGTCTACCCCAATTCAGGCAACCTAATCACAAAATTTTTCAAAGATAAAACAAATTGTTTATTTCTAAACACCTTAAGATCGAAAATTCTTTTATTAAATAAAATGTTATAAATCAAAGATTTTACGATCATCTGATGATGAAACCAATTTATGCTAACAATATCCAAATTTGTAATTACTCCAATTTATGCCAACCATGTCCAATCATCAACACATCTCCTCCTCCTCCTCTACTTACTTCTGTCATTGACATGTAACATTATTCCTAACTCAGTATATACCAGTCACATCATGTGTCAGATTGAGGTGCAGTCGGTTCTTACATTCCCTAAAGTCTCAAAACAATCCTAACTACCAATGTGACCACATTTCCATTATCTTTCTATCTCAAACTGACACCACTGTATATTGACATGATGTTTTTACCAGAATTTTATCTCATTATTTAAAGTCAAAAGGGAAGAAGAAGCTCATGTAACCCTTATATCATGAGAAGTCACCACAATGGTAACATGAGCTACCTTTTTTCTCTTTGCTTTAAAAAAGAGAAATGTTTTTCGGCTAACAACATCGAATTAATATGTAGTTTTGACAATTCACTAAATAAATAAAATGAATATTGAAAACATGGTTACAATTACAAAAATATATATTTTATATCTTATGTGGCTTTTTGTAGACAATTGAAAGAAAAATATGACTTCCCATAAGATCTATGAAAAAAACTAACTAATTATTAAATGAAAATGATATGAAAATTAACTTAAAAATTGTATATAAAATGAAGAATAAATTAATTAAATTTGTAGTAGGAATTCACCTTTTTTATGATGATTTTATGCACTCTTGACACATTTCATAACTATTCCTAATTACCTCTAGTTACAGTTAAATACTGCTTAGTTTTTATAATTACTGCTAATTACAACTAATTACCATGAATTACCAGTAATTATTACTAATTACCTATAATTAGTACTAATTACCTGCTAATTATTACTAATTATTACAAATTACCCCTAATTATTACTAATTACCGTTATTTACTGCTAATTGTTGCCAAATATCATTAATTACAGCTAATTATTTCCATTTATCACTCATTATTACTATTCATTATTAATTATTACTAATTATTACTAATTATTATCAATTACCACTAGTTATTAGAAATTACAGCTAAATATTAGTAATTATTACTAGTTATTACTACTTATTACCATATATTAATATTTATTACTAATTATTTCTAATTTGTATTAATTATTACTAATTATTAGAAATTATTACTAGTTATTAATAATTATTACTAATTATTACTAATTATTATTAATTATTACTAATTATTTCAATTTATTAATAATTATTACTATTTATTTATATTTATTACAGATTATTACCCTTTATTCCTAATTATTACTAATTATTCCTATTTGTTTCTAATTATCACTAATTATCACAAAATATCACAAAATATCACTAATTACCACTAATTATCACTATTTATTACTAATTATTACTAATTATTACTCTTTGTTACTATTTATTACAAATTTCTCATTAATATTATCAATTTTCGAAAATTAGTGGTAATTACTGGTAATTACCGATAATTATTACTAATTATTTCTTATTATTACTAATTATTACTTATTTTTACTATTTAATTGTATTTATTAATAATTATTAATAGTTGTTAATATTTATTAATAATAATTACTTGTAACACACCAGGTAAATAAAGAATATGACATTTTCACTTTTATCCATATTTTTGAATAAAATATTAATATTACTTTAAAGGGAACGCTATGCTCGATGGCGTAGCCAATATGCAACAACAAGTTTCTTTGAAATCTTACGTTGCACTCTAATAATAAAATAATATTATTTTAAATGGTAGTTAACGCCTAGCTGTTGTAATGGCGGGAATGAACAGAACTAACTAAAAAATGATTATATATGTTTGTCAAATATTTTTATTTTTTTCAATAAATGTTAGAGGATTAAAAATGCAAATGAATCCAGTTTTTAAGCGCAAACATTCTAATATTCTTTAAAAGGTCGATTAACTGCCTCTGGATGGAGAACCACTTTTAAATCCACTTTTTGAAAATTTTATAAGCTCTATTTTTTAAAATAAACATATTATTTATGATTGGAACATTGAGATTTACCTTGGGTTAATTTTTGATATTTTTCTGACAATGTTCATTTTTCAATGAATAGTGCAAAATACTGCATTTTACATCAAAATTGTTTTTTCATATAATTTAATTATATGGTTATATTATCTTTTTAATTTGTTTTAAAGTGTAATTGGAATATATTTTTAACATTTAATCCAATTATGGTCATTGGGATTAATTTCACTTTGGAATTGGGCATAAACAAGTGCCAAACTTTTCATAAATATTGTTTCTAAAAAACCCGCTATTTGTTTTGAAAACGGGAAGTTTTTTTAAATTAATTTTTGAAATTTTTGTGTTTGGAATTTGGTAAAATGGATTACATATTTGGAATCAGGAGGTCCAAATTATGTAATTAATACTCTTTTGTTTTTTGACATTATGAATAGTAACGACGGAAATTATCTTTAATTATCTTGATTAATGAGTAATCAGGTAGTTAAAGATAATAAGATAATATCATAATAATAAAAAAATGACCACAACATGTGTCCTAAGGCTACTGGTTGTCTCATGGCCGACCATGGGATGCCTTTTTCCAAACTTGGGGGTCCCATGGAATCACTTTTGTGAGAAAGTGACTTTTTATCTTTTTATTTTTAAAGAATGTTAAATGTAACAAAGAATGTATCATCTAAGTAAAATATTTTTATTTTTTTCTAAATAAATGATATTTTGGACTATAAATAGTCATTGCAAAGTTAAAAATATTTTCTACATCATAGTATTTTTTATAATTTTTATACATTAAATAAATTATATTATGTATGACATCTTGATGATGCAGCGATGACCTCATTATTTAACAATTTAAATAAAATGGAAAGATAATGTAAAATTTAAGAACTAAACATGTACAAAACCTATTGGATGGGTGGATTTCAAACCCTTATCACCTTATCCTCGAAACACAGCAATGTGGGACCATTAAAATATGAAACTAATTTGAAAATAAAGTTACATTTTATACCTTTCCAAGAGTGCCCCTCCTCTCCTCTTATAAAAGGCCCCCACCTCTACCTCCTTACCCACACTTCCAAAGCCTTTGGATCGGCCAAACCCTTCCCATTTTGCCTACCCACATCCCTCTATAACTCTTTGAAACCTCACTTTTGGCAGAAGTCTTCCCAAGGAAGCCTTTGAGCTCAAATTAAAGGGAGTTACCCAATTTAAAGGTAGTGTATTCTCTTGTGTTCTTATGTTTTATTTTGCTTCACCAACCCCCTAAACTCTTTTTATTCATTTATTTTGTAACAAATAAAGTATATTAAATATACTAGGATGTTTTTATATGAAGGATTCGTGCTACACTTATACACACCTACATCTAATGGTTAAAGAACATACTGTTTCTGTGGATGGTGAATTTCTGCCTCACGAAATGATGATTGTTCAACATTCTTCTAATACCATAAAAGGTGGCCATTGAGATGACACTATATTTATATATGATATATAATATGTTTATGTTTTACTTAATATTATTTATTTTTAATTTATGGCATACCTTTTTGGTTTCCATTATGGGTAAACGCGATATCTTCATTCAAGGAAGTGCAGACTACTGCCCCCTCAAAGTGATTTGATTCGTTAATACCATATGTGGTACGTATAAAGGATATATTTAAAGTTATTATATATGATTTTATACTGGAATTATAATATAACTTTATATAATTATTATTTTCTTTCAATTAAATTATGAGATAGAAATGAAAGTAGCATTAATGCGTACGTACGGCTTACCATCTCAATGAACGGTACATTTCATTTCTTATCTCAAAATGTTATGTACAATTATAAGTACATATATATAATGGATATATATGAAATATATTACATATAAATTATGGATATAATTATGGAATTATAACATATATATATCTTTCATTTTGTTTTAATTCCATTAATATGAAAAAAACATTAAAGTAGCGTTCATGCGTACGTACGGCCTACTGTCTCCATGAACGGTGCTTTTAATTTATATCTCCAAATGCTATGGAATAGTATAAAATGGATATATACTGGATATATATGATATTTAAAACATAAATAGTTTTCTAGATATGATGTACTTATAACTACATGGAAAATTATTTTCCAACAAGTTCAATTTTTGACTCATGTACCAAACATCGACAAAAATATCTGATATAAACTCATATTATTAACCAATTATTATAACATTAAAATATGTGATATTAACTGAATAATAATATTTATAGGAGGTCCTTAAGCAATTATAAATTGACCAAAGTTTATTATTTAGGAATATAAATAAACGAACAAGACAAGTTGGACTTGAGGTAAGGGACCTTACCCCTCTCTTTCTTTTTAAGTACACTCTTTTATTTCATTACTTTTAAAGATCATATTTCTTGTTATTGGGATGTTATTTTATATTAATATTACTGTAATTTTTATGTTAATATTATGAGATACCCTATTCTCTCTCATAAATCCATTTTGGAAGTTTTGAGTGGCGCCGTTAGGCTGCCGAATTTTCGTAAGAGATCTAACCCCTCTCTTTCTTTTTAAGTACTCTCCTTTATGTCACTTCTTTTAAGCTCCTCTTTGTTATGTTGGGGGATGTTATTTTATATTCCTCTTTCTGTAAAATTTATGTTAATTTGAATAGAGACCCTATTTGATCTCATCAATCCATTTTTCTAAGTTTTATGTGGCACCATTAGGCTGCATAGTTTTCGTAAGGGATTTTTCATCTCACTTTTATTCCCATGAGATTTATGCTACATTTGCCAAAATTTCCTTTGAGTGGTGTATGTACTGAAAATTATTTTACTCATTGTGTAATATACTTTCATTTATGAGTATTTACATTAATGTTGTATTGTCCTTCTTTCACGGGTTGTATTTTTCAAAAGATACCCATGTCTGTAAGGGAACCTTTCACCCTCCTCTTTTTAAAAGACTTATTTTGTTATGTATTTTAATTCACATACTATTATGTTGGGATATGTTATTATATATCCTTATTTATGTAAATTTTATGTCCAAGTGATGAGATACCATTTTCTCTCTCATCAACTCATTTTCTGAATTTTGAAGTGACGTTGTTAGGCTGTCGAATTTCTGTGAGGGAACTTCTTAACCCAATTTTGATTCATTGGGATAATCTTGCACTCCTTGAATGTGTCATTCTATGAATATATGTGAATAACCTCTAATTTCTTTACACTTAATATCCACTTATATTTGGGGTATTAATTTTTCACACATAATTACATAATTGATTTATCCTTAATCCAAGGATATCGTCTTTGAATGGGACTTCGTCTCAATCTCCTTTCATTGAGGAATATTATGTTTTATACACAACATTCTTTTATATGGTGTATAAACCCCTTTGAATTTTACGTTTATTCAAAAGGAATATTTTTTCTACAATGCGTTTTACTAAACGAAAAAAAGGAATGTTTCTTTTAACTTATGTGGTGACAACGACCTTTTCCACCGCCGCGAGTATTTTTTGATCTTTGGCTTCCTCAACAAGCCGTATTGTTTTTAAAATAAAATAAATACCATATACTCTTTTATGTATTTTGGTATTGAAAATGGTTTTGATAAAGGATTATTTTATGTCAATATATTTAAATGATATATTGTGATTGAAATGTGGAAATGTTATCATTACTTTATGTTGGTTTTATGTGTTATAATTTTTATAATGGTACTTGGAAATTTTATGGGTGGTTACGTGATAAACCATATGATGGGTGGTGTCGTGAATACCAGGATGGGTGGTTACGTTATAACCTCCAATGCATTGGGTATGGAAGTCGGCCGTATGGCTATTCCATTAAGTATGTATGGAAGTTGGCCGAATGACTATTCCATTAAGTGATATGTGTGGAAGTCGACCTTATGGTTATTCCACTTAAGTATGTTTATGTCCCAAGTTACCTTTATATGTTATGTGATCTTTATATGGGTTTTATGGTAATCTTTCGATTACAGAAGGGTAAGTAATGAACTTTTATTCAGTGAAGAGTTTTTACTACTTCGAAAAGGTGAAAAGTATTACTTTGATAAAGTATACATGGTTTACTTGTTTTTTTGAAAAACTAACAGTTTTAATTCTTTGTGTATCCCTTACTGAGCTTTTTATGCTCATCCCAAGTTTTTGAAATGTTTTTCACAGGACTTAACGTGGAATATGGTCAAGGATGGGATCAAGGGAAAGTCATGCTACCTAAAACATGGAACTAGGCATGTTTCTTTTTAAGAGTTTTTATTTTATGGAAACTTAGTAGAAGTTTATACTTTGTAATCTTTTGAGATGTAATAGTTATGTCCTATTTCTCTAAAACTCTATACCTGAAAATATCCTCAATGTGTAATCTTGTAATAACTCAAGATTAAGTAAGGTTTAAGGCTGGGGCCTTATATTAATAATAATTACTAATTATTACTAATTATAACTAATTATAACTAATTATAACTATTTATTACTAATCATTACTATTTATTACTAATTATTATCAATTACTGCTAATTATCGCTAATTATTACTAATTATCACTAATTTTTATTAATTATTACTATTTATCATTAATTGTTACTAATTACCTTTAATTTTTTCTAATTACCACAAACTATTACTAATTTTTAGTAATTACTATTTATTACTTATTATCACTAATTATTTCTAATTATCAATAACTATTAATAATTATTACTATTTATTACTATTTATTAATAATAATTAATAATAATTAATAATAATTAATAATTATTACTAATTGTTTCTAATTATTACTAATTATTACAATTTATTACTAACGATTATCAATTATCACTAATTATCACTAATTACTGCTAATTATTACTAATTATTTCTAATTTTAATTAATCATTGATAATTTAAATTAATTATTATCAATTACCATTAATTATTACTAATTAACTTTTATATTTTCTAATTACCACTAATTGTTACTATCTTTTACAATTTACTATTTGAAACTAATTATTACTAACTGTTACTAATTATTAATAATTATTACTAATTATTATTAATTATTGCTAAGTATTATTAATAATTTCTAGTTTTTATAAATTATTACTAATTATAATTAATTATTACTAATTTCCTTTAAGTTTTTTCTAATTACCAAACGATTTATTACTAATTTTTACTTATTATACCTATTTTAACAAATTTTTACTAATTATCACTAATTAACATTAATATTTTTTAATAGATTACAATTTATTACAAATTTATATAATATACTACTAATTATTACTAATTACCACCGATTATGACTAATTACCACCAATTATTACTAATTATCAATAATTATTTTTTTACTAATTTTAGCTAATTAATAATAATTACATCTAATTATTACAAATTACAGAAAACTAAAATAAATCATTGTAATTTGAACCTATTTAATTTGAATTAAAAACATTAATGAAAATTAAAAAAAATATTTCTAAAAAAAATTAACTCAAAAAATGAACTAATTTTAAATAAATCGAATTATTACTAATTAATAATAATTAATAATAATGTTAAATAAAATAAATTAAAAATAATTAAAATATAAAAAATTAAAAAATATAAAACTTGAAATTGATTCTTTTAGTGGATATAATAATTGATAGTTAGTCCCTTGTAACATTTGAAACTAAAAAAATTTAAAATAAAACATATCCGAGCAGAGAAGGTGAGATAAGTTGAGAAAAGTTTTGAATGAAATTTTTTTGAAGGGGGTATATATAGGTTATATCTTTTGCGACATGGTTATTTGCGATGAGACCTATCATAGAGAGTTTTATAGATATTAATTAGGGCATTGATAAAAAATAGTATTTGTGATGGGTCTCATTGGAAATACACACATGACGACATATTATTTTCGACGGGGGCGGTTACCCGTCACATATAAGAAAAACTGGGAAGGGCATTTTTGGCGGGACTCATGAAAAATACCCACCTGAAGACACATTATTTGAGATGGGTAACCACCCACCTTCACAAATAATAGAAAACTGGGAAGTGTATTGGATATGGTCCATCGCAAATATGCATTTTTATGGATTATTTGTGATGAGAAAAAATTCCCATATCAAATAGTTTAATTCGATAGAATTTTTTCGATGGGACCTATTCGTGTCGAAAATACACCATCACAAAAATCATAATTTTTTATAGTGAATGATTCATAAGTAATTTTGGACATAAAGGAATCAGTATCACGTCAAACTAATACACTATGTGATCGACCTGACTCAAAGTGCATGTTTCCCGTTTAAAATGAAATATTAGTTAAAAAGACAAGTAAAATACTCAACACCATGAAAACACATTTATATTGGTTTAATACATTAGGAAAACAATCCATAAGTCATTTTGGATGTGTATCAATCAATCTCAACTCAATCAGACACACGGTGTGACCGGTATGACTCCAAGTGCATCTTTTTATTTAAAATTGATATTAATTTTAGTAGAAAAGACAATTGGCATACTCAAAATTGATAAAATGAAATCTTATTACTTTGATAATTTATTAATATGATCCATAAGTCATTTTAATTTTTAGGAATCAACAACATCTTAATTCGATACACGATGTGCCCAGTATAACTCAAAGTGTATGTTTTCCTTTTGAAATTGACATTTTAGTTCAAAACCTATCACTCACCGAAAACTGAGAAAATGTTCTCAGATTGTCTTAATAATTTATAAGAATGATTCATATATCATTTTTCTCCACATAGGAATCCAAATCTTATCTAACCAACAAACGATTTGACTGGTATGACTCAAAGTATGTGTTTCCAGTTTAAAATGGCATTTTAATACAAAAGATAAGTGATGTACTCAAAACCAAGAGAACGAATTTGGAAAGTTTTATACATTAGGATAATTATTTGATAAGTTATTTGTGATGTCCACGAATCAGCCGAACCTCAATCTGACGCACTGTGTGACCAATATGACTGAAAGTTCGACTTTTTTATTTAGAATTGACATTAATTTTAGTAAAAACGTTGTCTCACATACTCAAAACTGAGAAAAATAATTTAGATTATTTTTATAATTTATGAATGACATCCATAAGTCATTTGTGAATTTTAGGAATGAGCATCATCTCAATTCGATTCACGATGTGCCCAATTTGACTCAAAGTGTCTATTATCAGTTTAAAATTGATATTTTTGTTCAAAACGATTCATTAACTGAAAACCATGAAAACACACTTGGATTGTCTTGATAATTTAGGAAAACAATTCATAATACATTTTTGTTTTGTAGGAATCATTCCTACATCAAACCGACACACGATGTTACTGGTATGACTTAAAGTGAGGGTTTCCAGTTTAAAATGACATTTACGTAAAAAAGATAGGTGATATACTCAAAATTGATCAGACACCTTCGTATTGTTTTTATACTTTATGAAAATTATCAATAATTTCGTTGAGACCTGTATGAATTTGTCACACATCAATACGATGCACTGTGTGATTGGTATGACTCAAAGTGCGTCTTTTTATTAAAATTTGACATTGATTTTGGTAAAAAAGAAAACCAACATACTCAAAACCAAAAAAACCCATTTAAATTGTTATGATAATTTAATACAATGATATATAAGTCATTTTCAACATGTATTATTCATTCAAACCTCAATCCAATACACGATGTTCCCAGTATGACTCAAAGTGTTCATTTTCATTTTAAAATTGATATTTTAGTTGAAAAAGTGTTAGTCACTAAAAACCATAAAAATAATTCTCCGTTTATCTTGATAATTTAAGGGAATAATTAATAAGTCATTTTTGATGGGTAGTAATCAGTCTCAAGTAAAAATTATACACAATGTGACTGATATGACTCAAAGTGCATGTTTCAATTTAAAATGAGATTTTAGTAACAAAAGAAAATTTATATACTCAAATCTAAGAAAATGCATTCGAATTGTTTTGATACTTTAGGAAAATGATTCGTAAGTCATTTGAGGTTTGTATGAATCATACACATATCAATCTGGCACTCAGTGTGACCCGTATGACACAAAGTGCATCTTTATAATATAAACCAGTCATTCTAGTTTAAAACGCACATCACATCACCAAAAGAGAGAAAATGATCCTAGATTGTTTTCTCATCATTCTATCTACTATTAATTATTTAATTAATTTCCTTATCATTTTTATCTTATTCTTATTTAGTTAATTTTCACAAAGATAATTCATGAATACAAACATTAAATGTTGTGATGTGAAAGAATCAACGACAAATTGATCTGATACACAATGTTCCTAGTATGACTCAAAGTTTAGCATAAAATTAACACGTTATGTTAATTTATTTCTTTATATTATTATTTACATAAGAATTTTTTTCTTATAAAAGTGAATTTTTTTCTTATGTAGGGGTGGTATGTTTGAAAATAGCATGAATCAAGGTCAAGATCAAAAGAAAAAGGAACAATGATGTTTTTGAATGTATGTAATAATTTTTACTTATAAAATTGTATAAACCAATGTTTAAAATGTCTATAATATAGTTATTTTTTCTAGTATTTGTGTTGTAAATTTTATTTCATTTAAAATATCTATTGGTACTTTATTTTTTTTATTTCATGTTGTATTTTTGGTGCTGCAGTGTGCTATTGTAGCACACTGCAGTATACCCCTTTATTAGTGCTGATAAAGGGATCCTTTATCTACACTTATAGAAGCACTCGTAAAGGTACCCTTTATCAGCACTTCTAGAAGAATTGATATAGGATCTCATTAACAATTCTTATTTAGAACTAATAATATCCTATGTCTTTTAATCTCACTCCGATAGTAAGCACTTCTCTAGCACTGATAAAGGTCATTTTTAACATTATTAAAGACATATTTTTTCATAGGTATTCTGAGTTACAGTTTTCCCAGGATGCCTTTAAATGTGTTTTTAGAAATACAATATTCATGTAATGGTAAAAATAAAATTAAACAACCTCATATTGATGTGAAATCATGAGAGTTACGATTGAGTTATTTTTGACATTTATGCATATGCAACATGTCGATTCGATATGCGGTGTGGTCAGGATGACTTGGTAAATAGTTTTTAAAGTTACCTAATCATTGAAAAATGTTTTCTGGCATGTCAAAAATAGACAAATGGAATCATATTTCAATTAAATCAGAGTAAAATGATCATAGATTAATTTTTGAAATATAAGAACTGACAAAATTTCATTTCAAGCTACTGTTCACCCGAGATGCTCTTAAACCCTTTTTAGTTCATTAAAACACCAAAACATGCATTTAACAGTCAAAACCATATCAAAAAACCTCAAATTGACATTTAATCATAGAAAAAACACCTTTGAGTTATTTTTGGTGTGTACGCGCACAAGAAACATCAGTCGGACATGCAATGTAGACAGAATGACTCGATAAACTATTTTTAAAGGTACCCAAGCCTTTGAAAATGTGTGATAGGGGGGTCAATACTAGATAAACGATGTATGATTGATATGAAAAAAGAGTAAATGGACCATATATTTATTTTTAAAATATAGTAACAAGTGATATGACATTCTGAGTTACATTTTTTCTAGGATTCCTGTAAGCACTTTTTTGGGTTTTAAAACACCAAATTGTGCGTGTAATGGTCAAAACCTTAGTAAATGACTTTATATTGATTTTTTAATATTTTTAAAACCCCTTTTGAGTTATTTTTGATGTGTACTTGTATAAAACACATCAATCCAATATGTGGTGTGTTCAGAATAACTCCGTAAACAATTTTTAAAGGTACCAAAGACTTTAAAAACGTGTGTTGGGGGATTAAAACTGTAAAATACATAAAAATTACCTTAAGTTAGATAATAATGACTATATATTAATTTTTTAAATGTAGGAACCAACATAACATCATTCTGAGATATGGTTTTCTTGGTATTCCCATAAACACATTTTTAGTGTTTTAAAACACCAAAACATACGTGTAATGGTTAAAACCATAGAAACAACATCATATTGATATGAAATCATGGAAAAAACACTAATGTGTTATTTTTGAAATATAGAACTTTCTTCCATATCAAATTCTTTAAAATTTATTTATTAAGTAAATTTCAAGCACACCACACATCAAGTTAAAAATTAATCAGATAGTTATATTCTTATCTATTTTCATTTTCAAGTGTTGAATCATATATGAAATTGTTATGTTTATGTTTTAAAATTTTTCTTAATGACATATTATTTGTTTTATGTTAATACTTCTTATGTTTTAAAAAAAATAAAAAAAATAATGTACAACATTCTGAATAAATTATGTGAGTTTTTTCTTTTACAGTTTTTTTCTTGAATGTTTTTGTTTTTATTAAAGGTGTCAGATGATTATAGTTAAAAGGATTTTGACCGATCAAATCCATGAAATTATAGAGAATAAAATCATGACGGTTCTTAGTTCTTGTGGTATGTTTAAATTTTATCAATGATTATACTGTAATTCTAATTTGTTATGTTACGTTTTAATTTCCACCTTCTATTTTGTTATAGTTGATAAGATTAAGTGGTCAGTTATTGTTGATGAGATGATGTGGAGGTAGATTGATGCAGTGAAGGTCGTGGGATAGATGTATATCATCCATGGGTTTTTGTTATTGGACATATTATATATATATATTGATGACTGAGGTATGGGTTGACATAGGGTATGGTTACTTAGGTTATGGTGACTGAGGTTAATGTATATATGATGGGTTTAATATAAATTTATGTTCTAATTTACTACATGTCATAGTTTATATTTATATTTTTTATTAAATAATTTTTTAGAAAAAAAATAAATTTTAAGAAAAATATTTAGCGGTTGTTCTAATAACCGTTGCAAAATAAATTTCACAAAATTTTAATTGGTGGTAGTATTTATAAACTATCTATTTACATAACTATTTATACTATATGTAGTAGTGGTTATGTTCATTTTTTATAATTTATTTTCAGGTTATTTTTTTAAAACCACCACTAAATAAAATTGAAACCGCCACAAAATGCTCCAAAAAATGACACATAAAAAAACTAATGCTATAAAATAATTATTGCCGCTAAATGATTACTGAGTGTGAAATACATGACGTTTTCATAACCACCACTAAATTATTTAGCAAAAGTTTAAAACACCATAAATAGAAAAAAATTGTGCTAATATCTTTTTTTAGGTTCTATCTTTAAGGGAGTACAACAATATTGAATACTGATCTCTATCTTAAGATACCCAAATATCTCAAAGGGGTGCTAGAACCTTCTCTAAGAGAGATGAAGGAGTCTTGGGAAGAATAAATTATTTATAGGTTTTCATTAAATCATTGTTTATAATAATAGGGATCATATCCCTTTATATATCCATTATTAAGGCATTTCATTTTAAACTCATCAACCATATATGTGTACATTTATTACAATTGTCATTTATTCATTGAATCATATTCAAATGAATATTCAAACCATTTAAAGCATTAATAATTGATAAAAATTCATGGGATGATATATGAACCTAATTAATATGGTTTTATTAAACATAACCAACAATCTCCCACTTTCACTAAGATCTATCAAGAATTTATTCCAAACTTCACAACCATTTGTGAGTCCATCTAAAATAGTTTCAGAAAATTTTCATCTATCATTATTCATTTTGGAACAATATCTTTTTTCCAAGACATTATCCTTATCCAAGAGAATAACTGTGTAACCTTGTTGGCCTTAGTAATTTTTAAAACAAATATGAAATCCATTTTTCCTACATGTAAGAAATGAGCAACCTCTAGAAAAGCATCAGTGCTAATCATTCTAATAAGGGGTCATATGTGATCCCCATAAAACATACTCATTTATTTATATGTACATTTCCACAACTAGATGTATCATATACATCATATATATACCTATATAATACTTTTCCCATGACACTAAGTGACCCCTAAACATTGAACATGTCAACATATTAGAGGCTAACTCGTCTTTTCCAGATTCTCGGAAATAAACTAACCAAGTTGATACATACACCACATTTCGTTCATCCTAAAGTTTAGAACATGAGATGTATCAATTCCATGTAGTCCACTACACAAAAAGTACTCTAACTTAGAATGGCCATGAAAATACTCAGTCTAATTCAAGAAAGGTCTTGATGTATTTTCTTATTATATAAGTGGAAATATCCTATCTTGGTTCCACTCCAATAAATAACATGATCAACAATATACCCAACCACACACTAATTAGATATGATCATATTTTTAATTTTCTAAGTAGGGTATCAAAATATGAAGGTCATCATTCTAGGTATCACACTATCCTTAGGTAGGAATATTGATAATAACCATTAACCCCTATGTATATCGAAGATGGTATGAAATTCCATGGGTTATATTTTAGTAAGGAAGTCTAAATAATAATCCTCTACTTATAAACTCATGAAATTATTCTTAATATCTCATATAACACCCATTTTAATGAGTATAATAATCTATTCAAGATAACATTAATATATCATCAAAAATCATAATAATTCGTCATGATCACTGATTAGGGATAACCCAATGTTTTTACCTTGAAGGTATATTTATCATTAAAAAATTCATGTAAAAATAAACTATATTAAACATGAATGTATGAAAAATGGATATTTCTTTATAAACAATGATACATTTATTATTCTTAAACCACATTTTAATTTTTTTTATTAAAACCATACATAAGAACCAATTCATCACATTATATATGTTAAAATACAAAAATTTTCTTATGTTTGCAATATTTTGCAGGGTTTTAATTAATTACATCAAAAATGTAATTCATGTCACATCTCCATATAACCACCTGATAAATAACTCTCACTAAAATATTTTATGAGTAATATCTATGATTTATGCTATTTTCAATAACAGAAGAACTTATAAATCATATTCCTAAAATTATACTTTTTAATCATAGATTAAAACTCCCTTACTTTACAACATAAAATGTTATAATATTACTTTTGTTGTATAATAATAACTCTTTCTACATACATCATCATCACTCTTAGAACCCATTATATCAAAATTTCTCCATGTAATAATGTAACTATTTACATTATTATGAACTAAAATATCCTAACATATTTTAGGATAACGTTACATTCACTTCATTATGGAAATAATGTAACCACTAACAATTCATCTTATCATTATACCCTAAAATATTTTATGATATCAATTGAATTTAAATTTTTAAACAAGTTGGCATAATAGATATAATCACTTTATTATAGTGACAAAATTAAACTATTTAAATTTTTATTTACTATAATATATCCTAACTCTTTAGGATATTATGTGAAGGACCACTTAATCATAAACTAGTATAATCTGTTATTTGTTAAATTTTAACTTATCTATGTCCAAATATATTTCCAATGGATTTTAAGACATTTTATTTTCTCATATTTTCTTCCTAGGATTCAATACAAACTTCATCAGGTTATGAAATTACAATTATTACCTTTTTGTGGGAATATTTAACAAATAATGTTTTATTATGGTATTTTATGTGTTGGGTACATTTTCTTGAAAATAAAATTATGATTTATAATATTCCATTATATAGGGGTGGGAACTAATCCCCTAAAATTTTAACAAATAACTAGACATGGAATTTTACCCTTATCTGATATTCAAAATTTGTTGTAGGATTCAATGAATCATAGACCGTGGGTATACAATTAGTCATCTAAATTTTCTCAAAAACAAATCTTTTTCAATGAAAAATATTTATTTATCATTTAAGTGAAATGAGATGAATATACACACCCTTTACTTATATTCATTCGATATTGACACATTACTATACATTCAAATAATTTATGTAGAATGATTTTTCTTCATCACAGGAATACAAACAACCATCATTATCAATTTTCACATGACTTTGAATATTGTATATTTACAATACTTGTAAACAATACATTTGATATCACATTCCATTCAAAATCAAATAACCAATTTCTATAACACTTATACATGACATGAAAATTCAATGGAGTTTCACAAACACCTTCAAGTATTTTAGATAATCCCATCATAAAGAAATATTACTTCTTTATAATAACACCCTTAACTTTATTATAATCCTAACCATCTTTCAAAGAAACATTGATGGAATTTCCAAATTTTCTTCATGTAGTTCAAACATTTACCTCCTTATACTATTTTTACGGTAGTAGAAAATATATATTACATTACATGTTCATTTATTCTCAACACTTCTTAAAATCTGGTAACATTTTCATGAATTAATTAATCTTTTTAGAACATTTAAATATATGATAATTGAATTAAATCCTTAATGAAAACTGGACTTATAAGAAATATTTAGTCTCTATATATCTTTAACATATTCAATCATATTTAATATCATTGAAATACCAAATCATATTTAGTATATTATTTGAGACTAAAATTACTTCATTTATTTTGTATTAAATTCCTTTGAAAACATAAGTGAATTATTCTATGTTACATAAGAATATAGATTAATTTTTTGAAAAACATCAACAATTGGTAACTTAGGAATGTGTTGTTTAACACATACAATTTTACTTACTTACAAACTATTAATAAGTTACCAATCTTAATAGTTTCATACATTAAGATTCTCATTTTTAATGGAGTGATAACATTAGTTTTATGATGATGATGATATTATCTACAAAAAAAAATTCTTATCAAATAAATATAATGTCTTATATCTTTTAATAAATTATTTTTAATGAAAGTGTTATAACTAAAATTAATTACCCCAAACATCATATCCATTTATTTAGGGGTTTTAGACCCAATGTCAATTAGGAACTCACATTGGTTGAGAGGATTGGAGGTTGGGATCATCACACCCTTAGGGGGAGGGAATTATTGACTACTTCTGGACTCTCTTATAGATTTAATATATGTTCAAAAAGTCCTTACTAGGCCCTAATACATGAATTTTTACCCATGTGTCAATAGCTTTATTAATAAAATATATTGATAGCAGTGACTATGTGCATGTCACGGGTTCCCCATCACTCTCTTATTTATTCATGATACTTTAGTTTGTGACCATGATCGGGGAATTTGGATTTTATTGTCATCCAGGGGAGATGTTGGGGTCTTATATATGGTATTTAACCTCTATGAGGAATCCTACATATCCTATGAACAATAGAATCATATCCTATATAGTTCGTATGACTTAGTTTAAGGTCATGTGATTGGACCCATCCAAGAAGTTTAACATTATGCGGTAAAGATTTTAATATTGGGCTCAAACCATAGTGATTTTTCCTATGTATCCTATTTGAGATAGAAAACATACTATAAATAGTTCTTTAATGGTCATATATATTGTGAGAGATACAAAAACAAAGATCTTGGGTGGGACTTATGCACATGAGGCTGCCCTGGATTGCTTTTTTCGGGATTATGGCCCTTTGAATGAATATGAGATGTAATCAAAACTAAATCTTAGTGTTTATCCTATATTGGGGGAATTATCATCATGCTATTGATGAAATAATTTATATCGTATAATACTACATGATTCATACTCAGTGTGAAAAAAAAGAGATAACAGAAAATTAGAGACATTTACTGAGAGGATATTTGTATGGGTCTTAAAAGTTAATGTTTCCTTTTGAGAGGTATCATTTATAATTTCATGGAGGATATGGTAAGAATATTGAGCCTTAGGAAAATGTCCTAAATATCCTATTTATAATAGGAATCAGAGTAATCATTGTTCGATTCATCCCTAACATGCTAATGGGTTTAAGGTACTCGAGGGCATGATTGCGACTGATACTTGAAATGATTTTTGTGTATGATCCCTCTTCCCATATTCTGATTGATGATGAAGGATGGTATAATTAAGGGAAAATTTAGTCCCATATATTATAAATACTTAGTATATTAATGGAATTACACTAAAGTGGATTCCCATTAGAGCTCAGGCCTTAGGAATGCATCCTATATATCCTAGTTATGGCGGAAATCAAAGTTCTCATAGTTTACTAGATCCTTAACCTGATGATTATTTAAGGTAGATTATCATTATTGGAGACTTTATTATTATCCATTAATTTTTAGGAATGTTAGATGCTTACTCTAGGAGGATTCTCATTGGAGCTTAGGCCTTAGGAAGGTGTCCTATGTATCCTATTTGGACATGAATCGAAGTTATCATAGTTCAGTTAAACTAGGGCTTACACACAGAGTTTTCCCTTTTGCACACTCTTTAATTTTCTTTTATCATATTAAATATATATGATTATGACCATTAATGGTATACTAGATATACTTGGAATTTTATTGAAGGACCTCCAAATATAATGACAAAAATAGGTTCACATGACTGTGTAACCCTATCCCATTAAGGAACCTTCCCTTATAAAGAGGGAATGTGGCTGAATATTCCTTGATGGGGTCCACATGTAATGGGTATGAGTATGTTTTCTGGGAGAAGATGACATGTCTTAGGGAATTTTCTTTAAATGTCTTGGCTTCCTTCTAGACATTTCTTCATTGTCCGCTTGACATGTTTGGGGTGTCATCCTGTCATGGTATACATGTACAAGGGTGTCTTCCCAATAAATTAAATTTTCTCGGTTGTCTTTTCATAATCTAATTATACATGTCTATGATGCTTCAAACAAAATAAATAGACATGTCTGGAATCTCCACATGATCTATGATGACATAACTATATGCTATCACATAATCAACCTGACATGACCTTGACGTATTTGCGTGAATAAAGAGGACATGTCCAAGATGCTTTGCATAATCAAAGTAGAAATTTCTATGGTATTTCACATGATCTAAGTATAAATGTATATATACTATCACATGATCAACCTGAATTACCTTTGGATGGTCTCATTACAATGTGGGCATGTTAATGGGAAATCACCTGATCATGCCGACATGTCAATATGTTGTCGTGTCTTTTCCAGAGCCTATCTGGTGAAAACGAAGATATGTAAAGGGGTTGTGACGGGATCAACTTGTCTTGTCCTTGGGATATCGCATGAAAATGAAAATATGCTGGTAACCTATAACAAGATCAACCAAAATTGTATATGGATTTCCCTATGACTAATAGGAATTTTCTAGGTTCACCTAACGATAACATGAGATTATTTTAGAATATTTTGATCACATGAACTTAAGAGATTTTCATAGAGGGGTCCCATGAACATGTTTAGGATCACTCACATGACAAATGGGACATGCCCGAGGGTTGAGGTAACTTGTCCAAAGGTACTATGCCGAAACCTTCATGTGAAATAATTAATTACAAACTATGAATGTATGGGGTGCACACCATATGGATTTCACGGTGAAAGGATGTCTTGTCCATGGACTCGTAAGCATGTAAAAAAGAACTTACATGATGACCCATTGTTCATGCGATTCACATGAACTCGGAAGGGTCATGTGAGGGGTTTTGTGAACATGCACAAATGCTTCCTAATAAGGCTAAAAACATTGGTTAGGGTAGATGTCGAATAAATCCAATGGGTTTTTCCATTGCTTTACCTGTATGTCAATGGGTATCTTCATAATGACACCACATGATGCCTGAACTCATGCGATCCACATGAATTTCAAAAGGTATAGTGATGGGTTTTGTGATTATGCGTAGGGGATGCATATCAAGGATTTCATGCACATGGATGAAAGAACACATTTCACAGTGAGGAGGAGTTCATGGGATATGGGTGCCTAAGGCATGAAACACAAGGCTGAGTAGGGGTTTCATTTTAAGACATAGGGTGCGACTTCTTAACTACGCCTGAAAAAGTGGTGTTTTCCCAATCTCAACTATGCACTGCATGAAAGTGGTTGCATGATGACCATGTGACCACCTGATCTCTAAGGGATCATGTGAATTAATCTATATATGTGTGTTGTGGATGTAGTCTAGTTCCACATAAAGGATCTCAGTCAAGGACTATCAACCCACATTCTAGCATGGGGTTCAAATTCTAGGCACTTTATCCACATGACTAGGAACTTGTGACGTGTAGTATTTTGGATCCATTTCTTACAAGGTGGAATTCAAGCATTATAAGACCGAGGTTTCACAACATTTCCATATTACTATCCTCTAATTAATGTTTTCAAACAACAATATGGGTAGCCCGTGCATCTAAGAGAAGGTGTTATCTCATCATATGAGTTTATATCACTCATGTGATCACGTGATATATAAGAATGTAGTGTAGAAGATATTGTGAATGGGTGAATGGGGTTCTTGGACGAGTGGATATGATATTTTATAGGTTATGTGTAAAATGTTATTAGACCTAGAAATCATGTGATCTTTAGATGATTTCATTCAATGACATTCCTATGGTAGATTCTCATGATGGGATCCCCATAATTACATGGATAAGATCTTTGAAAGAGGTGGCCGGCCCCTCTATTTCTCCATTTCTCTCTTTACTATCCTAGAATGTGTCTTTTTTTTCCTGAGGGTATAAGGGTATTTATAGGCCAAGGGAGGCCGCATATGGTGACCCTTTGAATTGGGAGGATGTTGTCTTCACTAGAAGAGGTGGTGGAAACTTTTTCGGATAGGCATCATATGGTTGTAAGTAAGATTCAAGTGATCTTAATTTCTTCAGGATATGCTTCAATTTTCTTCTATGATTCCATGTGACTGACTCTGATAAATCCCACTTAATTTAGATAAAAAATCATATAGAATAATTAAGTGTCACATGGTCATAAACTTCATAAGATGCATTCTATTGTTGTATTTTCCTCAATATCAAGATCAAAATACCATCACGCAATAGATTTGTTCACTGATGGAAGGTTTTGAGACATTCGATTAGTTTTTGAGATGGAATCCTGTAATGAAATCAATTATTCAAAGACATTTAAGACAAATCTTCATGTCTTACATCAGTTTTATTCGTTCTTTGTCTTGATGTCATTGTGGTGGATGGTTGTTGAGAGCTCAAATAGATTTAGTGTCATTGATAAGAAGAAGACAAAATGTGATTTTATACTTCATGGGATTGGTTTAAATTTTCATAGCATGGGATTGATTCATTATGAATTCATGAATAGGGGGATTTAATAAATTACTTAGATCATCAGGTTCAAATATCAGATGGATGTTCTTATATTAATATTTTTAATTTCATGAATAGTGTCGTGAGATCCCATCCCACATAAAAATGCCATAGTGATGCCGCTGTGGTTTATCAATAAAATGATGTGGGTTGGGGTTTGGAAATCCAAACCCTCTTTACAACATTCCACCATGCAGGGTGGCACCTCCCATCCTGATATGCTACCTCCCTGGGGTGATGAGTTATCCCCTCTTGAATGGGTGCTTTCCCATGTGCACTATGCCTGTTGTGTGCTAGCAAGATGAGTTGGCTCCCTATGCACAGTTGAGGGATCCCCTTCATGGGCCTATGTCAAGTTGGCTAGGCCTATTGGTGTTAACTGGCTCCCTTTTTGGAAAAGGGGGTTCTAAAAAACACTTATAAAATAATCTTAAGTAAAATGATTATTGGAAAAAACTCTTTTACCCTTATAGAGAAGACCCAAGACATAAGTGAAACCATTGATTCCTTCATAAAAAGTATGTCATTATATTCTGATTGTCTTCAATCTTTAGAAATCATCGACATAAAAGTTTATATTACACAATTATGGGTGTAAAAAAAATTCCCCACATAATGAGATTCATTCAAAACAAAAAGAACATGATTATAAGGTAAACATAGATCAATTTTCCACATATATGGTCATTTGATGAGATTTTATATTAATCCCTATAAGTGAGTATTCCTAGAGTGTGCTGATTGAGGAATATTAGTTTCCATTAATTGGAGACTTCTGACCACGAGTGCTTGGTTGGATCCAAGGCTTTGGGCATGACGATCTTGCAATTAGAATGTGTATGAATTCTAGGATGGAACATGAATTGGATGAAAATAATCTTGTGGATGGATGCTCAATAAGATAATTTTATGTCACTACGTATCCCATGTGAATGTGAATCAATCTATACATAGTTTTGAAAATATACCACTATGAAAATTAAACTTATGCATAAATAACATAGGCTCATGGATTAAGAAATCTATGATGAATGTCCTTATGTAGATCTATATTATGAATTGTAAAGGTAATTTCATTGTTTTGTGATGAAATAATGGGTATAGATGCATGTTATTGTGGATATGTTTCTCTGATCACCAAAAATACCCATCCTTTCTGTGTAAAAACAAATAAACTCAATCACATAGATTTGAGTTATTAAATTACAATAGGTTTTTATTGATAAATGTTCATGAATTCCAACTAACTTGAGATTCCTCATTGATGTACCTACTCTAGTTATATTAACACTTTCTAATTTACAAGGGTAATTAAGGTACCATACTCATCCCAGAGGGAGAATGCTCTAACTTCTACCCAAGTTAAGGGACTTTGTGAGGATAGATCTATTTTTAATAAGGCCATATGGTGTGAACCACAATCATTGTTTCTCATTATTATTTTTCCATAAATTTATCCTAAGTTTCATATGGAGGAAGACTTAGCAGGAATGGAAATAGATTTTTCTTAGGATTCCTTCTTATAGGTTTTTGACCTAAAATGATTTTTGTGAATTCTATTTTATAAATGATGAATATTTATTAGATCACAGAAAGTACATGTCTAAGGAGTAGAGACTCATCTTTTTACAAACATTCCTTAATAATGTTTTAAACATGGAGGGAATTATTTCTCATTCAATTGGATGTTTGAAGGTATTGAAAGATAAACCATAACTGTGCTATAGTTAGATTATTTTATCTTGAACATTATATTGCTATAGATTTTGGGTCTTTTTTATCAATCCTTATATTAATTTATTTTAATGTATTTTAGGTTTGACCTTTTTGTGTTGTATTTTATGGTCTTCTAAGTTCCATTGTGGTGTCATCGGGGCTCAAGAGGATTCAAGGTACCTTCTTATATTTTAGGGGGAACCTCTGGTTGGTAGGCCTATAACCATTGTTCCTCGACATCATTATCAAATAGAGGTATTACCACTCATTTGCAAAATCCATGAATGTTTTGTAAAGTCTCAAGAATCTGGAAAATAATGTTAGTAATAAAAGAAAGATATCCAGTAAGGGTTCTGAAACCATAGGAAAATTTAGCTCTGAAATTTTGAAGCTCAATACCTACACCATGTGGTTTTGAATCCTAAGGTGTAGGCCAATAAAGGTGTTAGGAATGGGATGTTACCACTCTAATTTGAGAATGGTTACAAAAAATAGCCATGTAATGTTGTGTATGTAGAATAATATTGAATAGTATGGTTAATAAAATTGTAAATCATGGTATAAAGTGATCATGTCATGTTGACGGTATAGAAAAACCATGCCATGATTGTCCTGGAACACCATCAGGTGCTGGGTTCTTTCATGGGGATGTTAGGCTCACAAGAATCCAAAATCCATCTATATTAGGCCATGATTTCTCCAGTTGGTCAGTCTAAGACATTATAAATAAATTGAATGTCCAATCAGAGATATCACTTTTCCTTTACAAGGTCTATGAATGGTTTTCAAAGACCCAAGGCACTTAAATATTGAGGTATGATTTATGTAATATGTAAGATTCAATAAGGGTTTGAGCACCCTAAAATATATGTTTTCTCCTAGTGAACACGTTATCACGACAAAGATATGTGACAAACCACTACTCTAAATTTTGATTATATTAAGGGTCCAAAGATAATATCTTGTATTTTACTAGGTTAATAAATTTGACCCTATGAAATTTATGACTTATTTTCTTTCACCCTAATTATTGCCTAAAATTTTGAGATGATGATTTTAGAAAATGAAGACTAGAGTTTTTCATAGGCCTCCCATTACAGCTTTTCAGCCTGAAAAATCTGTGTCTCTTTCAATAGCAGTTTAAGGTCTTGTGATTTAGACCATTAAAGGAAAATTTTTAAGGTCATACAACATTGACCAAAGTGCAGGTAGTTTATGTTCATGATGCACATGATCCTAACACGAGGGAGATGTTGCACAAGAACCTGATTAGGATACCCATGGCCAAGATTACTCCAACGTCCTTCTGAGTGGGAGTTGAAAATTTTGTAAATAATGGATTGAGATTCTCAGTTCATGAGTAAAGATGTGGGACAATCATACCAAGGATAACCCAGAACACCCTCAAGTGATTAGTTCCTCCATGGTGACTTCAGACACACAAGGATTAGAAATCCATCCTTATAGAGGCAAGATATCTCTGATCGGTAGGTATTATCCCTTATAAATCAATATCATAGTAAATCATAGAGATATATTTTCCTTTACACATTCCATAAAAGGGTTTCCTCAACCCAATGTGATCAAGACCTGAAGTGTGGTATATGGATCAAGGTGGTCAAAAGATGGAGAAAGCACACAGTACTATGTTTGACCAGGGTAAGGATGTTGTGGTCCTTTGATAAGGAATGATAATGTGTTATGAACATAATATATTAACTACATGTTTTGGGGACATATTTTTTCACAATTTTAATGTCATGTGGTAAGGTCGTTTCGATGTAGTTTATCATCATGTAGTAAGATCATTTTTGTTTCCTTGTAGTTTACTGTCATGCGGTATGGACTTGGGAACTGATGTGAAATTTTTTCAAGGCATATTATGTTCACAAGTAAGTCATACATAGATCTTAATCAAATGTAGGAAAAATGAAATTTCATGAATCATCCCTTATGCAGTTGAGGTTCATTTTTTTATCGGCTGTTGTAGGTGGGCCTAGGTTTTGAGATTCGGGCATCACTACATATCCTATGATGATAATAATCAAGCCAAACATAATCATTAATGGAAAAATATCTATGTGGGTATGACTTATATACAGATGTGGGAGTTACATTTGATTGGTTAGATGGTCCTACGATTGGTGATACGAGACAAGAATCAATCCAATCACAGTTCTTAAAGAGCGATGCTGTTTAACATCATACAAAAAGTACATTGGCTTCCCAAAGTGAAAATTGGTATTTTAGTTATACTTAAGGATAAAAATCTAGGTTTCACTATATATCCTATGGTAATATTAATTAGTATATACGTAGTTCTTGTGTAGTGAACATCCTACACAATTATTTCCTATATGTGGGGAGAGAAATTTTGGTGAATGGACCCAAGGATGGAGATTTAGGCCCCACTATATATCCTGTGATATCATTAATAAAGTCAAACTTAGTTCTTGAATAGAGTTTTGGTAGTTTAAGAATGACCTTCAAAAGTGGTCCTCACTAGAGAGGTCCATAAGAATGTGATTTTTTTATGTCATGAAAAGGACATCAATAGTGTAGTTTATTAGCATGTGGCGATGAATCATTGTATTCCATTTATGGTCTTGCATTCAGGACCATGATAAAAATATTTTGATCTGATATTCCATTTTTATACATAGAATCCCTTCATTAAATTCATATTCTCACATGAGTTATGCTCGGTGAAAGAAGCAAGGAATGGCAGGGGTTCTTCTCACCATGAATAGGTGATTAGGGATAGGACAAGGCCATTTTCCATCATATGGTAGCTATATACAGATATAGGGTCCATGATTCCCTAT
Source organism: Viscum album (assembly GCA_963277665.1). Taxonomy (NCBI): domain Eukaryota; kingdom Viridiplantae; phylum Streptophyta; class Magnoliopsida; order Santalales; family Viscaceae; genus Viscum; species Viscum album. The sequence goes on from OY728139.1 coordinate 873,585,294, forward strand.
GTATCTCATTGAAATTAAATTCAAGATGTATGTAGTTCTAGAAAAGTTCACAGTTTAATTTCTTGTAGAAAAGACATCAGCCGTTCAGTTTAACATCTTACGGTATCGATGTGGAGCCCTTGATATGAATGAAGATGGATGTTTTTGATTCATGCAGTTTTACATCATGCTCTAAGTACATTTTCTGTGTATTTTAACATCATGTGGTAACTATGTGTCTGGATAAACATGAAAGAAAAAGTATATTTTGGCTAGGCCTAAGACTAGAGTATCAAGCATCACAACATATCCTATGATAGAAGGAATCAAGAGACATGTAGTTCTAGAAACCTGTCCAGTTTAGTGTCATGTGCTAAGGACATCATTATTTCATTTTAAAATCAGGTAGTATGGATACTGGTAAACGTTCTGTTTAAAGTACTGTTTCCATGACTTGATATGACGTGCAGTTTAACGTCTTAATTTTACTACAAAATCTGTATAGTTTAATATCATGTGGTTAAGATGAACTTTAGAAATCCATTTTTTTATGTATTTGGTATCTTGAAATTGGAATTATAAGTGGGATTGGGCATGTTTGATAGGTTTATTTTATAAAATAATCTCTATATATGTCCATGTCAACCAATTCGTCATCAGATCTATTTTCCATTACCTAGGTTATACCATAGAGGTTGCCTCTCTGGATAGCCTACTAACCATGGTGAAGTGCTGTTTATGGTTGATGGGGAACTATATATGGTTAACCCCAATAATATGAAAATATTTCTATATGATGATACTTAATATTTTTGAACACCTCACTATGTGAAGGTGTATAGGAAAGGGGAGGATTTCCTTGTATATGGGAGATAACACCATAGGTAGGTTGACCATGATAGATGTCTGGAGTAGATTCCCTATGATCTATCTCCAAAATACCATGAGGATTAAAATCTTGGTAATTAAAACATTATAATTAAGTTGAAGAGTGGAATAACCCTTGGTGTGTTGATAATGCGTCTTGAGAAACCTCAAGAACACTTGGAATTGAGTAGGCACGGTGTTTGAGCCCCACTCTACATTGTGGATGGAATATATTGTCCTACCTTTTGGGATTGAGAAGGAATATAATCCTACTCCATGAAAATTTCTATAATCTATTGATAATTTTCCAGTGTTATAGGAATGTGGCCCCACTACTGAGAAGATGATAGAGTATGTCTGTGAGTTTTTCTTATATGGATTTGAGCCTGTACCGAGGTGTGTTCTGGTCTCACTTGGTGGGTCTCAACCAAAACAAGGATACAATCCCGATCCCATGCCATTTGAATATTCCATTGGTCTTTTTTATAGGATTATGATCCTATTGCGAGGAATATGATGCTCTCACTTGGTGAGCCCGAGTGGGAATGGGAATATGAGATTGATTTGAATATACATTCCTTGTAGAAAAATGTTGATGGACCTCTGGATTGGGAGTTGGGATACGAGCCTCCTCTTGTAAGCTAATAAGATATTTCAACTATCATTATTGATTGTAATATGTTTCTACTCTGAGGAATATGAAACTATCAAGTGGTGAAGCTTGACTAGAATTGGGATATGAGCCCAATCTCGAGCCTTTGGAGTATTCCACTAGTATTTTTTCGATCACGGTACGAGTATGTCCCGAGGTATGTGCCACTCTCACTTGGTGAGACCCAGCCAAAACAGGGATATAAGCCCGATCCTGGGCCTTTAGAGTATGTTTCTAGTCTTTTTATGATAGAGATATGAGCATGTACTGAGGCATGAGTTTCTCTCAATTGGTGATCCCCAGCTAGAACAGGGATATGATCCTAATCCTGGGGTCTTTGGAATATTACACTAGTCTTTTGTGATAGGAACATGGGCCTGTACCGAGGCATGTGAAACTCTCAATTGGTTATCCCTATTTGGAATGGGTATATGGTCATGTTTCTTATACCATTCCCTTTATAGGAATATTCTAATAATCCTCTAGGATTGGAGAAAGGATATGATCTTTCTCCATAGTATCCACATGTGCATACTGATAAATGTGTTGAGCTTCTCTGTCTACCGGGATAAGAATATAAGCCTATCATTTCATCTTAACCAGAAGATATCAGCAGAGCTCCTATATTACTATCATAAACCCCTGGCAATTCAAGAGTGTACATACAAGAAAATATTCTTGTATGCTCTCAACTACCAGGATATGTTGGATGAAGTATTTTATTTATGTGGGAATACATTCCCCCTCTTATCCTCCTTGTTCCATTTGAATATGCTGATGTAATTTATGTACGATGGCATGGATTCATACTTTACCTATGTTTTGTACCTTAGAATGATAATAGATTTTGTTTATACTAATCAGGGTATGATCCTTGTTTCTCTGGTATATAGCTTTCTGCATCTAAGAAAGTTTTTTTGATGCCTAAATCTACATGTCTGGGGAGGTGACCTATCATAGAATTCCCTTAGTAGGATACTAAAGAGAATTGGTGATTATATGAAATATATGGTATTGGGAATGTATTATATTAGTGGTTCTTTTGGAAACTGAAATTTCCATCCACTGTTGATGATGTATCCCCGAGATTGAAATGTCACACATTTTTTCATTGTGTGATCGGGACATGTTTTATGAAGTTTATCATCATGTTGTAGTGACATGAATATATGAAGATAGTCTAAGATATAGGATCCCGGAATACCTACACATTTTATCAGGATGAGAGTCAAGTCTATATAGTTCTAGAAAACCACATAGTTTAATTTAATACTGCAAGGACATCAGACATGCAGTTAAAAAATATTGCGGTTAGTACATGGATATAGGGGGTTGGGCCAAGATATAGGATCTAGGAATCCCTGCATATCTCATTTGTATGAGAGTCAAGTAGAACATTGTTCTAAAAAACCCATGTAGTTTAATTTCATATTTCAATGACATCAACCATGAAGTTTAATGTCTTTCGATAAATATGTGGTCCATACTGTTTAACATCTGGAGATAAGGATTTTATCCATGAAGTTTAATGTCATGTGGTAAAGATACTAGCAATTAAGTTTAACATATTGTAGTGAAGAAATTTTACATGCAATTTAATGTCTTGTAGTAAGGATGGTGGTCGTACAGTTTAATGTAATGGGGTAAGGATGACTACCACGTAGTTTTACATATTTCTGTATGAATGATGACCATGTAGTTTAACTTCTTGCGTTAAGGATAGTTACCATACAGTTTGATCATCTTTCTTTAAGGATCATGAACATTCCATTTTAATGTTTTGTGGTAAGGAAGAAGTTAATAACTTATCAAGAGAGTGTTTCTTCTGATGAATCATGGATAACTCTTATTCATACTATATGGGTTTTGATATCCATCAACTCTATCAAGACTTCAATTATCTGTATCTTTAACCAATCCTTGAAGACAATGTAGCACTCTTCTGTGTTCCTGATATGTCAATGGTAGGGGAAATGGTTTTCAAGGATTTTAATCCTTCCCTCTTTCAAATTCTTTATTGTTGGGAGTTTTATAAAACCATTTTCCAAGGATTAGTAAAAATACATGGGGATGTGTTTTGTTTTTGAAAAAATAGGCTTTGTTAAATCTTATATAGAGAGATAGTCACTTATCCCTTGGAGGTATGTGTATCATGCTCTGATGCACAAATTTTAGGTCCATTTTTGAGATTTTATATTACTATAGTAGAGATTTAGGTGCAAGTGGTTTTAATATCCCCATTCTTATCTGTACCTGGAGCCAGTCTTTAAACGAAAATCAACCTTCTATTGTGTGCCCAAGATGTTGATTTTAAGGGAAGTGGTTGTCATGGCCTATCAACCTTGCCTAAACTTTCTCATTTATAAGAGTTCTACCAAACCATTTTCCATAGCATAGTTGAAATACTAGGGAACATGCTTGGCTAGGAAGGAATATATTTTTATCTATTTGTCTTCAAGAGACGGGTGAGCATGCTACTTCTCCCATGTGCTACCTTCTTCGGTGTGGGAACAAGGATGATTTTGGACTCTAGGTTGAATAATATTGTTCTTTATTATTTTTAGGGAAAGTGTTGAAGCATTTGAGGACTTGCATAATGCAGATTCTTCCCACTGATTAAAATATTCCAACTCTCTTGGAGGCTTTGTGGAAACATATTAGGTCAAGTGGTTTCTAAAATATCCCAGATGAGAAGGTGGAAAATATAGAAATTCCTCTTTCCCTGTGGTTTGGGGAGAGGAAGGAAAATGTCTAAATTTCAACCAATGAGGGGATGGAAAATATGAAATTTCCCTTATCCCTGTGGGCTGGGGAACTTCACTAAAATGTAGGATTCCATATATAGGTAAAAGTATATCATTATGAGGTATAGATATCAAGAGTATTCCCACAGTTATTTCATAGAGATCCCTATTATCTCATTTTTGTTGGGTGATCCATTATTCTTTATAAATTCCCTGTCATATTAAAGGGGATGGATGGAAGGATCCATGAAATCAAACTCTTTTTTGTTAGTAGTGGGGTGAGTGGATGATGATGTGAGATCCAACATAGAACCTGGATACTTAATCCACCAAGTCTAGTGTCCATATGATCAATTTTCATTACACTATGAAATACCAAAATATTCGATAATTCCTTCTATAGATTCTTGAAAGATACTGCTGAGTCATTCTTTCCTTATGGCAACAGAAGATGTAAGACAACCTACTGTGATGCATATGACTGTAGGAGGGTATGAATGTACTCTATAAGTGTGATCATCTATATTTTACGAGAATAATTCAGATCCTATTGATATAATACTGAATGAGACATAAGAGGGAAGGTTCCTATACTTGATGGAGTATCTCTCATGGTGATTTAGTGCTCGATATACCATTTGAAGGGTCAGTTCCCACTGTACCTTTTGAGGGGTTGGTGCCCATCATATCATTTGAGGGGTATGTTCCCATTGTACCATTTTAGGGGTAGGTGTCTGTAGTACCATTCTAGGGTCCAGTTCACATGATACTATTTACGGGGTTGGTTCCCATGATACCATTTTAGTGTTAAATTCTCATATTTAAGACAAACACATGGTAGAATATGATAAAAATTCCCCATCTTAATTGGATGGGGTGCTCTTTCAGATTGAACAGTCACCAAGGGAAGATGTGTTGAAGTTAGAGGCTCCAAGATTGTGATGATCTAGGATTGCTTCTAGGTCACTATCAAGATACACTGGCAGGGCTCAGGAAGATTTTTAGTAGCCGCGATATAAGCCTGATACGAACTAGCATTGTTTGGATACCCCTGGCGAGATCTCCAATTGGATGTACCAACATTGATAGTTGGTATAGGAATAACATACTCTATAGATCCTTGTACAATCATAGTCACATATCGATGATGGTGACCATGAAAAAGGGTAAAACTTCTAGGTAACTCCTGAGTGATTGATTTTTCATGATGATTGTACTCATCCAATTCCTTGAGGTACAGAATGAATTAATTTATGCACTATTAGGATAGGCTTCGAAAGAGGTTGAACATGATAACAAGGACCAATTTCTCTCATGTGTCCTATCATGATGAAGGAGACCTATATAGATTCATACTCTAAAGTATTTAATGATCATATTATAGAATTAGGATGGATATTTTGATGTGGTACTCCAAGACCAATACATTCACCAACTGTTTGTGGAGGTGTTGTGTTGGTGACAATATACATTAGGGCCTCAGGGGAAAAGGAAACTTGTCCAGTGATCTTAGAATCCATTGGCACATTTTAGGATGTAATTTATATTTCATGAAATCTGGAAGGCCCTGGAGAAGAAAAAAGACACCTCATTAGTGAAACATCATATATAAGAGTACATGTTTTATAAACTACTTTCACAGTTAAAGGATAAAGAAGTATTCTTTTCTTTTTATGAAAGGTTTAGTGCAGTTAAAAAAATATGTTAGGTTTACCATTTTGTTTTGAATCGTGTACAAAACAAACTATCTTGATGTTAACTAGAAAATATATCATTTTAACACATGAAAGTGATGAAATAGTTAAATGATTTCATGCTAGGTTCACCATTGAGTATTATAGGGAAATAGATGTGGATGGTATTTGACTGGAAGGTTTGATTAGGGGCGGTTTCAATGCCATTCTTAATCACTTGCATTGGGGTTTAGAATTTATTAATTCTTCGTTATAAACACCCAATGGTTCCCACATCCATAACCGAGTACATAACCTCTTTCCAAAGGTAGGTGGTCATTTCGGGTTTCAAACCCAACAGTGTTTAAGAAATCACATTGGTTGAGAGAATGGGAGGTTGGGCTCATCACGCACTTTTAGGGGGAATTGTTTCCTAATATAGGACTCTTTAATAGATTTAATATATGTTCATGAAATCCTTACCAACCCCTAATATAGGTCTGGTTACCCATGTGTCAATAGCTTTATTGAGAACATGTATTAATAGGAGTGAATATGTGCATGTCATAAGTTCTCTATAAATCTGTTATTTATTTATGATGCCTTAGTTTGTGATAATGTCCAAGAAATCTGGAGTTTATTTTCATACAGGGTAGTGGTTGGTGTCTTTGATATAGGATTAAACCACTATGAGGCATCCCATATATCATGTAAAAAGATGAATCAAAATCTATGTAGTTCATTTGATATAGTTTAAGGTCATGTGAATGAACCCATCCATACATTTTATCATTATGTTGTAAGGATGTAAATATCAGTCTCGAACATTAATGAGGTGTCCTAAATTTCCTATTTGAGATAGGAATCATAGTCTAAATAGTTCTTATATAGGAATCTATACCATGAGAGTTATGAAAACAGAGGCCTTGGGTGGGACTTATGCATATAAGGCCTCCTTGAATTATATTGTCAGGAGTATGACCCTTTGAGCATAGATAATATGTAATTAGAACAACATCCCAGGGAAGATCCTAGACTGGTGGAATTATCATCATCATATTTCTGAAATAATTTCTATCCTATAAGCCCACATTATTCATACTCAGCATTAGAATCTAGAGATAATAGAAGATCACACACATTGTATGAGTGGATTTTTGTACATGGATTACAAATTAATGCTACCTTTTGAGAGGTATTATTTCTTGTATCATGGTGGATGATGTATAGAACTCATGACTAAGGAAGGAATACCACATATCATGTTTATAATAAGAATCAAAGTCATCGTAGTTTAATTCATCCTTAACACACTAACAGGTTTTAGGTACTCGAAGGTATGATCGAAACTAACACTTAAAATGATGCCAGTGTATGAGCCCACTTCTCATCCCATGATGAATGGTGAAGGATGGTAGAATCATGGGAGAATTTAGCCCTTTATGTTATAAATACTTGGTACATGAAGTGACTTACACCAAAGTGGATACCCATTAGAGATTGGGCCTTAGGAAGGTGTCCTATATATCCCATTTATGGAGGGAATCAGATTTCTCATAGTTCACTAGATCCCTAACCCAATGATGTGTCGAGGTAGATGATCACGGTTGAATAATTTATTGTTATCCCCAATGATTCAGGAAGGTTTGGGGATTACTCTAGGATGGATACCTGTTAAATACAAGGCCAAAGGAAGGATTCATATTTATTCCGTTTGGACATGAATCAGAGTTCTCATAGTTTAGTTAAATTAGGGATTACACACTAAGGTTTCCCTTTTTCATAATAATTTATTATCTTCTATAAGATTAATGAGAGATCGGGATGACCATGAATGGACTGATGGATACATATGGCATGACATGGATGGACCACATAATAGAATGGCACAAATATGTTCACATGAGTGTGTAACCATATCCCATTAAGGAAGGATCCCTTATAAAGAGATAATGTGGTCGAAGATTCTTGGTTGGGGTCCACATGGCATGAGTATCAGTGTGTCTACTGGGTGAAGAGGACATGTCCTGGGGGATTTTCCCAACATGTATTGGATAATTTTTGGACATATCTTGATTGTACACATTACTTTTTTGGGGTGTCATCCTCTCATGGAAGACACATACAAGGGTGTCTTCCTAATCAATTGACCTTTCCTGGATTACTATTCATAATCAAAGTGCACATGTCCGCGATGCTTCACACAACCTAAAAAAACATGTCTAGGATATCACACATGATTGAAGACAACATGACTATATTTTTTTTCATGAAAAACCTTAATTATATTATAAGTATTCCCATGAATGAAGAAGATATGTCCAAGATGATTTTTATAATTGAATTATAGATGTATGATGTCTTTCTCATGATCCATTTATACATAGCTATATAATATCACATGATCAACATAAAATGTATTTGAAATTTCACATGATAATACTAACACTTCAATGGGAAATCTCATGATCATGTTGACATGTCAATAAGTTGTTGAAAGATCATTCTGGATTGTCCTGATCCGATCTGGGGACAATGAAAATATGTCAAGGGGCTACCACATGATCAAATTGGATTGTCCTCAGGATGTCTCATGAAAATGAAAATATTTCTATAACCTATCATGAGATCAAATTAAATTTTCCAAAGAAAATTATGTGACCAACATGTCTCGGGTCACCTAAAGATATTGTGATATTAGTGAAGAATCCTATGATTGCATGACCTTAAGAGAGTTACAGGACATGGTGGCATGATCATGTTTATGATAACTCACAATATAAAGGGGGAATTAACAAGGGTTTATGTAACCTTTACAAAGGTATTATTCCTAATTTTTTATGGGAAACAATTAACACATGAGTGTGAATTTCTATCATGTACACTATAGGGATTTCATGGTGAAAGGTGATCCTAGACTCATAAACAGGTCAAACGACACTAGCATGATGACCCATTGTTCATGAGATTCACATGAACTCAGAAGGGTCTTGTGAGGGGTTCATTGATCATGAACATAGGCTTACTAATGACACTAAAAGCAAGGGTGAGGGTCCATGGTGCATACAACCAAGGATTTTTCAATTTTCTTACCTGCTTGTCGACGAGTGTCTTCATAATGACATCACATGATGCCCGCAATCATACAATCCACAATATCATCATAAGGTATTGCAATGGGTTTTGTTTTTATGTTCATGAGATTCATATCAATTATATCACACAAATTGATGAAAACACACATTTCATGGTGTGGAGTAGTGCATGGCATGGGAGGATCATGTTCCAAGGTCTACACTGTGAGGTCGAGCGGGGGTTTCATCATAATACCTATGGTGTGTCTTTTTAACTCCTCATGACAGGGACGTGTCTGACTAAACAAAACCAATGAATCCCATGAAATAGGTCATATGATCACCATTCAACTACATGGTCTCCAAGGGATCATGTGAGGGACTCTTAAGAGGTGAACTGGGGATGCACACCGGTGCCACATATACAAACAAGGTCTCTCGATCGAGGAATATCAACCAACCTAAAATCAAGGGGTTCACATTCTCAGTACTTCCTCTATATGGAAAGAGACATAGGAGGCATAGAGTGTTGAATCCATTGCTTAAAAGGTGGAGTTTGAGATTCACGAGATCGAGGGTTTGAGACATCTCCATACGCTTGATCACTGATTCAAATTTTCAGACACTGGTATGGGTGTCCCATGTGTTTGAGAGATGATTTTATCACGTCTTATGAGATTCTATCACTCATGCGATCACATGATACATATGAAGGTCCTACAAGAGATATTGTGGATAGGAATAGTGGGATCTTGGTTGTGTGGAGATGTTATTTTATAAGGGATGTACATGGTTTTATTATACCATGATATTTCATGATCATAAGATGATCACATGATGAGTTTTGACGGTGAAATTCACATTGTGGGTTCTCATGAAGGGAGACCCATAATTACTTGGGGAAGATCATTGAAGGAATTTTATGACCCCAATATTTATCTGCTACTCTCCTTCATCTCCACACATGTGTATTTTTTCTATGGGGAGCATGGTATTTATAAACCGGTGGAGGCTACATATAGAACCTCTTTTCACAAGGAGGATTCCTTGTGCATTGGTTGAGGTGGTCAAGAATATATAGGATCAAAATCTTGTGGAAAATAAGTAGATTCATGTGATATTCAATAATTCATTATTTTATTCAGTTATATTCTATTATGCCACATGAAAGACTTCAATAATTATGACTTAATTCATATAATTATCTTAAAAAAAGATAGAAGGGTCATGCGGTCGTAAACTTCATGTGACGAATTTTGTGATTGTCTTAACTTTAATACTGTGATCAAAAGATCATCACACTATGGATTAGTGTGATGGTGGAAGATCTTGTGGTATGCCACTAGTTTTTGAGATTGGATCTAGATATGAAATAAGTTCTTCAAATACATGATTCAAAAATTTAGATTTCTTACTTTAGTTCAATTCTATATTTTTCATGATTTCATTTCTAGGGATAGTTGTCTCAAGCTCAGATGGATAGAGTTCCGTTGATAGGAAGAATACAACAGGTGCTTTTGAATTGTGTGGTATTGGTTTGATTTTTCATAGTATGGGATCTATTTGTTTTGAATTTGTGACATGTGAGATTTAAGAGACGACTCAGATCATCTGGATCAAAGATCATAAGATTGTGATTATATTTGTATTTTTAATTATGTTAACTATTCTATGAGATACTATCACACATCGAAATGACACAATGATACACATATGGTTTATTAGTAAATTGTTGAGGATTGGGATTTATAAATATGAGCACTCCAGTTACCGTGCCACCTCTCATTATTCCCACCTATTCTGTCATGCTGCTTCACTACAACGATGATTTTTTCCTCTTGCATGAGCACTTTCCCATGCACTATATGCTTTCCTATGTGCTAGCTGACCAGGATGGAAACATAGTCATGGATGAGGGAACATCTGCATGGTCTTAGGTTGAGATGGCTAGGCCTGTTGGTGTTGGCTGTCCCCCTTTTTTTGGAAAAGGGGGCTCACATAAATAATTAGAAAATAATATGAAGTAAAATAATTATGGGAAAAAATAATTTCTTTTTTGTGGGTAGTCCATCATAACAATACCACTTTCACATCAATTCATTGGTTATTCCCCATTAAAAACATGCATTCACATTCACACCTCAGTTTAATGATCATGTGTTACCACTCAACCTGATTTGTATCACTAAAGTACCATTAAAATAAAAGAAATCGACATTAATTTCATGAATTCTACTATATTATGTGATGGAACATTAACATATTACACTCTATTTAATGTTTGGGAAGTTCCAAATGATAAAAGAAACTCACTCAAGAAATAAATAGATTCAACATAATGTTCATCCCAAGAACCTTTCTAGGAAGCATTCTAAAGCAACAATAAACATGAATCTAAGCCATTCATGTTTCCCAAACCAAATGAATAATTCCTAGAACACCATGGGGAAAATTTTCTAGGAACCCATTCATCAAAGAAAAACACATTAAAAAACATTGACTTTTCAAAATCACACTTTCTTGTTAAAAAACACTATATTACATTAGAAAAAAAACTAATTTTTTAGAAACACTTGTTTGAAAAACATGTCATGTTGAACCCATATTCTCCCCCAAAAAACCTTGCACACACCCAACACAACCCCTGCACACGCACTCTCCCTCCATTGCACACTTCTTGACCCCATGAAAACACACCCTCCAACCCTTGCACACACCCCCTTACCTTACCCCATACACCATGCACACCCACTACACACACTCCCTCTACCCCCGCCACACAACCTATGACCCTGTACCCAGCACCCCCTTGCACACACCCGACACACACCCCCTGTACAACCCATCACAACTGATGCACACCCCATCCACTCAACACTTCCTTTATAACGACCCATACTTTACATATATTATTATTAATTCAGAATTGAATCACCCTTATTACAACATATAAAAAAACCATGAAAGGACCGTATATGTATAGTGTCATTAGAAACTGGGAAACATAAACATCTGGTTCATAAAACATCTACATTGTCTCCCTTTTATTTTATTATATCTAGAGTCCCTTTTGGCATATCTTACTTAATATCCTTCTTCTTGACCTGGGGAAAAGAAAAAATAAAAAAGGGTGAGCTCAAATGCTCAGTAAGGGTAAACAAAAGAAATATCAATCACATCATATTCATAATAACATAAAATTTTGGAAATCATAACCTGCAAAAGAGATCATACTTTCATAACATGGGATAAATCATAATAGTGAAATGTAATCCCAATAATAATAACTTAAAACATGAAACTTTGGGGCATACACACATAACCATATAGAATCATTTATTAGTAGTCAAGACTCATTTCCAAGACTATCTTAGAGGATAAAGTCCATTTCTGAACAGAGTTCACTCCTTATTTCAGTCCTGTTTCACTAAATCAGTTTAACTTTCCATTCCAGACATGTATATATCATGAGATATAAATCTTTATCCAATATATTATAGGGATATATAGGTCCCACCCATCTCATAATGATACCATTCTTATGTGTGCCACATGATCATAAATCATACATCATAGCATAACCGATGTAATAAAAATGGGATTCTTAAACATCATGCCATCATAACATAATCCATATAAGATAAAGGAAACCATAAAAATAATTCCATCATAAAATAATCAAATCAATGTAAAAATAGGGATAGAAACAGAACCCTATATTTTCTTAGATGGAAAATAATTTTGATAAAATGCTTGAACTCCATTCTCGAGGAAAATATCCTTTCTACTTCAAAAACATTTTTCCTTTCTAAACATGCCATAAAATTTTAAACTAAATGAATTTGGTTAAAAATAAACATGAAAACCGTTAAAGGAATCTTAATTGAAATAATGTTCTAAAAATATGTTCATGCCGCATAAGTTAAAGAAAAACATTTTTCTCGTACTTTGGCCAGAAAAGTCAAAAAAGTACCTCGTATTAAAAACGACAAAATATTCCTTTCATATCTTTTACTAAAAACTCCCCAATGGGTAAAATTGGATTTAAAAAATTATAGGTTGATGGAAATAATATTACATATTGAGGAAACATGGATGTGGATGATAAATATTCCCCAGTAAATTATGAAGTATATAAACAATCTCGGATAAAAATGAGATTGTCAGATTTTCCCTTCCCTTAGGTTCGATTTGCTTCGTACATGTCTGAACCTCCTGTATAATGATTTAAATAATGTTATTGACTTATTCCAGAATTGTACTCATTGTTATGATATCATATATGGTCATATTCTTAGCTTCTTATTAGTAATATTTCATTGTTACTTGTTATTCGAGTGTTTATTGCTTTTTGTTCTTATGCGTGTTTTATCAAATAAATTATTATTCTTATTTTAGGTCATAGATACCTCATTTACAGAATGGTATTAGTGTAATATATATCATATTTACTCATTCAATTCATTTATATAATCATTATGCAATGAGGATCATGTAGAACGAGTCTCATCCCATCGTGGAGACAGTAGGCCGTACGTACGCACGATCGATGATATTGTTCCCATGATCATGGAATTGTATTGAAGTGTATGTATACTATTTTAGAATCAATATCACTTTAAAATAATCATATATAGTTATTATTTACACCATTATACCCATCCAAGTATGGTGGTGGTGGAAAATAGATTACACCATAGAGTGGAGACGGTATTCCGTACATACGCACGAGCGGTGATTTAGTTTTTCGTAGGATGGATAGAAGGTGAAATAGGGCTGTTTAATATTTATATTAACATATCCGTATATTATTGATACTAATGTTATTAATTCATAATAAAAAAACTCAACAAGAATAAGTATAAGAAGAAATAAAGCTGAAAGAATCGGTAACGGACATTACCTCTTCTTTGAAACGCCCCTTATTAACCTTCTCTTAGGGCACTAAAGATGGTCTTTGAAGAAGACCAGAACCCCTAGGATATTTCTAGGTAAGTGTAGAAGAGAAATTGTCTGGTGTTGTCCGAGCATGAAGGTTCAAAGTGGTGTGAGGATGAAAGGGAGGAGGTACCCTTTTATAAGGGAGGAGAGGGGCACCTTAGAAAAAACTTAAAGTATTATTTTATTATAAAGTCATATTCGGTTTTTAATAGCTCCAAATTGATTTCTTTCAAAGATAAGGTGGGGATGTGTCTAAATCCTCTCATCTAATAGATTTTAGACAAGTTTAGGTTACTATTTTAACCTTGTCATTTAAATTTAACCCTAAGTTAAATAATATAACCTTTACCGTGTCTTCTTGTTTTCTTACACTATATGGTTAATAAACTTACTATAATAAGACAAAGGAACCCCAATTTGTTTATTATTAATATATATAACCTTATCTAAGTCATTTGGACGAAACATAGATTATTAGGAATAACATAACAACTAATAATATAATATTTGTTTTGAAAACTATTTTATATCAATTTTGACACAATTTGGTCATTTATTTTTGTGGAAATCATAACAGCATTATTAGATCTAAAAGAGTTAATTAAATCAATACTAACATGTCATATTAACATAGAAAATTATTTTAATTCATAGAAAGTCTCAAATTACATTTATTTGGGTATTTATAACATCAATTATGTTAATATTGCATTAATAAGATAATTACTGCATCATCATTGGGTCATAAATAAATTAAATTATTTAACGTCTAAAAATTATAAATAAAATACCATTATATAGTATATCCTTGTATCTTTCTAATGAATATTTATAGTCGAATTTATCTTATGTATAACCCTATATTAAAAATTATTTAGTTATTAAACTTTGATTTTAACTATTTTAACCCTTCTTTAAATAAATTAATAATAAATGTCCTAATCTAATCAAAGTGGACCTAAATGGTCATATTTTATTCCTAAGGTTTTTTTGGTCGAATTATACTTATCCAATATAATTAGAACAAGTGTTAGGGTAATGATAATATCATTTTGTACCCTTAATTACCCTATTTACTTTTAACCGTGGTAAATAAAAGTAAAACATTACTATTCACCAAAAAATATTTTCATCTCATTGAACCACATTTTATTCCTTGATATTAACTGTGTCTCTTAGATTTTCTAAATTCCACTCATAGAAGCGGTAAAATTAAGTTTTATATAAATTTTCAAACTCTCCTAGGAGGTGGGTAAAAGACGGTGAAAACTTCAACAAAATTTTATATATCTAAAATTATTATAAAATGACTCCAATGAATTACATTGAACTTATATAGGTATTATGTATCAATTTTGAACTAAAATAAATTTAAATATAATAAATAATTATTTAAATAAAAAGTTGGTTTTTAAATAGTAACCTAGTTTTTCACTATTCATAAAAAATTGAATGTTTTCAAAAAAATTCCCAAATTTCACCCTAGGCTAATTTCGATATTCTGAATCCGAAAATGAAGTCCATTTTGAAAAATAAAATTTCAAAAAGTGGGTATTACTATTAATAACGGCTAGTTTTAATTATATTTTAATAGCATATCGTTGTTTAGTGAAACTCGGTATTGCGTACAATGCAAGCTATTAAGGAAGGTCGCGACTGCATGTAAAGAAAGCCAAGCTAGTGTTCTGTGTAGTGAAAGATTCCTTTGATGATATATATAACATAAAAAAATATTTCTCATAAAAATATCGGGTGTTACATTCTACCCCATTAAAAATAATTTCGCCCTCAAAATTCGTCACTTTGTAACAAAAAGATGAGGATATATCTCACTTATCATATCCTCAAGCTCCCATGTAGCTTCTTCTAATTGGTGGTTCCTACATAAAACTTTCACCAAGCGAGTGGTCTTGTTCTGTATGACTTTTTCGCTACAATCCAGAATCTCTATCGGCTGTTCTTCATAAGAAAGATCTTGCTCCAACGGTACAACTTTTGAGCTGAGTACATGTGAAGGATCAGGTATGTTCTTTATCAGGAGCGATACATGGAAAACATCATGAACTTGAGAGAGATTCAGTGGAAGTGCCAATTGGTAATCTACCTTCCCAACACGATCCAGTATTTCGAAAGGACTGATATACCAAGGGCTCAACTTTCCCTTCCTTCCAAATCTCATTACTCTATTCCAAGGAGATATTCATAAGAACACTTTATCACCCACTTCAAACTATAGGTATTTTCTTTGGTTATCAGCATAACTTTTTTGTCAATTTGAGCCACTCTTATGTGTTGTTGAATAGATCAGACCATTTTTTCCATCTCATCAACAAGATCAGGTCCTAATAGATTTCTTTCCCCAACTTCATCCCAGCAAGTTGGAGTCCTACATTTCTTTCCATATAGAGCTTCATAAGGAGCCATCTGAATGCTGGAGTGAAAGCTATTATTATATGGAACTTCCACCAAAGGTAGGTGTTGATCCCAACCACCTTTTAAATCCATAGAGAAAACTCTTAACATATCTTCTAGAGTTTGAATTGTTCTCTTAGACTGACCGTCTGTCTGAGGATGATAAGCAGTGCTGAAACTCAACTTTGTATCCAGAGTATGCTGAAGACTTCTCCAAAACTTTGAGGTAAACCTCGGATCCCGATCAGATATAATGGAATGTGGTACTCCATGAAATCTTACCACTTCCTTCCCATATATCCTGGAAAACTGATTCAGGGAGAAATCCTCTCTAATAGAAATAAAGTGTGCAGACTTTGTAAGACGATCAACTATGACCCAGATAACATTATTGCCTTTGGATGTTTTAGGAAGTCTAGTGACAAAGTCCATAGTGATGTTTTCCCATTTCCATTCGGGTATGAGTAGTGGTTGTAACATCCCCTTAGACTTCTATCTCTCAGCTTTAACTTTCTGAAAAACCAAGCATCGAGAGACATATTCAGCAACATCTTCTTTCATGCCATCCCACTAGAAGTACTCTTTTAGGTCCCTTTACATCTTCGTGCTTCCAGCATGAATAGAGAATGAAGAACTATGAGCCTCATCCAGCAGCTCCTTCTTTAATTCGGGGATGGGAGGAACCCAAACCCGATTCTTGAACTTTATTATCCCTTCACAATCGAGGTTGAATTCAGGAACATTTCTCACCTTCTTTTGTAACACTACATCTTCTTTCTGTGCCTCTTAAATCATCGCATGTGTAGATGGTTGAACATTCATTTGATAAAGATAAGATCTTTCCCCTTCCATTATAACTCCAAGGTCCATCCTTTGTGAATCCATAAATATTGGATCTTTTGTGATCCTCATCATGGATATGCTAGCATGGTCTTGTCGAATTAATGTATCTACCACATATTTTTCTTCCCTGGGTGGTAATGAATTGAGCAGTCGTAATCCTTAATCAACTCCAACCATCTTCTTTGGTGCATATTTAGCTCCTTTTGTGTGAAAGTATACTTTAAACTTTTATGATCAGTATAAATATCACACCTTTCACCATAAATATAATGCCTCCAAATATTTAATGCAAAGATTACCACAACTAACTCTAAATCATGAGTTGGGTAATTTTGTTCATGTATTTTCAACTGTCGTGAGGCATAATCTATCACCATATCATTTTTCATGAGAAACAACCCCATACCCTTCTTGGATGAATCACTGTAGATCAAAAACCTTTCTCCACTACAAGGCAGTGTGAGCACAGGTGCACTAGATAACATTCTTTTCAACTACTTTAAAATATCTTCACATTCCTCCATCCACACGAACATAACTCCTTTTCAAGTCAACCTGGTGAGTGGATTTGATAATCGTTAAAAATATTTCACAAAATGTCGATAATATCCAGCCAAACCAAGAAAACTTCGGATCTCAGTTACTTTTGTTGGTCTCAACCATCTTTCGATAACCTTTTTTTCTACTGGATCCATAGATATCCCCTCTTTTGAGATTATGTGACCCAAAAATGTAACTTTTTGAATCCAAAATTCACACTTGGTAAATTTGGCATAAAGATTCTCCTTTCTCAAGGCCTTCAATACAATTCTAAAGTGATCTTCATGTTCTTCCTTGCTCTTTGAATAGACATGAATATCGTCTATAAAGACTACCACAAACTGATCAAGATAGTCTCTAAAGACTCTATTCATCAGATCCATGAAGATAACAGGGGAATTAGTAAGACCAAATAGCATCGCTATAAATTAATAGTGCGCATACCTTGTATAAAAAGCCATATTTAGTATATCCTTCATTTTAAACCTTAATTGATGATACCCTGAACGAAGATCAATCTTGGAAAAGTATTGATCTTGACATAGTTAGTCAAATAAGTTATCAATGTGTGGGAGATGATATTTCTTCTTTATAGTGATCTTGTTAAGTTCTCGATAATCAATGCAGAGTCTCATTGATCCATCTTTCTTCTTAACAAATAGAACAGGTTCTCCCCAAGGTGACGCACTAGGGCGTATGAATCCTTTATCAAGATTCTCTTGGAGTTTCTTCTTCAATTCCTACAACTCAATTGGGGCCATTCTATAAAGTGTCTTTGAAATAGGAAAAGCACCTGGTACAAGTTCTATTGAAAACTCAACTTCACTATTTGGTGGAAGACCCAGCAATTCCTCCATAAAGACATCATCAAACTCCCATACAGTGGGAATATTCTTAATAGTGAGTTTTTATCCAACAATTTGAGATAAATAACCTTCATTTAGTGGAATCAATACCCATAATATGGAAGAAATTTCCACTGGAAGTTTATGTTCATCCATTCATCGATAGACGATCAAAGATTGATCTAGAATATGGAATGTGACTTCCCTTGTTTGGAAATTGATATGAGCTCCATATAAAGAAATCCAATCCATGCCAAGAATCACATCAAATTACACTATAGGAAGGATCACAAGATTTTCATGAAGCACTTTCCCAAAAACTTCAATCAGAGAAGAATTATAAACTTTTGATGTGACTGTTGTGCCATTAGGGGTTGTCATAGCTAACTCAACATCTAATTGTTGAGGTAATACGATGATACCCTTAGAAAATTATTCAGAAATAAAAGAG
This sequence comes from Viscum album, assembly GCA_963277665.1. Taxonomy (NCBI): domain Eukaryota; kingdom Viridiplantae; phylum Streptophyta; class Magnoliopsida; order Santalales; family Viscaceae; genus Viscum; species Viscum album. The sequence goes on from OY728139.1 coordinate 873,604,315, forward strand.
TGGGTGGATTCAGAATCAAAGAAAACATTTTCTACTTTTGAGTGGATGGTAAGTGTACCTTTCACCACTTTATTATCGTACTCCACATCACTAATAGAAATTGCATGTGACTTTCCTTTATCTTTAGTCTTAGGAGTTTTTTTATGTCGATCATCATCAACAACCCTTGGATTATGGCATTGATTAGCATAATTCCCCATTTCCTTGCACTTGTAACGTTGATGTGTAGGAGGTTCACTCGGTGTAGCCTTTTCTTTGTTCGCATCACTAGACATCTTCTTCCCATTATTGCGGCATTCAAATGCCAGATGACCTTCCTTTCAACATTTGAAACATTTACTTGTCCCTTTAAGACCACTCCCTCCATGTTTCTTTCCACACTTTGAGCATAAGGGAAAACTCATCTTCTTTTTAGTGTGCTCTTTAGATTTTCCTTTGAATTCCATTTTCCTCTTCTTATCAAATGAATATGACTGATGGGTTACTTCAATATCCATCTCAACCTTGAGAGCACATCGAACAATTTCCTTGTAGCTATTGAAGTCCCTTATGGCTAACGCCCTTCGATGACTTGGTTTTAAGCCACTAAAGAATCGATCGATCTTTCTCTTAGGTTGGATAATAATACCAGAAGTGTACCTTGAAAGTCTTGTAAAATTTTCTTTGTAGGTACCAACAGATTCATCATCCTTTTTCTTTAGTTCAAGAAACTCCTTCTCCATATTTGTTCGAAGAATATGAGAGAAGTACTTATTGAAAAATAAGTTCTTGAACTCATCCCATTCCATGGAATCAATTTCATCTATTGGCCTCATATTCTTGATAAGATTCAACCATTGATTAGCTTCACCTTCCAAACAATATACTTCTAAGATGACTTTATCATGTTCAGAACATTGAAGATATGGAAATATCTTTTCAGTGGTACTGATCTATTGTTCAGCCACTAATAGATCAGTAGACCCACTGAATGAGGGTGGACGCTGCCTCATGAAGGATTCAACAAAATGTTGCTCATTCCTTTGCTTGTTTGGAAGTCCTTCATGGTTCATAGCTTAAGAAAGATGTGTGAGAATGGCTACAAGATTTTTCATTCCAGCTCCCATAACGTTTGGTTCCTCAGGGGGACAATCATTTCATTGCCCGTCGCATTCCGCATTAACATGGTTCCTTCGGGTTCCAGCCATTGACTAAAACCAAGAAGAATAGTGTGAGTAACACTAATTATAATAGTAAAACCACATAATCAAGAATAAAATTTCACACTTAAGGTCTTATCACAGATAGATCATGGCCATTTTTAAAACACTAAGATTGTGTTCTATGCTTAGACTTATCCTTAGGGTTCTTACTAAGGCTTTCACATCCTAGTTTCCAAAGGTTGAATATACCTTTCCTCTGATACCAACTATAAAATACAATACTTTACATACATTGTTATTACTTCAGAATTGAAGCACACTTATTACATCATATAACAAAACCATGAAAGGACCGTATAGGTATAGCATCTTTAGAAACTGGGAAACATAAACATCTGGTTCAAAAAACATCTACATTGACTCCCTCTTATTTTATCATATCTAGAGTCCCTTTTGGCATATCTTACTTAATATCCTTCTTCCTGACCTGGGTAAAAGAAAACATACAAAAGGGTAAGCTCAAATTTTCAGTAAGGGTAAACAAAAGAAATATCAATCACATCATATTCATAATAACAAAATATTTCGGAAATCTTAACCTGCAAAAGAGATTATAATTTCATAACATGGGATAAATCATAGTAGTGAAATGTAATCCCAATAATCATAACTTAAAACATGAAACTTTGTGGCATACACATATAATCATAGAGAATCATTTCTTAGTAGTCAAGACTCATTGCCAAGACTATCTTAGAGGACAAAGTCCATTTCTGAACTGAGTTCACTCCTCGTTTCAGTCCTATTTCACTGAACCGGTTTAACCTTCCGTTCCATCCATGTCTATCTCATGAGATATAAATCTTTACCCAAATAATTGTAGGGATATATATATCCCACCCATCTCACAATGATACCATTCTTATGTGTGCCACAAGATCATAAATCATACATCATAGCATAAGCCATGTAATAAAAATGGGATTTTAAACATCATGCCATCATAACATAATACATATAAGATAAAGGACATCATAAAAATAATTCCATCATAACATAATCAAATCAATGTAAAAATAGGGATAGAAACAAAACCCTATATTATCTTAGATGGAAAATATTTTTGATAAAATGCTTGAACTCCATTCTTGAGGAAAATATCCTTTCTACCTCAAAAACATTTTTCATTTCTTAACATGTCATAAAATTTTAAACTGAAAGAAGTTGATTTAAAATAAACATGAAATCTTGTAAAGGAAGCTTCTTGGAAATAATTTTTTAATAATCCATTCATTCTGTATAAGCTAAAAAAACATTCTTCTTGTACTTTTGTCAGAAAAGTAAAAAATTACCTTGTACGAAAAACGACAAAAGATTCCTTTAATATCTTTTACTAAAAACTCACCAATGGGTAAAATTGGATTTAAAAAATTGTATGTGGATGGAAATAATATTAAATATTGAGGAATCATGGATGTGGATGATAAATATTCCCCAGTAAATTATGAAGTATCAACAATCTCAGATAAAAATGAGATTGTGAGATTTTCCCTTACCTTAGGTATGATTTGCTTCATACGTGTCCGAACCTCCCATATAATGATTTAAATAATGTTATTGACTTATTCCATAATATTACTCATTGTTATGATATCAGATATGGTCATATTCTTATCTTCTTATTAGTAATATTTCATTGTTACTTGTTATTCAGGTGTTTATTGCTTTTTGTTCTTATGCGTGTATTATCGAATAAATTCTTATTCTTCTTTTAGGTAATATATACCTCATTTCCAGAATGGTATTAGTGTAATATATATCATATTTATTCATTCAATTCATTTATATAATCATTATGAAATTAAGATCATGTAGAACGAGTCACATCACATCGTGGAGGCGGTCAACCGTTTGTACGCACGAGCGATGATATCGTTCCCATGATCGTGGAATTGAATTTAAGTGTATGTATAATATTTCAGAATCAATATCCCATTACAATAATAATATATAGTTATTCTTTACACCATTATACCCATCCAAGTATGGTGGTGGTGGAAAACAGATTACACCACGGCGTGGAGATGGTATTCCGTATGTACGCAGGCATGGTGATTTTGTTTTCCGTAGGATGGATAGAAGGTGAAATAGGATTGTTTAATATTTAGAATAACATATCAGTATATGAGGGATACTGATGATATTACTTCATAATTAAACAACTAAAGAAGAAGAAGTAGAAGAAGAAATAAAGTTGAAAAATCGGTAACAGACATTACCTCTTCTTTGAAAAGCCCCTTCTTAACCTTCTTTGAGGGAACTAAAGATGTTCTTTGAAGAAAAAACGTACCTCTAGGATATTTCTATGGAAGTGGAGAATAGAAATTGGCAGGGGTTGGCCGAGCTTGAAGGCTCAATGTGGTGTGAGGAGGAGAGGGAGGAGGTGTCCTTTTATAAGGGAGGAGAGGGGCACCTTAGTAAAAACTTAAAGTATTATTTTATTATAAAGTCATATTCAGTTTTTAATAGCTTAAAATTGATATATTTCGAAAATAAGGTGGTTATGGGTCTAAAACCTCTCATCCAATATATTTTAGTCAAGTTTAGGTTACTATTTTAACCTTATCATTTAGATTTTACTCTATGTTAAATAATTTAACCTTTACAGTGTCTTCTTGTTTTCTTACACTATATGGTTAATAAAAATACTATAACAAGACAAAAGAACCCCAAGTTGTTTATTATTAATATATATAACCTTATATAAGTAATTTTGACAAACCATATATTTTTAGGAATAAAATAACAACTAATAATATAATATTTGTTTTAAAAACTATTTTATGTCAATTTTGACACTATTTGGTAATTTATTTTTGTGGAAATCATAATAGCATGATTAGTCCAAAAACAGTTACTTAAATCAATAATAACATGTCATATTAACCTAGAAATTTATTTTTATTCATATAAAGCCTCAAATTACATTTATTTGGGTAGTTATAACATCAATTATGTTAATATTTCATTAATAAGATAATTACTACATCATCATTGTGTCATAAATAAATTAACGTATCTAACATATAAAAATTATAAATAAAATACCATTATGTATTAAATCTGTTTAGCTTTCTAATGAATATTTATAGTAAAATTTATCTTATGTATAAACCTATATTAAAAACGATTTAGTTATTAAATGTTGATTTTAACTATTTTTACCCTTCTTTAAATAAATTAATAATAAATGTCCTAATCTAATCCAAGTGGACCTAAATGGTCATATTTTATTTCTAAGGTTTTTTTTGGTCGAATAAGACTTATCCAATAGAATTAGGACATGTGTTAGGGTAATAATAATATCATTTGTTTACCCTTAATTACCCTATTTACTTTTAACCGTGGTAAGTAAAAGTAAAAAGTTACTATTCACCAAAAATTATTTTCATCACATTGAACCAAATTTTAGTCCTTGATATTAATCGTGTCTCTTGGATTTTTGAAATTCCACTCACAGAAGTGGTAAAATTAAGTTTTATATAAATTTTCAAACTCTCCTAAGAGGTGAGTAAAAGACGGTGAAAAGTTCAATAAAATTTTATATATATAAAATTATTATAAAATGACTCCAATGAATTAAATTGAACATATATATGTATTATGTATCAATTTTGACCTAAAATAAATATAAATAAAATAAATAATTATTTAAATAAAAAGTCGGTTTTTAAATAGTAACCTAGTGTTTTCACTATTCATCAAAAATCGAAAGTTTTCAGAAAAATACCAAAATTTCACCCTAGGATAATTTATATATTATAAATCCAAAAATGAAGTCCATATTGAAAAATAAAATTTCAAAAAGCGGGTATTACTATTTATAATGGCTAGATTTAATAATATTTCAATAGCATATCGTTGTTTAGTGAAACTCAGTATTGCATACAACACAAGCTATCAAGGAAGGTCGCGACTACGTGTAAAGCAAACCAAGCTAGTGTTGTGTGTAGTGAAAGATTCCTTTATTGATGTATATAACATAAAAACAAAATATTTCTCATATAAATCACGGGTGTTACATCCTTCCCCCCCACACACTCCCTCTAACCCTGATCCTACACCTTACACTATACAAACCCCCCTGCACCCACCCCCTACACACAACCTACACCCCCACCGCACCCCCTGCATACCCCCTACACACATCCTCCACACCCCCTTCACCCCTGCCACCCCCTGCACACCCATCCACAGTCTAAAATAATCCAAAGACCAAAAAATAAATTCAAGGATAAAAAAGTATTTGGAAACAAGTCCAAGAACTATATAGGAATCATGAATGTGCTAAATGGGCCTCTAACCAAACATACCACCAACACCAATACCACATAGAGTTTGAACAACTGAACAGTATCCCACCATTGCTTTCGATGATGATTTATTCTTTACTATCTGCACATTGAATATCCCCACCCTTAATTATCTAATATATGATTGGGGATCTAAGTGATTATTTATAGTTTAGTCCATAAAAGTGTACATTCGATCTCAGGTACACTAATTGATATTTATTTCATGAGATTCATGCCTTGGGAGAGGATGTTTAGGTATCCAATCTTAAGGTCCATAGTTTGATTTTCAGCTTCCTTGAGGGACGTACTACTCATGAAATGAGTTAAAATAGAAAAATAACTCCATGTCACCAATAAGTTTCATATGATTAACTCAAAGAACACACAATAGTAACCGTTAGTTAATTAAGAAATGAAATAGTAACTAAGATTTTATTCAATAATAATACAAAAATACGTAAGAAAAATTATAAAGATTCAAAACTCACACAGTATTAAATTTAATGATACATAAAAGAAACATTAGGTTTTTAGTGGGCATGAAGCATTGTGCTTGGGATAGATATTATGTCCTTCCTGAAGCCCTTTTAATGACCCTATTATTAGTATTACATCCATGTAACACCAGTACATCCTTAGTGTGTTCCCTTGGATTATCCCATTTAGGTGGAATAAATAAAATATTGATGTCCATGTGTTCTTTAATTTTTTCATATGTGTATGGTGTGTGGTATGGGTGAATTCAAGGGAAATAATAGGTTGAAATATTGTTTCTATAACATGAGAATAATGTTCTAGGAAAAGAAAATAAGAAAAGAAAAGATAAAAGATTAAATTTTGTAACACCCTGACCCCCCACTCAGGTTGTCTCCAGTTCCAACAAGAGGTATCAAAGCCTAATGGTTTTATGCTTATTCAACCAAACATATATATTTTGTGATTATGTGTAGAATATATTTGGATTTAATAAAGAAGGATGTTATATTTAATGGGAATAAAAATTTCAAGTTAGAAAAAGGAATTTTTGTTATATTTTGATGAATATGTTGTCATTCCTTATCACGTTTTATTGAATGTGATTTTTTTGAATGTCAATGTGGAGTTTTTTATGACTTAAATCAATTAAATATTCAAATTTATGATCATTCAAATAAGGCATTGAAATATTATTTAGAATAATATGTATTTGAAATGTTAGATCACTAAAATCTTTCCAAAGACAAGTAAATAAAGATAAAATAATTGAATGGTCAAAAATATATCATGAAGAAGGGGATATGGGTTGTTTCTTAATGATGATAATTTAATTAATGAATAATTTCATTTGTATAACATTAACATTAATAAGATCAAGAAGTGGGACATGATGAAATTGGATACCCCTATCTAGTTAAAAAAATGATTCAATGTGCATATTTGTTTCTAAAAATATATTAAAAGATTCATGAAAAACTAAAAACACAGATTATATACCGCATAAATATGTTAAAGATGAAGCAACTATTGGAGTTGGTGGCCTAGAACCAACTATTTTGTACTTTATTCATTAATAAAATCTTTATCACATATTGTTTGTTTTTCTACATGACAATACATGTGATAATGTCCTAAGGACAACTGTTGCATTAAAGGGTCATAGTGGATCCCTGTTATGATGAGAACTCGGAAGTGCCACAACACTGTTCTTGAATATATTTTCTATATCTGGATGATGTTATTTGAGGGACACAAATAATACAGGTCATTAGGGGTGAGGACTCATAAAACTTCTAGGAACCTTCTCATGGTGTGCACCCTTGGTAATATCCAGGAGGATATTATGAGAATGAGACCCTCCAGTAGGAAATCCACATGTCATAGTGTCATTAGATGTTCCTATCTGTGGACGTGTGTATTGTTCCTTATACTTTAAGATTATTATTAATGGGTATTACAACTCGCGCACTTAGATGTATTGATGAAAACTGTTACGACACACTGTTCGCAGTGAGGTAGGATACGTTGGGTGCATCAAGAGTAATACTGTATTAATAGATAATACGAGAAATGATTTGTCCCTTATGTTCCATAACAGAAGTAGATATCTTAGGACCTTTGATGGAATTGATATATCCTAAATAAATCCATGGCCTTGGTAAGGTATGTGCAAGTTCAGTTCTAGGAAGTCAAAGAAAGAATAATCGAGCACATGGGTTGATGGAACTAGATTGAAACCCGCTTGGTTAGAGATATTAAGACAAAGGGATTATATTACATGGTAAGCGTTCATAGGAGGTGACATGTCATTGTGGCGTTAACTTCATTCTCTATGGGTGACTTGGCGTGTTGCTAGACACTAACCTTGGACTTTAGGCAGGCTCCGCCTAATGCCACTGAGAAAGAGGCATAGAGGGTCACAAACTAAGTGTGTCTATGTATCTCAGTTAAATATTAATTTAACAAGTGAAATAAATATTATTCTCGACTGTGGTTTAATAGTTATTTAAGGATGCCTGATCGCATTTATTTCGACACTAGTTATTCGAGAGAAGATATTGTGGGTGAAATAATATATTTATTAGCAAGAAATGTAGTTACATTTATTTAAGAAATAAATATCCATTACTCAAGGTATAATAAATGTGGTGGAGAAAAATGGAAAATAAAATTACACGCCGTGTATATTAAATATACACGCCGTGTAGTTTTATGGAAAACAAGTACACGCCGTGTATTAATTATTACACACCGTGTAGTTTTCCAGTCGGGATTTTGAGGATATAATATTGTTTTATTAAATTATATTTATTATAATCAGCGTGGGTGCATGTCAAGGAATTAATTATTTGACATTGGGGTTTTCAATAAGAGTTAATGAAATAAATAAAACGTGTAACACATTTATTTATTGTCATAACTATATTAACCTCAAACCCGATTATAAATATCCTCACAACCCCAACACTTTCAAGAGAGCCATTGTTGTGTATAACAGATTCGGAAATACTCTCTAGCCAAGAGAGAATTCCCTTTCCACCAAGAACTCCCTCAAGTTACGAGAGCGAGATCCTCCACCAGATCAAGGTGGTCAAAGGCGGACATCGCAAGCAAAGGTTTTTCCGTGATAGTACCCAGAAATCCCTTCAGCGACGTCCAGAGATACGTGGAGAATGTGTGTATCACTAGTCAAGGAATCCTATACTTAGATTCTATGACGTAATGACAGATAAAATGATCATGACCAGATACATCGATGAAGAATGAATTCCACCGAGTTAATTCTTGTGAATTAATTAAATTAATTATAACCAACATATGATGATCCTATCTCAATGGTTCAGAGAATCTTCTTTTATTTTTCTTTCTTCGTTCCATTCTGAAGATTCGGAATTTTATATCGTGATGGAACTTGGATTGAACGTTGTTTAATGCTAAAATTAAATTAGGGCAATCCCACCAATGCGCTCCCGCTTTGCCCGGAACCTACAAGTGGTATCAGAGGGGGTCATATCATTGATTATAATTATTTAGTATTTTGTTGATGTTTTACGCATTTAATAATTTAGTTGTTTCAATTAAAGTTTAATCGTTCTGGAGATATGAATCTCTAGATCTATTCTTCCTCCATTATTTCTTGTTCACCTCACCGAAACGAATTTTTCTTTTAATTTTGATTAAAATAAAATAGCGGAACTCATCCGGAGGAGCCAAACATTTCTGACCGTATAACACCAGAATACACGGCGTGTATTCGGAAGTACACACCGTGTAGTCTAGGTTCAATGCATTGACTGATCCGCCAAATCAGGCCGTGTATTGTATTCTTTCTATGAATTTAAGACACCATGTGTTGAATAGAAACAGGTGGCACACAGTTTCCAGATTACACACTGTGTGGTCCAATGAACACGACGTGTCATCTGTCTGGGTCAGGGTTTGTCTGTGTACCTCGTACACAGCTTGCCCTGCTGGAAACCATGTAATGTGGAAAGTACATGACGTGTGTCCAAAAGAAAACACCGTGTACTCCGAAAATTTCCGAAGTACATTTACACGCCATGTCCCCGGGCGTGTACTTTGTATGGACAGTGAATAAAAGTACAAGCTTTTTAGTCAGAACTATACGCTGTGTACTCATCCTAGTTATGCAAATTCATTAAAATTTATTATTTATATTATACAAACCCCTAAGACATGTACCATAGTGCAGACGTAAAGCTGAGGCACAACATGTGATAGGTGTTTTATATATATGTGTTTAATTTAACATCTGCGTAATGAATAAGAATTCACCGGGTTTCCTCCAAGGTACAAGTTATGTACACGGATAATTTTAAATGAATTTATTTGTTTAAAATTATGAGGAGAATCTCATGGAAGTTCAGAAAAGGGTTTAAGATAAAAGGATAGATTAATTAAAGATAATTAATTAATTCGAGCGTGATTTATCTTAAACAAGAATGATTAAATAATTGAATGCTAGTTTTATTTATGCATAAATATCGTTGCATGTATTGATGATCATGATCTAGACCGAGACCATTGTAGTGAATGGTTTCTTTTAATTTATGTATTTAAATTAAATTTGTTGCCCTGCGAGCCATCTCCTCATTAATATGTAGGGCCTGCATGCCCAATGATTCTTTTATGTAAAAACCCTTTTTAACCCTCACCTGTGTGTGAGATAAATGCATATGTAATGGATGGATATCCCAAGCTAGTGGATGTGGCTCAAGTCAGGAGACAAGGTGAATCTAATCCAAGGAGATACAAAGGTAGACATGTGGAAAGCTGTAAACACGAACCCAAAAGGTTCAAGGCATTTCTCCCCTAGGTCTTGGGTTAGTTTATCAACTTCTAGATAAACTAACCAATAGAAAAATCTCTTGATCATAACATTTATTTTATTTGTATCAGTTGCATGGTTTATTTATAGTGGGTCTCTTGTCATGATCACACAATTAATGAATTAAACGAGCATGCAAGATGGAACTAAAATCAAACCAGCTTATACGTAAATATTATCTTAGACATGGTTAATCACTTACTTATATCCTACTTAATATTAAAAATCATATAATCAAAGATAATAAAATGGAAATTTATATATAAGGATAAAATCCCTCAAAAGAAATATTAAGTCTGTATAGCCTTCCATAATCTTGTTTAGAATCGAACCATAGTTCAAAGTGCTTGACCAACCCTAGTTGGGGTGCTTTCAATTATCAGGGAATTCTAATTCAAGGTTTTGGGTTGACTTGACTTGGTTCGCATCAAGGGTTGATTTCCACAGCAGGACTTGGTGTGACCTAGAGGTAAAGGTTGAGGAAATCCAAAATAAAAGGATTTCAGGATTGGGGAGTCCACTCAATGGATCATGGAGCTATGACTTAATGCAGTTGGAATTTGTAATGCCTATCTAAAACCCTTCATGTTTCTTGAACAACCCTAGTTGGGGTAATGTGAAGGGAAATATGGATCCTTGCCACTAGAATATTCTGGTAACAGAATATTCTAAAATCAATGCTGAGGACTATTGGATTTCGACAAAATAGTGGGAGACTAATAAGTATTAATTTATTTATTTGTCTCAGTTTTGTAATAAATTACTAAACCTTTTCTCATCTTAATTTGTAGGAACGACAAGAAAATGACCGCAAACATATCATTACGAACCATAATCGAGAAGGAAAACCTTCTCACCGGCACCAATTTCCATGAGTGGAAGAAGCGTTTACGTATTATCCATCGCCATGAGAGGAAATTGTATGTGATGGAAGAGCCTATTCCAGTTGCGCCTAAATTGGAACTTCTAACCTTAACTCACCAGGTAGATAAGGACATGGGGCGTGACAAACCAACAGTTCTAATGGTGAATAAGAAAAGGAATGAAAAGGCAAAGGGGTCAAAGACTTATAAACAGTCTGAATCCCCCAAGCACCGTCCCTCCAAGAAGGGTATGATCTAGAGGCAGGGCAATGAACGGGAGGAAATGTGTTTTTCATGTGGCATGCAAGGCCACTAGAAGAGGAACTGCACCCAGAAGCATCGAGACACTAATGGTGCGTTCATTATCGAGTGTAATCTTTCTATTTCTACATATTGGGTATTAGATACAACTTGTGGGGATCACATCTCTATTCAAATGCAAGAACCAAGTAGATTTAGAAATATTTCCAGAGGAGAGGTGGATCTTGAAGCCGCCAATGACGCAAGGCTGGCTACGTTGGCTATTGGTGACTACCACCTCTCATTTTCGACTGAGATAATCTTGGTTTTACATAACTGTTATTATGTGCATAGTGTTATCAAAAATATAATTTTTGTATCTTGTTTGGATATGGATGGATTTATTTTCAGGTTTGGAAATAAGGGTTGTATCTTTTATAAGAACAACGTATGTTATGGTATGGAACATTTAAATAATGGTTTGTATGTATTAAATTACGAAAACCAAGTGTTGGTAATCTATAATGAAACAAACTCAGATGACTCATACATCACCCAGTTGTGGCATCACCATGTCAGTCATGTAAACGAGAAGTGCTTGACAAAGCTCTGCCAAGATGGCTATTTAGACTCAACTGATCTAAAACAACTTGATATATGTCATGCTTGTTTACAAGGTAAAATGACCAATCCTCCTTTCGGTGGATATGGTGAAAGGGCCACAGAGCTTCTAGGATTTGTACACACGGATGTATGTGGACCATTTCCAGTAGAAGCTAGAGGTGGATATTCTTACTTCATTACTTTTTCTGATGATTTGAGTACATACAAATTTGTCTATTTAATGAGGTATAAGTCAGAAGCCTTAAATAAATTTAAGGAATTCGAGAATGAATTAGAGAATCAGCTTGTTTAGAAGATAAATAAACTTCGATCGGATCGCGGTGGAGAATATCTGAACCAAGAGTTCATCGATCTTCTACGAGAGTCTGAGATTCTATCTCAGCTCACTCATCCTTATACACCATAGTGGAACGGTGTTAGTGAAAGGAGGAACCACACCTCGTTGGACATGGTGAGGTCGATGATGAGTCATGCAGATCTTCCATTATCCTTTTGGGGATATGCATTACAAACTACAACATATACATTAAACCGAGTACCAACTAAGGCGGAAAATGGAATTCCCTCCGAGTTATGGAATGTAAATAAAGCCATTTGTTCGCATACACATGTATGGGGATGCGAGGTGCTTGTTAAGTCCTTCTCAGGCAACAAACTAGCACCCCAGGGCACAAAGTGTATCTTTATAGAATATCCTAAGGAAAGAAATGGATATTACCTATATAACCCTCCGGACAAGAAAGTGACTGTCACCAGACAAGCCATCTTTCTTTAGAGGGAGAATATCCTCAAAAAGGATAGTGGGAGAAAGATTGACTTTGATGAAGTTGATGCTCAAGATACACAGGAGTTGGTACAGGAACAAGTTCCATAGGTCCCCATGGAAGAGGTTCCAGAAACAAAATTACTGCATAGGATCTCAAGAGAGGTAAGGGAACCAGAGAGATTTGGTTTCCTAGTCACCGAGGATGGTGAATCATTATTGTTGGACAATGATGAGCCCCTCACATACAAGGAAGAAGTAGAAAGATCATAATCTGCAATATGGCTAGAAGCTATGAATTCTGAGATGGATTCCATGTATCAGAACCAAGTTTGGGTTCTGGTCAAGGAGCCAGTTGATGTAATGCCTGTTGGATGCAAATGGGTATTCAAGAGAAATCTAGACATGGAAGGTCAAGTTACCACCTATAAAGCAAGGCTAGTGGCTAAATGATTCAGATAGCATCAAGGAATTGACTATGATGAAACCTTCTCACCAGTTTCCATGTTTATATCCATAAGAATCATACTTTCCATAGCAGCTTATCATGACTATGAGATTTGACTGATCGATGTCAAAACAACATTCCTTGACGGGAACCTTCAGGAAGATGTCTATATGACACAACCAGAAGGGTTTGTGACACCAGGTGAAGCCAAAAAAGTTTGCAAATTGTAGAAATCAATTTATGGATTGAAGAAAGCATCCAGGTCATGGAACATTCGATTTGATGAAGCCATAAAGGAATTCGGTTTCATTAAGAATGAATGTGAGCCATGTGTTTATAAGTGGTTTAATGGGAATGCGATGGTTATCCTAGTAGTATATGTTGACGACATATTACTTATTGGAAATGATGTACCAGTCTTATAGTTAGTTAAGGACTGGTTGAAAAAGTGTTTCTCCGTGAAGGACTTAGGAGAAGTAACCAACATTATAGGGATCAAGATCATTCGTGATAGATCCAAGAGGCTTCTTGGACTATGTCAGGGTACATACATGGACCAGATACTAAATAGATTTAGTATGAAACAATCCAAGAGAGGATTGGTTCCAGTTTCACATGGGTTACATATTTCTAAGATAATTTGTCCTCAGACAAATCAAGTGAAAGATAGGATGAGCAAGATCCTATACGCCTCGACTATAGGATCTATCATGTATGCCATGTTATGTACCAGGAATGATGTTGCCTATGCAATAAGCATGGTAGGAAGATATCAAGCAGATCCAGGGTAGCATCATTGGACTACTTTTGAGACTATTTTTAAGTATCTGAGAATAATTAAGGATATGTTCCTGGTGTATGGAGGAGACGAGGAGATTTTCATCAGAGGGTATGCTGATGCTGGTTTTCAGATAGATCAGAATGATCTATAGTCGCAATCTGGATATGTTTTATGTCTCAATGGAGGAGCTGTGAGGTGGAAGAGTTAAAAGTAGCCAGTTGTCGCCGATTCTACAGTAGATTCTGAATATATAGTGGCTTCTGATGTAGCCATGGAATCCTTCTGGATTCAGAACTTTGTCTAAGAACATGATGTGGTGCCTAGCAGTAAAGATCCCATTACATTGTATTGTGATAATACTATAGCGATGGCTCTTGTAAAAGTACCAAGGTCACATCAATGGACAAATCACATACTCTATAAGTATCACCTCTTGAGGGATTTATATCAGAGGGGTGAAGTTGAAGTGAGCAGAGTGTCCATGGAAGAGAACGTGGTGGACCCCATGAATAAAGGGCTATCTCAGTAGAAGCATGAATATCATGTGAGAGCTAGCGAGTTAAAGGTTTTTAGCAGTTGGCTCTTGTCCAAGTAAGAGTCTGTTGGAGTTGGTGGCCTAGAACCAACTATTTTGTACTTTATTAATTAACAAAAGCCTTATCACATCTTGTTTGTTCTTCTGCGTGACAATTCACGTTATAATGTCCTAAGGACAACTGTTGCATTAAAGGGTCATAGAGGATCCCTACTATGATGAGAACCAGAAAGTGCCATAACACTGTTCTTGAATATATGTTCTATGACCGGATGATGTTATTTGAGGGACAAAAATAATACAGGTCATTAGGGGTGAGGACTCATAAAACTTTGAGGCACCTTCTCATGGTGTGTGCCCTTGGTAATATCCAGGAGGATATTATGAGAATGAGACCCACCAGTAGGAAATCCACATTTCATAGTGCCACTGGATGTTCCTATCCGCGGATGTGTGTATTGGTCCTTAGACTTTAAGATTATTATTAATGGGTATTACAACTTGCACACTTAGATTTATTGATGAAAACTGTGACAACACACTGTTCGCAGCAAGGTAGGATACGTTGGGTGCGTCACGAGTAATACTGCATTAATAGATAATGCGAGAAAGGATTTGTCCATTCTGTTCCATAATGTAAGTATATATATCAGGCCCTTTGATGGAATTGATATATCCTAAATAAATCCATGGCTATGGAAAGGTATGAGCGAGTTCAGTTCTGGGAATTCAAAGAAAGAATAATCTAGCACATGGGTTGAGGGCACTAGCATGAAACCCTATTGATTAGAGATACTGAGACAAAATGATTATATTAGACATTAAGCGTTCGTAGGAGGTGACACGTCATTGCAACATTAACTTCTTTCTCTATGGGTGCCTTGACATGTTTCTAGACGCTAACCTTGGTCTTTAGGCTGGCTCTGCCTAATTCCACGGATAAATAGGCCTAGAGGGTCACACACTAAGTGTGTCCATGTATCTCAGTTAAATATTAATTTAGCAAGATAAATTAATATTATTCTCGACTGTGGTTTAATAATTATTTAAGGATGAATGATAGCATTTATTTAAACACAAGTTATTCGAGAGAATATATTGTGGGTGAAATTATATATTTATTAGTGAGTAATGTAGTTACATTTATTTAAGAAATAAATAGCCGTTACTCAAGGTCTAATAAATGTGGTGGAGAAAAATGGAAAATAAAATTACAAGCCGTGTATATTAAATATACAATCCATGTAGTTTTATGGAAAACAAGTACACACCATGTATTAATTATTACACGCCGTGTAGTTTTCCAGTCGGGATTTTGAGGATATAATATTGTTTTATTAAATGATATTTATTATAATCAGCGTGGGCGCATGTCAAGGAATTAATGATTCGACATGGGGGTTTTCAATAAGATTTAATGAAATAAATAAAACGAGTAATGCGTTTATTTATTGTCATAACTCTATTAACATCAAACCTGATTATAAATATCCTCACAACCCCAACACTTTCAAGAGAACCATTGTTGTGCACAATGGATTTGGAAATACTCTCATGCCAAGAGAGAATTCACTTTCCACCAAGAATGCCCTCCAGTTACGATAGCGAGATCCTCCATCAGATCAAGGCGGTCTAAGGCAAACATCGCAAGCGAAGGTTCTTCTACGCTAGCACCTAGAAATCCATTCAGCGACGTCCAGAGATACGTGGAGCATGTGTGGATCACCACTAGAGGAATCATATAATTGGATTCTATGATGCAACAACGGATCACAGGATCATGATCGAACACATCGACGAAGAAATAATTCCACTGAGGTAATTCTTATGAATTAATTAAATTAATTATAACTAACATATGATGATCCTATCTCAATGGTTCTGAGACTATTATTTTCTTTTTCATTCTTCATTCCATTATGAAGATCTGGCGTTTTATATCATGATGGACCTTGGATTGAACATTGTTTAACGCTAAAAATAAAGTTGGGCAATCCCACTAACGCGCTTCTGCTGCGCCCGAAACCTAAAATAACCACATCATGTGGTAAACCTAGAAATTGTTAGTACAACCCACAAGAGAATATTAGATTCTTAGTAAATGAATTAAATGTTTCAAAAGCTAAAGAATAAATGAATTGTGATCTCATGGAATAATTTAGGTAAAACATCTAAAATGTGGGAAATAAAATTTAGGAAAAAGTGATATTATTGATTCACTTGTTCAAGAAGTAAAGAATGTGAAAGAAGAGAAAACATGAGTTATCAATGATTGTCTCTAAGGAAAATATTTAAGAACCATTTAAGATAACATAAAGTGAAAGGAATTCTAAAATTTAGAATTTAGAAGGACAAGTAGAGGATAATAAGTTATGGATTAAGAATTTAGAGAATGATCTTCATATCATAATAAGGATTCTAAAAACTGAAGAAACTCATTTGAAAACTATAACTAGTAGTATGATGAACAATAATAGGATTTCTATAAAAATGTTTGATACATATAGTACAACTCATGTAAGAGGAACTCAAAAAAAATATGACAATGAAGTGATATTTTTTAGGAAGGAATAAACACTATAGAGTGTGTATAAAGAATCTATGCAGTTAAGTAGTAAGGAAACTTATATTACAGCAAGATTTTGACCAAACAACACATCACGAGGTATGGTTTTCATTGTAGTTTTTTATATTTGTGTTAATACTAATCATTTTTAAATTGCCAATAGAGGCCAAAGATATGGTAATATTAGGTTAAGATTCTCCATTATCATAATGAGAACGATTATTGAATGTATGAATGAAAAATCTATTTTTCATAAAAAATATTTATGGTGCAAGATAGATATGAAAAAATAAATTAGAAAGAGTGGTCCAAGTTATCTTTTATGTCATGGTCACAACAACCCTAATGGATAGAGAAGAAGGCCATTGGATGAAAAACATATGATATAGAACCAACATCTCTAGTTAATAATGAGTTTTCTATCTTGAGAAAATTAATTGAATGAAAAATTGATCAAACTCCAAAGATTGTGTACCCTCAATGTCCTACCTGGGGATAAAATAAATTGCCTTGGAAAGATATTTATAATGAATAGATTTATCTCATGATAAAAATTGATAATTATTTCATCATGAAAAGTATGGATAAATTATTGAAGGAATATATATTAAGTAATAATAAATCTAAAGTAAATATGATGGTGGAATTGGAGATTAGGAAAGAGTCATATCTAACAGATTCCATCCTAATCAACATAAAACATAAATAGAGGTAAAGCCATCACATTGTTAATTATTGTTTCTAAATTTTGGTTTAAATTTTTGTAGTATTACACACTTGTGGTGTCTTATGAAGTTCTTATATCTTACAAAAAAAATTCTTATAATCTGCAACCTATATTATAAAATAAAACAATATTACACTGGAATGTATCTTTTAAAAGACCATATATCTTAAAAAATTTCATAAGATATAATACTTATCCATTTTATCCTTAAAATACAAATTCTATAATTCATAAAATTAATTTAGATACCCAAAAAAGTAACCATAATCCTTACAGAAAACTTAAAATAAACTTATAACCACTTCAATTAATTGTGGGGATTATTAAAATAATTCCAAACTCATCCTGATTGTTTTCAAGGAACTTTAAAACATATTATAAAATCATATTTGGGTATTTCAAGTGTCTAACTATATTCTCATGGAGGCTATAAATTCATCCATCAATAGACATCATCCAAGTGTGTTTTAAATACTGATTCTTGTATCCTTCAAGCTCAATACACCATTGATAAATTATCCACTATACCAACTAGATATTTTCAATTATTTTGACAAGTTGTTTTCTTTTAATTAAACATACAAAAGATTTACAACATGAATATTCATTCATCATTAACCAAATGTATGGTCCACACCTTTATCCCCTTTGGGTAAAATCACAATCTATCACCTATATTCTCTAGGACATACATATTGAAACATATTAAAAAAAATATAACCAACACAAAATAATGGGAACTTTAGTTTAGGTATAAAGAAATTTATATAGATAAGACAAAATTAATGGAATATAAGTTAAATTATATTGTAAGTAATAACATGTTGGATATAGTGTTTCATTATGTGGATAAAAAATTCATAGTTACAAAGTGTTGTTTCTAGAATAATCTCAATGGGAAAAGATAAGTATCCCAAAATTAAATACAAAAATATAAGGAAACCAAAGATAATAAAAACCAAAATTAACATTGGACCAAAGAATAAAAATGGATGAAACCTTACCCAAATATGATGTTGAACTCACTGCATTCAATGGATGTGGATAGAGCCGAACTCATCATAAGAAACAACTTATAAGAAAATAAGGGGAAACGAAGCGAGAAATAACAACTTCTTATATATATATGTGATCAGTGTGTCAATTGTACATGGTAAATGATAAATGACTCTATAAACAATAATTAATAAAGAATATTTGGACTAATATATACATCTCAATACTAAATAACATGATCATTGATAAATACTTTATTTTCAAATGATATCCAATGTCATTAAATACATACACCATGGAGTGAACTACATTAACTCATTCGAGAAAACACTAAACCATACCAAATTAAAAATATTTGAAGACAATTTTTGGATTGGTTTCATAATAAGAAATAAAAATAATGAAATAGTGGAATCTTATTGGGAATCCAATATGTCATGTCCATAAGTTGGACTACCTAGAAAGAGAAAATAAGCAGTTCTAAATCAAAAGGAATCCAAAAAAACCAAAATTTTAAATAAATTACCATCTCACTTTCAATATAACACAACAAAGATAAAACGAGCATAAATATCAACCCCAAAATAATATTCAAGATTAATTGGAAAGAATATATACTATAAAAAAGAAATAATGAAACATGTAATACTAAACTAGAAATATACTCATGAACCTAATTCTTTATCAAACATAAGCAACACTGTCTAATCTAAGAGTTACCTAAGATAAAGATTCCAAAAGAAGGAAATTATTAGAATATTTAATCTATACCTGATGAATCCAAAAATTTTAGAAACAATGAATGGTATATGTAGGGTGTGAGAAATGTTTTTTAGTTGGATTACATATAAAAGTCTTTTAATTTCACTTTTCAAGAAATTTTATGAATTCTAGTTTGAAATAAAAAAAAATTAATTATTTAATATTAAAAAAAATCTCATAGTCATGCTCTAAATAATTCTTTTTAAATCATGTTGACTATATACATAAATATCTTAATTTGAAACAAATGTTAAAAAACTCACTTATTTGATGGAAAAAACCAATGAAATCAAATAAACTTCCAAAATTCCATTTTAATACTAGTTTTAAATATCATAAGAAATAATTTCAAGTAATCCATTAAATAAATAGTTGTATAAAAAATATGGAAAATACTATAGAAATGTAAAAACCAAGTGAGTTATTTACCAAAGTCACTATAAAATAATGTCAATTATTATAAAACCACACTAGTATATGGAATATATTGAAGCTACACCGTAAGAAGTGATAGTGTAAAGTTGTATATATCATTTTAAGCAGTGGATGAAGTTAGATAAAATTAATTAATAGAGAGTTTTTGAAGGAAAAATCTAGTTAAAGTATTTCTTAAATCATATGTGACCTCATAGATCATAATTAGAAAATACAATATGTACTCAGGTAGAATAACCTTTTAGAATATCAAAGAACATCCTAATATATAATGTTAGTAGATTTCTCCATCTAGCCTTACCTAGTGGAATTCAGTCTAGACAGATTCACTCCATGCATTAAATGATCCTAATAAATATATAAACATTACTAGAATAGATAAAATTTCTCAAAATCCCACTTAGATACCCAAAGATCCAATAAAGTAGTCTATTGGAGGTGGGATATCATTTTATAACACAACTACCTCATTTATAAAGTAGAATTCATAGAAATGGAATAGAATATCAAAACTTTATCCCATCCCCATAAACCATTTTTTTGAAAAACACACTTTCATTCCACATAATATCAAATCACAATCTCATTAAATTCATATAATATATATGCTCTTATTTAACATAATATCATGTGGATTAAACCAACGGTAAAACTAATTAACTAAAAAATATGATATAAAAACAATCAAACATGCCATTGGTTTTCAGTTTAATATCAAAAAACTCTTGATCCTTTATAAAAAATATTATTAATTCTTATTTAACACAAAAAACTCATTGAAATCAATAGAAAAATAACATTAATCCAATATTTCCTAATATAATATTTTTAAAATAACACAACATCATTAAAAAACATATAGAACAACATAAATAGAAGTTATTTATCAGAAAAATAAAAACATATCAATGAAACACATTCAATAATAATAGTAATCAAATAATAATGGGTTTAGAAGCCACAATAATCACATTGTTTTCAACGAAAATGAAATCCCTTGGAAACACCCACCAAGATCATATAAAAATGGCATGAAACCATCAAAAACTGGTTGAATAGAACCAAATATGTAATATGAATACCCTTGATAATATGAAATATAATGTGTGCTCAAAATCTCAATATAGTGTTCAAAAACCATTGAACTATTTTCAATGTGAGACATAATTCAGACCCAATCGGGTCCAAGGAAGCTCGAAATATGGAAGAAACCCTATATGTAATGACAACCCACAAAAATCAAACCATATGAGTACATTTGGGTTTGGAAAAACTCACACCGTAGTTTTGGAACCACATTAGAAGAGAGGTGGTGAGGCCGCATTGGAGCCATGTTTTCGGGGAGGTGGGTTGGCTGCGATAGAGCTAGATATAAAGAGGAAGAGGAATTCCATCCAGGGTGGTGGGGTGACAAAATTATCATAGGATGATCATCCCAAGGTGGATGGCTACATCAGGTGAGAGTAACGGAAGAAGTTTTGGTGGAAGAGTCGGGTGAGGAGGTTTGTGGTGAGTAGGGAAGAAAGGGAGGGATGGGGGATCATGAGCTGGTAGGGTACAAAGGGGGTGGGGATCATGAGCTCACATGGATAAAGAGGTTGGGGATCATGAGTGCACAAGGGGAAAGAGGGGTAATGCATCAGGTATTTTATGACCCATGGCCATATCTTAACCTATATCCACAATTTAAAAAACTATTGTTATATCCTCAATTTCTATAAGTGAGATTTGAAACCAGTTTCCACACCAATTTTAGTGGAAACCAAGTTGACTAAAGATAGATAAGGTAAGGAATTTGACTCTAAGGAGATTCAAAAGTTGATTGAATTTTTTTATCTGACCACCTCAAGATCAGATTTTTTTACTGTTACCTTATGAGAAATATTACAAAGTGATCTAAAACAATTACATTTATTTGATGTAAAAATAATCCTCAGATATATAAAATCCAATATAGTCTTAGGAATCAGGTATGATAGATCAAAAAGTATTAACATGTTTGGTTATTCTGATGCTGATTGGGAAGCAAATGGTGATAATAGAAGATCCACATCTAGTAGTGTTTTCATTCTAGAAAGAAGTTGTGTTACTAGTAATACAAAGAAACAAAATTCAGAATATCTTAGCAAAAATAAAGATGATTATGTTGTCTCCAGCCATGCTTATACCCAACTTATGTGGATGAAGACTCAGTTAGAAGACTTTTTTGTTGAAGTGAAGTTACGTCTTCTGTTGGGCTGTGTTAATCAAACTGAAATCAACATTAAAAGAAACTTAGTAATAACATTCTTGTTCAAAACATACTGATATCAAATACAATTTCATCAAAGAGTATGTTTAAAAGAATGAAATAATGATAGAGGATGTTCCTATATCATAACAATTTGCTAACATATCCTAAAAACTTTTTCTAAAGGAATCAATTTTCAAGATGATGTTGTACCTGAGAATCCATCCTATTTCTATCTGAGGTTGAGGTATGTCTATTTGTCCCCTCTCTTATCTTGTCTTTGTATAGTGTTTTCAAGGGGGGGAATGTTTCATAAAAATATCAATTGATATGTGCTAAACCTTTTAAGAAAAAAAATATATAGGGATAGTTGTGGGTAAGCTTTGAACTCATCATGTAAGTGTGTGAAGTATTCTAACAATTTTTTGGAGTGGTTGTAGGAAACTTGTGTTTATAGGTATGTGGAAGAAATAAAGAAATAAGTGAATAAATATGTGAAGGGAAGTTGGACATCTGATGAAACATAATGAGTCACTACTTTTGGATAGATGATTTTCTATCAATGATTATTGTTTCCTATAATGAGTTATATCACATAGTCTTATAATTTCTTACAAGTAATCCATTTAATGATTTTACAAAGCATAGTTATTTATGATCCTTGGTTGACAACAAAATAAATAGGGGGATATTCTTAGGATGAAGTTGATAGAAGTTGTTTTTTGGAAAATGAAAGAAGTTTTTGTTAATTATGTTTTATTTTTTGGTCAAGAAAATAAATTCAGCTTAATTTTTGGGTTTTAATGACCAAATAATATAGAAGAAATGATTCATTGTAATTAAGAAATTAGTGTTACTTTTGATAAGAAAATTCACCATTTATATTTTTCTATTTTGAATAATTTTTATTAAAGATGGTTGTTTTCAGACTCACCTTGTGTCTAAAAATAATGTTTCAATCTCATTGAGGAGTTTTATCAGATTTTGAATTTCTGTAAAACAAATATGGTAATGATTTCCTATTTTTTAATGATCAAATATTATAAATCAGATGAGAAAATTGTGATGCAAGGCTTATGAAGTAATGAGAGGAATGGTGTCCATGTATTGGAAATCAGACTGAGGTTTGGAAGGAATATAATAGAAACATTCCAATACATGTTATATGATGCTACACCAATACTAATGTTCTCAAAGTCACGAAGAAGTCAGGTTTAAAAGATGGAGTTTTTGGAAGGAAAAATTATACCAAGTGAAACTTTATGGGCATAGTTTTTTGGTGCAAGATAACCAAACATAAATTTGTTTAAATGATTTGATGATTTTTTTGAAACATGAGAAGAAAAAGATGATTGTTTTCAGTCATACCAATATGAAACCTGCTATAATTATTTAGAGAAATAATTTGGTTTGTTATATATTTATAAAATGAAATATGCTGTTGAAGTATAAGTTGCTGATTCTGGTCTATTGGATGTGGTGTGTCATCGAACCATTGGAGGTATTATTCGTTTTAGTGGTTTATTTTGGGGCTAATGAATAAGAAAATTATTTGGAGTTTTAGGGACTGATTAGTCAAATGAATATCAATAATGTTGTCAACCATTTTCATTAGAATGTATTTTTCATTTAAGAAAAAAAATAAAGAATAACACATATATGTTTATAACAGGGTCAAGAGTCATCCGACATGAAGTGGTGCTGACTCACCAGACTGGCACTCAAACCGATTCATTAGAGTGAAGCAGAGACCAATCCATTAGGACTATTCATCTAAGGAAAATAAGAAAACAATAATTGTTTGAAGAGTTGTTTGGAAGTGTTTTCTCTAAGGATTTTGAAGATATTGTTGAAATATGGATAAGAAGTTATAATAACTGTAGAAGTTATAACTATGGTTATTATAAAATGAGTTCAAAGGTTGGTTTTCTTTATGTTGGTACTAAGAATCGTAATGAGAAGTAATTTTCTTTTCATATGAACAATTGGTATAGAGCAACAAAATGAAGAATCTATTTTCGTACATATGTATTCATCATAACGAAGAAAAAATAATGAGAATTGTAATCAGAATAAATATTTTTTAGAAATTTTGAGGCCAACTAATGGAGTTATAAGATTCTATAAGTTTCAAGAAGTATTATGAAATGTTTGAAAGTGCTAAAGATGTCAAAAAAATTCTAAAAATACATGAATTTTTGTTAAGTAGGGAAAAAAATTTATATTCCCACACAGACAACTTTTAGAGAACCTATAAATAGTAGGAATTAAATTGTACATTATAACACTTTTACTGTTCCCAATAGAAGAGAAAATATGAAAGTGATGATTGTTTTTAGAGAAAAGTGGTTTAAATATTGATCAGTCTTGAGGAAGTTTACTGAATAGAAGAGGAAAATGGTTGGAAAGAAATAAAGAGTTTTCATATCAGACTATGAAATCAGGCTATATTTATAGACTAAGATAGAAGTAGTTAAAAGTTGTATCATTTGTATTATGGAAGAGTTATATTTTTTGAATTAAGCAATTAGACTAGGGAATCAGACTGGTAAATCAGTCTGATTATCATGACGATGTCCAGAAACGTTCTTACCTACTACTTGACAGAAAAGTGAAGAGTTGTTTTGAATGTCATCAAAAGTAAATGTTGATAAGGCCCTAAAGTAACTTGATTTAAACCGTCTGAAAATTTTTTCATTACATAGTAAAAAAATTGAATTATATAACTTGTTCTAGAAGAATCACATACACTATTGCATTGATCATTGTGAAATAAAAGTGTATGTGTGTATCTGACTTGTTTATATCCATACAAATGGATTGTTTTTTAGTGGATTGTGTGGAATTGGATTTTTTCCAAACCATGCTCACAACGTAGCTACTCTTGTTGATTAGAAAACCTTTTAACTACTTGTGTTTATGTGGATGTGTGATTGTTTTGATTTCATAAAATTGATAAATCATTAATAGAAGATGAAGTTTATTTCAAAATAATGGAAAAATAAAAGAACAAGATATCACTTGTTCACCACCTAGTAGTGATACATGGATCCTAGATGGGTAATAAAACAACCATGAAGGTTCTTGGGTGATGTAGTTGTGATATTCATAGTTTTTTAATGGTTTGGAAAAAAATTATGTTTTCCCATACTTTTAAAATCTAGAAATTCGAAAACTACTTCTACCCAGTTTTACCCCATTAACCCTTTTTATCACCTCACATGAGATGAAAACCCTCACACATGCTATTCCCTCATATAATTCTCCAAATATGAGATTTTTAAGTGGGGTTTTACCAAATTTATTTAATAAATACCATATAAAGTGATTCCTTTCCCTTATCTTTGTCTTATTACCACTCCTCGATTGATTTTCTTTCTACCTTAACTTCACGGTGACCTAGGGTTCTTGTTAGTCGAACATAATGAAATGGGTTTTGGTTTTTAGGGTCATCCTTTCCATTCTTGATTATTTTTCTCTCATTCACTAGTTTATTCCACCATTGGTGATTTGTTTAACTTCATAAAGATATGTGGTTTCCTAAGTCGGTTTTTTATTATGAACCATAATTAATTTATTATTTTCAAGAAATGTTTCAAATTATTTTAAATCATGTTTTATGATATATAAATCTATTAGGATTGTTAGAAATCTTTTTAAATGGTTTCCCTTTGGTTTTATTAAATTAAAGTGCCTTATAAAGTCTAAATTTAATGGTTACTATTGTAATGTTGGAATAAATTCTCCATTAAAATGAAAATTAATTTAATTTATGAAATAATGCCTCTTTAAATGGGGGGAAACATGGGAGAATTTAGGTAATTAGCTGAGATTAATAAGATATGAAAAAAAAGAGGGTATACACTTCATAGAAATGGATTGATTCTTTAATACAAACTGAACACTATGATTACTTATATATATGATTCACTAGATGGGGTGGTCCCATCCTGACAGGACAAGAGATTACTAACTTTTGTGATGACAAGAAATTGATTTTCTTATCTCCATTACTATGTTATGTCACAATCATAGATGGATCAAACCTTGGATTTCATAGGAACTTCCCATGGTTGTTATTATTTTTTGTTTACATACATTGATTCCACTTCACATTTTTTAAACTATTCACTATTTCCTATTTTTTAAATATCTAAAATAATATCTCATATAGTTTATTTTTAAAATATAATTCTTGGTTTTATTTAATAAAGAATTATTATAAAGTAGTTAGTGACACCCTATAGGTCTAGTTGTTCTTACAACCTATATTCCCCTAATGTGTGAATGTAGAATTTGTTCCTTTAGATACATGTAGATAAGAACCACCAAAATTCATTAGACTATGATAAAAACTAATTGAGTAAATATTCTTCATATATTTTCAAAAATACTTACCTAACTATTTCAGTTAGACTTCCATCCCCCCACCCCCTCTATAGGGGGATGGTTACCTTCGAACATTCGACATCCTTTTTATGCAAGGGATCTATCCCATTTCACTCATCTCTACTTACTTCCCTATTTTGCATGTATCTTTTTATGGTTGAAAGTTCCCATGTTTGGAAATGATGTTCTGATTATGCTGTTATCATTGCGAGAATTCATGGAAGCCTCTGACCTTCATCAATTATTTCTAGTCTCTCATTTTAGAAAAAGAATTCCATCAAAAAAGTATTTTGAGAGATTCATTAACTCCAAATGGGGGTTGAAATCATGTGAAATTGTAGGATTTCTTGACCCAAATCATTTTTTGATTATGCTTGTAAATGATGATGGGATCACTCTTGCATGGTCCAAATGTAAGATAATTCTTGATGGAATTTTGTTCTTTATTTTCTGATGGTCCTAGGATATCTATATGAGGTGAGACCACTCAGTAGTGTTGATTTGTGTAAGTATTCATGGTTTAGAACTACCATTTAAAAAACATGTTATTTTGAATATGATTATAAATTTAATCAGCTGGTTCTTATACTTTGATTAAATTATAGGAGTTAGATATCATCAAATCTCTCTACATAGATGCATGGAGGTAGATGTCTCTAAGCCACCGGTTTATTATATATTTAGTGAGGTTGGAGAGTAATTCAGATTCATTACAGAAGTAAAATTTGAAAATAGATATGATTTTTGTTCTTCATAAAAGAGGATGGGACACATCAGCTAATAATTCTGTCAATATTTCAGAAACCATTTTGAATTATCTGATTCTGAAGTAGGTGATACTAGTATAAAGGTAACAATGAGTTTATTATTACAGGATGTATTCTCTCCCTACCCTAATAGTTACTATACAGGGAATCTCATCCTACTTGAAGATGGGGGTGGTAGAGTAAATGGTTTTTGTTGGTCCTTCACTTAGGGAAGGTTTGTAGGTCCACTAATTTCACTATCCATGGTTGTGAAGCCTTATCAAGTTCCAATTAGAAGTCTTTGGGTGAATTCTACTCATCAGATAATTGAATATAGAAACATGTCTGATGGGATGGGAATAAGCTAGGATCATACGAACCTGAACATGGACCAAATGATTTAATATACAATACTATACAATAGGCTTGATCAATGTTCTACTATTCTGAAGATAGGGTTGAGCTATGTCCCATATACCATTCTTATAATAGAGGTGAGATACATGTATAATTAGCCTATTTTAGAGTCTTCCTAGTGATTTGGGAGTCCGGAACTTCTACACCTAGATCATGATGAAGATGAATGGAAGAATTTAAAATCTGAGGGTTCGATGCATCCCAATAACATCTAGACATAAAAGTTTTTTTAAAAGACTCCATCTGAAATTGAGTCACAGAAAAAGTTTTTGTCCTTAGATGATGATGTTTTTAACTCAAAGGAGGGGTGGAACAATGCAAATGTAATACAAGAATGACAAATCAGTCAGTGTAAATACATGCATTCCATTGAATCTGAGATAGAATTTTATAAAAAAACATTATATTTTGATATAAATGAATAGGTTCAAGAGGAGAAATTTATTCTATCTATTACCAATAAAGGTATAAAATTATTCCGGGACTTTGATGAATTTACCAAGACAACGAATAGGAGTTGTGCATGATTGGACTATTCATCTTTTCCCATGAACGAAGTTACAACATATTATAATAGTGTTCTTCCTCATATAAATATGAGCATTGATGTCACTAATGATATAGTTTAGGAATTGAATGTGCAACCATTCTATAAGTGATCTATCCCCAAGACTATTAATGAGGACCTGGGAAATATGGAACAAGGGGTTAACACATTTCCCCATAATATATCTTGGAAAATTATGTATTCTTACTTACAATTCTTAAAGGATTATCTTGAGTAATGCACTATAGACCATAACACCAGCAATCTGACTATGGATAAATGTGTTATAATTTTAGATTAGAAATTTCCTTAGGGACTTGATAAACCATGTGAGCAGTGGTTTGAATGTCACATTGATAACATTTTTTAGGTTGTTTATCATGAAAATTTCCCTATTAATGATTAATTGGTTTTTGTGAATCTTATCACCTATGAAATTAAATATACACTGTATATTCATCCTAAAAATGATATAAGGGACCTATTTTGGAAATATTGGTGTGAGTTATTTTTCTCAAAGAGTTCTGAGAAAGATTGAAGTGTTCCATCATCTTCATCTGGAACATAATATAAAAACGTTTATGAGAATTATCGGTCTGAATCTATTTAGTCATTATTTTATACATATTATTTTTGATTAAGGGTCTTTAAATAAGTTTTATCTATCATTTGTTATACCAGATGCTGAATTTGGTTAGTTTTTCTTCTTATTTGTTGATCTGGTTGGTTAAAAAGTTGTTTTTGTATCACAATTTATGATATTCTTTTTTCTTGTATCACATTGTTTTGGGTTATTTTTGTGACGGTTCCCGATAAACACCCAAGAATTTGATGTTAATAGAAATGGATAAATATATTTAGAGTGAGATATAGGTAGATAAAAGAAACCACATGATGGTAGTGGTTATTCTGATAGATATATTTGGTTGGATAATGGTGACATGGTGGGAATAAGCCCCTGTTTCACTAATATATGGGTGACATGTTTGGGATTAATATATGTTCTAGATTTTGTATCATGTTCATATACAATCTACTCAGATTAACAGTTGGTTATTTTATATATGGATACCACCAAATCCTCACTTTTATGGTATAGTTTTCATTTACATTAATGTTTTTGGTAACTATTATTATTTTTGAGATTTTGATTATCTTACAGATTGTTAATTAGATATTATTATAGTATTATTTTTTTAAGAGAAATAATTTACAAGATATATCATGGTCTTATTAGGACCTTATAATTTTCTGGTTTAATAGTTTCTTGGGAAAACCATTCCAAAAGGTGATTCTTGATGCTTAGAAATCAGTTTATAACCCATAGGAATCGAGAAGTACCTTTTTTCCATTCTAAAGACAAACTTGAGTTCTTTAAGGAATGGAGAAATATGTTAGTTCATAAAAAAATTACATCAAATCCATCTATTTTGAGTTCTACCCTATTTGGGATGTCAGGTATACCAAATATAAGATTTCTGGGGCATTGGTAATAAGTATAAAGGAGTGTGTAATGAATATATTTAGTATCATTTATCTAGTTTTAAGGGGATTGTTTGGAATATGGTATTGATATTTGATAAATATACACTTTCTTTTTGGAAAAGGTGAATGTGTTGTGGAACATGAATATAGTCCATGCAATGAGGAAGGTTATTATTTTTTATGTAGTATTACATATGATTAATTTTGGTATTCAATATAATTCCATGATGTTTATTAACAATTTATTATTTATTTTAACAATTTGGAATATTATATTGATGATTTTATTCTTTTTATTTATGTTTATATAATGTAATTCCCCCTTGAAGGCCCCTTGTGAACCCTCTAGAGGATATCAGAGACAATTTTATATGAGATAATCCCTTGGTGTATCAATCCCTGATTAATGTGGTATTTCATGTGGTTTGAGATACAAATCTAGGAATGAGACTTATCATAACTCAATAAAAGGAATTAGGTTCAGTCCAGAGTGATGATATAGATTACGCACTTGAATTCCTTCACCATAAGCCTTTATATATTTGAGGGACTGATGATACTATGGAGGAGCATGATAGGATAGAGAATACTGAGAGGATTTTAAAATTATTTGGGATTCCAAAATACATAAATAAGAAATGTGTGGATTTTATGCCAGAGGGACCCATTTAAAAGTAGTGTGCAATAATGGTTCAATACAAGAAGCATATGAACTTAGAGTAGAGCAACATAAATTCTGTCTTCTCATGATAGTTTTACCCCGAAACCTTGTCATTAGAAAAGTCATGAGATTTTATGAGTCTTCAAAAAGGAAACTGAACAATCATTAAATATGAAAACAAGTTCACTAAGATATCCCACTTTTCTCAAGAGGTTGTATCAAATGAAAACATGAACAATCATTATTTTGATATTGGTTTGTGACCTGATATTTTGTATCAAGTATTTTTTATAATTTTCATGATATATGAGAACATGTTTGATCCAAACATGATGATGGAAATCAACTAGGATAGTATGTGAGGATTCATAAAATTACCTTACATTCTTATTAGATTGTAATTTGACTCCATGGAGAAGAAAAAAAGTAGGATGAGGCTACAAATAAATATTATACTGGATATAGACTCCCACTATAGTCTTTATCATATATAGCTAAGGATAGTGGGGATCTCAGTTACTATTAGTGTAGTATATTCTCACATAGAAATACCTCATGCCCAATATCTCCATGGATTTTCATTCTTATGGGAACACAAGTAACCTATATAGATTTTTTAAAATTTATCCTTTCTCCACATATTGATGTTGTATTATCTATTTATAAGTGTTCCACATTGCAACCTAATGCTTCTAAGGTGGAATAATCGCAAACTCTTTGGAAATGAGGTGGGACTAGTTCACATTATGGGTAGAGTCATATTTAGATTGAGCCCCAAGCTAATGGAAGACCTAAAACCCACTATGAGGTAAGGAGGTTTCATACTATATAGGAGATGATAATGGAAACAGATACCAATACAACAACTATGTGGGGTACTATTATTACTATTTCAAATATGGGAATTTCTTTATTTAATATTTGTGTCTCTTACTCCTATGTTTTTTCATTTTTTTGAATCTTATAAATCTCCCTTTAAATCCCATAACATACAACATGAGGTTGATATGATTTTTTGGAATATTAAAGAGTGAGGATCACAATGTCATTCATATTCCATCATGATAATAGAGGATAAGAGAGTATGGATTTACCTTGTCCTTAAAATGGATATCTTTGATGCGATCATGGGGATGGAATTAGGGGTGTCGAGACCGGAACCAACCCAATGGGTTTGACCCGACCTGACTGAGTTGTGGAAAAAAATGTTTGGGTCGGGTTTGTATCGGTTTGACCCGTGGATATGTTGGGTCAGGTCTCGGGTTGGCTACATATCGACCCAACCCGACCCGTTTACCCGAGGCTTTATGAAAAAAACCTACATGGGTTGTGACCCGGCCTGGCCACCCTAATTCTTTTCCTCCCTCGCGCTCACCCTTCTCTTACTCCCTAACGTTCGCCTGCTTCTTCCTCCCTCCTCTCCTTCCCATCCCCAACCTTCCCTCGCACATGACTGGATGGCCTCCCTTCTCCTCCTCCTCTCCTCGCTCACCTCCTCCTCTCCTCCCCTCCCCGGACAGATTATCCTCTTCTCCTCCTCCCCCTGACCCCGACCTTCCCTCGTGCATGGCCAAAACCTAATCCCATTCCTTCATCCTTCCAGTGCCACCAGAAACTAGCCTCCTTCCTCCTACTCTACTCCCTTCCTCCGCATCTCCTCACTCACCTCCTCCCTGGATGGATAGATTCCCTCACAAGCAATCGGGAGAAATACCTCCTATCGGCTCACT
This sequence comes from Viscum album, assembly GCA_963277665.1. NCBI lineage: Eukaryota > Viridiplantae > Streptophyta > Magnoliopsida > Santalales > Viscaceae > Viscum > Viscum album. The sequence continues at coordinate 873,636,582 of OY728139.1, forward strand.
CCTCCCTACCTATCGTGCATTCTTTCTGGTGGCACTTGTGGTAAAGTAAGTAGTTTTTTTAATTAGGTTCTCCAAATTATCTTCCATAAGTAATTTATTTATGCACATATGTGAGTCGGATTATAGTTCCTGTGTGCACATTTCAAGCAGGCATTGAATGTTTCTCATTTCAGTTGTATGAACAGTAGGTATACTTGGATGATTTTTTTTGATTTCCATTTCCCCTAAAAATGATTTGTAACTCTAGTTAAGGTGTAATCCTCCTAGTTAGTAGTTATCAACTGGAGGAAGGATATGTTTTTTTCTTCCTGCTTCTCCACCTATCTTCTATTTTCACATAGCCATTTCTATATACTGATTTTGTTAAACATTCAACCAAGAATACTAGTAATCCAAACTTATCCCTGTGGTTTGACCTGGTTACGCACCTAATTATTTATTTTGGTGAATCTTTCCTCTTGTAGGGGAATGTTTTTTTCTGCTACAACATGTTTACACAATGAAATTTAGTGCCATTTCCCAGGAAATTGTTAGGAACGTGGGATAGTTGGGGCTGTGTAAGGGGGTATTTACTGTTAGGGGGTAGTATAGTAATTCTGTAGTTGGTATATTCTAGCTAGCTGTAGTAGATAGTTGCTATGCAGGTCAGGTAGGGTAATAAATGGGGGCTGGCTAGTGTAGTGGTGTAGGCTGGTGCAGCTGGGGGGGGGGGAGGGGCTGGTGCATTGTAGGGAAGGGGGTAGGGGGAGGGGCTGGTGCAAGGGAAGGGGGAGGGGGAGGGATGATGCAAGGTAAGGGGTTGGGGGTGGGGTTGGTTTGTGCAGGGAAGGGGGTAGGGGGAGGGGTTGGTGTAGTGAAGGGGGGGAGGGGGGGGGGGGGGGTAGGGCGAGCGGTTGGTTGGTGCAGGGAAGGGGGTGGGGGGAGGGGTTGGTGTAGTGAAGGGGGGAGGGAGAGGGGAGGGGAGGGGCTGGTGCAAGGGCAGGGGTAGGGGGAGGGGATGGTGCAAGGGTAGGGGGAGGGGGAGGGGCTGTTGTAGTGCAGGGGGGAGGGGGAGGGTTGGTGTAGCATGGAAAGGGGGAGGGGCTGGTGCAGCAGGGAAAGTGGGAGGGGGAGGGGCTAGTGCAGCAGGGAAAGTGGGAGGGGGAGGGGCTGGTGGGGGTGCAGTGTGTGGGGGAGGGGCTGATGTAAGGGAAGGGGGAGGGGGAGGGGCTGGTAGGTGTAGGGCAGGGAAGGGGGTGGGGGGGGGGAGTGTAGTGCAGGGGGAGGGGGAGGGGCTAGTGCAACAGGGGGTGGTGCAATAGGTGGGTAGGGGATGGTGGTGGGGCTGGTGCAGTAGGGGGGGTAGGGGCTAGTGGGGGGAGGGGGATGGGCTGGTGCAGGGTAGGGTGTAGGGGCTGGCGTAGGAGGGGGGAGGGGGAGGGGCTAGTGCAGGGTAGGGGGAGTGGAGGGACATGTGCAGTAGGGGGAGGAGGAGAGGTTGGGCAGGCCAGGGGGGCCGGTGCAGCAGGGAAGGGGTGTAGGGGGGAGGGGGCTGGTGGGGGTGTAGTGTAAGTAAGAGGGGACTGTTGGTGGGGCTGGTGCAGCAGGGGGGATAGAGGGCTAGTGGGGGTGCAGTGCAGGGGGGATGGGCTGGTGGTGCGGCTGGTGCAACAGGTGGGATAAGGGGGCTGGTGGGGGTGCAATGTAGGGGGGGAGGGGCTGGTGCAGGGGGCAGGGGGGTATGGTGCAGAGGTTAGGGGCTGGTGGGGGGGGGGAGACTAGTCCAGGGGGTAGGGGCTGGCTCAGGGGGGAGGGGAGATGGTAGTCTAGGTGGGTGGGGGGCTTGGTCTGGGGACTGGGGCAGGGTCCATCAGGTTGGGTTTGGGTCAGGGTCGGGTCGGGTTGGGTCAGGTTTACACATAGAACCTGACCCGAATGGACCTGACCCATAGCCGGTTGGGTTTGGTTGGGTCCTTCGACCATGTGTCGGGTAACCCGACCCCAACGGGTTGGGTTGGGTTGGGTCAGCTGCTCATGAAGCATATGACCCAACCCAACCCGACCCGAGCTTTTTTGGTCGGGTCAGGTCTCGAAACATCCTTGACCTAACCCAACCCGACCCATAGACACCCCTAGATGGAATAGATGAAAAACCTCAGGAGGAGTCTTGGACACTTTGAATGTCTAGTGATTCATTTCATATTAACAAAATAAACTATAGTCTTCATGGAACTCACAAATTATATATTCCATCATTACCTCGACACTATTTGTTTCATAATCATTAATGACGTTTTTTTATATTATTAGTCGGTGGAGGATCATGAGATGTATATAAGGTTTGTCCTGGGGACTATTTGTGATCCTCATCTTTATAAAAATATATCAAAGTTAAATTTATGGATTATAGAGGTGAAGTTCAGGGACGATGTGGTTTTAGAGCAGGGGATATCAGTTGATCAAGAAAGGATAAAATCCAATATGACTTTAGAGGAGTATAGGAATGTCTTTTAAGTATAGATATTCTTATGCCTAGTAGGATTTTACAATGATTCATAAATGATTACTGTAATATTTTGTGGCCTATGGATACTCCTACATATAAGGGGAGATATTTTTATGATTTTTTGGGTTTCAGGTATCCTTGAGAAATTCCAGAAAATTAGGTGGATATTAAATGAATGGGGGAACACCAGTGAGTGGTCTTTATTAGCTAAAGAATACATTTTATTGTGGAATTTTTAGGTGGTTTCCGTTATCAATAAAATGATTCATGATGAAATATTTCAATTTATAATAGCAGGACACCCACATTGGCATAACTTTTTATTACTACAACATGGGACACTTATACTAGTGGTCAGGTGTGAGGTATTACATTGTATATTTTTTTGTCACTATGCCTTACTTGTTAAAAGAAGAGGGATGAGAATTAAATGTCGCTAGTACAATCTATCCTCATTTGATTCCTACCAAGAAGTGGGAAAACATTTATAGGAGATAATTATATATCAAATTGATGAGATGGGGGAGAGAAAAATGAGTATATTTATGATGAATATAAAACTAGAATTGTGAGTTTCAGTGGAACGAACCTCTATTAATGGACTTATCACCGAATTTTAGTCCGTCAATCACCAAGCCACTAAAGCTTTAGTTAAATCCAATTCCTATCACATTAAGGTACTCATTTTAGTGATACAATGACAACTTAATAGTTATAAATAATTTATATTTGAATAAAGAATAATAATAATAATTGTTGGAAGTGTTCAAGAGGATAAAACATAAAATGAATTGGGGAATTGCTGATATAAATGTTATTTTTACCACTACTTACACACAAAAAGTGTCATTGGAAGGGGGGAATAAGATATGTTGTTAACCATAGACAATATCTAGACCAAAATTGAAGAATGTGGTCAATTTGGGGGTTCTTAAACTATTTGATGTAGGTATTATCTTCTAAATTTCATATATTAAATGGGTTAGCACATTTAAAATTATTCATAAAAGGGATGCCTAACCATGGTGAAAAATGAAGTGAATGAATTCATTACAATAATGAAATATACGGGATGGTGAGATTGTGTGAATTAAAAAAATGTTGAATGCATATTCGAGGGAAGATAAATTTTTTATATTGTTGATGGACCACATGTTTGAATGATTCGATGAGAATGAGTTCTACTATTTCCTAAACGGATACTCTAGTTATAACTAAATACCAGTGGACCAAAAAGATCAGTCAAAGTACACATTATCCCACCTGTATAGTAGACTCATCTATCATCACAGGTCACATGGAATTATTAATACACAAAATAAAATATGAAGGTACATGGAATATATACTCCTTGATAAGGCATAATATTTTCTAAAAAATATTCATGGATTATTTTTAATCTTGGGAGATCATTCATAGTTGTTTTGACTAATTTAATCTTACCTATAAAGAGATGTGAAGATAATTTCTTGGTTTTTAATTTATATAAGTAAAAAATTCATGGTTCAAGATGTTTTTATATTCAGGAGAAATATATCATAGAAGGTAATTTAAGTTGACCTTGTAAAGATAAAGGTGGTACAAGAGTTTCCTAGGCCTATTACAGCAAAGGGGTTAAAATATTCTGTGGTAATGTGAGATTATATCCTAGTTTTTTCAAGGATTTCTCCATGATAGTTCAACTACACACTCATATTTTCATTAAGGGTGTTTTTTTTCAATGTAATGAATCATGTAAAGAAGCCTCTTGTATTTTAAAAAGGAACCATATAGCCACCCCTATTAAGATCTGTGTGAATTAGAAAATAATGTTGATTTAATGTGAAATGTGAGTGAGTATTCTAGAGGTGTTGCACTAGGATATTAGGTTGATCCTTTTTTTCCATGCCATATACTATAAAAGATACACACGTAAGGATTCCTAGATCAGGTACACCACAACGGAGAAAGAACATCTTTCCATGTTATTTCCCTATGGCCAATCCATTTTTTTTATTTTATTGAATAAGCCACTTTTAAGGAAAAGTGGAAACCTACAGAAAATCCACAAAAGACACATTACATATTTCAAAATTCAAATTATCAAACAAAACAATCCACATGGTGCCACAATCCTTGAACACCCTGATTCAAAATTGAATGGAGATCCATTATCACCGCCTCGCTATGCACACAATGACACATCAAATTTTTCAAGTTTCAAAATATAGACCATCATCACTCCTTGAGCCAACCGCTGCACAATCCAACCCTAATCGAAACTAGCTCTTCAGAAACCAGCATGCCGAAAACCAATAAGAACACCAGAAGCACACACATCACCATCACAAACCACTACTAGAGACGCCGTCATAGGCCACTGAAGAAATAATTCGAACAATACTGAACAGAAAACAACCAGATCAAGCATCACAGACAAGATAAAAAATTCACTGAGAAGGAAAAAACACCCAATAAAATAGAATATATAGAAACTTCACTACAAGAAGATGATTCCTTGCACAGAACCATCGTCAAAGTGACTCGAACTTGAAGCACCACCATCCGCCGAACCACAAAACAAAAAACCCTTCATTACCACCGCACCCAATCCACCTTGTAGATGTGTAGAGGATCAAGAGATCAGAGCAGGGAAAGGGCAGTCGAGGTCTCTATATGCGCATTGTCGATGAGGCCAAAAACCCAGATTCAACAAAACAAAACAAAGCAGACTCAGGAATTTCCAAAAAACCGTCAATTCCCAAATCAGAAATCCCAAAACCTCCATGTATCCACTGCTAAAAATATGACATGGAGATTCACTGAGGATCGTGAGGTCAGAGAAGCATATTAGTGACCAAAGTCTTAAACGCAACCTTTAACAGATCATCATAACCACCAATGAATGATGATGATGACGGAGAGTCCACTGCTGAAGACGAAACCAGAGAGAAAAACAAGCGGGATTCGGGCAAGCCACAAAAGAGGAAAGGGGGAAGATCTCATGAAGAAGTCTCCAGATGGGGAAAAAAGAAGGAAGGGAATGAGAATGGAGGGGGAGAAAGGAATAAAGAGAGAAGGATGGTGCTCAGATGCACCGCCGGACCTGCAGTGAAGAGTTTCAGAGGGAAACCCTAGGCAAAGCTGAGAGTGGGACGAGGAACCCAGGTGAGAAAGGATCCATCCATTCGCATTTTATTTCCCTATGATAAGTAAAAATGACATATCATCATCTCTAACATGATTCTATACACTTATCATTCCTATTTAAGATACTTTTGGAGTTATAATTGTAACACAATGAAATTTTAAAAAATTATTAATGTGTTCAGTAGTTTTCTCTACACGCAACACCGAACAGAAATGAAATCTTGATATGTTTAGACCATTAAAACCTAGAAATTATGTTAGTAGGAATGAATATGAGTATCCAATTTATGAAATATTTATATTAGTAAATAATGAATAAGTTTAGTATGAATGAAATTCAATTTTTACCATTAAAACAACAAGTAAAACATTTGATTGTTAAAAAATATATATTTTTAAAATTGATGTTTTATTTCAACAATGTAAATATATATTGGGTTATATAAAAATAAAATATATTGATAATATGAAAAATTTATTACCAATAAATTAATTATTAGTTAATAGAAAATAATAATAAATAATAAATAACATTTTAGAAATCAATTTTAAAATATTAACACTTTTCCAATATATTTTGTGATTTTATTTAAATATTGAATTATAAAAGTTTAGAAATTTAATTTTAAACAATCAAAATAGTTTTTATATTAATAATAATAAATCAAGATTAAGATAAATTTTTTGGTTTTTTTAAAATTATTTTTTTGGTAAATAGTGAAAAACAATGATTTTACAAATAAAATGACTTTTAAGAAATTATTTGAATATAAGTATGAATTGTAAATTAATAAAACATTTTTATAAACCCAAATATTTATTTATATCTGATTTTTGTTTTTAATCTTTGTTTTAGCTTTGAAACCCATATTTTATATTTTAAAACATAAGTATTATTTTCTCAAAAGTTATTTTCAATACATTATATAATTTTAAATTAAAATTACTTTTTATCAATTTTATAAATTAATTAAAATTAAAAGGATTTAAAATTAACAATAATTTGGTCCATATTATCTAATAATGTCCATTTTATTTTTAGTCATAAATATTAAGTAACATTTGGTAAAAAATTATTTCCACAGTAAAAGCTAAAATGGTAAAAGTAATCATTCAAGGGGTAAGGAGAATAAAATATGATACTAACATGTACATAATTGAGTGGATGAGGTTTGGATTAACCTTATATCATCTCCACTTCATAAGATTTACATTTTTTATCCACTTTTATTGTTTTTGATGTTCTACTATTATATTAAGTTGAAATATTTAGAAAATTCCATTCTCACCACTTATAAAAGGGTTTGGTCACCACCCCTCCAATGGAATCCTACAAAAACCAATTTACTCATAATCAAATTCCATTTTACCTTACCCTATAATAATATTTCACACTCTTGTGATTATATTCTTTATATATTATTCTATTCCACCAATTTTCATTGGATCATCCAAGGAAATCTCAAAGTGCTCAACATGGGTGATCATTTTTTTACTTAACATAATTTTTTTCTATTTTTCATTTATAATTACAATTTTTAAATACCTAAATAATAAAATAATTTTTTTATAATTAATGTTATTATACTATTTAATAATCATTACTCACCTTTTCCCTTTTCAACTAAAAAAATGAATATGTGAATCGTGTGTTGTACAAACCTTTACCTCCATAGTGTAACATGTTTCATTTTCATTCTACACCATAAAAATATGGTATAAAATGGTAAATCAATATATAATAATTACTATTATAATATTTTTATGGTTCTAAAAAATAAATAATTGTATTATTTTCTCCCATTCAATGTAAAACCAAGTTGGTAACCATGTGCATGTGTGGACTACCACCTCTATAGAATGATTGATTTCAATATTTATTTTAATAAACACCTTACATGTATGGTCTTGAGGATGGAATTAAAGGATAAAAATTAATTCTATCATATCATTATGTTTTTAATATAAAAAATTAGAGAAACTATAAATGATATGATCAATAAAAAATCATCATTAATTCAACCATTTAAAAAAAGTTAACTAAGAGGAAAAACATCCCTTTTTTCTATGTAAATAATTTATATAAATTAAATTATATTTATAATTATTTCAAATTATTATATATAAAAATAAAAAGAACCAAATAATATCATTATGATACTTTTATAATTATATTACCACTAAAAAACCTCATAATCACCAATTAATCATGCTAGGTTAAGGTTTGGGTCGTTTTAACAACCCACTTGAAAAATACTATACATTTATATAATATAATAATATGAGAACGTATTTGGTGATTTAATTTGATATAAATATTTACATAATTTTTTATTTGTTATTATTTGAATTTTACATGAATATATAACTCGTTAATTATGAAATCCCCCTTTGTTCCATACGGAAACACCCAGACTTTCTCATTGCTGATTTCAACCTCAAGAATCATAACCAATACTAAAATTAAATGATATTGTATCTATGTATAATATATTACAAAAATTAATATGATCTTATAATTATGTGATTTTGGAAAATAAAATATAATAACACAACTTTTATGAAACTAGTTCAAAGCGTTAAAGATTACTTACACCTAATGTTGGAAATAGGTAAAAAGCTGGATAATATATATATGTATAGAGTGAATATAAATGTTTAGGATTAATGGTTATATTTATTAATAATTCTATTGGCTATGTATTTAATGAACTCAATTTACTTATTTAGGAATTTTGGTGAAAGTGAAAAATGAACCAGAACCGAGGTAAGTGTTTTCATCTCAAATTTTCTCGTTGAGACATGTTCGGTATTATGTGCCTAATTTCATCTATTTTTATTATATAATAACTATATGAGATATGGTATCATTAATTATCTTTTAATCATTTTATTTTATGGTTAATTATAAGAAATATTTTTCATGGGGATTTGATTATTGTTTTATTCAATCCATTATGTTTTTCTTGGTCTCATTTTTGATTCATTGAGACATGTTACATGTTATCCACCATGTATCATTTGTATGATGTTATATTTATTTTATATCCCATTAATTTTATATAAATTATTTACGTATAATTATTTGTATAATCTAATACAAATCAATTTCTTTTCTTAAAATTTATTATGAATTAAGTGTTACTCTAGTCGTAAGTGTTTTCGGTAATGCAATTTTCATTCATTGATTTATGATCACTCACGAGAAATTATTTAATATAACATGGTACATTATAGAAAATGATTTTATTTTGTGGTATTTTCACATTGTATACATTTATTTATATAAATCCATTTTCATAAATTTCATGCTTCGTGTATTATGTTTTCCATAAGTGATATTGATAACTCAAATATCATTTATTTGTGTTATAATGTTTCATATTGAACTTTTATTTTCTATACATCGGTTATCCCACCCTAATATTTTATTATATGTTATTTTATAATATTTTTTTGTGAAAATTATGTTTTAATACAAATGAATTTTTTGTTACTCATCTTACTATATGATTTTTAAAGAAATATATTTTTCTAATAATAAAAAGGGGATTTCCATTCAAATTCTTATGATTTGTGTTCTTCTGCTCATTTATCCAAGATAAAAATTATGAAATTTCATGGATCCATTATTGGAGATTATTTTTAAATTTAATTTTTTTCATATTATTTCATGTATCCTTTTCAAAAGGTACTTTTTAAAGGGACATGTAATTTTTTATTTTACCTCAACGTTAAAAATGTTTTATAAAAGATATTTTAGGTTTTTATTGCATTTACATTATAATTTTAAAAATATTTTACAATAATTTAGTTTTTATTTTAGGGGTTTTACTCTAATATATTTATAAAATCATTTACAGGATTGAATTAATGGTATCCAAAAATTCATTTCTTAAACCGTTCATTTGTGATACCGTTCAAAACATTCTTTTTGTGTGGGTGTTTTTCATTTACTACATAACCGTTCAATGTTTACTTTATTGAATTAGGGTTATATAATTTTTAAACCCAATAACTTATTTATCTATATATAATATTATAATGTTATTCAATTATTTACTTATCTTTATAGTCATCGATCTATACAGTGTAAATATCACATTTTACATAACTAAGATTGGATGATTCTTACCTTGACATTGTGTTATTTTATAAACATGCTAAAAATTAATATCATATATTATATAGTTATTCCAATATAGATGAATTTTTTTCATGTACATTATGTATTATTTTACCATCCGCATTCTTTATTGGGATAGGTTTTGATCACATTTTCCCTTTTATTTACATGGGGAAATGAATCAACATTCTTAATGATTATTGATTGCCATTGTAGGTTGATTATGTAATGATATTAAAAAAAATTAATTATATGGAGAGATATGTTTTTATTCAGCCGAAGGTTCATTAGGGAATGATATGAAAGGTTTTTATAATCTTATGGTCAATGCATTAGACTTAATCAGGTGATGGGTGGATCTTAAAATTATATACCCCTCTATGCATTGAGAGATCACATGAGACAAAAGGTTTGGTTTGGTGTATACATCCCCAAATAATAGTATATTTTCTAAGAATAAGGCCACAAAAAAATATTTTAGATATCTAGAATTATGAATTCCATAAGTATGATATCAGTATTGTTGAGTATAAACATGTTATGACTTTTCCATAAATAATTTGTTTTGGAAATCAAAAATTACAGATATCGTAATCACATATATTTTTTTATCATGTATGCTGTTTTAAAAATCATAATCTCTTAATTTGTTTTTCATGTTTTATTTATTCTTATGAAATTCATGTTTGTTGATCATATACATTGTTTTATATGCTATTTCAAAATCGTAACCAGATTATACTTTGCATCATAGTTAGGAATTGTAACCTGACTGTGTATTGTATTATAATCAGAAAACATAACCCGGTTAAGTACTTCATTATAAGTATGTATCGTAATCAATATAAATATAGTATCGTAACCACATCATACTACTACATCATAACCAGGTTAGGTACCACATCGTAGTTATATCATAACCTGGTCAGATTTTGAATCGTAATCATGTATCATAATCACGATACCATAACCAGGTTATGAATCATATTCTTTTTATGTATTGTATCCAAGAAACATAACAAGATTAAATATCATGCATCATAACCATGTTAAGAATCATAACCATGTTTTAATTAATAATCAAAATGCATTGTTATCAAGATGATCCTAGAAAACAAGTTAAGTGTTACACTTATGTAATGCATTACATTATTGTCATAACTTCAATTCCTTTTGCATGTATCTCATACTCTTTGTTTTATAATTTTGGTCTTACTAATTTCTAAATAAAATGATGTTGTTGAGTTGGTTATTTACCAGTTGAGACAGTGTCATGTATTCTAATTTTTTGACCATTGTAATACTAAGTGTCCAAGTCCATCCACGTTTTTTGGAGAAATATGGCCTTTGGAGAAAATATGACTGTTTGAACCTGAATCCTATAAATAAAGGGTCATTCAAACCATAATATACAAAATTTTCTCCTATTATGTTCTAGAGAAATATGCTTTGACTTATATCTTGATTTGTGTGAAAGCCTTGAAAATGAAATAAGTGAATAGCTTGTTCCATGTTCTTGTAATTCTATAAGTGCTTTGTTTCAACTTTGTGAGAATAATGATTATGATAACGATTGAGGGATTCTGTGGATAGGAAGATGTGCTTATGATCATTATATCAAGGGCCTTTAGTTTCTTAGAGGATAGAGGTGCCAATTACATTCTTAATCAAGTGCTTCTGAAGATAGGAAGATAGTTGTATTGATCATAGTATCGAGGGATTACCAAGGTGGTGGTAAGATAGACCTTTTATCCTAGGTTAAAGGATACCCTTCTCTTTGGGTTAAAATAATTTTCATACTTTTACATTTCCGTTGCTATTTGTATTAGAAAGGGAATTGTATTTTTCCCATTTATTTTCATATTCAATTCAATTGTAATTGTTTCAATTACGATTCATATTGCATTAAGAGACTATATACTCTATATTAAGGAATCATTGAAATTTGTTTAACTCTGATCATTTTATTCATTTAAAATATAGTTGTTTTACATTACATGCAGTATTACATCATATTATTTCCATCGGGTCCAGGACCTATATGGTCTATTCTATTGGTTGTGAATTGTATTAGTTTAAGATCTTATAAACTAATTTCTTTCTTAAGTGTTTTAAATTCTATGTTTTTAAACATACAATTCACCCCCTCCTGTATTGTGCCCTCTAATATACATATACATCTATATTATGATCCAAAAATTGGTATCAAAGGAGGTTTGCACTGTTTTGTATTAATTTGTTTGTTTCTTTTGCAATACAATTGTATTTATTTTACAAATACTTTGTTTATAAAAACATACTACACTAACGTGTAGGGTGGAAAATCATTGTTTTATATGGTAGAACAAATGCATATTAGATCAATTGAAAATATAAATCCAACTAGACCACCTATATTTTATGGTAATGATTATGAGTACTGGAGAGATCAAATTAAGACATTTTTTATGAATAATGGAGTGGATATCTTTATCATGCTTACTCGAGGTTATAAAATCCCAGACAAAGAAATCAGTACCTTTACCAATGAAGAGAAACAAGAATATAAACTAAATTAGAAGGTACACAATACATTGTTATGTTCCATAACCTAGAATATATATAGTGAGATATGATATTGTGAAGCATCCAATTTTATCTGGAAGAAATTATAAGTCACACATTTTAGTACATCCAATGTTATAGAAATAAGAACAACAATTCTTCGAGAAAAATATCATATGTTTCTTTTTTCCTTATGGAGAACCAGTATGCATGGTGCAACCAAGGTTTGTGACAATATTTAACATTCTACAATTTATGGGTGAAAAGGGACTTGATGATGAAGCACTTGTAAACAAGATTATTGATATTATGCCTAATGAGTGGGAATAAAAAAGAACAGCTAGTGATTAGAACAGGAAAGTTACTCAAATAACTCTTGATGAGTTGTTTGGAACTCTAGATCATAACAAGACAAGAATTAAAAGTGACGATGATTTAAAGAAAAAAATAATGGTAATGGGAGTATATATTTTACTACTACTAAAGATAAAATACCAGAAAGGATAACAAGATCCAAATTTAAGAAAGTTGTTATATCAGGATCAAGTGATAGTGATCACTTAGACAATAAGTAAGCCAATCTTGCTTGAAAGATGAACAAGATTGTCGAAATAAAGACTTTAAATTTGTATTAAAAAATAAAGATAGAAATGAAAAGAAATATTCTGAGGTCACTTATTATGAATGCAAAAGATAATTTTACATTACACCATATTGTCCTTTTCTAAAAAGAAAATATATAAAGGATAAAATTTATAAAAAAATAAGAAAAAGAATTTTAAGTCAAATAAAAACAAATGTTTTGAAAGAAAATGATATGTAGAGGGCAAGTGGTGGTGACTCATCAGACGAATCCTCATATTATGAATCTTCTGGTCAGAGAAATATAGGACTCATATCGAGACTACCAATTGAAAATCATTGCTACATGTCTAAGGAACACAATGCTTAATCCCTTACAAATGTATCTTTAAATTATAATTACACTATTGAGAAACATTCTTACTATTCAGATGAAGAACCTTCTATAGAAGAAGAAAAATTTACCTTCCTTTGTAGAAGTTTCTAGATTTTCAAAATTACATGAGAATGAAAATTCAAAACTCAAGAAAAAGCATGATAAGGGAAATTCTAGAATATCTATTCTTACAAAATAAGTATCAGATCTCTGAAAAGATCTTGATCATAAAACTATCAAAATTGAAAATATTTCAAAGCATCTTAAGGAATTAAGTTCTAAGAAAGATAAATTTTCTAAAGAATTTGAACACCTTGTTTTAAAGAAAAGGGTTTTTAAAACAAAAAATAATTCCAAAACAATTTCTTTTGAGAATGAAAATTTAGTAATTACACTAAAATCTGAAATATTATCTCTTAAGAAACATATATCTATCTTTACATGTGTTAAATTGTGTTTTGATAAGATGTATTGAAAAATTCTTCTTTAAAGAATACATCTAGATTTTGATACACCAACTCAAAACCGATTTTTAGTAATAACTATTTTGTTCCTCAAATTGCCCCATTTTGTATGAAATGTCAATGTGGTTGACATCGAGAAAGAAGTTTTTCTCTTAATAAAACTCAATCTTTAGGATTTCACAAAGACCATTTTCAAAAAAAAATATGGATTCCCAAAATTCTTTTCTCTAACATTTCTAGATCCAAAGAAGTTTCAATTCTAAAAATGTAATTGTTTCTTTTTTAGAAAAATAAGAAGTGTACCAACAACAAGAACAATTGGTACATGGATAGTGTTTGTTTTCAACACATGATGGGTAACAAATATTTCTTGAAAAATATTATTAAAATTAAAGGTGGAAGAGTGACCTTTGGATATAATTCTCAAGGAAAGATCATTGGTATAGGTAATATTGTTATTTTAAGAAAAGTTTTAATTTCAAATTTTTTGTCTGTAAAATTTTATAAGAACAACCTAATCAGCATAAGTAAATTATGTAATGAAGGTTACCTTGTGAATTTTTGGAATTATAAATGTTTAGTTCACAATTACAAAGATGAATTAATTCTTTCTTCCCATAGAAATGAGAATGTATACACAATCAACTTAGAAAACCTTAAGAGCTAAGATTTATCTAGTTTAAGTGCAATGGAAGACCAATATTGTTTATGGAATAGATTTTTAGGACAATGGAACCTAAGGAACCCATGTAAAAATTCAAATAGAATAATTTTTAATGGTATAACAGATCACAGGTTTGATTCTTCCAATGTTTGTGACCCTTGTGAATAGAGAAAGTAACATACAACTAGACTTAAATCAATCAATGAGTTTTCATATTCTAATTCATTATAGTTAGTGAACATGGATCTCTTCAGTCTGACACAAACTAAAAACATTAGAGGAAAATAATATGTATTTGTTTTAGTTGATGACTATAATAGATTTACATGGGTCTATTTTCTAGAAAGTAAATATAAATACTTTTCATATTTCAGAACTTTTAGATCCCAAGTTAAAAATGAGAAAAACCTACCATTGATAACTATATGTAGTGATATTGGTGGAGAATTTTGAAATTTGGATTTTGAAACATTTTGTAGTAATGAAGGTATTACTCGCAATTTTTCATCCCCAAAACCCCTCAGAAAAATAGTTTTGTTGAGTGAAGAAATTGTATTCTTCAGGAAATGACAAGAACCATGTTGAGTGAATACTCAATAGCTAAGAATATCGGGGATGAAGCTGTTAATACTTCATTTTATACTACCAATCGTGTTTTAACTAGACCTTATCTTCATAAAACACCTTATTAATTGTGGATTGGCTGAAAACCTAAAATTTCATACTTCAGAGTGATTGGATGAAAAGTATTCATATTGAATACAAAATAAAATTTAAATAAGTTTGCTCTGAAATCCGATGAAGGAATATGTATAGGTTATACCACAACTTCTAAGGCTTATAGTGTTTTCAATAAAAAGTCTTGTACTATTTAAGGAATAACACATGTTAAATTTGATGAAGCTAACCCATTTTTTTTAAACAGTCCTTACCTACATCAACTAATGTATTTTCCAAAACTCATTATCAACCTAAGATTGAAAAATCTTCTGATAAGGATATTACTCAAGAAAATGTTTCTGAAACATTTACCCTGTAAGACTTTCTTTCATATGTTAATGAAAAGGTTTTAAAAAAACAAAATCCGTTGTTTCTTAAGAATCATTCCAGTGATAATATCATTGGAGATGTAAATCATCCAGCAAAGACCAGAAATTCATTGAGAAATGAAATAGAACATATTTATTTTCATTCTCAAATCAAACCTAAATCTTCTAATGAATCCTTAGGTGATAAATATTGGATTATGGAAATGTAAGACGAATAAAATAAATTTGAGAGGAATCATGTTAGGACATTGGTTGAAAGACCTAAAGAAACAACTCTAATTGGTGTGAAATAGGTTTTCAGAAACAAATGTAAGGAAAATTAAGTCATAATAAGAAATAAAGCATGAATTGTTGCTAAAGGCTATAATCAATAAGGGGGAATAAACTATAAAGAATCCAATTCTCCAATAGCTAGACTTGAATCCATTCGAATTCTATTAGACTTTGTAGCATACTTATATTTCAAACATTTTTAAAATGAATGTAAAATATTCCTTTCTCAATGGTTTTGTTTAAGAATAATTTTTTGTTGATTAATCCCTGGTTTTGTAGATCCAAAACATTCTGATCATGTTTTTATACTTACCAATGCATTGTATGGTCTTAAAAAAGCCCCAAGAGCATGGTATGATAGACTCAACTAATTTATTTTACAAAAATATTATGAAAAAGGTGCCGCTGGCCCAACTCTTTTTTTAAAAATGGAAAAAATGTTTTTATAGTTAAAATTTATGATGATGACAGTATATTTGGCTCAACTCTAGAATCCTTAACTGATTCTTTTGAAAATCTAATGAAATATAAGTCTGAAATTACTATGCTGGTTGAGCTAACATTGTTTTTCGGTTTTCCAGTATCTCAGAAACTAGAAAGAACCCATGTATCCCAACATAAGTATATCAAAGACCTACTCAAAGATTTTGGATATGAAAATACTAGAAGTATTAGAACTCCAATCGGTACCTCAAATATACTTGATCTTGATGATTTTGTGAAACTAGTGGATCAAACAACATTTAGAGGTATGATATAATTTTTTATACCTAATGACTAGTTGTCTAAACATAATGTTTTAGGTATTCTTATGTGAAAGAAACTAATATAATCCGAAATAATCTCATTTAAAAGTAGTGATTTTTTTCTCAACTTAAATGGTACTATGGATTTAGGACTATTTTATTCTTCTGGAAATGATTTTGTTTTGAAATGTTTTTCAGATGCTAACTTTGGTGGATGTAGAATGGATAGAAAGAGTACATCCAGAACATGTCCTTTTTAAAAGATTATTTGGGTTCTTTTTAATATAAGAAACAATACTCAGTAGCACTTTCCACTACTTAAGAAGAATATGTAAATGCTGGATGTTGTTGTGGTCAGGTGTTTTGGATGCAACACAAACTCAGTGACTATGGCATGAGTTTCTCAAAAACTCAAATACTATGTGACAATACTAGTGACATTTCTATTCGTAAAAACCATCACATCACTCACCTGAAAAAAATAGATATTATGAATCACATTCTAAGGGATAACACACAAAAAGGATATATTATTTTACAATTCATCAAAATTCAAGAACAAATGGATTAAATTTTCACAAAACCATTATCTTATGATATATTTTAATACATTAAACATAAACTAGGAATGATAACTTTAAAGTAATCATTAACATCTATTTATTATTTAAGACATCTCATTTAATTGAGTTACTCATTTTTCAAATAGAGTGTATAAATTTTGTTTCACTTTTTATTTGACAATTTATCATTTTCAGTTATTGTTTTACAATTTATTAGATTCAATTTTTTGTTTTACAGTTTATCAGTTTGACTTTTTTGTTATAGTTTATCAGTTTCACTTTTTGTTTAACAATTTATCAGTTTCACTTTTTGTGTTATAGTTTATCTCTTTGACTTTTGGTTTTACAGTTTATCAGTTTGACTTTTTTTTGATATGTTTTAATCTTTAGTTTTCATTTATAGGTTTCTAAATTTTATCTGTTTTATGTTTATATGAGTTTCATGTTTCAGTTTCAAAAATTTTTAGTAATATATTTAGAATATTGATATCGAATTATCTAATCAGTTATAAACTATCAATATTTCATCACGTTATTGGTATTGAACAATCGGTATTGGGTAATCTTATTAGTACCAAAATATCGATATCGGTAGAGGACTATCATTGTGGATTATTCTATCAGTTCTAAAAAAATCTGTACCAACCTATTTGACTTTATCAGTTTTAGTTTATTTATTGGTTTTTGTTTGTTTTTATTTCATAAGAATAATATACTTAAAACATAATATCTGTCCTATTACTCTGATAGGTACATTTTCTAAATCATTAACTTGGTTTTTTTAATGTTTGTTTCTCATTTAATTCTTTTACTTATCAATAAGATTCACTCTAAATATGATTTTCTTTTAAAAATAAAACCTCAAGAGTTCTAAATCAATTCTTGACCATTATATCTCTTAGATATAATCATGACCATCAATTATATTTATGATATTTAATCCCAAATTGATTTAATTTTTATTTTCCCCTAAGACAAGATCCTCAATAAATATTGAGCAAGGTTCTATTGGTTCTTATATTGGTTTTCATAATCAAATATCTTCTCATATTTGGTACACAATAGGTCATCCAGGGTGTGAGTTAGTCTTTCATGTTTGAATATACTATTTTACCTCCAAAAGAAATGCCTCTAATTAATTTCTCTTCCATAACTTTCCATGGTGAAAGGTTGGTTTCTCGAGATTTTTATGAGTCTTTTGATTCTTCTTTGAGAAGAATTATATGTTTTCCAGGGTAGGATTCAATTTTTTTTGGATAGAACAGGTTCTGATCAGGATCATGTCTATCATGACGAGGTGTAAAATTTTTACAAATCAATAGAGATAGATAAGGATCTTAAGATTTCTTTTAAGATGTATGACAAGAATTATATAACCTCTTGAAAGCATGAAGATATGTTTCTAGATGTTCCATTTGAGGGAGATGAATTATGTCCTTCTCATAATTTACCATAGTCCGATGTAACCTTTGATAGGTCCAAAGGTAAGGAAACCATTTTTCTAATTCATGACGATAAAAGAAAATCGATTCATCTAGCAGGAGATAATAGACTCATAGCACTTTGGATGAATGGGGTTTTGGTGCTAAGAAATGGTGATAAGGAAACTTTGAATGTTTTATATGTTTATGTGCTTGGCTACTTGGTGAAAATGAGGATGTTTAACCTTATGGGGTTTATTTTACAAACAATTATGAAGCTCAAATCCGATGGTATAAAATCTTTGCTGATCATATTTCCCACCATTATTAGTATGTTTTTGAAAGAGTTCTTGGTTTTGTGTAATATTGAAATTAATTCAGACACAAATTTCTTTAAAGAGCCCATAATTAGTAAGGACACGATTAAGAGACTCAAAATACATTTCAATTCTGAATTTACATTTTTTGAGAGACATCCAGATGCTGAGAAAGAAAAGGATGATACTGATGGTAGTGAGAAACCTTCTAAGCCGTCCAAGTCATATTTGAAGAAAGTAAAGGCAGTTAAGGCTACAACTCCAAAACCCTAAAAGAAACAAATTTCTATATCTGATGAGGTTGCTGCTGAGTGGAGGAAGAAAAATCAATAAAGTACAGAAGGGGATCCTTAATTTGGATTGGATCTGGATGAAGCATTGGCTTTAAAGGTAAGGTCTGAAGAGATATTAAAAGAAGAAGAGAGAAATAAGAGATTGAAGAAAATAAAGGCTTATGATATTGATATTGATAGTCTTCTAATAATATCTCAATAGTTAAAATCCAAAATTGAAATAAGGGATTCATCTGGTAAAACTCAACCGGCACTAGCAGGGGAAGGCAAGGGGAAACATGTTTATGTATAATCGGCTACACAATCTCTTGAAATAGAACATGAAGAAGAGGAAGATGAAAAAAAAAGAATAAGTTCAACAGGAACCTGATCAAGAAGAACATGGACATAAGGAAATATATGTCCATGAAGAAGAATATATAAACAAAATAATTCATACCGCAGAGTCATCATAAGTACCATCTTTTTTCTATACCTCTCTAGATCCTCAGCCCTCCAAGAGAGTTTCTCAAAAGGATTCCTAAAAAAGAGTCATTCATATTTCTAATAAATATTAATAAGAAGAAGTGGAAGAGGAAGAATACGATAAGAATTAGAATTAACCAGCACAAGTGATCAGCCCTAAGACTCATTTTGTTGATCTTCCACAATTCACCAAGGACACATATTCTGAATGGACAATCATTGTTAAAGGGGTTTAGTATATTGAACATGCTTTGAATACATTGGATATGATATTACTTTTTATTCCAAAATCTGAAGCTAGGTTGGAAATTATTTAAAATGATCATAATGATATAATGGATTATATAAAGTTTTTGATGGACATGTTTCTAAGTCTAGAAGCATATTTCAAGATTTTTGTAACAACCCGGACCCGAACAGCCACCCGAACAGTGCTAAACGGGTCGGGTGTTACTACCTTGGGCGCACCTCCCTGAATTCCAAAGGCTGCTGACTAGCAGAAAGGGTCTGATAGGTATAGTGGGGAGGCTATACCCTCTCGGAGGATAATAATAACGGTTCTGGTCCGAGTATAATAGTAAAGATGAAGTAGAATAAAAGACTTAGCAGAATCGAACCAGTCCCGCAGAGTGGAAGCATAATAAAATAAGATGAACAACGGAAGCAGTAAATATAAACCACAATAGTGTAAATAAACACAATAGCATACTGATAACATGTAACTACTATTGAACAGTAAAACATGCATCCAAAGCAGGTCATACATAAATGAATATAAAAAGGGAACCAATGGCTAACCAACATTAGCTACAACAAGTAAGCATGCCAATACAGAAAAGAAAACAAAACAAAATAAACCCCATCTTGGTAAGACCTCAAGGTCCATACCATCTCCATGCAACAACTAACATAGCCCACCTCCTGAAGCTGGCCTCTTTCTTACACGTAAATCCATAAAGTCTACATGCATCTCGAAGGGCCCGTGCAGGGTATGAGACAAATCTCAGTAGGATACCACCAAATGGTGCGTACCTAATATAAGTTTTTAAGCATGAATATATTTATATAGAAAGTAGTAAATAGAACAATGCACAAATAAACACCAACTCCACCAGTGCTCAGCAGCCACCATGGAGTGTCACCTGCTTCGGCCAACGTCGAAATCTTTGTCATGTAACCTGGAACCATGAACCCCCTGACACCACGTATCTAAAGTACAGACATCCCGAAGGCACCCCCAAGAAGTAACCCAGAGGAACAACGATTCCTATCCTCAAATAATAACCATAGGGATAACGATGTCTGCCCTCAAATAAATAGCCCGAGGGACAACGATGTCTGCCCTCAATCAAAGTATCTGGAGGGAAAACGATATCTGACCTCAAATAACGGCGAGCCTCGGCCCCCAACCCGATAGCCTCAATGCTATCCCATGAAGGTTCCTCACCTCCCACGTGGCTTCCTACGATAAGAACCCCCAACCAAAGTTCATAAACCGTATCTACGGGCGCCTCTACCCACACAAGTGGTCAAAACCACCTCATCATAGAGTATCTCTGTGTGTACACTACACAAAGTTCTGAGTGAGCGGTAATCACAAAAATAGTACCAAAGCTACCACATCTCTAACATCTAATGTCCCTACGACCTTCTCACTCAATTCCGATGGCATCGCCATCCATGTAATCCAGGCCATGCCAAACCTGACAGTCATCCTGCCTCAAACTGATGTCCATGATGCCAAATCCTGTGGTCAAAACCACCAAATGTAACCCAGGACAAACCCAACCTATGATCCACAACACTCAAGAATATCAGAGCTATGCCCAACACCACCCAAAGGGTTCAGTAGATGCAATTGAGCAATTTCATATATAACATATTTAAACAGAAAACATAAACATGAAAAACAAGCTAAACTATTGAATTGTACTATGCAAGGTGTTGTACGATACCATCACTGAGGTCTTAAATGCCTCTAACAATTTATATCAGGCTTAATAAATTAAAATCAACAGTTTATAAAAATATAATTCAAATTTAACCATTTTGGCATCCCCCGGCCAAAATTCCCCAATGAGCTACAACCACGCGCCCAGCCCCGCTCAAGAAAAATTGGTAACAGGGCATACCCAAAGGCATCCCATAGGTCCAATAAAAAATTTAATATAAAATAGCAAATAAAACAGGTCCCGCTCAAAATACCTGAAAATGGCCCGAAGGCTGTGTTACCCAAAAGTCCACGAAAACACAAAAAGAGGTATGCGCCACCTACCTGATACTCGTACGATGCTATTCCTATGATAACAGCCTCAAATTTTTTATAAATGCAGTAGATCTACAAAATAATCCAAACTTATCAAACCCCTATAACTTTTTCTAAAACAGAAATCAATCAAAATGGATCAAGAGGAATTGAGGCCTTACCGAGGGGTTTCTGATGGAACAATCCATGATCAAAACAGAGTTCAGATGACGATCTGGGAGAGGATTGAAGCTCTAACCGTCTTAGTTCATGAAACTAGGTTAAATAAGTGAGTTCTGCCTCAAAACTAGGCTACTCACCATTATTACTCAAAAGAAAGTACACGACGTGTACTTCATGACTACATGCTTTGTATACCATTTAACTGATCATTTGGCGGCTTGAATTCCGCTGACTTACTTCCTAAACCTGTCGACATGAGTACACGGTGTGTACCTATGGGTACACGGTGTGTACCTGGTTTCCCTTCTCTTCCTCGCCGACTTACCCACACACCATTTATATCCCTTATACATGGATAAACTACACAGCGTGTCCAAAGGGAACACGACATGTTCTTGGTTTAAACAAATCTACCCGGCCAACAGGCATACACGCCATGTATGGCCTCCACACACACAAGGGTACACGTCGTGTCACAAAACTACATGTTGTGTAGTAAGAAATTTATACATGGCCACAACACAGCATGTACTCGGAGATCACAAGACCGGTACTTACTAAAAATATACACGACGTGTACTGAAAGTACACGGCATGTAGTTTAGAAATTTCCAGAAACTGCCCATTTTCTCCAGTTTCCTCAGAGACATGTAAAAATTGAAACAGGGTTGGGATTTTTACCTGTTCTAAAAACCCGGGTTCTTGCAGTCTCCCCACCTTAACATAGCTATCCCTGAGCTATCCAATGAAACCCGGAGATGACACCAAACATACCACCCCGAACAAAGAAACCCAGACTCCCTGGTCTCAAAGGTCCCAGATAAATTCTTGAAGGGGGTTCCCCACCTTAAGAATTGCCTAACCTTGTCTCAACCCAAAAAAACTAAAAGAAAAATATGTTTACTAATCTGTTTTCCAGATGCATAGTCCTTCCATGACGCATCTTCGCCCTTGCACCTCATTGGTGCTCCTATGTCGCTCCCGACACCAAACGTAGCCCGCACCACATCGGTGTCCGCCTCTACGAGGTCCTAGTTCCTAGCACCTCAGGTAACCCGCATCCTCTATGACGTGATGCCCAAGGCATCTCATGTAACCCTCATCCTCGATGCCCTGATGCTATGAATTTCATACATATATATATATATATAGAATATATCACACACCCGATATGGTACCAATCCCACTGACTAGCATCTTGTCAGTCCACATAGATCATGTGCACCTCGTGAACTCAAAACAAACACGCCTCTACAGGTCATGTCAAAAAGGAAACATGGATATCACGGCTACACTATGGTGTACCTCTAACTGTCTTCGGCTCACCAGCCTGCTCAGCCTCTGGTATCTCCACGACATGCACCTGGCCCAAAGTACGGCTGCCTGAGGCCTGACCTCCCTATGGTACTGCTCCAGTCACCAGACACTGACCCCTCAGCTTGGTCCCACTATCTCTGTCATGTCCTTTGCGTGTAGCTGAACCTCGGCTACCCTCTCCTGGTACCGAACCCGAACCAACTCCGGATGCCACCGTCTGTCCTGGTCCCTGTCTGCCGGCTGACTGAGAAGGCTGCCTGCAAAACCTCTCAAGATGCCCGACCTGTCCACATGCCTGAAACTCTTTTGGAGGCCTATCACAATGAGTCCGAACATATCCCAGCTATCCAAACTGAAGGTAAAACACTAAAGAAATACCATGAGGTGGTCTAGATGAGTTCTTGGCCTGACCGCCCTCCTGAAACTCATCACTTCCTCACTTCTTGCTATCCGAACTGTCACCTGAAGCTGTCGCCCGACCAACCTGGGGCCTATCCCTCAGGTTTCCCTCCACTATAAGCACCTGGTTCACCACCTCAGAGAAGGAACCCAGCCTAAAGATGTTCACCTGGACCCAAATGGCATGTCGTAATCCATCCTCGAAGTGCCTCACCCTAGCCGCGTGATTTCTTACCATACCAAGTGTAAAGCGAGACAACTCTATGAAGGTAGCTGCATAGTCCATGAAAGACATGTCTCCCAACTTAATAGTTAAGAACTTTCGATATCTCTCTACCCTTAGTGTCTCTGGATAGAAGTTCTCAAAGAACCTATCTTCGAATTCCTTCCATGCTAGTCCCTCGTGCCTACGAGCTTGAACATGCACATCCCACCAACATTTCACCGGTCCTCTCAGCATGGTCATTGCCAGCTTGACCCTCTGCCCTAGAGGAGTCTCGAGCTACTCGAAGATAATCTGCATACTCTCTATCTAGTTCTCAAGCACCTACAGACCACCCTCACCCTGAAAAAGTGGAGGGTTCTGCGACTGGAACACCCGCGTCAGATATTCCATAGATGGCTCTGTACCCTGTGCCCATCTGTCAATCCCCTGCAAGATGCATACTAGGATCACTTGGAGCTGTTCGTCGCGCCACAGCCCGAACGATGCCAAACTCAGCTGTTCTCATGCCTGCACTACATCCTATCCCGGATCCTGTACCTGTAGCTTGTGCTCTACCAATACCGAATCCTGAACCTAATCCTGTACTAGCGGCACTGTATCCTCATTTATCTGACGATCCATCGAGACGTGTAGGAGGAACCCACTGAATACCATAAATGGTCAGATATCACATATATATATATATATATAAATATATATTCAACACATGTAAGAAATCAGTAAATGGCAGTGCATAACTACTACCCTTACTCTCCCCCACTGCAACCCATACCCCATAACATCCCGACTCATGGCCTCCTTACCCATCCCTATCAGGGCCATGTATCAAAGTACCTCGGGCCCTGCCCATCCTGACAACTCATGTTGCCTCAAACCGACGACCGAGTCACCCAATCCTGGTGATAAAAATCACCTGAACCGATAGTACCTTCCTGCTCTCATAAGAGTTAGAACCAAAAACCCCATCACATGTAATTCTACAATTTAAATCATGGAATACACATTGAAACAATAAGTAATTATATCAATAAATTTAACCTTTTACATTTAAAATCATATAAATAATGGAAATTTCTTTTTATTCACATGGTATTATCACTTAAAAAAGCATACGTGCAATTATAAAATTGAAATACCCTAAAAATGTGCCTATCAAAAGCCAAGAAAACAAGCCATTCCATACCGGGCCAAGGTCCAATTTTTCCCTTACCGAACCAGGTCAAGGTTCACATATCACAATATGTAACATCACACACCAAGTGAGAAACCAAGGTGGAAATCATATAGATTGTAATCTGAGAAAAATCAAACACCAATTCCCATCCATGGAAACTTGGTCCATCTCTCGTACCTGGGGCTGCAGGCACCCAAGAACAAGCTAGAAACCCAGTTCCATTAACAACTTACCTCAAGTATACCATATACCAAATAGTAAAACCAATAGAAATAAAAGATAAGTCTCAATCTCATTAGTTGTTAGTAAAGAAATGCTACTAAATCCCTGTCATGAACTCATATGATACAACTTTATAATGACCCGGACCCGAACAGCAACCCGAACAGTGCTAAACGGGTCCGGTGTTACTACCTTAGGTGCAACTCCCCAAACTCCAAAGGCTACCTACTAGAAGAAAGGGTCTAATAGGTATTGTTGGGAGGATATACCCTCTCAGAGGATAATAATAACGGTACTGGTCTGAGTATAATAGTAAAGATGTAACAGAATAAAAGACTCAACAGACTCGAACCAGACCCGCATAGCAAAAGCATAATCAAATTAGATAAACAAAAGAAGAAGTAAATATAAACCACATCAACAGAAATAAACACAATAGCATGATGATAACATGTAACTCCTACTGAATAGTAAAACATGAAACCAAAGTAGGTCATACATAACTGAATATAAAAAGGGAGAGAATGACCAACTGTAGCTACAAAAAGTAAGCATGCCGATACAGAAAAGAAAAAAAAGTAAACCCCAGCTAGGTAAGACCTCCAGGTCCATACCATCTCCATGCAACAATAAACACAACCTAGCTCATGAAGCTGTCCTATTTCCAGCATGTTAATCCATAATGTCTGAACGCGTCCTGAAGGGCCAGTGCAGGGTTTGAGACAAATATCAGTAGGATACCACCCAATGGTGCATACCTATTATAAGTGTTTAAGAAGGAATTAATTTATAAGGAAAGTAGTAAATAGAACATTTAACAAATAAACACTAACTCCACTGGTGCTCATCAGCCACCATGGTGTGTCACCTGATTCGGCCAACGCCAGAATCTCTGTCGTGTAACCCGAAACCATGTGCCCCCTGACACCACGTGTCTCAAGTATCGACAACCCGAAGGCATGCCTAATAAGTAACCCAGAGGAACAACGATGCTTGTCCTCAAATAATAATCGGAGGGACAATGATGTCTTCCCTCAAATAAATAGTCGGAGGGACAACAATGTCTGCCCTCAATCAATGTATCCGGAGGGATAACGATATCTACCCTCAAATAACGGCGTGCCTTGACCCCAAACCCGATAGCCTCAACACTTTCCCCTGAAGGATCCTCACCTCCCACGTGGCTTCCTATGACAAGCACCCCAAACAAAAGTACCTAAACCGCATCTACGAGGGCCTCTACCCACACGAGTGGTCAAAAACACCTCATCACAAAGTATCTATGTGTGCACACTACTCAAAGTTTCGGGTGAGTGGTAATCACCAAAATAGTGCCCAAGCCACCACATATCTAACACCTCGTGTCCCTACGACCTTGTCGTTCAAGTCCGATGGCATCACCATCCTAGTAACCCGGGCCATGCCCAACCTGCCAGTCATCCTGCCTCAAACCAACATCCATGACACACAATACCTTGGTCAAAACCACCCAACGTAACCCGAGCCAAACCCAACCAGTGATCTACATCACTCAAGAATATCCGGGCCATGCCCAACACCACCTAAAGGGTCCAAAAGATTTAATTCATAAATTGCATATACAACATATTTAAACAGAAAACATAAATAGGAAAAACAAACTAAATAGTTGAATTGTACTATGAAAGGTGTTGTCCCATACCAACACTGAGGTCTTAAATTCCTCTAACAATTTATATGTGGAATAATAAATTAAACTCAACAGTTTATAATAATATAATTCAAATTTAACCATTTTGGCATCCCCCAGCCAAAATGCCTTGATGAGCTACGACCCCCTGCCCAACCCTGCTCAAGAAAAACTGGTAACATGGCATACCCAAAGGCATCCCATAGGTCTAATAAACAATTCAATATAAAACAACAGATAAAACGGGTCCCGATCAAAATACCCGAAAACACGCCAAAGGATGCATTTCCCAAAAGACCACAAAAACACAAAAAGAGGTATACACCACCTACCTGAGACTCGTACAATGCTACTCCTCTAATAACAGCCTCCAATTCGGTCTAAAATGCAGTAGATCTACAAATGAATCCAAACTGGTCAAACCCCTATAACTTGTTCTATAATAGAAATCAAACAAAAAAGATCAAGAGGAATCAAGGCCTTACCGAGGGGGTTCCAATGGAACAATCCGTGATCAAAACGTAGTTTAGATGACGATCCGGGAGAGGATTGAAGCTTCAGCCAGCTTGGTTCACCAAACAGGGTGAAATAAGTGAGTTCTACCTCAAAATGAGGAAACTGCCCATTTTAACGCAAAAAAAGTACACAATGTGTAATTCATGACTACACACCATGTATATCATTTAACTGTTCATTTGGGAACTGGAATTCTACCGAATTACTTTCCGAACCTGCCGACATGAGTACACATCGTGTACTTATGGGTACACAACGTGTACCTGGTTTCCCTTCTCTTCCTCGCTGACTTACCCACACGCCATGTATATCCTTTATACACGGCTAGACTACACGGCGTGTCCAAAGGGAACTTGACGTGTTCTTGGTTTAAACAAATCTACCCAGCCAACATGCCTACACGCCATGTATGGCCTCTACACGCACAATGGTACACGAGGTGTCACAAAACTAAATGCCGTGTAGTAAGAAATTTCTACACGTCCATCACACGACACTTTATCGGCAAGCACACAAACAGTACTTGCTTAACATATACACGGAATGTACTAAAAGTATATAACATGTAGTCCAGAAATTTCTAGAAACTGCTAATTTTCTCCAGTTTCCTCAAAGACCAGTCAAAATTCAAACAGGGTTGGGATTTTGACCCGTTCTGAAAACCTGGGTTCTTACAAATTTCATGGAACATTCTACTAAGAATAGAAAGTCATGCAATAATGTTGTGAAGCAGTATTTTAATGTTGATGAAATCCTAAACAATCTCCAGAAAATCATGAAGAATTGGTAAATCAGGTAAACAAACTCAACTCTCTCTATCTAAAGCTGATTGATGATTTGAATGAAAATCATCAAGAATTTCAAACACCCGTTACATCAAAAGGAGTATCCTTGGAAGTGATTGAGTCTTTAAGGGAATATTTGCAGTATTAGAGTAATAAGTGTGTTTTAATCTCACATTGAGTAGCTATCTTAGATAAATCTTTTCAACTCAGGATAGATGATTTCAATAACCAGGAATCAAGACTTAAAGCTCAAGAAGCTATTAATCAGCTTCATGAAGATTGGATCTAGAAGCAAGAAAAGATTATTGCTGATCATGATAAGAAGCAGAAGGCTCAACAACAAGCTCTTTACAAGATCATGGAGGATATAAAGGAGTTCAACAAGATGAAACTCTCATTGTTTAATCTTTTGAAAAATGAAAAGGGAAAATAATGATGGTTGAACTCCTTTTTTAATAATTTTTTTCTTCAAGTAACATTGATTTTTTCATACTGTGTTTCTATAAATTTTAGTAGAAAATAAATTATTTCCCTTATTCTTTTTGAAAACCAAAAAGGGGGAGAATAGATTTTAAAAGATTTTTTTTATGAATGTCTAATTAAGGGGTAGATGTAACAAGAAAAGTAATGAGAATACCATCAACTGTGCATTGTTTGAACCAAGGGTCGAAATTAGTCATATTCACTAAAGATATAAAACTTAGTGGGAGATAAGTCTTTATTATTGTCATTCTTTTTGTTTTTGTTTTATTTTGTGCTTCTCAAAAAGGGGGAGATTGTGGAGTCAAAACATTTTTTGACTTTTCCATCAATTATTAGTTTTGAAAATCATAAATCACACATATCATAATCACATATATTGTTTATCATGAATGATGTTTTATCAATCGTAATCTCTTACTTTGTTTTTCATGTTTGATGAATTGTTATGAAAGTTGTGTCTTCTGATCATTCTCATTGTTTTATATGCTGTTTCAAAATCAAAACCAGAATATTCTTTGCATCGTAGTCAGGAATTATAACCTAACTCTGTATTGTATTATAATCAAAAATTGTAACTAGGTTAAGTACTACATCATAATATTGTATCATAATAAAGATAATAATATTATCACAATAGCATCGTACTCATACTTCGTTACCATCTTAAGTATGACATTGTATTTTTATCAAAACCGGGTTATATTCTGAATCGTAGTCATGTATCATAATCATGATATCGTAACCAGGTTATGCATAATCACCCAGTTATTAATCATGTTCGTATTATGTAGTGAATCAAGCATCGTAACCAGATTAAATATCATGCATAGTATCCAATTTAAGAATCGTAACCAGGTTTTAATTCACAATTGATATGAATTTTTATCATGATGATCATAGGAAACAAATAAATTATTGTACTTATGAAATTCATTAAATTATTTTCATAACTTCAAATACAATTTCATGTATCTCATATTCATTGTTTTATACTTTTGTAATTACTACTCTCTTATTAAAATGATGTCGTTGAGTTGGTTATTTACCAATTAAAATGATATTGTGTATTCTGTTTTGTTTTTATTGTTGTAATTCCAGGTGTCCATGACCCTCCGAGTTTTTTCAGAGAAATATGACCATTGGAATAAAAATCCTATAAATAGAAGGTCATTCAAAACATAATATACAAAATTTTCTTCTATTATTTACTAGAGAGAGATTTTGAGAATTACCTCTTACTTTGTGAGAATGCCTTGAAGATACAAGAAGTGAACAAATTGTTCCATGTTCTTGTAATTCTATAAGTGCTTTGTCTCTGATTTGTACGAATGATCATTATGATAACGATTGAGGGCTTCTGGGGATAGGAAGACGTGTTACCAGTCATTGTATCAAGGGCCTTCAATTGCATGAAAGACAAAGGTGCCGATTAAATTATTAATCAAGGAATTCTAGGGATAAAAAGACAGTTGCACTGATCATCATATCGAAGGATTACCAAGGGGGTGGTAAGAAAGACCTTCTATCCTTGGTGAAAGGATACCCTTCTCTTTGGGTTAAAAAAATTGTAATATTTTTACATTTATGATACTATTTGTATTAGAAATGGAATTATATTGTTTCCCCTTTCTTTTCTTATTCAATTTAATTATAATTGTTTCAATTAAAATTCACATTTCATTAAGAGATTATATATTCTATATGGTAGAATAATTAACATTTTTTTTACTTTGATCATTTTATTCATTTCAAATTCAATTATTTTACATTGCTTGTGGTATTACATCTTAATATTTCCATCAGATCCAAGGCCTATATGGTATATTGTATTGGTTGTGAATTATATTTTTTTATGATCACTTAAACTATGTTCTTTATTAAGTGTTTTCAATGCTATGTTTTTAAACATACAATTCACCCCCATCCTGTATTGTGCAATCTAATATACATATACATATATATTATGATCCAAAAAGTATTATTAATATCCTTGTTTTCATTTATTGTCATGGATATAGTATACTCCCAGTTTTAGTTGATTATCTCATTATTTATATTTTCTATTCCCACCATATTATGTATACAATTCTTATTTTTTTGATAGTTGTAGTTATATTCTTCACTTACTAAATGTTTTATATAACCCCATATTATGTTTCATTTCAATATGTTCTAAAGAAAGTTATTACACATTATATGATATGGGAGGGACCTATATCTCCCTCTAATGCATTGGGTAATGATTAATATCTCACGAGATAGACTAAGAAGGTATTGGGAGTGAAAATTGACTACTAAGATAGCCATGGGAGTGATCCATGACTACCAATATAATATAAGGAGTGAACTCATGACACTAAGATGACAATGGGAGTGAACCATGACTACCAAGATGGTATGAGGAGTGAACCCACACTACCAGGATGAACTTGGTAGTGATTCCTTTCCTATAATGAAAAAGTTTTTATATGATTATGTGACTTACAAAATTACATGTTTAATTCACATTTGATTCATCCAAGAATTATATATTTATTGGTAATATAGTATATAGATATGAAGAAGTAGGGGAAAATAGGGAAAAAACTGTAACATGACCTAGCAGGTCCTGAAATAATGAAGGCCAAGTTTGTCCCCCCTTACCAAATTGACCCCCTTTGATTTCAAGAGATTTATGCTTGTAAGGTGCATAATTATAGGTCCATGGTCCGCTATAGTCATGGATTCAAGGTGGTATGCTACCATATTACCTTTACACCATGTGTGGACCATGTGGATATCATTATTGAGGATTTCACTGCATTTCTTGATAATGTAGGAAATCGACCAGAGGATATACCCATTTCCATGCATAGAGTCATGAAAGATTATGGAGTCAGTTTCTACCTAAGTGGTAATAATATTCTTCTAGAAGAAAAGGTTCAAACCATGGAACATGACATTAGCCTCTTCCTAGAGAGATTTCCCATGAGAAAAAAATATATAAATGAAAGGGAGACTCTCTGTTGATTATCTCTGATTACACATCTACCCTCTATGACCCCCATGATTGATGATCCAACTAAATTAAATTTGAAACCCATTGATAGAGGTTTCCAGTGGACCCATTGGCCCCAAAAATTAGAGGTGGAAGGATGCCCTGTTGAAACACTCACTTAATGTATTCCGATGGAGGGGGCCTCATACCGGTTATTAAGGCCACTTACAACATAGACAAGTAGAGATATAGTGTAGGTAGTAATAGACTTACCTGAGTATTAAACCCCTTAAATCTGGATTTATTTCTAGATTTCAAAAATCAATAGTATCCCACATTCAAAATAATAACTCTATATATTTTTTCAATACCAATAACATTGGTTCCATGGAACCATCGTTCAATTAATAAAAAACCAACTGGATTCTAGGAGAAGAGGATAGTGAACCCAACCATGAACCTCCACACTTCCATGGACAATTCTCCCTCAAAGAATAGATAGTTTTCATTTTCCTCATTGTGATTTCTATAGCACTTGAATTCAGAAGCGATATTGATGCCCATCCATTTCACATTGTCGTCCGTAGGTAGTGCAATGATCTTTATCCTCCAAAACAAAAAGTTGAACTTGGATGGGGGTCTCTTTCACTAGAGCAAGCCATTCCAGAATACTCCATGTTCCTGTGGTGTAGATATTCTCCAAAAATCCATTATTGTGAATGATCCTAAATTGGATGGTGTGAACACACAATTTTTCGGTTCAATGTTGCATATAATAAGGTCAAACACATCCTTATATTCCTTGTTTAGAAAGTGTGGGATAATCTTCGGGTATAGGATGACCTCCATAAATGATATCTGAGGATCTAGACAACTGGGGAAGCCAATCGTTGTTGCAGCCCAGTTATGATGCCAAAAAAGATTTCACCTTTCCCTAAAATCTAAAAAGAGTGTTGGTTCATATGTTATGATTTTATATATTTGTTTCTTCAATAACTTATCATTCATGTCTTGTGAACTTCCAATATTTATTCCACGATTAAATTATATGATATTTGACATGCAAGTTGAGATATTTTAATGTCACGATCACATTATCATACCCCTACGATCATGTTCAGGTTTACATGTTTCCCTTGTTTGCCCTCACTGAGCATCTGAGATCACCCCTTTTATGTTCCATTTTTTTCATGTTTTCAAGATACATATTATATTTTATGTGTCTAGGAGGGGTTCTAGTCAAGATGAACATAGTGAGAGATAATATATCCCATTTATGAACCAATGTTTATCTTTCCATGTTTCGAAAGGAAATAACCTAATACTATCTTTGGTGTCTATATTTTTAATGTTTTAAGTATTCTGAAAATGTGATGTAATGTTAATGTATGTCAAGAATAGGTTATTATATTAGGATTTGACAAAATGATTATGATACCCATATTTTTCCATAAGTATTGATATAATGACATGTTTATGATACTGATTTCATTTCATTAGTTATGATATGATTATTTATGCTCTTGTGTCCCATGTATGTATGATTTAATTATGAGATTTATGGGACCTATATATCCCAAAAATTTAATGGGTAATGATTTAAATATCATGAGATAGAAATGGATGTAACATGGAGTGAACTTGGTTTAGTAAAGGAAGTTGTCTTCTAGAATAGTCTTGGGAGTGAACCTTGACAACTAACATAGTCATGGGATTGAACCATAACTACCAAGATGGATTGAGGACTGAACCCAGTCCACTAATATGTCCTTGTAATTAGTCCTTTAATATAATGGAAATAATTTTTATATAACTATATGTATTTAAAAAATTCAATATCTTATTTCTATGTTATGATATCATGGATTATTCTCTTGATTCCCTTATGATTCATATTTTATGAACTACCAACATCTATTACATAATTCATGTTTATGATATTTGATTTGAAGTGTATTATCTTCTAATGTTAAGATCTTATTCACAAACCCTTATGCTCATATTATGCTTATATATCTCCCTTCATAACCCTTACTAAGAATATGAGCTCACCCATTTATTGTGTTTCTTTTTCCCAAGCAATGAACACAAGTTTTAAATAGGAGTACTGATTATATATTTAAGATATATGTTGAAGATATTTGACCATAATAGAAGATTATATTTCCACATTTACAAATACACTAACTATTATGGTACTCTGACATGTATTTTTTTAATGTTCTGAATATTCATCGAAATTGATGTAATATTCATTTATTTTAATCTAGGTTGCTATATGATTATTATTCACTATGTCGACTAGGATTCCATGGGTGAAATATATCATAATTTTAGTCTTTAAAAAAATAATAAAGGACTACCAAGGCGGGGAATGAATCAAGTGTATGCAACCACAAGCTTTGTTGCTCGTGTTTAAGAACTTATAATGATTTTAGACAGTTTTTTATTTCCAATAGCACTTACACCACCGTAGTATCCAACATCTATTAAAGTAACATTATAAAATCAACATTTCAGGATGTGTGGTGGTTCTAATGCTTATCAAGAGTTATGGTATGAAGAACAATATAATCATCCCTCTAAATGTAACTACATTAGTTACAATTAAGACCCAAAAATTCTAATAATCCATGGATATCATTATAGCTAAAAATAATAAAAAAATAAATGGTAGAAACCACAATGTGTAAACAAAATTAATTGGAACAAATGACCATATAGATATCCAACTCGACCACAAAACCACATACTATTTCAACCACTTCCACCCCTCAATGTAAATAAGTACAACCTCCAATGTAGTTCCATCTTATACCATAAGAAATTTCCCAACCACAAAAACTATTTATTGAAGATATGATTCAAGAATATATTTAAAAACTAGATTATAATATGACCAGTCAAGAAACTTATCTAACAAATCATAAATTTACTCTGTGTCACTTGGAGAATCAAGTGGGGTGGATTTCATAAAATATATCAAACTTGTTACAAAGTAAAGTACTAGGTAACATAGAGATGCACTAAAGGTAGGTGGTTAATGATGTGATGTTACAAAGTATATGAGATATGTAGATATTGAAGCATCATATGACTGTTAAGGAGTAGGATAAAAAATGAAATAACATTATGATAAATGAGTTTACATTGAAGCTGATATGATCCAGAAGTAAAGGAATGAAGAGAATATAGGAAGGGTAGAACACTAGGTTCATGAAGTGAAAAAATGTGTATAAGAATTAACAACCCTATCGATCCACACTAAAATTCCAAGAGAGAATGAGCCATGATAAATTGGAATATTAGCATAAGATGTTTCTATACATTTTGGAAAAACATATCATTAGTATTCCATTTGCTGATGTGATTTTACAGATGCTAATAAATAAAAACTTTTAATGGGGATATTAAAAAAAGGAAGTTGTAAGATCTAGGATTAATTTCTCCAAGTGAGGAATGTTTAAAAGACATTTAATATAAGATCCAATCAATAATTCAAGATCTATGGAGCTTTTCAATATATAATACAATTAAAACAAGCACCTTTAGGATAGATCTTTCTAATTTGGGAATGGGTGTCAATATCATTCTATTGAGTGTATTATCGAAATTAAGATTGGATGAACATATGTTAACTAGAGTTACACCTCATATTTAGGATTGATCTATAAATTTCCCCTGAGGGATCCTTGATGATGTTCTTCTAAATTTTAGAAAAATTATTTTCCCTACTAATTTGTTGATCCTTGAAATGGAAGGGGAGGGGAATGTTACCATCATTTTAGGATGACCATTCCATGAAGCTAGGAATATATTAATTTATGTAAATCTGGAATGAATAATTTTTATAGTTTGATAAGAGAATGTATTTTTTTGATCTCGAAAAAGCTGTTAATCATGTGATTGATTCATATAAATTTCATGTTTTTTTACTTATAAAGTATTGTAATCCATAAGAAGCCTATATTATTAAGAATAGGAGATCATGATTCATATCATTGAAGATATTGTTAAATTGAATGATAAATTTATTAATTATGAACACAATAATAATCAATGATTTCAATGGATATAACCTCTATCAAGTAACCCATATACAAATTTCAATCCTTCAATATTTAATCCACCAATCCTTGAGTTGAATCCTATTTCCTTTAATTTTGGGTACAATTTTTTGAGATACAAATACACTTTTCTATTTATCATTAATTATGATTTATCTACGTAATAAGAATAGTAAAAGTTGATATATTTAAGGAGGAGAAGACAAAATATTTCTTGATGAATCAAGAAGAGACTCACACCACCGATGAAGAAGGTGTTCAAGAATGAGGTTCACAAACTATTAGATAAAAGGATTATCTTCTCTACTTTAAATATTGAATGGGTTATCCCATTTCAAGTAATGTCCAAAAATGGAGGCTTGATAATAGTGAAATATAAAGATAATGGGATCATTATAAAAATGAAAGTTATGGGATGAATATTTTTTGTGGAATATATAAATTTTAATGTAGTTATATGGAAGGGAAACTTTTTGATACCATTGATGAAAAAATGATTTAAATATTTTTTAGGAATGAGTTCTAATATTTTCTGTGTGGATACTCCTATTATAATCAATTACCGATGGGCCTATATGATCTGTAAACGACCACTTTGACCAATAAGTATAATAATTTTACTTATCATCACATGTCCATTTGATTGTATAACTCACCTATGATATTCTAAATGAACATGAAACAGATATTCCATGACATGATAGAATAATTTCAGAAAATATTTATGGACGAATCTCTTGTTTTTGGGAGGTGCTTCAAGGTGTGTTTAATAAATTTAGAGTTAGTTATCGAGATATGTGCTGACAAGGTATTCGTGATTAC
The DNA here is from genome assembly GCA_963277665.1 of Viscum album. NCBI lineage: Eukaryota > Viridiplantae > Streptophyta > Magnoliopsida > Santalales > Viscaceae > Viscum > Viscum album. Next base: position 873,673,164 of record OY728139.1, read on the forward strand.
TAAGGATTAAAACCACTTCATGGTAAAAAAGGAATTTCAATTCAGAAAAAAGTATCAATGTAGCGAATTAAAATTGAACCTCTATAGATAAAGGTGATACAAGAACAACCTGAGTTGACCAAAATCAAAGGGGTTAGATGATTTCTTTGAAATATGGGATTTTATTACTTCTTTATGAGGGATTTCCCTAAGATAGATTATAAAGAAACTTATATTTTTGAAATGAACATTCTATTTTTCAATGAGGATTCAATTAAATAACCCCTTTCTTTTCTTATAAGGAATCTAATGGAAACATTGATTATGATCTATCCAAACTGGGAATATGACTTCATGATAATGTGAAATGAGAGTTACTACACTGTAAGAGATATACTTGGACACCATGTTGATTATATCTTTCTATCCATCTACTATGAAATCAAAATGTTGAATGATTCCCATATCAACTACACCACTACATAGAAGAAACATCATAAAAAATTATTTTATTTTGATTTGTTAAAATACAATCTCATATTTTCCAAGGTGATTGGATACACCTATCATATATCATTAAGTTCCTTTTTTAGAAAAATGGATGAAAATACAGGGATGATTTTATGGATCCTTATATTAAAAGATTTTGTTATCCCAATTAAAAAAATATGGTTATAGTGAATTCTGTGGAAGATCACCTATCATGGATTTAGTTACATCTTGTGGAAGATGAATAATGGATAAACATCAATGATGTGTTCTAAAGTGAAACAATTTTCTATGTCGATCTAAAATAATACCCTTATTTTATAGATATATAATATTATTTGGAAAATGAAACAATTTATCAAATTCTTTATATCATTAAAGAATGTTATTTATAAATAATGAAACATATTATTTTTGGGATTATATACTTTTTTTTCAAGAAATTAAAAGACTTTATAATTTTATGATGTGTGCCTAAATTTGAGATGAAAATTATGTTACGAATTTTTAATTACTTACCCACTGGAGGACACCATGGGACTGATTGAATAGTGGATAAAGTCATATAATGTAGATTAATTTTTCTCACTCATGAAAATTATGCCCTAGAATTTTTTAAAATATGTGATCAATGGTAGTGAAAAATAAATATTATAAGAATTCATGAAATACCATAATACCATATTCTTGTGGTGGTGGTATTCTACATGTAGGAGATTTATTTTGTGGGACCCCTATAAAATTACATCGGAAACACATACATTTTGTAATGTGTGACATATATCTTAAAATAGGTGGAAGACAAATCTACTTTACACAAAAGAAACTAATTCGGTCATAAATGTTTCGCAGAAAAAATTTATTTTATTTTTTTATAATTTCCTAGATACTCATTAGTGATTATGGTTTACACATTAATAAAAACATCCCAAGATAATTTATATAGAAATATAGAGGTTAGTATATATCTAAAACCTCTATTTATCTTCCAATAGTGGTAAAGTAGAGCTGTCTATTCAAGAAATCAAAAAATTAGAGAATATAATGAGATTATATAGAAAATATTGGAGTATAAATAAATATGATGCATTGTGGGAGGAAAATGAAACATTCAAAATATCGATGGGTATGACCCCATTTATACACATTTATAGGATTCCATGTCATTTACTAGTGGAAATTTAACACCGATCTTGTTAGATTGTGAACAATATGTCCATGGATGAAACTTTGGCCATGATGAATTGACTTTTGTAGATAGATGAGTTGGAAAAACTTAGATGGAATGTATATGATACTGTGATGGTCTATAAAGTAAACATCATATATTGGAATGAACTATGCTTCAAACTTTGGACATTTATATCTAAAAAAGGATTAGTTATTTATATAATCGTTGAAATTATTTTCATGGATGTTAATGTCATGGTGATGAGGAATTTTCATGGTGATAAATGTTATTACACAGACAGTTATTATGATCTAAAGGGATAATTGGCCCTCATTTAAGGTCATCCAAAAAAATATAGATGTTGTACATGGAAACTTTCCAAGAGAATTATGTTCTCTATTTAATATTTATTGAGGGTATGAATGTTATGTCTAGATCATTCTGTTAAATGAAAAATTTAATGTGATGAAATCTAGGCATTTTCTATTAATAATTCATTGAATTAATTTATATTAGGTTAGTACTTTCAATATGGTAAACACTCTGGATTCTATCTCATACTTCCCTTATTTAACATCCAAGGCACTACATCATTACCATAACTAAATTCATAGCATATAGAGAATTTTAAAGTTTAAAAATAGTATTTACACTACCATAGGTACCATAATAATTCAATTCCTTTATTGATGGTTATATTCACATCATAGTGAGTAAACGATAATATTACATTCCAAGACATTATTTTCATTGGTTACTAATCGTTCCATTACTCGAGGTCTTGAGAAAAAAACTGTAAGTGGAAGTAATTTCTCATGTTTTGGTAGAGTCTAATCATCCCATGAATATTTTAGAGGGATATATAGGGAAACAATAAATTAATCACTCATATCAACACACATTAAAGTATGTGATCATGAAACAACTAGTACTATAACATAAACATATAAATTCAAAATATTTAAACATTATATCATCACTAGGTGATGAATAAAATCACACTATGAAACATTCAAGAGTTGTTAATATTATTAGTTTAAAACCTAAAAGAAACCATAATACTTTGTATCCCCCTTGACCAGATCTCATAATATAGTGTTTCTTAACCTCCCCTATGTTTTAATGAACCTTTAGGACTAAGGTGACCCTTATCGTGCCTCTTTGTTCTATTTTTTTATTTTAATATTTAGGATATGGTATAAAAGTGATATGAAGATTTTGAAACATGATATTGACTTTATGGTTGGGCATAATTGTCCCTATTATTGGGATTTTTTGAGTTAATAGTGATTGAATTATTGTTCTTGGGTTTTGATGTTATTATTTTATAATTATTTTCAAATATGATAATTTCGTTTGTGGGTGTGGACTATATCCTCCTCAAAGAAATTTGATTCATTAACACATTCCATGGATAGTATCAAGGTTAGGTTTAGTAAAAATATATAAAATATATAAAATAATAATTCTAATTTAAATGATATATATATATCATTTACTTTACTTTATTTAAAAATATGATAAGAAATTGGAATAAATGTTTGTTAGTACATACTGCCTACTGTCTCTATGAATGGACTATTTCATTTTTTATTTCTATATTTTATATATTATTATAAATAAATATATACTGAATATATATGATTTTTATAACATTTTTTACATTATTAGAATATTTAAATCAAGATCTAAGTAATAGGACTAAGAATAATAAGTCAAATAATGTACAAAGAACAAAAGAGTTTACCCAAAACATAACTTAAACATTGAATTGTTAGAAATGGGAAATATAATATCATAAGAAAATAAAATATGTTATGATATATAATAATAATGTTATGTGGTAGATTTATAAGAAAATTATATTTATTATATTGGAGGTTTAAACATGTAAAATGAAAGTCAAGACTTAAGGTAAGAGTTTTCTCATATACTTTTGTTTCTGTGAGATTTATGCATTATTAACCACTGATCTATTTTGTTTTGTGTATATTATGAACATGAATATATTATATTATTATTATAGTAAAATTTATATTTATTTTTATATCTATTTAATTATATATCTTTGATGGGATTTATGGTTCATAATTTACCAAACCCGTAAAATAATTTTGTCTAAATTTCTCTTTATCTGAGACACATGCCATGTTATGCAACAATATTCTTCTAATAGGTGTATAAAATGTCTTTTAAAATTTTATATAATGAATATAATTATTATACTTATATTTTATTATTTATTTAATATTATTCTTTCACGGGGAGTATGATTCAAAATTACCATTGTGGTAATAATTTATTGGTACAATATCATCATTTATTAGGATTGATTATGATTTTGATCTCATTGATGAAATATTATGACATATATTTCAAAAAATATAATTAATTATCATATCATATGTTTATTAATTATAAAATAATGTAATGGTACAATTTTCCACTCTTTGGAACTTATAGAAAATTAAGAAAGTGTTTTTACGAAAATCCGAATTTATCTGTCTCTTCCGTTGGGAATCTGTGTTATTTAAAATCTATGTGTTATAAAAATGTTTTCAAAAATGGTATAAAATTATCCTATGATATTAAAAATAAATTTTTAACCATGTTTCTTGTTTTAAAAAAATGGGGTTTTTTTGGAAGGAATATTGTTGTCTTTTTCCAATCAAGGAACCATTTTAAACTTTTTTGGGGAAAAAGGAATTTTCGAAAATTACAGATTTATCTACCATCATGAACATAATTTATTAGTAAAATCGTTATAAAGTTTCCAATAATAAATTTTAATATTTTTCCAAATATATTATTTCTAATCGTTGTTTTTAAACTGGGTTTCAATGAAAAAGTTGTTCAAAAAGGTTTTATGTTCAAGAACTGATTTAAATGATTATCAAAGTTTCCTTTAAAATGTCTTCAAATATATTTTCAAATAACATAGTTTTAAAAAAAATTTATGTTCCATACTTATTTTAAATGTTTTATAATATATTTTCAAAGAAATAAATTTTAAAAAATGTTTACTTTTTAAAAGGTGTTTAAATATTTTTCAAGCTTCTTTTATTTTTTTTGAAGGGAAAATATTTTCAATATTGTTTTATATGTTTTAAAGGAAAATGGTTTTCAAAATTGTTTCAAGTCACATTAATATATTTTAATGTTAAATGTTTTTAAATTTTTTTTCAATTTTTCTTTATATGTTTTCAAGGTTATTTTGAAAGAAAATAGTTTTACAAATATTATAAAAACAACTTCTTTTCAAAGAATAAATGATATTTTAATCAAGAAATGATTTTAAACAATTTATCAAAAATAATTTTCCATATGATATGACATAAATAACTATTCCTAATGACTTATTTGTTATATTATCAAAGGGATATATCTATGTTATTTATTTGAATGCCTTTTGTTTTGATGATAAGATGTTTACAAAAATTGTTTCTCTTTCACAATTTATATATTTATGAAACAAATTTCGATTTCATGGGTCACATGTTAATAAAATACATTAATCATTCATGGGAAATATTATTATTAAACCCGTGAATTTTCATGTGTTATGTATAACACCCCAAGATTTTGTGATTTTTTTTCAAATTAATTTAATATTCTTGATATTTGGCATTTCACGCAACACAGAAAATAGTTTATTTTTTTATTGAAGCACATTGTTTGGATTACATGAACTATAAGAAAAATAAATTTTATCTTGATATACAAGAAAATATGATGTTATTTTAAATTACACACAACAATTACTTTCCTTGATGGCTTACATAACACGCATGTTGGAGGTTTTCCAAACAATAATATATTATTAAAATATGATTATTTAAAAATAATTATATATAAAATAGATGTTAAATTAGAGGTTATGAATAGTATTAAATAACATATAAAATATATATGTTTCCTAGAATAATATGATTATTTCAAAGGTTACCAATTAATTTAAAATGAAAATATAAGAAACAGTTGAATATAAAGATATGTTTTTATTTTTATGGTCCCAAAGGTGTTTTGTATTAATAAATTAAATTAATTAAAATTATTAATTGGTTTTATTTTATTATAAATTCAATATATTCAATAAAATATTTTTTTTTATATTCATTCAATATATTTGTTAGCCAAAAGTTAAGAATAACCCCAATTTTAAACTTAAAACCCATATTTTTATAAAGGTATTATTACTACCTTTTAATAGAGAACCCATTTTAAATAAAATTATTCAAACTTTAAGAAATTTAATATATAGAAATAAAAATCATAATTTGAGGAGAATATTAAATATTTGGTTTGGATAATGTTTTGGCATTTTTCTGTAAGGTTTCATTTTTTAATGAATATTTAAAAATATTGGATTTTATTTCAAAACCATTTTTTCTTCTAAGTTATTTATAAGGGTAAATAATAATTTAAATTTGTTTTAAATATTTAGTAGATAATATTTTTATGAATTAATATAATTGAGGTCATTATAATAAATTTCAATTTGAAATTGAATATAAAAACAACTATTTTTTTGAACATTTTTACTTAAAAAACCCTCATTGTCGACCAGACTATGATATAAAATTAAAATTAATTTCTAAAAAATACATGTTCAGAATTTGGATAAATGTATTACAAATTTTTAATAAATATAATTTTTAATTTTTAATAATTACAACTTATATTTTGACAAAAAATATTTGTGAAAGTAATTAAAATTGATTACAATGATTAAGGTTAAATTAAGCTTAATAAGGAACTAAACCATAACGTTAGTTCCCAAAAAACATATAATTTTTTTTAAAATAAGATGGATGACCATATATAGACCCTATACATACTTTTTTTTTGACTTTGGACCATTATTGGATCCACATTCAATAAAAAATGTATGTGGGGTTTCCCTTTTTCAAAATATTACAAGAGTGCCACTCCTCCTCCATTATAAAAGGATTCATCTCCTCCAACTTCCTTAGTCATATCAACCCACATTGTATTGACTAAACTCTTACCAAATATATAACAATAATCCCTAACATCCTCCTTTAATACTCCCTTTGTGAATAATTCCTTCAAATAATCCCTTTGGTGAACACCAAAAGGAGTTAGCTGATTAAGAGGTTACACCCTCCCTTAAGCTCCAATATTTTATTTTCTTTCTCCACTCACTAAAATCATATTATTCCATGATTTTATAATAAAAAAACTATCCTCAATATGATATAATTTTATTATGATAAGGTTTATACCTACACTTATACAGACTTCCAACTAATGGGTAACGAACATACTGCTTTTGTATACAATGAACTACCACTTCACTAAATGACGATTGTTCATTTTTTTCTTTACCGCATCTCATGGTATAAATTTTGATGGAAAAAATATTTATATATGTTATATATTATATTTATTATTCATTTAATATTATTTATTTCTTTTTAAATACATATCTTTTTTACTTTCTATTTTTTGTTATTAAGGTTATTTCATTTGAGGAAGTGTGGACTACTGCCCCCTCAAAGCAATGTGATTCATTCATAGACTACAAAAAATTTATTAAGGATGTATTTAGTGAATATATATGATATATATGATATATTAAAGCTACATTAATAATTATATATATACATATATATAAATATATATGTTTTACTTTCTTTCTTTCAGCATGATAATTAAATAGAAATAATGTTCATGTGTACATACAGTTTACCATCTCCATAAACGGTGTATTCCATTTCATAATTATATATTATTTTAATTATTATAATAAAAAATTATTTTAATTAATCTTTATATGTTTTAAAGGTATTTCCAAAGTAAATGGTTTTCAAATTTTTTTATTTTTTAAAAGTGTTTTTTTCAAAGAAGAAAGGTTATTTTGCTTAGTAAATGGTTTTAAAGTATCATTCAAAATTATTTTTCATCTAAGATGACATCTGTTGATGTTACTCATGAAATTTTGGGGAAATTATTCAATTATTCCATTCATATTATTTCTATGATGGTTTATGTTTTGATGGCATTATTTTTATGTTACTGGTTTCTCTTTCATGGGTTATATGCTTCTAAAACCCGCTCCTTTTCACAGGTTTTGATTTTGATGAAATGATTATGAAACATTTATATTTTTACATAGGTTAGGATATGATTACATGTTTATTAAAACCATTTCATTTCATGGTTTAAGAAATGATTGTTTATGAATTTTTGGCACATGTATGTACAATTTAATTATGAGATGTGTGGGACCTATATCTCCATCTAATGCATTAGGTAAAGATTAATATCTCATGAGATAGAATAAGAAGGTATTGGGAGTGAAAATTGGCTTCTAAGAGGGCTGTGGGAGTGATCCATGGCTACCAAGATAGTATGAGGAGTGAAATCATGTCACTAAGATGACTATATGAGTAAACCATGACTACCATGATGGTATGTGGAGTAGACCCTAATTATCAAGATGGTCTTGGTAGTGATTCCTTTTTTGTAATGAAAATATTATTATATGAATATGTGTATTATAAAATTATATGTTTTATTCATATTTCATCCATCCAAGAATTACATATTTATTGAGAACAAAGTACATTGATAAGAAGAAGTAGGGAGAAAACTGGGGAAAAAACTGGATCACAGCCTAGGGGGCCTGAAATAATGATAGCCAAGTTTGTCCCCCTTATCAAATTGACTCCTTCTAATTTAGAGAGATTTATTCTTGTGAGGTACATGATTATAGGGTCATGGTTCTCTATAGTCATGGATTCAAGGTGGGCTGCTTCCATATTACCTTCACACCATGTGTGGACCACTTGGATATCATCATTGAAGATTTATCTGCATTTCCTGATAATTTAGGAAATTGACTAGGGGATATATCCTTTTCCATTCATAGAGTTATGAATGATCATGGAGTTTGTTTCCTCATGAGTGGTAAAAATATTCTTCTGGAAGAAAAGGTTCAAACCATTGTACATCGCATTGGCCTCTTCCTAGAGAGAGTTCCCATGAGGAAATAATCCGTAAATGTGAGGTTGACGCGCTGCGGATTCCCTCTAATTACACCTCTACCCTACATGATCCCCAAGATACATGAGCCATCCATATTAATTTTGGAAACCATTGATAGAGGTTTCCAGTGACCCATTGGCCCCAAGGATTAGTGTTGAAAGGATGCCCTGTTGAAGTACTCAATTAAAGTTTTCTTAAGGGAGGGAACCTCATGCCAGTTATTGAAGCCACTTATGACATCACCAAGTATAGATATAGTGTGAGTAGTAAGGTATCTCCCCAAGTATTGAATCCCCTTAAATCTAGATTTATTTCAGGCTTTCCATAAGTACCAGTATCCTACGTTCATAATGATAGCTCTAGATATTTTTTCAATACTAGTAACATTCGTGCCATGGAACCATCATTAAAAGAATCAAACACAATATGATTCTCGGATAAGAAACCTATGAACTCAACCAAGGGCCACCAAATTTCCATGGACCATTATCCCTCAATGAATATATGATTTTCATTTTCCTCCTGGTAATTTCTGCAGCACTCAAATTTGGAGGCTATATTGATGCCTATCCATTTGAGGTTGTCGTTCATAGGTATTGAAAAGTTCCTTATCCCCCAAACCAAAAATTTGAACTTGGATGGGGGGTTTTTTTCACCAAAGAAAGCCATTCGAAAATAATCCATGTTCATGTGGTGTAGATATTCTCCAGAAATCCATTTTTGTGAATGCTCTTGAATTTAATGGTGTGAACACACATTTTTTTGGTTCAATATTTTATATAATAAGGTCAAACACATCTTTATATTCCTTATTGATAACTTCTTAGATAAACTGTGGGTATAGGATGACCTCTTTAATAGATATCTGAGGAGCTAGACAATCGGGGAAGCCAATTGTTGTTCCTTCCCAGTTATGATGCCAAAAAAGGATATCAACTTTCCCTAGAATCCAGTAGGAGTGTTGGTTCATATGTTATGATTTTATATCTTTTTTTCTTCAATTTCATATCATTATTTTCTTATGAAATACCAATATTTATTCCATGATTCAATTTTATTATCTTTGATTTGCAAGGTATGGTATTTTAATGTCACGATCACGTTCTCATACCCCTATTCTCAATTTCATGATAACATGTTTCCCTTATTTACCCTCACTTATCATATGAGATCACCCCCTTTTACATTAGATTTTCCCCTAGTTCTGAAGATACGTACTATGTTTTTTGTGTCTAATAGGGGTTCTAGTCAGGAAGAACTAGTGAGAGATAATGTAGCTCATTGATGCACCAATGTTTATGTTTCCATGTTTCGAAAGGAAATAAACTAATACTATATTTGGTGTCTATCTTTGTAATGTTTTATGTATTCCAAAAAGGTGATGTAATGTTAATTTACGTCAAGAATAGGTAATTATATTATGATTTGATGAAATGATTGTGATACCCATCTATTTTACTCAAGTTATGATATAATGAAATGTTTTTTATACTGATTTCATTTCATTGGTTATGATATGATTGTTTATTCTCTTGTGTCACACGTATGTATGATTTTATTATGAGATGGATGGGACCTATATATCCCTCCAATGCAATGGATAAACATTTAAATATCATGTGATAGACATGGATGGGACAAGGAGTGAACTCGGTTCAGTAAAGTAATTTTTCCTCTATGATGGTCTTGGGAGTGAACCCTGACTACTAACATGGTCATGGGGGTGAACCATGACTACCAAGATGGTTTTGGGAGTGAACCCATTCCACTAAGATGTCATTGTAATTAGTCCTTTTCTATAATGGAAATAATGTTTATATAATTATATGTATTCCAAAAATTCTATTTCTCATTCATATGTTATGATATCATGGGTTATTCTCTTGATTCCCTTATCATTCATATCTTATGAACTATGAATATCTATTCCATGATTAAAGTTTATGATATTTTATATGAAGTGTATGATCTTATTTTGTTAGGATCATCTTCTCATACCATTATTCTCATGTTATTCTTATATATCTCCCTTGGTTACCCTTACTAAGAACTTGTGCTCACCCATTTCTTATGTTTCATTTTCCCAGGTTATGAAGAAAAGTTTTAAACAAGAGTACTAATGGGGAATATATTTAAGATATATGTTGAGGATATTTGACCAGAATAAATGATTATATTTCCACATTTCCAAAGACACTAAATTATTATGGTAATCTGAAATGTATTTTTAAAATATAGTGAATATTCATCTAAATTCATGTAATATACATGTATGTTAGGACAGGTTTGTACATGACTATGATTCCACATGTTGACTAACACCATATTGATGAAAATTCTCATAATTTGAGTCTTTCAAAAAATAATCGAGAAATACCAGGGTGGGGAATGAATTAAGTGTATGCAACCACATGTTTCACTACTCATATTTAAGAACTTATAATTATTTTGGACAATTTTTTATTTCTAGTGGCACTTAAACCACCGTAATATCCAACATATCTTAAAGTAACATTATAAGTTCAATCTTTCAAGATTGGTGTTGGTTCTAAAGCTTATCAAGAGTGATGGTTAGAAGAACAATATAATAATCCCCCTAAATGTAACTACATTAGTTACAATTAAGGCCCAAAAAATTCTTATAATCCATGGATATCATTATAAAAAACTAAAAAAAATAAAAGGGTATAAAAAATAATGAGAAAAAAAATTAATTAGAAAAAATTGAGATCTAGATATCCAACTCAACCACAAAACTGCATAAAATTTCAACCACTTCCACCCTTCAATGTAAATAAGTACAACCTCCAAAGTAGTTCCATCTTATAACAAAAGAAATTCCCCAACCACAAAAACAACTTATTTAGGATATGATTGAACAATTTATTTAGAAACTAGATTATAATATGAACAGTAAAGAAAATTATATGGAAGATCATAAATTTACTCTCTAACACCTAGAGCATCAAGTGGGGTGGATTTCATAGAATATATCAAACTTGTTACTAAGTAAACTACCAGGTAACATGGAGATGAACTCAAGGAAGGTGGTGAATGATGTGATGTTACAAAGTATATGAGATATGTAGATATTGAAGCATCATATGACTGGTAAGGAGTATGAAAAAACAAAAAAATATAAATTTCTGAGAAATGAGTTTACATTGAAGACAATAAGTTTAAGAAGTAAATAAATTAAGAGAATATAGGAAGGGTAGAACACTAGGTTCAAGAAGTGAAAAAAGTGTATAATAATTAAAAACCCTATCGATCAACTCTATAATTATTATAGATAAAGAGCCCTAAGAAAGTGTAATATTAGCACAAGAAGTTTCTATACATTCTAGAAAAAAAAATTACATTAGTATTCCTTTTGAAGATGTGATTTTAAAAATACGAATAAATAAAAAAATTTAATGGGGTTTTTAAAAAAAATGAAAGTTAGAAGATCTAGTATTAATTTCCATATGTGAGGAATATTGAAAAGACATTAAATATAACATCCAATCAATAATTCAAGATCTATGGAGCTTTTTAATATATGACACAATTAGAACATGAACCTTTAGGACTATTCTTTGTAATTTGGGAATGAGTGTCAATATGATTCCATTGAGTGTATTATCGAAATTAGGATTGGATGATCCTAAGTCAAATAGTGTTACACCTCATATTGATGATTGATCCATAAATTACCCTTTAGGGATCCCTGATGATGTTCTTCTGAATTTTAGGAAATTGTATTTTCCCTACTAATTTGTTGAGCTTTGAAATGGAGGGGGATGGGAATGTTACCATCATTTTTGAATGACCATTCATTAAAACTGGGAATGTATTAATTTATGTAAATCCAGAATGAATAATTTTTATAGTTTTATAGGAGAAATTTATTTTTGATCTTGCAAAAGCTGTTAAGAATGTGAATGATTAAGAAATTTCAAGTTGTTTTTACTGATAAAGGATTGTAATCAATCATGAGCCTATAATAGTAATAAAAATAGATCATGATTCATATCATTGATCAGATGATTAAATAGAATGATAAATTTATTAATTATAAACACAAAAAAAATCAATGATCTTAATGGATATTAACACTATCAAGTAACCCATATCCAAAGTTCAATCCTTCAATAATTATTCCACCATTGATTGAGTTGAATCATATTCCCTTTACTTTAAGGTACATTTTTTGAGATATAAGGAAACCTTTATAGTTATCATTAATTTTGATTTAATGAAATAATAAGAATAGTATCAATTAATAATTTTTAAGAGGATAATAACAAAATATCACGATGAATCAAGAGAAGACTCACACCACTGATGAAGAAGGATGTCAAGAATGAGGTTCACAAACAATTAGATAAAGTGATTATCTTCTTTACTTTAAATAGTTAATGGGTAATCCCATTTCAATTAATGACAAAAATGGAGGCTTGATAACAGTGAAAAATAATGATAATGTGCTCATTTTGACAAGGAATGTTTTGAGATGAATATTTTTATGGAATATAAAATTTTTAATGAAGTAATATAGAAGGAAAACTTTCTATTACCATTGATGGAAAAAATGATTTAAATATTATTTATGAATGAGTTCTAATATTTTCTATATAGATACTCCTATTATAATCAAATACTGATTGGCCTGTATAATCAGTCAAAGGAAACTTTGACCAATATGTATAATACTGTTATCGCCCATCACATGTCAATTTTATTGTATAACTCGCCTGTGATATTCTAAATGAACTTGACACAAATATTCCATGACATGGTAGAATAATTTCTGAAAATATTTATAGATGACTCTTTTGTTTTTGGGAGGTCATTCAAGGTGTGTTGGTGAAATTTAGAGTTAGTTTCAAGATATGTGTTGAGAAGGTCTTGTTTCTCAATAATGATAAAAACCACTTCATGGTGAAAGAAGGTATTGTAATCCGGAAAAAAGTATCAATGTAGAGAATTAACATTGAAACTATAAAGATAATGGTTATACAAGCATATCCTAAGCTGACCACAATCAATGGGGTTAGATGGTTTCTTTGAAATTTGGGATTTTATTACTTTATCAAATATTTTCCTAAAATAGATTAGAAAGAAACTTTTATTTTTGAAATTAATGTTCTATTTTTCTTTGATGATTAATTTAAATAACCCTTCAGTTTTACTAGAAGTAATCTAATGGAAACATTGATTTTTATCCATCCAAACTCAGAAGATGACTTGAAGCTAATTTTCAATGAGAGTGACTACACTGTAAAAGATATACTTGTACAACATGTTGATTATATCTTTCTACCCTTGTACTATGAAATTATAATGCTAAATGATGCCCATATCAACTACACCACTATATATAAGAAACTTCATATAACATTATTTTATTTTGATTTGTAAAAATACAATCTCATCCTCACCAAGGTGATTGGATACTATGATCACATAGCTTTAAGGTAATTGTTCAGAAAAGTGGATAAAAATCCATAGATTATTACTTTGATCCTTATATTAAATGATTTTGAAATCCTAATTAAAAAAATATGGGTATAGAGAATTTGGTGGAAGATCACCTATTGTGGATTTAGATAAAACTTATGAAAGAGGAAGAAGGGATAAACATAATTGATGAGTTCTCAATTGAATAAATTTTCTATGTAGATCTAAAATAATACCCTTAGTTTATAGATATAGAATATTATTTGGAAAATGAAACACTTTACCAACAATTTTTATATCATTAGAGAATGATATTTCTAACTGATGCAACATATTATTTCTATGATGATATACTTTTTTTAAAGAATTTAAGAGATGGTATAATCTTGTGATGTGTGCCTAAATTAGAGATGAAAATTTTGTTCTGATTTTTTAATTCGTCGACCACTATAGGACAACATGGTCCTGAATGAATAGTGGATAAATTCATATAAAGTAGATTCATTTTTCCCAATCTTGAAAATTATGCCCGATAAGTTTTTAAAATATGCGATCAATTGTAGTGAACAATAAACATTATAGGAATTTATAAAATACCATAACAAGCTATTATTGAGGTTGTGTTATTTTACATATTGAAAATTTATTTCCTGGGACCCTTCCCAAATTAAAACAGAAACAGATACATTTTTAATGTGTGTACTATATCTTGAAATTGGAAAAAGACAAATCTACTTTAAACAAAAAACCAATGTGGTCATAAATGTTTCATAGAAAAAAATTATTTTATTGTTTAGAATTTCCCAGTTACTCATTAGTGATCAAGGGTCACACTTTAATAAAAACATTCTAAGGGAATTTATATAGAAATATAGAGTTTAGTATAACTCTATAACCACTTATTATCTTCCAATAGTGGGAAAGAAGAACTTTCTAATCGAGAAATTAAAATATTAGAGAAGATAATGAGATTAAGTAGAATAGATTGGAGTATAAAGATAGATGATTCATTGTGGTAGGAAAAATAAACTTTCAAAATATCGATATTCATGACCCTATTTAGACTCATTTATGGAAAACCATTTCATTTACTTGTGTAACATTAACATCAATCTTATTAGATTGTGAAAAATATGTTCATGGATGAAAAATTGTCCATGAAGAAGTAAATTTTGTAGATAGATGGGTTGGAATAACATATAAGGAATGTATATGAGATTGTGATGATCTATAAAGTAAATTTCATATAATGGCATGAAATATGCATCAAACTATGGAAATTTATATCCGAAAACAAGGATTAGTTATTTATATCATCATTGAAATTGTTTTCATGGATGTTAATGTCACGTTGGTGGGGAATTTTCATGGTGTTCAATGTTATTACACATAGAGTTATTAGGATATAATAGGATAATAGGCCCTCATTCATGGGAAGTTAAAAAATATAGAATTTTTACCTGGAAACAATCCAAGAGAGTTGTATTCTCTATATAATATTTGTTGAGGGTATGAAAGTTATGTCTAGGTCTATCGGTTCAATGAAAAAATTAATGAGAGGAATCCTAGGTATGCTATATTAATAATTCTTTGAATTAATTTATATTAGGTTAGTACATTAAATATGGTATACTCTATGACTTCTCTCTCATAGTTCCATTATAGAACATCCAAGGCATCACATCCTTACCATAACTAAATTCATATAATATAGAGAATTTGAATGTTTGAAAATAGTATTCACACTAACATAGGTACCATAATAATCCAATTCCATTAATGATGGTTATCTTCACCTCATAATGAGGGAAGTGTAATATTACATGCCACGACATTATTTTCATGGGTTACTAATCGTACCATTACTCGAGGCCATGAGAAAAAACTGTAATTGGAAGTAATTTCTTAGGGTTTGGTCAAGTCTACTCATCCCATGAATCTTTTGGAGGGATATATAGGGAACTTCTAATGAAATCCCTCATATCAACAGACAGTGAAGTATGAGATCACGACACAACTGGTCCTATAGAAGAAACCTCTAAATTCACAATATTTAAACCTTATATCATCACTAGTTTGTGAATAAAATCATTCTATGAAACATTCAATAGTTATTAATATTATTATTGTAAAATCTAAAAGGAACCATAATCCTTTGTATCCCCCTTGACCAGATCTCATAAGAAAGCGTTTCTTAACCTCCCCTAAATTTTTATTAACCTTTAGGACCAAGGTGACCCTTACCATGCCTCTTTGTTCTATTTTTCTTATTATACTATTTACGATATGGTATACAAGTGATATGATGGTTTGGAAATGTGATATAGACGTTATGCTTTGGCATAATTGTCCCACCCATTGGGATTGTTTGAGTTACTAGTGATGAAATTATTGTTCTTGGGGTTTGATATTATTATTTTATATTTATTTTCAAATATTATACATTAGTTTAATAGTTACTAGTTTATTCACTCATTTATCTTACCTTGTGGCATTTAGAGAGCATATTTTGATTCATCATTTTTTGTACATATGATTCACATGAAATTCATTTTCTAGATTATTCTTGATCACCTTGATGATTTTGACTATGTTATTTATGTTAATAATTTGATAATGTTAATACTATCTATATATGATCATATCCCCCTATGAGGGGGCATGCAAGGATAGATAATATTTTTGAGTTTAATGTGAGACCCTAACATATTT